>JABWDB010000077.1:0-600000 GCA_019614645.1 Stratiolaelaps scimitus
TATGCTTCTCTCTCGCTCTCTACTGTCTGGTTCTCTATGAGAAGAAACCAAACTTAGCTTCGCCGGCGGAACCTTTTGGCAGTTAAGCTCTTGTCGTACATACACAAACCTATTGAGTGAATTCGACTTGAGCAAGTGAAGCATTGAATTTAGTCAGAACTTCGTGTACCAATTTTTTGTCGTGGATTGGACGACGCCAACAACTGTTGATTTTCATTATTATATATTAGTACGTACTACATGTGTATAATACAACGGATATATATATATATATATATAAATTCATGATTCGCAACATCGCGGCGTGGGACACCCTCCTCCCAGAAATACATCGCGTCATTCGGTAAAAATTTCCAGCTCTCTGCGCAGTGTACGTGGATTTCAAACCGGTGTTACATTCGGCTCCGAGGGACAAAATCCTTAACAAGATAGCAATGTGTGGAATTCCGCTAAACGTGCTGCAGTTTATTATGGCCATCCTGCAGGAGAATTCAGTGAAGATTGATGACGGAGTGTTCCTTCTCAGACTATACCCTCAGACTATATATCAGACTATACCCTCTGCCGGCGCTGCTTGTCCTGACTCAGGTGCAGATGCTCGTCTGTCCAAGGGCACCTTCATGGGAAGCAGAGAAGTGGGCGAGAATCCTTCTTGAGGGTGATGAGGGTGAGAGGAGTGTGGGCCGTAATGCCGGTGGTACCGTGCCAGCCCGCATACAGTCGACCACCTCAGCGAGGGCCTTGGAGAGGGTGCCGGCGACGGCTCGGAGCGCCGGTGAGAGCAGGTCCCTGAGATGAAGGCTATCGGGGCCGACGGACAAACTTGGGGGAAAGAGGCAACGGCCTCAAGAAGCTCGTCAATTGATTTCGGAGCTATGTCGACCAACGGGATATCTTCGGGGAAGGCGTAGTCAGGGCGGGCGGGGTGGTGCGGAGAGTTAATGAAACGCGATGCGCGCGGGGGCCTGGTCCGTATCCGTGGGCCACAGCTGGGAGGGAGCGGGTAGAAGTATCTCTTTTGTCCTGTATCTCCAAGATCACCCGGGCGAACACCAGGAGCATTGCCAAAGTGAGACAATGGTCGAAGAGGGATCGGATGGCCTCCTCCGTAAGAGGGACGCCGACGAGCTTAAGTGACGACCTCGAGCTAAGGCGGCACCTGGGAGCAAGCGCTGGAGGTCGGGATGGGGGTCTAAGGAGAAGACCTCGCACTTCACGGGGATGAGATCATGACCACTGGGCCCCTCGTAGTCACATACTCGCTGGAAGTCGACCACCTCAGCGAGGGCCTTAGAGAGGGCGGTGGCGATGGTTCGGAGCGCCGGTGAGAGCAGGTCTCTGAGATGAAGCCTATCGGGGCCGGCGAACGAACTGGGGGGGGGCAACGGCCACAAGAACCTCCTCAATTGATGTTGGAGTTATGTCGACCAGCGGGGGATGTTCGAGGAAAAAGCGATTTTAAAGGGAAGTTGATATATAATTCTATATATATTAAAGAATGAGTTGGTATGAATATTTCTTCATTCTGCTAATGAAACCAACGGAGTCGAATTCCTTATATCTATATTTATAACCACCTCATGCTGAACACAGAACACGATTCGTATGGTTTGCGCAAATTGGAAAATTGTTTTTACCCTCCGACCTTGACACAGAGACGTGCTTTCCTGCCATCACATAGACCCTTCTAAACGGTAACACAGCATTATACAAGTAAAGGCAATACCAATTTTCCACTAGATATTTGGTTTAGAGCCATGCTTAGACTTATAGCGCCATGCGATCTGGATAGCCAAAGAGATCAGCTGTTCCCGAACACAGTCGACAATCGTAGCCACATCAAAATATTATCAGAATCCCTACTTGGGGATTATCAACGGCGAAACAATAATAAAAATAATAGACCATGTGTGACAATAGAACCGAGAGCAGTACCTTCAATCTAGCGTTACGGATGAGAAGTTCAGCGTTGCTCTTTCAAATGATTCATTATTGGTTTCCCTCCAGACATACTATTTGTGATATCTATTACGTATGTATGTACGTATGTATTAGCCTAAACAGTCTCCCTATCGCCGCACACCGAATCCGCAGCTGCAACAGCAGTTCCGATAACAGAAGCTCGAACTATATGATATTACCGTTTGAAGCAAGTCCAGCTCTTATCATCATTGTAGACAGTTGTCATTTTGGCCGTCGGGCAGATTTCTGTTCCGATCAAAATCCCAAGCAAGCACGACGCACTGCACACGCGATCTGTATGGGAGACAAACGCTGTTTGAATGTGGCAAATCTGGCGGGGTCTAATCCTGACGATGACACAGCCACTAGATCCAAAAAAGTGCTCTTATGTTCTTTTAAATGAAAAATAACGTATTAAACGATTTCATAGCTTCCAAATATGTGATTAGTTGTTTAGTTGAGCGTGGTGTGAACAAACTGCCAACAATGAAACCGATTTCTACACCTATAGCGTATATCATGACAAATTATGTCACCGCCAATGAGGCAAATTTAATGTGTTTATGATGTAAACAGTGCTGTCCGTGTAACGGACAGCGCCTTGGTCTATCAAATTCGTGCAAACGGAGTATGAACCGGCTCTCGGCAAATCTGCCACCATACATGATGTTTAACGAAGAAAAGTGCCGTCATTGAATTCGTCGACACCTGTAGAAAACTATGGGGAAACATAACTTACCCAAACCATTGTATATTAAGAACAGTATGGGCTAAGTGGGGCTCACATGGGGGGATAGGCACATAGACGGACTATTGGACCAACTGTTTAGCCACCTATAAGGTCTCTAAATAAACGTGTACATTTGGTAACTTATTCAACTGGCAAATGCAGTCATCGGGACGAGACAAAACGGGTGTGTGATTTGGCAATGATGATCGATAACGTGTACAGCTGTTAAAACGGCACGCTGCAGTTGTTAAGGATGCCTCGAGTAGGCCCTGGCGACGGACGTTTTGTAGGGGCTATCTGTGTACGACGTCTGTTTTAGCGATGCGCTGCAGTTCAACCGCTGTCAGCGTATTCAACCGCTTGCCGTTGACGACGATGACAGCCTCAGCGTGACTCGCTGACAATAACAATGGCCTCTGCAGCTCACAAACGAACTGAGCCATCTCACACAACTGTGATCTAAATTATAGTTTACATGTCTCAGTTTTAACCACTACATAGAGTTGGAGTTAAGACCTGCCAGTAAAAGTTGATGAGTAGAAGCTGAAAAAGTAAAAGTTGAAACGCTGGAGACACACAAAAACGCGAACAGATATAGACACGGAGCGAGGTAGAGAGTTGTCGGCAGCTGTAGATAACGAGCACTAACTAATTACTACATGCGCAATGCGTTTGCCTAAATCGTTGGTTGGGGTAATGACGAACGAGTATGCCTCTCTCTCTCTCTCTGTCCTAATGTTCTAATAGTAATTGATGATTACTCTAGATGGCTTGAAATTTATTAAATTACCACAGCAACCACTACAACAACTGTTAAACACTACAGAACATATTTACTCGATACGGCAATCATTCACAGTGACTTCCACTGTCAACGGAGCCCAATTCATATCTGAGGCTTGCTCCTGGTTTAGGAAGTCCCTCGGAATTCAGCTCCTTATCCACAATCTAAAAGTTTAGTGAACCGATTTGTTGATATCATTAAAAGAAACGACAAGAAATTGCACCGAACACATGACTCGAATTCAGCAGGCGGTATTTTTTTTTGGAGAACTATTATATTAGGTTAACCCAAAAAACCGCACACATACAAATTTCAATATCTACTTAACTAAGTAAGTTAAAACAAAGATTTTTTAGTAGGAGTTAGAGGTATGCACCTCTTTTATTTATACACTGGTCCCAGAGTTCTGGCAGCCTTCTAACGGCTAGGTAAGCACCATTTCTATTACCATTTATAACTTCGTTATTTAAGGCCTCTCGGAGTAAATCGATGTTTGCATACCCTTTTTGCCACCTTTAGCCCTCTCTAATCTATGGAAGCAACCATAATCACACGGGGTTAAATCGGGAGAATAGGGGGGTGATGTCATCGCTCAATCTTGCTAAGCCAGGACTAAATTTCATTGCAACGATGTGCTCCGCTAGTATTGTCATCGGGCAGCCACACTCGCTTCTTATCGCCACGCCAGTTATTCACGAGTCCCTTCAAGAGCTCGAAATATCGAGCCGAGCCCATTTTTTATTTTGTGCCCAAAATCTCGTAGTACCGAATTCCGTTGAAATCCGTGGCAAGTGCTACCATTACTTTAGGCTCGAATTTTCACCTGGTCGTCGCCACTGTTTCACTTGATCTGTTTCCGGTCCCCTATACAGGCTGGCCCATGTCTCGTCCACTCCAACGGTATGCTCTAAGCAACTCTTTTGCTGCCTATATATCTTCAAATTGTCTCGCGAACACTCCTCACGCATTTTCAGTTGGCCAGGACCGAGTTAATGGGGACCCATTTTTTTCTGCCTCTTCAGATTATTTTTAATAATTCGACGACTTGTTTCACGAGACCAAGCTCTAGTTTCCTCAAAAGCATTTTCATTATTTCGATCCGTTCGTCGAATTGAGATTCGGGAAGGCATGGGCGCCCTCGATGTTCATTAATGTCCCAGTCGCTTTGCCTAAACTGCGTATACCAATGGTAGACCTGTCGTCGACTCAAGGCATTATGGCCGTGCACACTAACCCACCTTCGATGGATTTCAGCTGACAATTCTTCTGTTGAAACATAACCCTGACACTTTCCCTCTGAGAATACAAGTTGAGGTACCTGCTCCGCCGGTTGCCGTTTCGAACGCCCGACGAAAACCGAATGCTAGCGGCTTTCGCGCCGTCTGCTTGCTAATTGTTATGTCTCACTACCTGCCAAATTTGAATTCAAACCGACCAAGAATAAGAATTCGGCGCAAGACGATAGGAGTGCGATTTTTTTTGGGTCAACCTAATAAATATCGACGATCAAGACTGACCAGCAGGGCAAATAGTCGATATTCATATAGAAACAACCATAAACACAATACATTCAGCCGTACTATCAGAACGGTTTACTTCGGATCTGACAAATTTGAAGAGTCTAAAGACATTGCAGCCGTTAATTATATTAACCGGAATACTTACCAACAACATGTAGACAGTAATTCTAAGACACACAAAACATAATCTATATACATGTAGAACAAGAAAATCACACCACGACAAGACACATGACATAATGTTACAATAAGCTATTACGTAAGCAAAGATGTCTGGAATACATTAGGAACCACTCCGCTTAGGTCAACCAGCCATTTGCAACATGGTAATATGCAAAACCGACCTCGAGCTAAGGCGGCACCTGGGAGCAAGCGCTGGAGGTCGGGATGGGGGTCCAAGGAGAAGACCTCGCACTTCACGGGGATGAGATCATGACCACTGGGCCCCTCGTAGTCACATACTCGCTGGAAGTCGACCACCTCAGCGAGGGCCTTAGAGAGGGCGGTGGCGATGGTTCGGAGCGCCGGTGAGAGCAGGTCTCTGAGATGAAGCCTATCGGAGCCGGCGAACGAACTGGGGGGGGGGGGGCAACGGCCACAAGAACCTCCTCAATTGATGTTGGAGTTATGTCGACCAGCGGGGGATGTTCGAGGAAAAGGTGATTTTAAAGGGAAGTTGATATATAATTCTATATATATTAAAGAATGAGTTGGTATGAATATTTCTTCATTCTGCTAATGAAACCAACGGAGTCGAATTCCTTATATCTATATTTATAACCACCTCATGCTGAACACAGAACACGATTCGTATGGTTTGCGCAAATTGGAAAATTGTTTTTACCCTCCGACCTTGACACAGAGACGTGCTTTCCTGCCATCACATAGACCCTTCTAAACGGTAACACAGCATTATACAAGTAAAAGCAATACCAATTTTTCCACTAGATATTTGGTTTAGAGCCATGCTTAGACTTATAGCGCCATGCGATCTGGATAGCCAAAGAGATCAGCTGTTCCCGAACAAAACACAGTCGACAAAGCCACTAAGCGTAAAGATAGTGGATCCAAAAAAGTGCTCTTATGTTCTTTTAAATTAAAAATAACGTATTAAACGGTTTCATAGCTTCCAAATATGATTAGTTGTTTAGTTGAGCGTGGAGTGAACAAACTGCCAACAATGAAACCGATTTCTACACCTATAGCGTATATCATGACAAATTATGTCACCGCCAATGCGCCAAATTTAATGTCTTTGTGATGTAAACAGTGCTGTCCGTGTAACGGACAGCGCCTTGGTCTGTCAAATTCGTGCAAACGGAGTATGAACCGTCTCTCGGCAAATCTGCCACTATACATGATGTTTAACGAAGAAAAGTGCCGTCATTGAATTCGTCGTTCTTAGGTGACTAATACGGCATCTCAACGAAGCTCAACCACACCTGTAGAAAACTATGGGAAAACATAACTTACCCAAACCATTGTATATTAAGAACAGTATGGGCTAAGTGGGGCTCACATGGGGGGATAGGCACATAGACGGACTATTGGACCAACTGTTTAGCCACCTATAAGGTCTCTAAATAAACGTGTACATTTGGTAACTTATTCAACTGGCAAATGCAGTCATCGGGACGAGACAAAACGGGTGTGTGATTTGGCAATGATGATCGATAACGTGTACAGCTGTTAAAACGGCACGCTGCAGTTGTTAAGGATGCCTCGAGTAGGCCCTGACGACGGACGTTGTGTAGGGGCTATCTGTGTACGACGTCTGTTTTAGCGATGCGCTGAAGTTCAACCGCTGTCAGCGTATTCAACCGTTTGCCGTTGACGACGATGAGAGGCTCAGCTTGACTCAGCGACGACGTCTCGCTGACAATAACAATGGCCTCTGCAGCTCACAAACGAACTGAGCCATCTCACACAACTGTGATCTAAATTATAGTTTACATGTCTCAGTTTTAACCACTACATAGAGTTGGAGTTAAGACCTGCCAGTAAAAGTTGATGAGTAGAAGCTGAAAAAGTAAAAGTTGAAACGCTGGAGACACACAAAAACGCGAACAGATATAGACACGGAGCGAGGTAGAGAGTTGTCGGCAGCTGTAGATAACGAGCACTAACTAATTACTACATGCGCAATGCGTTTGCCTAAATCGTTGGTTGGGGTAATGACGAACGAGTATGCCTCTCTCTCTCGCTCTCTACTGTCTGGTTCTCTATGAGAAGAAAAACAACTTAGCTTCGCCGATGGAACCTTTTGGCAGTTAAGCTCTTGTCGTACACACACAAACCTATTGAGTGAATTCGACTTGAGCAAGTGAAAAATTCCAGCTCTCTGCCCAGTGTACGTGGATTTCAAATCGGTGTTAGATTCGGCTCCGAGGGACAAAATCCTTAACAAGATAGCAATGTGTGGAATTCCGCTAAACGTGCTGCAGTTTATTATGGCCATCCTGCAGGAGAACTCAGTGAAGATTGATGACGGAGTGTTCCTTCTGTCATCCTTAACTCAAACTACTGGAGTGGCGCAGGGTGACAACATGAGTCCACTGTTGTTCTTGCTGCTGCTAAGCGATCTCCCTCCCCGAGTAAAGGGCACGGCTGACCATGTGAAGAAGCTGCTATACGCTGACGGCCTTGTCATTTTTGGTAAGAGTCGCTTTCATGTTCAGCAAGCACTTCAGCAGCATCGCCGATCCGCTACCTGAAGTTCGTCAATAGCTTCCAGTGCCTGGAGGTGATCATGCCAATAAACGGCCGCTCTTTCACAGAGCACAAAGCTTTCCTTGCAGACTGCGCTGAAGTTTTATATTAAGACTGGAGAGAGGGCTACTATGAGCCGAACCCGAACGTTTATGCAGACATTGAAATAATGTTTGCGCCAGAGATTACGCTTGAGAATGCAGTCGTTCAATCTTACTGACCCAGTTGGTCTACCAACGAACCTAAACATGCTTATTCTTGGAAGTGCATGTGCCTGTGTCCATGAAGTGACCCTACACGGTGGGCTTTAACGGTTTTCATTGTTGTATTAGGTACCCAGGTATGTTTAACACAATACCGTGTGAATAAATGATTCAGTCGGAAAGCTATCAGAACGTATTGGTAATGTAATGTACAGAGTGAAGGTGGACGACATTGATTTGTTTGATCCGATATATTAATCGGATTATTATTATTAATTAAAGTATTGTTATTACAAAGGCTAAAGGATACACCCTGCACAAGCTTCGCATAGCTTCGTATTTGTAGGACCATCCCTTTATGAAGACCGAAACAATTCACCCCGTCTGTTCAAACATCAAGACCACGAGGAACAAGGAATACAACCAAAATTAATTGATAGTTGACACGAAACAACCTATGTTTTGAAAAAGAAAGCGATTTTGAAGAACGGAAGAACGATACCATTACAGGGAAGTCGATTTCCTTATACCCAGATTTTGTCACCTGATTTGGCGACATGATAAAATCCTGAACCCCGAAGGCTTCTTCTATAGTAACAAACCAAGGACCCACTAATGCCAGCAAAGATCGTCAAGCAACGCCGGCAGATTGTATGGTCTGATGTCCTCCACGAGGAAAGGGTCAATTTCGTGCGTAGCTGGCCAAGCTACGGAAGTATGCGCTCGACGGGTAACTCACCTCGTTTTCCAATCTTGCCATCGAAATCCTAGGCGACCACAATCACCTCACTGTAACTTCTTCGAAGGGGTCTACCACAGGGCGACACGTTTCACCCGGGGACAAGCACGCAGGATCCTTTCGTCTGCAGCGCCTTTCCTTCGTTGTGCTGAGAGCTACTGAACCATCGTATATGTAGTAATACCTAATCGCTACAATTAAAATTGGCATAACCAGATTTAAACAGATGGCAAGACGTATTGTTGGATAATGATGTCGGAGATATTATCCGCAATTGTCCTGACTGCATTGCATCTGATGAAAGTACCTTTATAGAACTGTCCAACGGCAAATCAACGGTTTGATCGTATATACGTTGATTTTGCTGGTCCTATAGAATGTACAATGTTTCTAATAGTAATTGATGATTACTCTAGATGGCTTGAAATTTATAAAATTACCACAGCAACCACTACAACAACTGTTAAACACTACAGAACATATTTACTCGATACGGCAATCATTCACAGTGACTTCCACTGTCAACGGAGCCCAATTCATATCTGAGGCTTGCTCCTGGTTTAGGAATTCCCTCGGAATTCAGCTCCTTATCCACAATCTAAAAGTTTAGTGAACCGATTCGTTGATATCCTTAAAAGAAACTACAAGAAATTGCACCGAACACATGACTCGAATTCAGCAGGCGGTATTTTTTTGGAGAACTATTATATTAGGTTAACCCAAATAACCGCACACATACAAATTTCAATATCTACTTAACTAAGTAAGTTAAAACAAAGATTTTTTAGTAGGAGTTAGAGGTATGCACCTCTTTTATTTATACACTTGTCCCAGAGTTTTGGCAGCCTTCTAACGGCTAGGTAAGCACCATTTCTATTACCATTTATAACTTCGTTATTTAAGGCCTCTCGGAGTAAATCGATGTTTGCATACCCTTTTTGCCACCGATGGCCCTCTCTAATCTATGGAAGCAACCATAATCACACGGGGTTAAATCGGGAGAATAGGGGGGTGATGTCATCGCTCAATCTTGCTGGTCTTAAGCCAAGACGTACTTTCATTACAACGATGTGCTCCGCTAGTATTGTCATCGAGCAGCCACACTCGCTTCCTATCGCCACGCCAGTTATTCACGAGTCCCTTCAAGAGCTCGAAATATCGAGCCGAGCCCATTTTTTATTTTGTGCCCAAAATCTCGTAGTACCGAATTCCGTTGAAATTCGTGGCAAGTGCTACCATTACTTTAGGCTCGAATTTTCACCTGGTCGTCGCCACTGTTTCACTTGATCTGTTTCCGGTTCCCCATACAGGCTGGCCCATGTCTCGTCCACTCCAACGGTATGCTCTAAGCAACTCTTTTGCTGCCTATATATCTTCAAATTGTCTCGCGAACACTCCTCACGCATTTCCAGTTGGCCAGGACCGAGTTAATGGGGACCCATTTTTTTCAGCCTCTTCAGATTATTTTTAATAATTCGACGACTTGTTTCACGAGACCAAGCTCTAGTTTCCTCAAAAGCATTTCATTATTTCGATCCGTTCGTCGAATTGAGATTCGGGAAGGCATGGGCGCTCTTCCATGTTCATTAATGTCCCAGTCGTTTGCCTAAACTGCGTATACCAATGGTAGACCTGTCGTCGACTCAAGGCATTATGGCCGTGCACACTAACCCACCTTCGATGGATTTCAGCTGACATTTCTTCTGTTGAAACATAACCCTGACACTTTCCCTCTGAGAATACAAGTCTGAGGTACCTGCTCCGCTGGTTGCCGTTTCGAACGCCCGACGAAGCCGAATGCTAGCAGCTTTCGCGCCGTCTGCTTGCTAATTGTTATGTCTCACTACCTGCCAAATTTGAATTCAAACCGACCAAGAATAAGAATTCGGCGCAAGACGATAGGAGTGCAATTTTTTTTGGGTCAACCTAATAAATATCGACGATCAAGACTGACCAGCAGGGCAAATACAATACAATACAGTACAAATACACCTTTATTAACCAAAAGGGGGTGGTACAGAGATTATTAAAGAAATTACATAAATTGGTAGAGCGAAGTGAATTTTTTACAATTGTGGTAATGGCAGATGTCCACTTCCTGAGTCTCGTAGGAGACGTGCTACTGACGCAGTGCGCACTGTACGTCCACTGCGCAGCGGGTTTGGACGAAATTCGACGAAATGTTTGAAAGAACTATTTGGTCTTAGTCGCTGAAACAAGCGTAGGTCCGCAGTATCTAATATGGTCATTAGGGAGGGAAGCTTCACCACTTCCCTCGGAACATCACAACGCAGACTGACTTTTCGGATGAACTTCGATTGCACTCTTTCAAGCGCTAGGATATGTTTTTTGAGATAGGGCCTCCAAACTGGAGAGCAGTAAAGAAATTTTGGAATGACAAGGCTCTTATAGAGCGCAAGATAGAAATCGACATTTTTGATAATAAAACATCTAAAAATTGTGTTACATATTAATGAGGCAGACCGAACTACCTCTGTCACATGCAGATCAAAAACAAGGGAGGAAGTCACTATGACACCCAGATCCCGCATGGAGCTTTCACATTTGATAACATCACCATTGATCGTGTATTCATTTTTGTAAGTAGAGGTGCACAGAACTGCACATTTCGGAATGGAGATCAACATGTCGTTCTTACAACACCACTGTTCAACAGTGGTAATGGCTGATTGAAGGAGGAGTCTGTCCTCAGCACTCCGCACTGTTGCATACAATTTCAAATCATCAGCATAGAACTTGTGTTTTACACCGCTTGGAAAACTATCTTTAAGATCTAACACAAAGATACAGAATAAAAGCGGGCCCACGCACGAACCCTGAGGTACCCCAGATGGGCACCGATCATACGTGCTGAGAGTATTGTTTATTTTTACGCAGAACTTTCTATCCGTTAGATAGCTTCGGATCCGCTCAACACTATGTGGATCTACTTTGAGAGATAAAAGTTTGGAGATTAAAAGGCTATGATTGACGCGGTCGAATGCTTTGGAAAAATCAAAGTAAATGCAATCATAGTCGACTCTCTCGCTCTGAAATTGAGCCAAGTCATGGACCATTTCAATCAGCTGGGTTTCGGTCGACTTTCCTTTGGTAAAACCATGTTGTTCGCTGTCAAGGAGGTCATTTATGGAGAGGTATGAGTAAATGTGATCTACGAGTATCTTCTCAAAAATGAGGCACGCTATGGACCCCTGGGCTACAGGTCTATAGTTACCTACATAACTCTTGTCTTTCGCTTTATGGACAGGCGTAACAATTGAGAGCTTAAAGCAGTCAGGGACTGTTCCGTCCTCATAGGAGCGGCAGAAGATCAATTTTAACGGTTCGACAACAGCCAGACCCAGTTTCTTATATAGGATCGGCGGCAAGCCATCAGGGGTTTGACTGCATTTTAACGGCAACTCCTGGATCTTTCTTAGGATAAGATGGTCCGTAATATCCAGCCTTGGACAGCGTGCTCTCACGTTTATAATAGCCGTGTGGTTTGCAGCTGTACTTTGGGGCACGAATACTGACCCGAAAAAGGACTTAAAAGCTTCTGCTTTAACCAAATCGTCTGACTCCAGGACACCATTAATTTGTATGGCGCCAACCCCATCTACACCTTTTATTCGTTTGTTCGCATATCTGAAGAATTCTTTGCTGTTTCTGAAATTTAGCGCTGACTCTTGTAAAATACGCAGCCGAGTCGAAGCTTTCTTAAGGCGGGAGGCAAGACGCGGGCTTGGATCCGATTTCACGAGAGCCTCCAGTTTTTGGACACAAAGTCGTATCTGATTTTGTTCTGAGTGAGGACGCCCTTTTGGTATGAACTCCGATATGAGAGCATGCATAATCTTGAGAAACGAGTTGTACATATCATTTACTGAGCGACACCGACGAAAGACATCACGCCAGGATACGTTGAGAAGCCTGGTTTGGTAGTCGTCGTACATACCACTCCAGAAATTGTAACCTATGTGTTCGCGTTTGAGATCGCTGGATTGACATAATACTGTAAAACTAACAGCCGAGTGATCCGTGTTGATCGGAGCAGCACATACTTCAAGATCATCGATAAGAGCGGGCTCGGTGTGAGTAGTAGGTCTAAAATCGATTGTTCGCGCGTAGGCGAGCCGAACAACTGAAAAAGACCATTTGAGATACACGCGTTTACAAAGACAGATTCTTTTGATTTACTATCGGAGATGACAATTCCATCCCAATCAATGTTTTTAAGATTGAAATCGCCATAAATGACAACCGGGAGAGTGGTATCACAAATGTGGTCAAAGAGCCGTGCGCAATCCGAAACCCTTTGTGAGAAGAACTCAGGATTGTTTGTGAGGTAGCATGACGCAAAGCGGACCGAAATATCCTCGAAATGAATATCAACGGCAACCGCTATCCAGATCAACACCACAGCATTTTAGGTTACTGTCAACCAGAGCCAGAGTGCCACCTCCCCTGGAACCTCTGTCTTGGCGAAACACTCTAAACTTGTAATTGAAAGGCAGTTCAGTATCTTTTATGTCAGGAGTCAGCCACGTCTCAGAAATGAGCAGGATCTGAACCGCATGGAGGGAGACATATGCAAATAGTGCATCTATCTCGCCTGGGCTGCATAGCGAACGAGCGTTGAGTGAAAGACATCTTATGCGGGGGGTAGCATATGTTTCAGGTGGTTTCAGTAACGGAACATTACCGCAGTTCAACGCTGATAGGTGAGGAGGGAGGGGCACCTGCTGAGAATCATGAGGGCATGTTCTATATCTCGAAGTAAAGGCTGAGGGGGAGGAGGAAGGGTGGCAGGCATGGGAGATTGGTATGGCAACCATGGATCCAGGGAGGGAGACGGGGGGCATTCTCGCCTGAGAGGATATGATCGTCGACGGGGGAGGAGCATTTGAGGTGGTGCAGTTTGAGGGTGACGTGAGCGTTGCTGGGAGGTTGCCAGTTGAGACGATGGGTGATGGCAATGACGATGGGAGGAGGAGGGTTTGTGATGGTGAACGTCCTCGTGAGCGAGGACGTTGACTGTTGGTACCGGTCTCAAGGGTGGACCTCACGTCTATAGCGGTGAGGTGGGGGTCCTTACCTAGAAACTTGCAGGCCCGAGCCGCTATCTTTTGAGCACAGTATTTCTGATATTGGTAATTAAAATGAGTGCCATCCGACTTAAAGCCGTCATGACGAACGGACAGGATCAGAAAATCATGCTTCTGCTTCTGGAGGGTTGATTGCAATTTACGATTGCATTCGTCAAGCACCACGGGGTGGACGCTGTTTCGTTTTGTGGTGCTAAGTTTTGGAATAGAGCAAACCGTGAGGCTAATACCCTTTTCAGAGCAGAGCATGCCAAAGGAGGAAATCGGCCTCACGATTTGGTCCTTAGCTCGGGAGGGGTTTCTGGTAGATGTTAGGTCACTGAAACCAACATGAAGAATTACTTTAATGGAAGCACTCGATGCATAGGAGATGAGATCGGTGACAGCCTTAATTGCTGCATCAAGTCGTAAACCTCGTTTACCCTCAATGACAGTTTCTTCCGAGGAGTCAATCGCCGCATCTATGAGAGGAGCCATGTTTTGCAGATTGGAGTCGCCATAGATTACTACAACCTTGTCACAAGAAGGGGAGGGTGGTGGATCAAGGCTTAATGACGTATTGTTTAACTGGGGCGAGGATTGCTCAGAGCGAGACTTAGTAATCGTACCAGTCGGTGAACGGTGTGGCGATTTCTCATGGGACGCCGCCACACTCAGAGGTTTTGCGCTTTTTATCTGGGCTAGAGAGTCAGAGATAGACTAAAGCCTAGCATCGTACTCAGCCCCAGATTTCTCTAGTGCCTCTTGAATTTTCCTCAGCGCCGATATAATTTCTTCAAGGAATGCCTTCTTTACTATGACACAGTCTGTTGAGTGGTTATGATCAGATGTCACGGCCTGTGACGTCTGCCCACCAGCGCTATCAGCAGCATCAGTAGAAGTACTAAGCTTATTCGATGCATCCACCTCAAGTTCGATTTGCCTTGTACAATGAACACACACGTAGGGGGTGTTCGATGTGATGTGACGAGCAACGTGCGTCTTGCTATAGAGGCCATTACAGTACGTACACTCAACGGCGTGGGCAATGATGGGTGCTCGATGTGTAGCTGGAGTGGTCATTTCAGGGGGAGACGGGGACGACCGCTTGTACCGGTTTGAGGGAGTCTCCAGGAAGCTCTACATGATCAACTTATTGGTAGCCTTCCGTGCGTTATCGTGAGGGGCCAAACACTCGCTGCTTTATATACGTGTGTCAGCCGCGATAGCTGGTGCGAATTTGGTTGAGTTTAGGTTGACATGTGGGTCACTTAATGGAGAAAACACCTATTTGTAAAGGTATCACCGACAGCATCCGGTCACAACGATGCACTGGAAGTTGGGTAGTGGGTTTCACAATACTGCATCAGGGGACAGGGTGTCTGAACCAGGGTAAAAGGTAAACTAGTAGGAGCACATAAATAACACGACCAAACAGGTGTCACAAACCGACGGATAGTCGATATTCATATAGAAACAACCATAAACACAATACATTCAGCCGTCCTATCAGAACGGTTTACTTCGCATCTGACAAATTTGAAGAGTCTAAAGACATTGCAGCCGTTGATTATATTAACCGGAATACTTACCAACAACATGTAGACAGTAATTCTAAGACACACAAAACATAATCTATATACATGTAGAACAAGATAATCACACCACGACAAGACACATGACCTAATGTTACAATAAGCTATTACGTAAGCAAAGATGTCTGGAATACATTAGGAACTACTCCGCTTAGGTCAACCAGCCATTTGCAACATGGTAATATGCAAAACCTTCAGTGTTTAGTGTTTGTCATCATCGATTTTGAATTATGTGACGGTATTGAACACGCACTAACCTACTAGAAAATAGCTGGGTGAACAAAGTACGCAAACTATGGCTTTGAATATCCGGGGATCCAGACGAAAGAGTAGACATCATAGAAGCAACAAGAGATTCTGTAGAGGGGTCGGCAGAGCATGGGACGCGGGCAGTGCCAGCGATGTCATCCTTGGCGAGTTTCTGCTACGCGATGTGAACGAACAAGCGGGTGGTACCTCTTTTGTCCAGCATCTGCAAGACCACCCGGGCGAACGCCAGGAGGGAACGTCGTTGTTGATGTGGTCGTCCCTAAGGAGGGCCGTTTGTGAGAGCCATATTGCCTTCGGGACAATACTGAAGCGACGGGCGTCACGCATAACAGCCTGCAGCCGCAGGTCGAGCCGTTAAGGTGCCTGAGGCACTGAACGGACACCCGGGGCTCCACCGTTTTGTGCCTGCTATGCGACGGGCGATTCTGCCTCCGCAATGTCTCCACTGGACACGCGCGAGGTCGGCGGCACCAGCACCCCAGTAGATCTCTGAATCAAGTAGAACAAAAATATGCACAAATATAGAATGATGAAAAAAAAAAAAAATATGCAATAATAAAAAATATGCACAAATATAAAATAGATGCTCCCGCTCTTGTTTTTACATCCCAGAGGTCTCGCAAATCATAAACGGGAGAAAGTTCACCTTACTTACCGACCATAAGTCACTCCGATCTGGTGGACTACAAAGATGAGGCTTCTTAGTACTAGGATATCAATCTGAAATCAAGTATAAAAAAATCTAACGAATTCGACAATGCTGATGCTCTCTCTCACCCCTTATATGTAATCACTAGATGTAATTGCCACAAGTAATGTGTCATTCTTAGATATTATTTACGATCTACCGGTCACTCTGAAGGATATTCGTCACGAAATTGCTAATGATCCAACTCTTCAAAAAGTTCTGGAATAACTACATACAACAAGGAAACTGGACATAAAATCTCACTAATGATCTGATACTTCCACACAACACACGAGATTCACTCTCTATCAGGAAAGATTGTCTTCTATTGAACCATCATATAGGGATGCCTAAATCATTACAACTAAAATCAGTAAACAACTACATAACAACCACCTCGTCCTGGTGAGCCCTCAGCGGGAAGAATCGGTCGAGCATTACCGAAGTCCTTTCAAGACAATGCTCGAGGAAGGGCCGGATGGCCTCCTCCGTAAGAGGGGCGCCGACGAGCTTAAGTGACGACCGCGCTGGAGGTCGGGATGGGGGTCCAAGGAGAAGACCTCGCACTTCACGGGGATGAGATCATGACCACTGGGCCCCTCGTAGTCACATACTCGCTGGAAGTCGACCACCTCAGCGAGGGCCTTAGAGAGGGCGGTGGCGATGGTTCGGAGCGCCGGTGAGAGCAGGTCTCTGAGATGAAGCCTATCGGAGCCGGCGAACGAACTGGGGGGGGGGGGGGGCAACGGGCACAAGAACCTCCTCAATTGATGTTGGAGTTATGTCGACCAGCGGGGGATGTTCGGGTAAAAAGTGATTTTAAAGGGAAGTTGATATATAATTCTATATATATTAAAGAATGAGTTGGTATGGATATTTCTTCATTCTGCTAATGAAACCAACGGAGTCGAATTCCTTATATCTATATTTATAACCACCTCACGCTGAACACAGAATACGATTCGTATGGTTTGCGCAAATTGGAAAATTGTTTTTACCCTCCGACCTTGACACAGAGACGTGCTTTCCTGCCATCACATAGACCCTTCTAAACGGTAACACAGCATTATACAAGTAAAGGCAATACCAATTTTTCCACTAGATATTTGGTTTAGAGCCATGCTTAGACTTATAGCGCCATGCGATCTGGATAGCCAAAGAGATCAGCTGTTCCCGAACACAGTCGACAATCGTAGCCACATCAAAATATTATCAGAATCCCTACTTGGGGATTATCAACGGCGAAACAATAATAAAAATA
The DNA here is from genome assembly GCA_019614645.1 of Stratiolaelaps scimitus. Lineage (NCBI taxonomy): Eukaryota > Metazoa > Arthropoda > Arachnida > Mesostigmata > Laelapidae > Stratiolaelaps > Stratiolaelaps scimitus. Next base: position 17,549 of record JABWDB010000077.1, read on the forward strand.
ACAGACCATGTGTGACAATAGAACCGAGAGCAGTACCTTCAATCTAGCGTTATGGATGAGAAGTTCAGCGTTGCTCTTTCAAATGATTCATTATTGGTTTCCCTCCAGACATACTATTTGTGATATCTATTACGTATGTATTAGCCTAAACAGTCTCCCTATCGCCGCACACCGAATCCGCAGCTGCAACAGCAGTTCCGATAACAGAAGCTCGAACTATATGATATTACCGTTTGAAGCAAGTCCAGCTCTTATCATCATCGTAGACAGTTGTCATTTTGGCCGTCGGGCAGATTTCTGTTCCGATCAAAATCCCAAGCAAGCACGACGCACTGCACACGCGATCTGTATGGGAGACAGACGCTGTTTGAATGTGGCAAATCTGGCGGGGTCTAATCCTGACGATGACACAGCCACTAGATCCAAAAAAGTGCTCTTATGTTCTTTTAAATGAAAAATAACGTATTAAACGATTTCATAGCTTCCAAATATGTGATTAGTTGTTTAGTTGAGCGTGGTGTGAACAAACTGCCAACAATGAAACCGATTTCTACACCTATAGCGTATATCATGACAAATTATGTCACCGCCAATGCGGCAAATTTAATGTGTTTATGATGTAAACAGTGCTGTCCGTGTAACGGACAGCGCCTTGGTCTGCCACCATACATGATGTTTAACGAAGAAAAGTGCCGTCATTGAATTCGTCGTTCTTAGGTGACTAATACGGCATCTCAACGAAGCTCAACCACACCTGTAGAAAACTATGGGGAAACATAACTTACCCAAACCATTGTATATTAAGAACAGTATGGGCTAAGTGGGGCTCACATGGGGGGATAGGCACATAGACGGACTATTGGACCAACTGTTTAACCACCTATAAGGTCTCTAAATAAACGTGTACATTTGGTAACTTATTCAACTGGCAAATGCAGTCATCGGGACGAGACAAAACGGGTGTGTGATTTGGCAATGATGATCGATAACGTGTACAGCTGTTAAAACGGCACGCTGCAGTTGTTAAGGATGCCTCGAGTAGGCCCTGACGACGGACGTTGTGTAGGGGCCATCTGTGTACGACGTCTGTTTTAGCGATGCGCTGAAGTTCAACCGCTGTCAGCGTATTCAACCGTTTGCCGTTGACGACGATGAGAGCCTCAGCTTGACTCGGCGAAGACGTCTCGCTGACAATAACAATGGCCTCTGCAGCTCACAAACGAACTGAGCCATCTCACACAACTGTGATTTAAATTATAGTTTACATGTCTCAGTTTTAACCACTACATAGAGTTGGAGTTAAGACCTGCCAGTAAAAGTTGATGAGTAGAAGCTGAAAAAGTAAAAGTTAAAACGCTGGAGACACACAAAAACGCGAACAGATATAGACACGGAGCGAGGTAGAGAGTTGTCGACAGCTGTAGATAACGAGCACTAACTAATTACTACATGCGCAATGAGTTTGCCTAAATCGTTGGTTGGGGTAATGACGAACGGAAATATTAGAAAACATCACACCATACAGTTAACTAACAAAGCCCATTAAAAATTAAACATTGGGGTCACTACTCAAATTAACAGGTTTCGTTGTTAGAAACAAATAGGCATTACTACAAATGTAATGCATTATCTGTAGACAATGTGAATCACATCACTGGAATAATTTGGAAAATACCATAGAGCTGGCCCTTGTTTCGATACGCATGCTAAGTGACCTGTACGCAAGATGCAGGCAGCCAGATTGGCAGGTCCGAAATAAAATAGTTCCTGTGCTTAAACAAACGATCTCATTCACTGCTATATATATATATATATATATATATATATATATATAAATTCACGACTCACAAGACTACATTAGGTCAAATTGAGATGTGTCCACTTCCACCAATCAAGAAATGAATAAATAAACCCTTCGTTACCCTTCCGGTAATATATAGCGTACTATTCTTATCGGTCATTCTCAATGTAGCAGAAAGTGTATTCAACAAGGAGAACAATAATAATGTTTGTAAATTACACTATTGTTGTTGGATTCCGTAAATCTCTCACCACAATGGGCTCTCCTAAATAGAATGAATTTATCTCTAATAGACCCTTCAACTTTAAATTTACACTGACCCCAAACAAACAAAAGCGCTCTTTCACGGTTTGCACACACACACACACAGCTATGAATATATACACGTACTCTAAAATAGCCCGCGCCCGTCGCCACAGGAAATCGTCACAATGCAGACAGTATCATCCAAAATAACACAATAGTATAAAGACAAAAACTCGCACGTGAGTTTGCAAATGAGTTTCATGTCTTGGACTGCGGTAGGGCCGTCAATGGGTATATCGATAAAGTGTATGTTAATACAGTTCGTTCTCTAGCTAAACGAAGGCCATTTTCAATACAAAACGGCTATAAATACAGCTGACATCGCTGCGGACGCTGCTGAAACTGGCCGCTTTGTTTATGGTTACAGCAGCGAAAATAGGGGACATTAATCTCGGGCATGCTGGTGCACCGTTCGCTGGTTGAACACCACTGGTTCGGGCTGTTTGGACTCCGTATAGATTTGGTTGGCCCTTATTTTTCGCTAAGCTGTAGTTCAATGTTCAATGTTCATACGAAATACATCGTGAAATTTGAAACGGGCACTATGCCTGCTGACTCTCTCTACCTTTAAGACGATAACCCCTTTGCATACAACAAATCGACGACACTCTTTTGTTAAGTAGACCATACGCGACGTAATATAATATTCATTAATTTATAATTAATTTCGAAATTATACTATTATACCATAGTTTGACTAAAACGAGTACAACTGATGTGGTGGGCAGCATGATGCGGCAGATAAACATCTTTGACGTGTGCCCACTGTCTAAATCATGGGCGAATCATTCTTTCGATACAAGCAGATATGAACTGCGAGCTATTCCAAAGAACCGCTTGTCTAGTGCTTTTGACAAGCTAACCATAAAACGAGAGACATCAGCTATGAAAGCTACAGGCGTCTTCTTCTGCAAGCATGTTTACGCTCGTTCTATTTATCTCTTAAATTGTAGACATTATGTACATAGCTCACAATGGGGTCTGTCTTTCGTTTGCTCGATGATTGATCGCTTAACCCCTCTCACTCATCGCAACTCACCCTCAGCGACGAGCGGCCTCAGTTATAACAGTCCGCTGCCAACGGTTAGTTGTCCCTGATGATGACACTGATCTCTCGTGCGAATGCGATAGAGCTATGAAGCTGTGTGAATGGAGCTCTGAGGCGAGCCTTTCTCGTGATCTGGACATCACCATCAGTGAAGCCGGCGGTGAACTGATGTGAGTGGGTGCCATAGACATCTACGGAGGAGAAGTCGCTGAGAGATGATACTGTGCCGATAAGAGCGACTTCGACAACGATACTCATTGGACCGGACTTCAGAGGACCCAAGCCCCAAGAGGAGCCAGCCGCCACGACAAGTAAACCACTATACGAGTGGTCCTAGACAAGAAACGAAAAAGAGAAATAGATGTTGACGCCGTGTGACGCCCACAGCCATAGGGCTAACCACCACCACACAGATCGCGGTGGGGTCAGATGCCGGCGAGCCGTCGGACGCAGCACGCCGAACGGAGATGGAGACAATCAGAGATACGATCTCGAAAAGCGTCGCGTTCGTCTCCGTTCTGCAGCTTTCCTTGGTATCTCTCTTTCTCCCTTTCTAGTGAGCCTCAGAGTGTTGAAAGTGAGCCCTACACACGGCGTACACACTCGAGCCAGTCGTCGTCAGTAGTGGGAAATCAACAACTGTGGTTGTTGGTTAGCAACGGAGCAATCATAGTAACAGACGGATCAACCCCAAGCTATTCGTGGGGTGCCATGATCCTTTGAAACAGGGACATGATGACAAGGGCATCTTCGAGGTCACAGTGTCGATTTCACGCTGGGTTTGTCCGCCCCCACAAAACTGGTCACTCAGTGAACGCGGACGATCTGGGGTCACGGTACACCGTTTGATGACTGTTGACATTCAAAGCTATTTTTGCAGAGAAAAGCCCTCGGGGGGGCGGGGGGGGGGGGCATATCAACTCGTAGCCAGTGATGGGGACAGATGTATTATGGTTTGATTTACTCTGTCCGTGAGGTTTTCCTTTAACTGATTAATATTTGACTTTGTAAGTGAAGAACGAAATTGATTCTGGCAAAGTCATCAAATTCTACCATTTCATATCTTCGTCAGAGCGCCCTTTGGCCAATGAAAATATTTTCGCCGTCCGTTCGTACAGAAATATATCCCGAAAATCCAGACCGTGATTTATTGGTTGTACATCGATTATATTGTATATATGATACATGAAATCGTCGCTTCATTAATACGTTTGCAAATCCCCTACATACACCGGCTAAAATCAGGCAGCAACACATAATACGAATACCATACATTCAATACATAGTATGCACACACACTATATTTATATACAAGAACAATATAGAACAATGCAGCAAGACTAACAATCTAGTTTATACACTACGAGGAGTGTACTGACCTCGGTCAGAAAATACGCTTAATGATGGTTAATAAGGCTGATAAAGTTTAAAGCTTCCTGTATATTATACAGACGGATAACGTATATGATAAAAATTAATTGCGTCAACGTTTTTTTCGTTTTACCAATTCCTCTATAGATGATGTTCTGCCTAATCCATATTTTGAATACAATATGACGAATTTCAAAACAAGTGCTAAACATGTCACAAATCGATAAACAAATACTCCGGCACCAAATTCCACTTCGAGGCACTTATCGTCCGGTCACGTTTTTGTATCCGGTGGTCTCGATCGCTCAAAGGGTAGCTTCTGCTTCTGAAGAAAGCCGCGCAATTATCCATATCTCGCTATAGACCAGCCATTTATTGAGGCCCGGGCTGCTTTGTATGTTCGCACAAATACGTGTTAACTGTAAATTATATATTTAGATATTATGTTTATATATGCTTGTATTTATTCTGTACATTTACACGAACATTAAATATGATAATAATAATAATAATAATAATAAGTATGGATACAGCGAAGAGGTTGTTGCTATTGAAACGATTTCTATTACAGTTAGCATGGATAGATCTGCGGCACTATACGAAGGCAGGGCTAATCGTCTAAATGTAATCATTTCCGTTCGAACAACACGGACTACGTTGCCCGCAAAGTGTATTTCGACAAAACGGCCTTAGCGTGGTCCTAAGAATGTATCCTGCAAGACCTTCCGAGCGCTTGATTCGAAACGGGAATGGAAGCGCTTCAAAAATGGTCGGCAGCAAAAATGAAATATGTCAATCTCGACATATAACATCATTGTATAGCTGAAACATGTCTTTGACAGATTGGCAAATGAGTGACACATCAGTGTACCAATGTATTTGCGAATATCGAATAGTTCGAAATAAAATCTAACACGTTCATAAAGCGGGTTTATTCCCTAAAAGGGGAATTTCGAAACACGATTGTGGAGCGAATTGCTTCGATAACGAAACGAACGCACGCGTATCGTATAAGAACAGCGATAAACTGCACTCCACATGGACAGGGAATTTGTCCTCGTTACGAGGAAATGTCATGGTGCAGCTCAATGATATCTCTTCTTTTAGTCAATCAATGAGGTTGTTCTTTTAAAAGGGTCTCTTGGGATTTTTAAACACTATAAACACAACAAAGAGGCATTTTCCATCTCTGCGTATGTAAGACAGTTGGCAATTTCCAAACAGATGCATTTTTTAAACATTGCACGAAGTTGGTCCCGATCTGGCGAAACACTCATGAACATAATGTGATTTCATTTGTCATTTTTTTTCATTTTGATTAGAACAGCATTCGCAAATTCGACTTTGACAGAATAACATCATAATATTGGCATAACGGGAGGGGAACTGCGGACGAATTCGCGTTCACCGTGAAGACCACGACGCCATTCGTTGGCACGCCTCCACCGATAAAGCTGGATTAACTGTAGAATTTCAATCTCAGCCGTTTGTCTCGTGTGTTCCAAACTTCTGAGCTACTAATTGCTGCTTGGCTAATATGACCGGCGTGTGCGTAACATTCATCTCTTCATCGTCGAATGCTGACAGCGGCACCAGCAGCAGCAGGAGCAACAGACAGAGGAGAAGAAGAGAGATTATTTAACCCGTGACTGTCTGAGTCACCGGTCGGTTGTCGGCGCATGCTGTCGCGTACGCCGGGGAAGGTGTACGCCATAATCCGGAGAGATATATTGCACTCACCGGCGGACGGCAAACAGCGCCTTGTTACGGCAGCGCTCGCATTGCATTCGATGCTCGTTTAAGAGACTTAGCGACTCAATAGATTTTATGTTATCGCCTCTGGTCGTATCATACATAATACCTGGCATTGCCGTCAAGGTAAATTAAATTACCATTAATTTTATGCAAGGAGACTAATGGAATTCCTGTCAATTATAATGAGCGCAGCAGGGATAATCAGCTTGAAAGTCAAACACACACGAGACAAAGCTGAATCACTGGCGAAAATCCGCGCCATCATTTCTCTGGAACGGGTTTTCCTTCTCAGAAGAACGCACAGAGCAAAGACAGCAGCCCATGAAGTTCAATGATTTGAAGTAGATTAACTATGAATGCAAATACGTTTCTATTCGACTTAAAAAAGAGACCATATATTGAAAGATTGAACTGTTTTATATATATATATATATATATATATATATATATATAGACAGACGTAAGGGTGGTTCTCGCGCATGATGCATAGACGAGACAATGCGAAGGTGCTCAGCAGAAGCATGGAGCTACAGTTAAATAGAGTCGAATCGGGGGGGGGGGGCAGCGAATGCAGAGAGTGCTGCTGATGAAGGCTGCATCGATGTTCAATCAGTCGAGATATTGCATACCACAAAAGGCTGGTTTATGGGACGTCTTATCGCAGCCCATCACATGATGAACACACCACGCGTGCGTTACATCGAGGACGAGGGATTTGAACGACTTGAGACGTAAGATATATGGAGTTGCTCACAAGCTGCACGTTGACGTTTCTGAGGGCGCGAACAGTGTTCAGTGCTTGCTGGTTACTTTCGCCACCGTCAGCAGCACCTAGAGAAAACTCATCTCTAGTGACTATCCAAAACAGAGATATTGGTGATGCGCAGCACCAATCTCCGCTCTTATATGCCTAGTAAATTAGACGAATTGAAACGTGTATCTATTTGCGATGCTGTGAATGACGACCCATTATCAAATATTCAATTATTGGGAAATAAATGAGGACAGATTGATTTAAAGACACATTTCACTCAGCATTTCATGTGATGCTACAAATGTTGATACATAAAACAGTGCTTCCATATATCGAATTGATTTTGATCGTACCTACAGTATACAATCATACTCCACATGGAAACGTGCGATCCCTCTCTCATATAAAGCTTCGTGAGAATATAAAGTAAATCTTCATTCGTGCAGATATTTTAATTCCTTTGAAAGAATTCTATACTGCTCTTTCTGTTTGGCAATATTCGTTCATCTTGAGAAGTCTCAATTTAAACTTCAACAGTTCCAAAAGCACTCCAATTCACTTGGGTTGAAATTCATTTGTAGCCTATATGGAACGCATGCAAGCGAGTAAGTGAGTGACTAATCGCTACTCGCGTGTCCAACACATGGTGGCCGGTCAACACGGTGGGTCTGCTGCTAGCAAAGGCTACCTTCTTTATCAACCCATCTATTTATAAATCGAATCAGAGGCTCCAGTTCTTCAGTCGCCGCCATGTCGATAGTTGTTACCACCCATATACCAATCATTATCCCCGTTATCCTATAAATACTGTCGGTACGTTTTCAGATCATTCCAATGTGAATGATGAAGCTGACAACTGTGGCTATGGCAGGGGGTCTCGAAGAAAAAGTGGACCAAGCAGGAGGGCGAGGCGAGGAAAGTGATATGATCTGGTGGGGTGCTAGTCGTCGCCGTGGTGGTAGTGGTGGCGGCTGATGATGAAGATGTCAAGCAAGCATAAGGATGGCGAAGTGCCGAAGTCGTAGCAGGTACTTGTGTGAAGTCACTCATCATACTTCATTCCTTGGTGTCGTTCGTCTGTTTATGGTGTAGTGACACTTATACGCGGTAGCACAACGGGTCCTTTCTACTTCCCGAGTTTGAGTGTGCTAATAGTCTTCAGACAAAACTGTTGATTCGGTGGCGTTCTGACACCCGCGTCGAAATGAACAAAAACCAAATCAAGTCAAGAATAGCCGGAGAAGGAAACAGTAAGTGGGAATTCGTCGAAGAATTTCCAAGGCGAGATTCAGCCCGCTGGCTATTTGATGGTGGTCACTTTTGGTTGGCCATTTGCTGCCGAGTTTGAGTCTATTACTATTCGTCTCACGTGCAGACATTTGTCCTAAACGAAAATGTATCGCGAGGCTATCTACGTATAAAGGAATAATTTATTGGAGCATTAGTAGTGGATATAGCTGTATCCATCATTACAACAAACTTCGTTCGAACCGACTTGGTTTTACGGTAATGAAGTGGTTCGTCGACTGAAGATCGTATGACGGCATATTTATTTAGCAAACGCATGCAAGACTTAAACCGACTCAAATGATTAGTTTCAGAGGTATGAAAAAAGAAGTCTATTTTGGCCTTTATATGAGGACTCGGCTAAGCGGCGTTCCATTATATTTCGCTTTAAGTTTACTGGCAAAGTAAGCCAAGTTTACTGGCAAAAGTACGATATTCATCAAGTAGTTCATTAAGGAAGATGAGCGCAACGCAATTTGAGTAGTGTGCCGCGAAATTCTGCGTCAACGAAAGCAGCTGATCAAATGATTTGAAATACCATTAATGGTGCCAAAAGTATTCATAATAAGCACGTACATTTTCAGCCATCTCTCACAGAAATAACGACTCAATAAAAGAAGAGAAATAATAGACGTTTCCTGCTATTACCAAGCATGATGAGATAATACTTATTAAGATTCCTTCAAACCATACACGTTCGTGCTTCAAAAGCAAGGATTTTTAGTATTCCACCATATTTTCCTGCTGCCAATACACATATTACACCAGCATGTCGTCGGTCCGCTAATCTGGCGAACCTGCTTATCTGTGTGGCCATTTCCAATCTGCGATGGGTGAAACTGTTGTTGTACACGCCGCTTTCGAAGACCTCCGAAGCACGATTTTAGAATTGAGACTACGACTAATTGATACCGTCTCCTTCAGCGAATCTGGGTCAGGTTCGGTAAGGAGAAAGCGATCCAATAGGATTCGCTATAACGAACTGAAGAGCCACAATCAATATTGATAAATTTAACCATCGAGCAATACCCTGACGATGAGCGACGAACGATTCTATGCAATTAGTTAGACGACGACATGGACTTCCCCTGCCCGCCGCGCTTGTCCAGTGTGGACAAAGCTGCGGTAGCGCCCTGTCTGCCAAATCTAACAGCGTAAAAGAAGCAGACAAGCAGTTAGCTCTAGCTAAATGGTGGTGGTTTAGCCTCAAGGCGGTCATCGAGAAGAAATCGCACGAATTGATTGAATCAACAACGTTTAGCGATGATCAAGCTGGCCGCGTTAATACTGAAACGGTGGGGATTGGCGGCTGTCTACCCGTCAATCGAATGGCAAAAAGGTAGATGTAGTGGTCAGCCCGCTCAAAATGAAGTATTTGACAACTTGATTAAGAACAGCCCTGCTGTGTGCCACCTCTCTGATTAGTGGTAGAACTCACTAATGCAGCACCTGGATCAATTGAGGGACAAGAATGATCTTCATCTATGATACAAGTGAGTAACTTCATTAGGCTTTCAAGAGATAAATCAATACATTAATTAATTGATAGTTCGCAAGAGGCTGGCTGTTTTCAGATGTATTTCACGTTCAGCTGATACAACTGTCGACCGCTTTTATAATTCAATAAAGTTTGCAAGATTTCCACATACACGGTGATTCGTGCCTCGGGTTGCTGCAGGATATTATCAAAATAGTGTGTGGGTCTGTGTCGAACAATTGTTTCGCCGCGTCAACTAAATTTCCACCAAATAATATTAATCTAGCCAATAAGCATAGGGGGGTAAATTAATAGACAACAGCTTTCGAATTTCCTGACGGACTAAAATATCACTTAGTAATGAACTGATCTCTCTTGCCGGTCAGATTTTATTTTTGGTGGTGTTATATGTAAGATGAATATACTGTGCATCACACCACCCACAGGTCTGCATTTGATAAAGTAATTTTAAAGCAAATACTGAATAGTGAACAGGCGGAACCAGGCTTCATTTCTCTCATAATCAGTTTTTATGCAAAACAGAGTATCGAAGTGTGTTGCGATGATGATAGAACGTGCTGATAGTTTTAATGCACACAACACGAACTTGTCGAATTACCTTAGAATTTTCTTGTTAAAGTATCGGGTGCATCTCGGGTCTATTGGAATTTGCTATCATTTTTCGAGATCTCAGCAGAGAAAAGTACAAATGAGCTACCTCAAAAACGAACGACTACTTAGCATTGGATCCCACAGTAGAATTTCAACCAAACGAAACTTGAAACTAAAATTTCCCGACTCGATTGAAGCAGAAGGCATCCGATGAAGGCGAGCTGGCGTTGTCCCATCAAACCCTATAGTGGAATTCCCATTCTTTTAGTTTTATCCTGTTCTGGCGCAACGCACATGGCAATACACTGCTAGCATTGAGATGATTTTCGTACAATACTAGGTCGTTTGCCTGGATAGGTACGTTGATTAGGCGAGCAGATGGTACTTTGAGATCTACGGTGATCAGGCGGCGATGTTGCCGAATGGTGAGGGCCAACACTGCGTGCTGTGTTGCGCGGGATGTCCTGTCTCAAGTGGGCGTATCGAACAGAACAACCACGAAGGCTAGCTGGCCATCGAGGGCAGGCTCTGTACCTTAGGCACCCACAGAGCACAACGCTGGCTAGTGATGTGCTGGACAGAAACCGCACGAATCGCCAGAGGGAACGCCTATACACATATATATATATATATATATATATATATATATATATATATAGAGTGTGTGTTCATGAATGGAGGGTTGCTCTTATACGAGCACAGGTTTGTGCACATGGAAATTCGTGGAGATGCTTCCTCTCGCAACACCCGGGGGGGGAGCTATTAGCGATATTGATGGCGTAATAGGAGGCAAAGAGGCACAGAATATAGAGTAGGGCATGATTGCATGAAGTAGCTTCGACGGGCTTCGATTGGCGTCATGCATCTATAAATTGGCTCATACCTATCTGAGGGTATATATATAAATACATTCTAATCATGCAACAACAACATGGAAAATGATGCGTGATACAATGTGATAATAAGCGGATGATGATGATGGTGACACTATTGAGCTATTTACATGTTCGCTGCGGGGATGATTTGAAATATCCGTCTTTTTTTCAAACTATTTACTAGTGTACCATAGAGCTTAATTATGATAAAAACTTTGTGCAACTGCAAACAGCGTCTACCTCGTCGGTTCTTTTAATGGTTCACTCAGTAAGAATCGTATATGCAAAATGCATGTATAGGCTTTTTCACTCCAACTACGACAAACCCACACAAAGATCGGGTGTTCATGAATTTCCCAATGGCGCTATTTTGACACTTTTGTGTTATTTTGACACTACAAAGCTTTTGACCAATTTACACTCCAGTTATTCCAGTGATAAAGTTATAACACATATTAAACCCTAACCGAGGCTTCAAAGTTATATTTATAATTTACTAGTAACTACCAACTGTTGTCATGCGACGCAGTACGCTATAATTGACGCCGTCTGTTGAGTTTACTCTATGGCTCACGTGCGCGTGGTGGTGTATTTTAGATATTTTTGAGCTGCCTTCGAGTTCTTATCGCTTTTCCTCTGTTATCTGTTTTGCTTTCATGGGTTAGCCTTCAAGATGGCTGGTGTTTTTGTATCATAAATAGATGGATCTATTTTCGACCTCGGGGAATGCAAACAGTCATCACGACAAAAATCACATTCGTACAACAGGGAGAGTTCGAAACACTGTCATCGCTCGAGGAACGCTCAATAACCTCTCCTCCAGGGTTGATCTCTCTCTTTCACCGCCGTCTGTGTTAGCCTACTTTGATATTACCTTCGCAACAGCCACAGGGTCTAGGGAGGAGATTCCCTACCGCAGAGTGGGCCCGACTAAAGAGGGCCATAGTTGGTGACGGAACTAAGAGTTTGACGAAAAGGACAAGCTGACGAATATCAATCTCTGCGGTGCTCTCCGATGATCTCCCCGAGGCCAAAAAAAGGTTCTTGACAGCTGACAGAAGGAGGGACAGGCTCATGCATGAACCCTTTGAGGTCGTTTCTCTTCGGCAGACCATGCCAGGGCTGTCGGGGGCGTATAGAGAGACACGAACGTCTACGAAGACGACTAAAGTCCGTGAATAAGGTTGTGCTGAAATGCGAACGAGGGGAGGCGACATGCGAGTTCGTCCGCATCCCCGGCAGGAGAGAACTCAGTGGCCCTTCGCGCGGCGCTGACCTTGAATAATGTCACATATTGACGAAATATAAGTATATGGACAGAACAAGTCAACACGGCGTAACCGAGACATCCAGATATGCTATCCTAAGAGTTGATGAATGTTTCACTTGGGTTGAGGCGTTTCTTCTTACACCATAAGCGTGTATAGAATGAAGCATTCGATGAAACCCATCTATAGAAGCGTGGACAAATGCAAAACGTCCTGTAACGACGACACGTGTAAATTAATATTATATCAGGTGAGCATGTGAAAATGTTTGCTGAGCAAACTGAGCAAACCGTGTAGTGGTGTTGGGTGGTATTAATGAATTCGCACTAATGACAGCTCAGACGATGACGAATAAAGGCATTAGTTGACACTGTCTGGAAACACAAACTTGTCTAAAACAACAATGATAGCTATAAATGCTAATTCGTGAGTATATTTTGGACTTGTCTTCTCACGACGTTCGCATGGATATCCGAGCAAGCCTTTGCGTGAGTAGTCACAGAGTAGGCTTTCTCTAGACCTAACAGATGTGTTATGAATAGAGACGATGTATAGGCGATCTACAAACAGAGGAGCAGTATTATTATGCTCGATAGAGATAGCTTTTCGGGATGTATCCTACCATCATCTCTTTATTTTATTGACAGTTGTCTCTATAAGGCCAGACGGCCTAGGGATAGGCCGATACACAAAACGGGTTTGAGTGTTAACGCGGGATATGTCAGGGCATCAAGTGATATAATTAGCGACTGTCTAATATAGACAGAATATTTTAGCCAGGGTAGCTTCATGCTTCTGAGATATACGTCGCCCTCAAGCATTTGTCAGATACTTGACAGGGCATTCCCTAAGCTCATTTGTCAATTTGTCATAGGGATAATAGCGGGGTGCCACTTTTGATTGTTTGAATCCACCCTTAACAGTAATCGGTCGCAGGGACCAATTGTCCAGAGAAGTCATCTGTCAACCACTAACCAGCCAGCCAGCAGCAAGTGGCAACAAGCCACGATGACATGTTCCTCGATCGTGCGCGTCTATTAAACGATGTCCATGCGAACTTGCTAAAGTACATGGATCACGACAGGCGCTGGCATCGTAGCAAGTTTACTGCTGCAAGCCGTTAGATGCAGGCGGCCGTTTTTCATCAGAACACACATCAGAGCTGCGCGCGCGCGCGAAGTTTGACCGAAGTCTTTTGATTTTTTTTTACGTGTAACCAAATGTCTTGTAACACTCAAACAATGCATATTTAGTAAAAATATAACAACACGCCTGTACTAAATATATAATATACTTAAATTCAATTTGCTTAACAATCTCTGAGAGTTGTTGATGAAATTGAGCATGACCGTAATCCCAGGAACGTTATAACAGCGATTTTGTTATTGCTTATGATTTTTATCTGTATGGAAGTGGCATCCTCTCTGTTTCAAGGCCGCCTGCACATTTGACGTTGTTTTATAGATATAACCTTTAGTCATCATTACAGTGCCCCCAAGAGCTAAGACACTATAATAAACTAAACGATTATTTTCACACTATGCACGTGACTTGATCTGCGCTACAATAGTCAACGATCTGTCGCTAAGTCGCTCAAATCCAATTTATCATAGTTGCCAAACTCGTGCTTGGAACAGAGAATCACCACAAGAATAACTCTCCAATATATGAATCCTGCACTATCATCATACAGAAGCACATTTCCGCTTTTTATCTACTGTTCAGCTGTTGTAATCACCATCAATTATAGCTGACTATAATCTATATAATCTATCTATACCGTTACACACACACACACACACACACACAGGCATGAATAACAACCGGTGTCATATAGTTCCTCATTTCTATCAGCTACATACATCTACTGTGTGTGTTAGCTATCTGCAGCATTCCAATGGTCGGAATGTTCTCAATCGCTGATGTATGATATAAGGTCGGGCCAATACTTTCTGCGCACGAAAGCCATTCCTCCTTAGCTTCCTTCCGTCATCGTAAACCTGCCCGCGTGTGATCATCGTCCATAATGGCCCCAGTGAGCAGCCTCATCCTCGCTGAACTTGCGAATCTGCCTGCGCCGATGTGTGTGTGTGTGTGTGTGTATGCTTGTGTGTATATTTGCCTTCGAATCCCAACCGGCCACAGCAATACTTTTAGTGTTTTCTGTTTTATATACCATGCCGTGTCTTGCCCTGCCCAGCGTCTCATCTTTCCTTCCCTATTCTGTATGTGAATGAAAGGCTCGTCTTTCCGTGAATGATCATAACTCATAGACAGAGCTTGCGGCGCCAGCGAGCGAGCCAGCCAGCCAGCCAGCCAGCGAGATATATAATAGACGAGTGTGTGAGCGCGCACTGGGAACAAACACATCAGATCTGCCTGACCGTTCAGAGGCGGCAAACGCACAGGTTGGTAAGCAACAAAAAAAAAACCATTAGGCTTTTTCTGGGCTTTCCCTCCCATGAATTCCCGAGCCATTCGAATGTCGGCTCGTGTAGTTAGCGCCGGCTGGCTGGCTGACTGTCGGGTTGACCGGACCCGCCCAGTAACAATAGATGGATGGATGGCCAGGTAGGCCGTGCGATCTCGTGATGGTGAACTAAGTGACTCTGTCGATAAGTGACATAAGTGACTTCGGAAGTGCACACCCACACATAGAGACGGCTGCTTTGAAGTGTGTACATACTTACGAGGGTCTGTTGACGATCGTGTGAATATCGATACTCGATTCAATGTTTTCGCTAATATATTATAGCATGTGTTTGCATATTCGTATTCGTCGAGTGTTTGCATATTCTCGTATTTTTTTTTTAATTTAGGGTTGACTTGAATATACGGTCTGTTGGATACAAACATGTATTATTACTCCTCTTTACCAGCATAGATTACGAAGCAAAGATATACGATTATATAGGGTATAATCGTATATATGAGATGTGCGCTAAACGAAGCATAGATTTTTGACACGAAACTCTGTGCATTAGACTGCGTAACCGTTGCGTAACCAATCACGCTTGGCTGAACTGAACTGCAGGATCTGGTTTTAAGTACACGCAACCACATTTATGCGGCGTCTTCTCATATCATCTGCTGAACCCTGTTCTATAATATAAAGGTAGCCGCACTGTTGCTTCCGCGGGAACTTTTCCAAAATATTCTCCTTTCAGTCTACTCACTGTACAGAGAACTGTTGCCGCACAGTACACGAGACAATGTGCATTCTTAAACCTGCTGCTGGCGAACTTCCTGTCCAACTTTGTTCAAGTGTTAGCCCGCAATCACGTCATGACATTGTCTCGAACCTTATGGGTATTGGCAGAGTTGTGCCTGCAGCATCAGTCGCTCCAGCGGTACACCACGTACGTGCCAATGACTACGCTTAACTGGACTTACTTCAGACTACCTATATCTTTTTCTCTCTCTCTCTATCCTTCACAACTAGACAGATACCCAAGGAGAAGCAACTTGTTCTGTCCCTGGTTATATATATATATATATATATATATATATTAATGGGGCTAGCTTAGCTCGTTTTGGTTGGAATGAGAGGAGCCTCCGACACAAGCCTCTTCACCGGCCTCGAACGGTCGCCGAACGATCCGTCTTCCCGGAGCACTCTTGACAGCTTCCGACGACTTCGCTTAATTCTTCAACGGTGCGGTGCTTGTGATAGAGCCGGGGCGGGATTGGGGGGGGGGTATACGAATGGAGCAGTTTTGCCATCGCATCCGTCGATGGCTATGAGGCAAACGACGGAGCGTACTTTTACTTCTTGCCTCTGGAGGTCTTCACTTCCTGACTTGGTGGCTGGTGCGGGCTTGACAGGCTGGCCTCCGCGGCGTCGTCGGGCATTGTATGCAGCTCCGGACAGCGATGGCCTTTGTTGGACATCTCCGCCTCCACTTTGCCTGACTTTTACCATCTGACCCTCGATGAGCTCTATTGCGTGACGCGGCAATACGGACAGAGCAACGGTGGGTGCCACTCCTTCAGGATTACCCTCTGCTAACGAGAGAACGAGAGAGAGAGTGGGAGACCGAAGTCTCTGAGTACGGCTCCCGGTTGATATCCTTGTTTGGCTCGTCCTGAACTAGCGTTCTTCTTGTCGTCTCGTCAGCTGGACCTGATCAGAATGGGGAGAGAACAGCGGTTGTAAAGTCCCGATGAATGAACTCGGTGGCGTTGGGCGGCTGCTCACAGCATGAATCACCTTTTTTGGCTGGACTCCTATTGTCCACAGCCGTTGCTTATTGAAAAAGAGATTTGTAAGATTCTTCCGCCTTTATTGTTCGTACTGAGCCCTGGCAGCATTATATATATATATATATATATATATATACGACAGACAACGGAAGTGCACTTCCACCTAGATCTAAGAAACTTGTCTGCATATAAGTGATCGGCGAAAGCCATCTTGTTTGCTTTGATACGACGACGCATATAGTGTTGCTTTTTATAGCAATTCTCCTCTTGTTGTTTATCGCAGATGATCATGGCGTCGTCATTGTCAAGAAGTTCTGTCGTATAATTTATTTAAAAAAACAACTCGCCCAGACAGGGGCTCGAACCCTGGACCGTTAGGTTAAAAGCCTAACGCTCTACCGACTGAGCTATCTGGGCATGCCGCTCCAACAACATTACACCGTATGCGCTCCAAACGAGGCGTTACAGGTGTAACTGTGTAAGAGTTGATCGTTACTGATCAATTGCTCATTGTACTTTTTTGTTATTATCTATGAAATATGCCAGCATTTGCTGCTAGTGCAGCTCTCATTGAACAACATAATCAAAATATAAGTAAAAGAAACCGAGCTAATTAGTAGTTTATTCGAATATGCCAACATACAGCATACAGAAAAATTACATAGCGAAACTACGAAATATGCACCAATATTCTCGTAATCACAATAACAACAATAAGTTAGCCTTTATTTTCACATTGGGTTGGCCGACTTTTTATTCCATGAACGAAATCGAGTTATCATAAAAATCATCCACCTGGAAACTCAAAGATGATGAGAGACCACGCCAACTGACAAATTGTGTACTAACTGACAAGCTCGGGTGATTGTCCGCCGAATTGTCGCGTTCGTGATAGAGCGTTCATGGCTGTCACGGCGGCGCCTTTGTGTTTGTCCAGAACATCACTAGAGGTACACATCGATGCCTGCTCGCCTTTGGCTGAATTCTGCATCCTGTAAGGTGCACCTGAGTACATTCGTGTCGACGGATAAGCGAAGGTGATACGCGTGCATAGACCCATGGTGTCCGTAGAGTGCGGGCACACGAGCCGTGCGTGTCTGCACATCACGAGCACATCCCGGTTTTGTGATGACCACGCGAATATGTAGTCTTATATATCTTGGTAGATTTTTCTGAGTAATTTATGCGCGATTCGCATGACGCAGAAATAGATAAGAGATCACTGATGCTAGCGCAGGTGTCCCCGTAAGAGTGACAGTACCGACTCTCTGAACAATAACGAACTGTTCTAGGGTGGTGGAGGAGCGGGGAATGGATTTGCTTGCTGGATTGACCTGTGGCCGTTCATGAACTGAAACTGTCAGCTTGGAATGGTATGTAAGCAGTGGCGTAGATCATTTATTTATAGACATCTATTAAATGTATAAACCATTATATCAGGGTTGCGCTTGTTTAACAGGGTTATTTATAGAAACGTATCAACCAATATAATCCCCTCTAGTTCACCCGTAGATTTTGCTCTTGCTGTAATTCAATCTTGTTGCGAAATTCTAACTATTCTTATATACTCGCTTCCCCAATATAAAAATGTTGTTCAGTTGCAAGCGGGCGTTTGCGATGGCTTTACGTCGCCTGACATAAATATTCACCCGGGTGGTGGCGTCCCTACAGCATTGCCCCAAATCATTTTATAGACGTCAATTCACGACTCGTGGATTGGTAATGCACCGGCTGTGATCAAGGAACCAATCGGCTGAGACGGGTGCAGCAAAAAGAAGAAGAAAAAAACACCACACGCAAACCAAATTCATTGGGTGTTCGAAGTGATTTCGTCGCAAGATTTCGTCACATCGGTACTTGTGCACGCCCCCCCCATGGATCGATTTCATTCCTATTGTGTAGGGAGAACTCGGACGATGACGCACAGAGGCTTGTATGTATCCATCTATCTATCTATATCATTGAATGGAACCACCCACAAATCAACTTTGTTCTGTC
Organism: Stratiolaelaps scimitus; assembly: GCA_019614645.1. Taxonomy (NCBI): domain Eukaryota; kingdom Metazoa; phylum Arthropoda; class Arachnida; order Mesostigmata; family Laelapidae; genus Stratiolaelaps; species Stratiolaelaps scimitus. Next base: position 36,304 of record JABWDB010000077.1, read on the forward strand.
TGTTCGCCTGATTCGTTGACCGGTTTTGTACGTCACCGGGTACATGGCAGAACCAGCCACTGACAGCGATGCCAGTTGTGCTGCTGCTGCTTCTGCTGGGATTGTGCCGGGTGATGGTTGCTGCTGCTGCGATTGGCATGGGAACAACATAAAACCAACGCTGCTATGAGCCGAGTGCCAGGTCGGGCTTGCCGTGAACACTACGAATTATTTGCAGAAAGGATTTGAGTCACGATCGATACCGATCTTGTCCGCGCTCGATCCCGGCTAGCCGACCCCCAGCAGCAACTCAGTTCGATTTTTGTCAATTCGACTATTCACGAAATCAGTATCATCGAGCAGGGAACGAAATGTATACAAAATTACACAATTTCGCCCGTGGCCCGATGCTTGTGACTGTGGCGTCTTCAATTCAAACCCACCCCAAACTTCTTTCTGTTGCGTCTCTTCTGGCGCAGAACGCCAACGAGTGAAGTTGATTATATCCACTTGGTGGCCTACGTATCCCAGTGCACCTGCAAATCTGCTGTAGATCTCTTCCTGAGTGAATGCCTGTCGATGTGGGTGTAGTTGTTGTATGATCGTCATGTGTGGTCCATTTTGTGTGCACGTCAGTGAGCGCGTGTCCGAATCGGCTGAGAGCTCGATGATGGAACTCGTATACCTGCCTTTGCAGACAAGCGATCACACGCAGACCGACACACGGCGTAGTCTGGACACGTGATCGATCCTTTTGGCCATAGAATAGTTTGTCTTTGTCGCTATTTCTGATTAGATTTTATGTGGCAAGTGTACTCGTTACTTGTGAACGTTAGGAAGATGCTCACTTTGTGCCGCTATCCATAATTCGAAGTATCGCCCACACACGCTGCATCAGCGACATACAGCTAGACACCGGCATAGGTGCTCGTTATTAGTGTTCATACTATCACTGCGATTTCAAGAATCCTTCAAAGCAATTGTACGGCTATTACACGATTGCACCATAGGATATTAATTCGTGAGAGGTTTAAATTTCAAATATCGATTTCTAAATGCTTGCCATGCTGCTGTCTCTGTGGCTGAGACAGTGGTGAGCAGTCGCCTGCGCGCCAGTGGAGATAATGTACAAAACGAATACAATTCATCATGCAATTGAAACTATAAAGACGTTCCTACTGTTGTTGCTGTTCGCACCCATCTTCAGGGGCTATATTGCAATGTGTGCCGTACGTTGCGTGATACTTTCAATGATGATCTCATCAATTTGAAGCTCAACAATATACGCAAGCGTTGATAGTTGCCGCTATATTTAACTCCGCCCGGTTCGTACCGTCAACACGGCAGCAACAGCCGCAGTGGGTGGCGATCCCTCGCCCCTGATTCTGTGGCGTCCGTGGCGGAAATGTCGACGAAAGCTTGGTGTTTTTTTTGTTCCCACGATCCTTCAAAGCTGCAAGTTTTTCTTTAGTATGCTGTAGGTATGTGTAATACTTGTGAGGGGCGACAGTTGGGATATATTCTCACAACGACGCCGGCTTGTACTTGTGTCGTTAAACGACAAAATAGAACAATTGTATTTGTTTATTTTCTCTCGATACGAACCTAGTGGCACGGATGATTACCTATTGAATTGTGTAGTATTGCGAACTATGGCCGACTACGAGGAGCAGGTGCTTCAAATCTGAGTTGTGCCAGTCACATGCGAAGCAAGACACCTAATTCTGAATAGCGTCCAACGCTCGACTTGAGCGGATAGTCCAATGTTTAGTAAGTAGTTATAGGTGAACACTTGTATTTGTTTGATACAGCTCATCTCTCTCAATGCCGGGTCCAGATTCAACTATGGTTCGGCTTACCGCGAATGCATCTGCTACGCATTTCGACTCGCCTGACTATTTGTCAGTGTCATTAATGAGGACAAGGACCTTCGTTTCAAGTTTCAAAAAAATCAATTTTATTTTCGGAACTGCAATATAATACGCTTTAGTTCTCGATAAAATATAAAAATAAAATAAAAATAAATAAAAATAAAATAAAAGGGATTACGCATGTACAAATGGCAAACTTTTATATGCATGTCAAAACTGTCCTATCCTATTATCGGCGAACAACAGCACTGGTTTCTCGTCAAACGTTTCATAAATGGGATACAGGACATGTCTCACTTTGAAATTATAAATAAGTATAGATAATCACAAACTTGCAAACTTTTCGTAGAATATTCCCCCTTAATTACTCACGTTGTGCATGCACCGAAGTGTACTAGAAGCTCAAACATAGCAGAGGTGCGGTGGCCCAGGTTTAGTGTGCTTGTTTGCTAAGCAGCCTCGAGTCGGCTCAATTTGCAGATCGATTCTAACGATCGCTTCTTTGGCCATTTTTTCTTCTTAGTATTCACCATTCGATCTTCTTAAGATCTCGTATCTCAGAATGTGTTCTTCCTTTGATCGGTCTTCTTCTTTGCTTCACTGGCACTGGCTGAATCCCAACAATTCGGGAATCTCGAATCCCCATCGTTCAAGTACCATCCTGATTCCGTCTATCTGTGTTTGCTGCCCGCTGCTGGCATCGCTCGACCCGTCACGGACAGGAGGTGCCCCGTAATTACGGGCGCCACGCCACTGTTGACAACAGTCACATTGCAGAGGTCCACGAGAGGTGTATACAATATACGGGGTATACAGTCGTCTGAGCCGGGAGCGAGCTCCCGGGCCCACTCGATCCGTTGCGTTGTGGCCGTCGAAACAGCGACGCTGAACAAAAATAACATTCATATACAGACACACACACACACATCTACATACATACGTATCATACAATCCCGAAGGCAAAGGAGTCAGCAGGAATGGAGGCATGATCTGAGTATCTATCAGCAGTAGTCGTTTGGCTGTAATGGATGGGCTCTAAACATACTTATGTGTCTAGAAAAACAGCAGCAGCAGGAGCAGCACCCTGATTTGGCAAATAACCACTAGCAGCATTATTTACATCTAATGCTATCCCTATGAGATCGATGAGTGCTATCAGAGCCAATCTGTGTAGCTACTTAGAGAGCAAGAGCTATTTGCTGTTCAGTTGACTTTATTTTATTTGAAATAGAGGGGTGCATCGCATCCAACCAAAGGTAGTTGTTACACAAGTGATTCTCACACAAAGGTAGTGCCTACCACGTAACGAGCAGTTCGAGTGGAATGGCAACCCACACCCCCTTGGGCGCTTGATCGCATGGCATCGAGGTGACGGCGTGGACAGGGGGGGCCGGTCAACCTTAGTCTATTATCGTTGAGTTCTTCGATATTCTTAACACATGTTACTGGTTTTTACGAAAATCGCATGATTAGCTAAGCGAACTTTGTTTTGAAGAATTACAATACAAAATCAATGTTAAATGAATTTATATTTCGCTTGCGATTTTACAGCGGCAAATTGACTGGTTAACTTGAACATCCGTTCTGACAACCTGGTAACGGCACCAGTTTGAGGAAGGCTATTAACGAGAATTAGCATAAGACGAAGCGATTATCAACAAAATCAGTGGTGTTCTTTCCTAATCACGACACAGCATTGAATGTGACAAGTGCGCTTATTTTTAGTGTATGGACCCTAAAATGGAATAGAGATTTAAAGAAAGTGTTAGGTCATATGGAACATTGTCTCATGTATAATATAATACTACACATCTCTAAAAACAGTATTCGTGCGAATTCGCGTCGTTGTAGTACGCCCGGTGTGAAGCCAGTTTGATTTACACGTGGGGACGATTTTAGTTGATTATCTTAACTTTACTTTGGTGGTGAACTTCTCCAGTCCCCATTATGCGCCTCCTCCCCCTCGAGCCTCTGGCTCATGGGCATACTTACTAATACGTCCAAATGTTATCTACACACATTAACCGGGCACAATTGTCAGCCCCTTTGTTTTCTAATAAATCAGCCATTAACATTCCTATAGACTCAAAGACATATCAAATATGGCGAATGTCATCTACAATCCTTTGCAGCTATCGTATCGCTTGCATGTACTACATATACAGTTGACCACTACATCCAGGGTAAATTTGCTATCAGTACACTAAGCCTTCGCTGAATCCGATTTGGAAATCGGAACGAAATGCGATTGACGATTGAGAATGAACCAATTTGTGTGGGTTTGACCAACGCTGGACCGGGTGAAGAAGAATAATCGTAATAACGACAAAAAAATAATAGCTATAATAATAATCATAATAACTAATATCAACAGTTGAAGGGAAAACGTATATCGATACTGTACAGCTGTCGCAAACACTATGCACTTCACCGAACGCCGTTTCTCGAATAATAAAACTAAAATGCATGAATGAATGAGATCTGAGGAGATGACAGAATGGGCTCGAGCGCATGCAAAGGACACTACAAAGAAGACATTTAGCCATTTGCATTTGGCTATAGCATACAAGTTAAACAAAAAAAGCAACAGCACCAACAACAGCGAGAAAAAGTACGATGAACCCGACTTCTCAATTAGCCGTGGAAACTCCCGCTGACCGGACCGGATACTCGGCAGAGTAAATCTTCTGGATAAGTAGTGGCCGGCTATCCACCATGGCTACCAGCGACTCTCTGTCTGGATAATGTTAATCTGATGACAGGAGTAATTATGGCTGTGAGATATGACCCGAGCGGCCTTCAAGACGAGTCGAGTCGCGTTTCCCGAAACGACGGTGTACGCAAAAGTGCTAGTCCGCGGCACCGCATTTCGGTGGTATAGACGAGACGATCAGGTCAGTCCGTGGTTGATGACGAGGTCCGGCCGGCTCCGCTCTGACAGATAAATGGCAGATGATACTGTTGGACGTCGTACGTCTACTGTATTTACGATGTACGGTGCATACTGTATACTTTTCATCTGCTCGTATTTCTGCGCGTGCATACGTCGACAGTGTGACCACTTCACGTAATTATCCTATCATATAATTATAGCACCAAAATCATAGAAACACAAGAAATGTGCTAAATATTAAATATCGACGGAAGAGAAGCATTGCTAAAAAAATGTTTGCTATTATTATTATTATTATTATTAATATCATGACATTACCTGAGCACCGGATTTATCGTATCGTATTTGGTTCGCATTGTAAAGTATAAAAACAAACAAAAATTTATTATACATATAAAAGGTCCCATCTGCTTAGCACAGGGTGTTCTAACAGGGCGCGGCAAAGAGGCGGAAAAATTACTTTTTTGTGTGGGAAAATTTTCAATCTTCAATCTATTTGGAGATGTGGCCTCTAAACCTCGACTGTCACTCGGCTGAGGTTAAGTGGTGTCTATGTTCAATGTTGGATCATTAGGCTCATACGGCCGAATACACATATCTCATGGGAGTGTCCGGAGGAAAGTTGCGGTCAATGACTCCTAGGTAGGCCGATCAGTCTGGTAGCTTGTTGGCCTCGTTGAATGACAACTTTGCTATTAAAATATAGACAACAGATGCAGAAAATGTACAAGGGTTTTGGGAAAGTTTGAGTCTAGCTGTTGATGGCCTTGCACCGTAACGACTGCATAACAAAGACGATTTTTCGTGCGGAAATGATGAAAATCTCCAGCTGAGCCAATCTAAAAGCACGAACGCGTAGCAACGAACACAGCTATAAGATCCCGACAAAGAGGGAAATGCTTTCGTGGACGCGAAATCGTCTTAGTTATTTCTGTTAAAACTTTGTCACCAAGTACTATTATTAAATAAGTGTCGTCTGAGATTTCATCTCGAGAAGCGAATGGGAAATTTAGCAAACTGTGGTGAGAATACGATCGCTCTTCTTCGAACGACTGAGGCGTTACGAGAACTCAATGGGCTCAAACATAATGACGTGCTCGCCCTGAAGCGTACTGAGATACCTTAACGAATAGCATTAACACTTTTCGGTTAAGATTTTTAAAAACTAACCCATTTGACACAATGATCCAGTCCATCTCGGTTACGCATTCACCAGCTGAATCGGGTAATTAGTAAATCGATTTCTAATAGATATACAAAAAGAGAATGCAATCTAATTTTTGGGTACGCTTAAACACTGGCGAGATATAGTACCTGCCTCCTGTAAGAGGAATCTTAATTTTTTGTGAATGTAATAGATACCCTTGTTAATTATTAATTCAAATTACAATTGTTGCCCAAATTATATGGATAACAAATGTATATGCGTAAACGAGTAATTATTTCTTGGCTAATTAATCGTTAGGATTTTTTGATATATCCTTTCCCTTAGTGACTTCACCACGAGAACTATTATGCTAGCACAATAAATTAACACCGTATGTCGTATCTTATGATGCAATAAACGAACGAACTGTAAACTCAAGTCCAAGGTCGGTGGCAAAACTTTTATTATTTTTGGACCAGCCGTTATCAGTCACATGGCTCGGCTGATAGGGTCAGGTGAAATGTACATGGACCCGTGCGGGTTAAACGTATCTAGCAGCTTCTCGTCGAATGCGACTGATTTAATCTGATGATTTGTCGATATTTCCTACTGACCATTATTGTCAACTGCGATCCTGCAATTGTGGCTACATGTGAAATCCCGCAAACTGCCGGAATGCTTACGTATTATCAATATCGAATGAATATTCGCTATAGCATAGCGTTAACTAACTATAAAAAAAACAAGGTAATGGAAAGCAGGCAGTGAACCAAAGCGAATAATTAGCAGAAATACGTCAATAGCAAAGAGAATTCAGCTTATCTTCAGAAGATTGACAGGTTCAATGTGAATATAATACCTCATAGCCGCAGTAGTAAATTATACAAGGCCCCGCAAGGTAACTATCGCTGAATAGCGATCGGCCGATAGCGTTCGTCCACAAGCGTTTTTAGTATATTGTTATCTCAAAATTTGAGCTATTCGATCTATGTGCTAGTACGGGAAGGTCAGGATACGTTTTGGACCAATCCTAAAACTCAACTGTCACGATTTCAACAAGCAATTCAATCAATACACTCACCATCTCTCTCTCTCTCTCTCAACAAAAACACGCGACAGTCCGTCTAGACGCTCCAATATAAATAAGCTGCCACATGGAAATATGTGTTCTAATTGAATCGACAAAAAAAAACTACCCATCCTGAACATGATCAGCGAAGACGGCCCAGTAGTCAAATGAATTCGACCGAATGACACGGCGGCCCCCCAAGGAGAAGGTCAACGAAACAGCCGATAACCTTCATCGTATACGAACGCGTCCAACCGGATTCAAGACGGAACGATCTCGATACAAAAAGTCGACCCAAAATAGGCCATGTCTGTTTATTTTGTTTCTCAAAGGAGAATAGATGAGACGATGATTCGGCCACCACCGATACAACCAGTACCAGAGCATCAACAAATGCTGCTATTATGATCATCAAAGCCCCTTTAATATCGTAATATCTATGGAGGGGCGGTGTGATGAGGGATTTCGTAAAAGTGTCATTTACCTCTCGCTGATCAGTAAAGGTAAAAGGTAAAGCTTCATTGGTTTATTAAACGAACTGCAGTTTTTACAATGCTTAAGTTCTCTTATATGTCACGACACGGGTGGATGATTGTTTTATGGTATCGAGTTTGGGAATCTGCTGAGCGTTTTATTTCTGCAGAGGTTATTTCAAGATATGCTTACGCCTTTACTTGAGGAAAAAATATTATAGATAGCACCATACTTAGAATAATGAGATGTGCTTTATTAGAGATGAGCTGGCTAAATGAAACTTCCGAACAGTAGTTTGTCCGATTGACCCCGTCTGCACGTATGCGGCGTTATGATCAAAATTGTGAAGACATTTGAAAGCGTGTGTTGACAGAGTCGCAAATGTTTGGTGCCGTCAATGTGGTTGAAGTTAGCACGATGTATGTGTGCAATCCGGTCAATTCGCTGGTCGATTCGAAAGATTACGTCTCAGCAAGTGAAGCACTGAACAGAGTTAACGTTCACGTCATAGGAAACTTGTTCGCACTGCTATTGAAAGCATTTATAATGTAATCCGTAGAAATCACCTGGTTTGCCCGGGTGTCATGATGAGCACATCATGCGCCACACCCCTATGCATGCGAGCGGGGCGCTAATTTTGTTTCTTGAAGCAGTGGAGCATAGCAACAATGTATTCTAATATATACACAGCCTTATCCGAATATACTGCAGATGCAGTTACCACTCATTGACTGCATCAATCTATGACATGGACGGCCCTTCAGCGTGAAGCATTATGTTTGCGTAAGCGTTGACGCGCGTATACACGAGCGCGTAACTTCGGCCGAATGGCAAGTGTACTTGCTGATATATATATATATATATATATTATTTATCAGCAAATACACATGCTGTATATATATATATATATATATATATAATCAGTATAACACAACAACCAGGAGAACCCGAGTGAGTTGCGTAGAAATTCGAGCTTTCCATTCACACATGTATAATCGAGTAGTATTTATGACGCCATTTGTGCGATATATCGTGTGCGATCCGCACGAAAAAAAAATTGCACTAATGCCTTTAGCAATACCATCGAATGGCCGCAAACAGACAGAGACGAGAGCTACACGAACATATATGTATACACATGCACACAGACAGCTCGGCTCATCGAACCGCTCGAAGTATCCCCACTGTGGCGGTGGTGTGATTAACCGAGTTCTTGCCGCTTAGGGACGCCAAGCCTTCGAGCAACACCATCACAAGGCGCAACTATCAGCTTATTTTATCTTCCTTTGGTGGACGATTATTACTTGTATATACTAGTATTATTATTATTTCTATTAACTATTATTATTCTTATTATTACGAGATTGTCGTGACCCTCGCGATTTGTTGGCATTCTGTTTCGATTTGATTCGTATGTCTTTCTCGCTCTTTTGATTTCTACTCTAACCATTATCCGATTTAAGTTCGGTATCACTCTTCACCGAAGCGGGGAGAATCAGCTAATGGCGAACAACACTTTAGCGTTCGGTGGGGGATTAACACTCAAGATTTTGAGAGGACAGTCGAGGGGCACGCTGTGTGAGAACAGCGCTGGATGGTTGGACGCGCACGGTAACGCTGCTAACAGTACGGATTGGATAAAAGCTAAATTGATTCGAAGCTGATCTTCATAAATTACGGCCGCCTCTTCGAAGTAGCACTGTAGTGTCTTTTTTTTTGTTTGGTGGATTACGTACTAATGTTGTGGTTGGAACCGAGCACATTTGATCGGTGCACTATTGGCCTTGCGAAGAAGCTGTGGAATTGATGAATGCAACCTATTTGCATGTAAATGAAGACGAGATGTCTTATGACGTCAATCCATCAGATGCATACTGATAGATTCTCCCTCCCCCCATAGAAGAAATACAGCGTATGTTCCTAAGAAGAGACTTCGAATTCTATCAAAGCTGTATTTTTTAAAGACCGCTCTCGCACAGTCACCGGGATGGAGTCAGGCTGGCCACAAGATCAGACCGACTACTGTTGATTGCTCATCAAAAACTAAAGAGCCATCTGCAGATAATTATAATATTGAGGGCGAACGTGCACATATCTCGCGTCGGCGTCTTTTTTCCATCGTTCGGTCCGAGGAAGATAATTAGCCTCATTGGGTGGATGCAAAGTCCTTCTTATCACGGGTTAATGAGATAGATGAGAACAGAGCTTTCGTTCAATATGGTGACGAATGTCATGAAATCATTGCGAAGATATAAGAAGTATTATACATGATTCCTAGTGATATTATTATTATTAGGGTGTCCGGATCAAACTGTCCCGCCATTCGAATGGCGCACAATCCGAACTACGCGATACAATGCGTTCATTTTTGGAGTGGGCACGCGGCAGGAATGTGGCTTCCTTTTGAACACTGAGTGCTTTTGATACGATCAGAAAGATGGACACTGCAGCAAAAAAATCAAATTCCCCCAAAAATCAACGGGAAAACATCAAGTTTTTGTTTCTCCAAAAACACCCTCCAGCTGAAATCCATCGAAAATTAGTGAACGCGTTCAGCAGGTCTGCCTTATGCCTGCGAACGGTGCGAAGTTGGTGCAAGCGATTTAACAGTGGAAATTTGGACACTGATGACCATGAGGCGGGGACCACAAATAAGGTGCAACGAGGGACGAACGGATTGACAGAATCAAGGCAGCTTGTGAGCTAACTAGAGCTTGGTCCATGAGGTCTTTGTCGGCTGAAACTGTGATTCCTCGGGTGACATGTCATGAAATTGTCACCAATATACTGAAGATGAAGAAAATCAATGCAAAATGGGTTCCCTATATACTGAGTGCTGAGCAGATGAAAATGCGTGTGGAGTGTTCGACATCTAATTTGAAGACTTATACGCAACGAACCAGTCGCCTTTTGAACTAATTTAGTTCAAAACTTATTGGCATTTATCGAGCGGACAGTTTGAACCGGACACCCTAATATTATTGAGGTTAGTTTAGTTTGCCCGATAATGAAACGCACAAGTGATATTTTTTCCCTACATTTTATTGAACAATTTTTGCCTATTATTATAGTGAACATCTTCGTGCTCGTTATCTGTACAAAATTGCATTCGTCGTCTTCATTCTAGTCGAATATTTCGGCAGGCTAGACCGATATGTTTGAGAGGACCGCTTGCGCTGAGCGGTCCCCGTTAATATGTAAGAGACAATGTCTAAACGATGTGTTCAAGAGGACGGCCAAATGTAGTCGTGTGCCATTTGTTACTTGTGTTTAGAGAATTCGAGGAGGTCCCGTCAAGAATGCATTCGCAAGTTACCCAACGTTTGCATGAGGAAACCTAGGCAGAATTCTAGCCAACCTTTCAAATCCTGGTTATAGATATCTATTTGTTTTCACTACTAGTACATTTATGGTGACGCGGGCGAGCTGCGACCACAAACATGAAAATGATCCTATCGACTCCTCCCACGAGACGTGAAAGATGCTATGTAGCTTTCTATGGCAGCTTTTGAGCCTATTGATCAAATGGTTGAGGTGCGCTGCGGTTCGCTCGAAGTGCGCGATGGTTGATCCGGCTGTTTGGTTGGGTGGCGAGTTCACGTTGCGGAACGGAACTTGTAACACACAACAAAGTGTGGAACCAGGCGAAACCATTAGACGATAGAGATGAAGAAAGCAAATGACGAACATGACATGCTGATTTTCATTATGACGACGGCGACGCCTATGGCAAGAGAGGCGCTATATATACACATATATATATATATATATATATATATATATATATATATATATATATATATATATATATATATATATATATATATATATATATATATATATAGAGGAGTCTCATCCTTTTTCAAAGGCATCGCGTTTGCGGTGGTATGGGGCCAACATAGGTTATGATAGTGCTGATGATAAGGTTGGCAACGTTCCGGCGGTTACTGTCATTTGAGGGGGCTGTATTGTAATATATAACTGTGCCGTAGATGATGAGCGGGCCTTTTGACGCTAGTCATCAGGGAGGGAGCCGATTTGCATCAGCTTGTGAAGTAATATAAATATGATTGAATGGGGTATGATTGATCGTCACTTGCGTAGGGGATCGAATATGCTCACAACACGTGACATTCGAAAGCGCCGATGACCAGTACCAGAAGTTACAAATGCCGCAAGTCAGCGTTGTCGATGAGAAAGATGACTTCATGTTAGCTCGTATATCTAGTATTAACAAGCGATACTGTGCGGCATGTAGCATCCGGCGTTTCGGACATCAATGTCCAGTGGACGCGCAATTGTACAAGAAATCCACAACAAGCGCTTGATACAACAACATCACTCAAATTGGTGGTCGAGTGATATTCGAGCTGTCCTTGTTAGCACTGACGTATTTGATTTGAAGTTTCCGAAAAATTGTTTTTTTCTTTAGATTTTTTAAGATTCTACACGCCGTTGTTATTTGTACTACGTGAGGGCAACAAATGCAAAATAATTGATGCCACCAAATATTGTCGCATATAACCGTCCATGTCTTCGTTAATAATAGATTGATCAATTGAGACGAGGTGGACTTTTATGACCATTTCTCATATGACTACGTTCGAGATATCTTTCGTCAGTAGTAATGGCCGTACAATATCAGTCGTATTGGAAATTTTTCCAATACGATGCTTCCACAACTGTCTGACCGTTGCACACGAACCAATTTTTATACTAATATTTGGTAATGCCGCAAATATATCCACTCTGGAAACAGTTTCCGCAGGCATTTTGCGGCAGGAAGATTTGGTGTAGGGAAAGAAACTTATCTACGAAATTTAGCCTGTTTGTCTCATATATTGTTGCACTCTACCACTTCATCAAAATGCGAAAATCGCTATCTGTCTACTGATGGAGACCGGTTATACATAAACGCCTTCATCGACTTCTCCCTACGCTCAACATAACAAAGCCACTGCTCACTGAGGACCTCCTGCTGCTGTGAACAGGAGAAATAGTGATTTTCGAAATGAACAGACATCGTCTGGCTCTTCGGCTCTCCTGAAAAATGCTCACAGTGTTCTTCAGTGAATGCACCCGCCAGCCATCGCTCATTTTGCACGAAGACACCACCGCTCAGCGGCTGACCTGATTTAACGCTACAATACATACGATAAATGAGCGTTCATTTATGACACGACGTAGCATTATAGAATAGATGACGAGATGTACTTTTCTTTTTGTTTCTATCATACAGTGGTCCCTTTGAGGACAACGTCCTGTGTACTCACTTTACACCATTTAAAGAAAGTAATAGTCAGGATAGTCATATGTGTCTGAGGTGTACAGGCAGCGTTGATTAGAAAATACACATTGAACAATAATATATCTGATTCTAAAATGAACAATGCAGTTGGCTACAGTGCTAGGAAAGATTCACTTTTAATAGAGTCATTAGGCCTTAAAAGCACTGTAGTGGCAAAAGCCACCTATGAAAGAGGCTAGATAATCTTATAGACAAACACTCGAATAGGTGAATTATCGAAAATGGCATTTATTGAAAGATGCAATAATTAGGAATTATTTCTAGGGATTATGGGGGGGGGATTAGCTGGGACCGGGGCTGGGGCCGACATTGTCCCGAGGAAGGCGATGACATTGACTCTCTGCACAGCGAGGGACAGGCGTTGCAGAGGGATAGATCCTGCGCGCTTGTCCCCGGTGGCGCGGATCAGCTTATGGTAGACCCCTTCGAGGAAGTTCGCAGTGAGGGGGCCGTGCTCGCCTAAGGTCTCAAAAGCAACGGGGGAAAAAGGGTGGGTTGCCTGGAGTGCGGCGTACTTCCGCAGCTTGACCCGCTCCGCACGCGCTTCCGCGTAACCGGGGGTGGTTGCACACTGGTTGACATAAGAAGGTGCTAGAGTGTCAACCACCGTGCGGTCCCAAACGAGGTGCTGGCCTCGGTGGAAGGGAATGATGAGAGTGAGGCCGTAAGGGCGGCGCCCATCGGAAGTGTCGAGGCGCTGTGGCTCCCTTTTGCAAGGGATACCGGCGGAGTGAAAGGCCCTCACGAGCGTGTCATTAAGCATCGTATGTCGCAGATGGCGACCGGCGCTGCGCTTGCACGAGAGAGTTCGTGGTGGCCATTCGTTGCGACAGGGAAATAGGTAGCTTCCTTGCAATAAATAATTGCTCAATAAAAATAATTCTCTCACGTATGTTTTGTTGATCCCCTAAGATTGAACTTACTTCCTATCGTAACCATTTATGTTTTAATCAAATACTCCTATAAGAACAAGCATGCTAATATATATATAATAGTAGCTTTTCGAAGTTCATCCATATAATGTTGTCTTATTGCATGTGGCATGTGACTTGCCGTGTCGTCATGTCTCTCATGTAGATAAATAAATGTCATTCACATTTATGTCATAGTATTCATCACAAACAAAGGTATATCGAATAGTAGACTCCTCTTCAGTCGCTCTCACTAATGTTCGTCGATACGGCAAAAACAACTCCATGGCGCAATGCATGGTATTATTATTATTATCTATACACATAACATCGATACGAATCAACAACACATGTCATTTGTCATAGACGTCCGATCGCCTTGTTTTTTTTTGTCTTCAAAGATACGTTCACGATGACGAATTCCTTCCATGTACAAGTACAACATGACAGAAATGAAAATTATACATTGTCCATATGAGCTACATGCACACGAAATACCTATAACTCCCGCAGGGGTATGTTTAACATTATACTATTATTATCATTATTATTATTATATTATTATTGTCACTGCGATTATTCCTGTCCTTGCTATCACATCTCTGCTGACGACTTGGTTCTCTTTGACGGTTCGCCCGTCCGCTGTTTTCATCTCGCTGTATCTGGTCGTCGAACGCTGGCGTACGTACGTTTCCATGTCGCGGAGGGTGCGTTCTGTCCACTGCAGTTCGTTTTGGTCGTGGCTGTCATTTTGAACACGATCGCGCTGGGCCAGCTTAAGTCGTCCCAGTCGCCCCTCCGGTTCCGTTGTGTATAATTTCACGGTTTCTCACCCACCCGTAATCATTTTAGGGAATTACTTTATTTCGATGTAGTGGTACACCATATTATAATGCTTGTATAGTGCTATCTCGATGGGATCTCGTGGAAAGCTAACACTCGAGTCCAGTCACTCCATCCGCACACAGACACACACATACACACTTCAGTCACTTTCTCTGTGAGGGAGATGCTGGTGACTCACGTCATACACCGGATGAGTTGAAGGGACCATGAACAACAACAGCCCTCCGCGAGAGTTAATTGTGATTATCGTTACAGCGCCTCCTTCTCCACACCTCTTGAGCGGTGCAAAACCGCCATCAGTGATGCTGTCGCGTCCCTGAAAGCGGTGTCTGAAGTCACCTGCTCGTTGTACGCCGGTCGTCTACCAGCAAAGCGTACGATAAACAGAAGGTGCCGCTTCTACGTAGGGCGAGCAAGTAGAGAAAGAGAGAGAGAGAGAGAGAGATAGATAAAAGTCACCGTATTGGGAGTAACTGAAGAGGCGAGGTGAGAGATTCTCACCTTCCACTATAATAGTAATCCTCATTAGTTTGTAGACTCTGAAGCGTAGTGATTTATATCCACGTAGAATGCTTACGTGGGTTCATATTTAGAAACACCCCAGAGGAACAAGTAGTTCCGGTAAATGTCTTGGAAACACTGTGTATATCGCTAGTGTACCGCGTCCAGCGATGCTCGCGTGATCGACGACGTGGTTCTATCGGTTCCTCGCGCTTTTTCGGTTGAGCGTTATGAGGTGGTTGATACAATTAATTGATAGCGCTACTTATTGAATGACAGAGGTCGAGCGCTGCTTTTGAATTACAGTACTTCGTATTGGCATTAGATATTTCCATACGTACAACATGTATGAGCTATTATACTTTCGTATTTCTGCTAATGTGAAGTATTCCGCTGAGATGTATCCCTCCCAGTTCGGTTGGTCTACATATTGCATAGCTTTTATTGTGATGTTGGAGACACAACTTAGCTTTTCGTTGTTGAGCACCGGTTAACACGTTTCAATTTTTTTTTTCGTACGACACTCATCTCGAATTCGCGCCTTTCATCAGCGAGTTGCGAGAGACAAGCAGAGCCGTGAAAAATTAACCAGTTAACCAGACGAAGGCTGCTGTTGAAGGCCTCAATTCAAAACAAAAATCCATATGTTGTATTGTTAAACCCTTGCAACATCGAGAGGCCTTCTCTGCCTTTGTTGGAAACCCGGCTGCTCGTAGAGTAGATAAATGTACAGTGGTGATAGTCAGATTTATGTCGAACTCAAACAGCGCATAGCAAATAGCTCACTTTATGATGGTGGTATTTTTGTATGGGAACGGGCAAAACTTTTAAACGAAGATCTCTCAGTCTATGTAGTGGGGATGCTATGCTTGATGTGACCAAGCATTTCAAGGCTATATTATTGGATAAGCAGTGCCTGCACAGCGTTGCGTGTCGATCGCCGCCATGGTCATGCGCGTTTCTGGCGCTGATTGGTCCCCGATGGGTTTCACTTGGTGGGGTCTCAGCCCTTGAAACTTCGTGTCAGCTTCATCTTGGACAGTGACAAAATGCCACGGCCTCAATAAAAACTGGTAGGCAAAGCCGAACACCTTCAATGAGGACAATCGGCATGCTTTTTCGTAAATCCGATTAATGACTAATGGGGTGATCTCAAAGCTGTGGTTTAATTTTACCATAATTAACACATCATCATTCTTAGTGGCCAGATTTCGATGGCTCATGACAATTGTGGTCACCTTATTTCTTCGATACTACAGCTCATGTTCGCAGCTAGAGTACACTTATTCAACCGGGTCTACGTAAGTATGGGAGCAAGACTCATTGCAAATCATGTGGACTTTCGTTGTGTTTAATACACGATATTCATAGAAACTCTATCGGTCTGACTGATTAAACTACACGGACAACTTTAGAAATAGGAGTTTGATAGCAGCTCTGTCGTATCGTGGCACACGCACAGTGCGACATGAACAAAGAAAGCAGCGCTGTGCATAAGATGCAAGGATTTCTCTGAACGTGAAAACCACGAGCGCTGAAGCCCCTCAGCCTTAATACTTCCCGGCCCCCCACTAAAGACCGATTGGCAGGAACGAATTTGAATGTATCACGGATGGCGAGATGTGTATAACAATCATTGTTCGCGAATCAAAGCTAACTGTTCGATTAGCAAATCTTTAGAACTCAAGTAATTAAAAAATGCTCCAGTAAGTATTAAGTCGGAATCAAACGTGATACCCCATAGTTACGAGTAGGGTGACGTATCCACCTCGCCTCCGCATCAGCTAATTTCGATTCTGTAGCATTGTCTGACCGGTGGTATTTTCTATTTTAGTGATCTCAGCAGATCTTTCTCACCCTCTGCCTGCAGGGGATACTTTATTAAGATGTATTAATACATGCTAACAGACACGTCAATCGTCTGTTCTATGTAGAACGTTTCGCGCAAGCTACAATAGCACAGGAAACTGGTAACCAGATGCCAACAGCGGATCCACGATGAGACTCTCTCGGAATAGGCACGTCTCTTGTACAATGGTTATTTTGCTAACAAGTGCCTTTCACGTCCACATCGTACAATAAGACTGAAAAGCACTAGCGGAGCAAAAACTGCTGGGCATGCTAGATCTTTTCAACCCGCGCTAGACATTGTATAAACATGGTGAAATATATAGAGATCCAACATATATGGTTGTAGTTCGAAAACACAGACGGCGAGAAGAGTTAACTCTCTGACGAACTGCCGAAATCACCCGCAACGAATGTATTATATTAGCTTCATTATATTTCTTGTCATTTCATAATAAAATATCAAAGTTATGACGACGCTATTGTCTTTCATGCGGCCGCGAACCGCTCGTTCGAAAAGGGAGGAGAAGAGATCTTTGAAGAGAACTGGCCCTTCGCCTAACGTCGAGTGCGAGGGACGACGACTGATATCGACAATACGAATATCCTTGTCTGTTTATATTCCCTGCTGGCCGCTTTATTTCTTATGAACGGGCGGCATGAATCAGCCGAAATGAAAACACTCACCAAAATGAAAACCAGTGACGAGTAGCAGCATAGGAGGACATAGCTAACAACGGTGCGATGTAGGTAACGAATCCTCGATAATTTTAGTCAGATTAGATTAACAATGCCGTGTCAAAAGACACCGTATCAATCATGGGAATACGCGGATGTTGTCCTAATACATTCAATTGTATGCGTGACAGCTCTACTGACAAAGAGTTGTCAAACTTACAACTCAGTTAGATTTTCGGTGTATCTTGCTGCGGCCGAAAACCCTAGCTAAGCTGCCATATCTTTTATAATTACGAAATCGTCTATATATATATATATATATATATATATATATATATAAATATATATATATATAAATATATATATATATAGATAAACAAAATTGCTGTGGCTAAGAAATATATGTATATACATACTAAAAACTAATATATATTTCTTTGCCACAGCAATTTTGTGTGTCGAATCGGGCACTAGAGTAGGTGTTATGTGCCTTAATATTGGATGTCTCTAGTCTTATAGGAATATAATGGCGATAATTCGTTATACTTAGGTCTTGGGTAATCTGGTAGGTAGGTCTGCCACTCCACCAGGCAGGAGTCCCACAGTACCATGGCAAATACCTTAGATCTTGGGTAATCAAAAATCAAAATCTTGGGTAATCCAAATCTGGACCTCGCCTTAGTGTTCTCTTAGGCTCTTTATATAGTAACGCTGTATGATATTTTAGCGTTATTAATACCTTGTATTTTCTGGTATTATAACTAGGTACTTTAGTACCTCGTATTTTAGATACCCAATTATTTATTCAAAGTCATAACATTGCTCCTTTTCGTAGTTGACGAGATATTAAATTGAGGTCTTGTTTTGATAGGAGACTTGTAGTCGATCAGGTTTTTTTTTCGTATAGTTCGGTTAAAAGTTTCGTTCTTAGAGAAGAATGATGTCTTGCTATGGATGGAGAGAGAGAGGATGTGTTTCTGGTACATGTTCAGGTGTCCAAATTACTGTCCCATAATATATTATGGTAATGGTGAGCGGTTCGTTCGTTTTTGAAGCCGCTGGCGAAGTCGGTTTTTAACTCTCCTCCATATCAGATTTCCGACCTTGATCAGACATATAACTTTACCGAGTCTCTTTATGACGATTCCATTGATCCAGGTTGGGTTTCTTTTGATTTCTGAAGTCTTTGACGCGGATTATATCACACCTGTTCAGGTCGAAATCGTACGTTGTATATTGTCGTTTTGGGTAAGGTACTGTTGAATGGGTGTAGATTCTCTTGTGTCATCTTTAAGTAGACCTAAAGTGGTCCGTATTCTTCTTTACGTTTGAATAGACTGAATAAACGGGTATTATGTTCATCTAATGAACTTCCTGCGATGATATCATCTAGGTGTGCTGCTACTCCCGGTAAACCAGCTGTCAGCTGTTATCCATGATCTGTTGGAAAATTGCTGGGCCGCATTTTTCTCCAAAAATTTAATCTGTTATAACGAAACATACCCTTGGATGTATTGAGTAGTTCTTTGAAGTATCATCTACTTCTATTTGTAAGTATGGCTCAGCCAGAATTTTTGAGAAAAACTTTCCACCGTTTAACTTCGAGAAAATATCATCAGGAGTGGGTAGAGGATAACGAAAGTCCTTCAGAATATCATTCAGGCCGGTTTTATAGTCTGCACAGAGTCTAATTTCACCTGTCTTTTTTGTCAATTACTATGGATACTGCAAATTCTTAGTGATGTACATTCTATAGAACGCCATTATGTACTGGTCTTCGGTGTTTCGGTCTCAAGATTCGGCAGTAGTTCGTATGATGCAGTTCTCGCTTTTCGGAACATGTTTGTGTTGTTGTCTTTTAAAATTCAAGGTGCATAGCCCTAATCCAGAAGAGAAAACTTTAGGAAACCTAGTTTTGAGCTTCTGAGTGATTATTGTTTTGAGTGACCCATTTTCTGAATGAGAGCTTATGGGTTGTTTTATAAAAGACATTTCTGTAGATTGTAGAGCACTGAGAAGTCCACTCCAGAGTGATTTTACTTTTTTCATCCAGTCAGCTTCTAATAGTAATGTGTCGCTATCGTCGACAAAACATTGACCTCTATGAGTTTCCTTATGACCTGTATGTGCATTCGAAAACTCGAAGGCAGCTTAATTGTTGCATCTTTGCGGCTTTAAGAACAAAAGGTGGAGCTTGTAATTCTGGAGAGCCTGGAGTGGTCTATGCTTTTCGATTGACTATGGTAACATCGGATCCTGTGTCTGCTCGGAATTTAATTGGTATTTTGTTGATGTTACGATTTGGATACGTCTAGCTGTAGGTGGCTTTAGAATAAATTGGTGACACTTGGAGGGTTTCAGTGAATATTTCGGATTGTATGTTCGGTAGGAGTAGCGAGGTTGATATGTATTGGATCTTTGTGAAGTTGTAAAGTGTTCTCTCAAGTTTTAGTTATATTCTGTTGCCTTCGTGGACAATCCTTATGCCAGTGATTTGAATTGCAATATTTGCAAGGTCGGGGAAGATTATTAGGAGTTCAATTAGATGTATGTTGTATCGGATAGCATTGTCCATTTGATCTATATATACTCGATGCGTCTCGTGTTCGTACGATGTTTCGGCGATTGTGTTGGATGTATTTTTTAACTGTATGAATTGTCTGATACGGCTGTGTGGATGTTTAAGAGTTTTTCATCTAAAAACATCTCACAAAGGAGATTTGTCAAATATCTTCGTATTTGGTTTTCTTTAATCCACATATCCATATTAGATCTTTGCTCTGATCCGGAGTTATCTTTGACATTTCTGCTAGCTCATAGGCTCTATTGACTTCTTCCGTGTAATCATCGCATGTTCTATTTGTATCGTTATCGCAATGTAATCGAAGGTATTGATATCGTCTAGTAGCAAAGGAGAGATTGTACCAAAAAAGATCTGGTTTTCATTGTTTCTTGAAGAGTGAGCTCATGCGTTTCTTTGGTATTATGTGTGCTTCGAAACGTGTATATATGAGGGTGTATCAAGTTTTTGTACTATTAACCTAGTATTTTCTTATCATTCGATGTTCCGCCGTCCGAAGTAAGAACTGATTCGTATCTGGCTAGCCACCCTTCAAAAGTGATACCATTTTCTGGGTCGTAGGAAAACTTCGGTATTCTCTGTATCAAGCTATTGGTCAGCAATTCTTCACCCGGGGTATCAGTGATTTGATTTGCGGCTTGGTCCTCTATGGTGTCGTTTAGTATTTACTCACTTTGTGTCCGTAGAAATTTGGTTTGAAGTTCCAAATTTTTAGTGAGGGAGGTGTTGACAGCAGCGAAGCATCTCTCAAGGATGATATTAAGTTGATTCTCCATTATCTTCATCGCCAAGTGTTATGTCCCTTAGTATTGGAAGTCTCTAGTCTTATAGGAGTGTAATAGCGATACTTCGTTATACTTAAATCTTGGGTACTCAAAATCTGCACTTCGCCTTAGTGTTCTTTTAGGCGTATTATATAGTAACGCTGTATGATCTTTTAGCGTTATTAATACCTTGCATTTTCTGGTATTATAACTAGATACTTTAGCACCTAGTATTTGAGATAACCAATTATTTTTTCAAAGTCATAACAGCAGGCTCTAATTACATGTAGACTAGAGCTATCCAGGGAGATGGACCATGGACCGCCATTTGCGAAACAGAATGACCACTGAGGACCTGAGAGGTAGTTAACCGAAACGCGAACTGACACGTTCGACGCTGCCACGTGAGACGACTATTAAACACACCATACAAAACTACGGGGAAAGATGTTTGAAAAGTTAGTTATATAAGCAGGGCAGTCCATGATAAATCCTCATATCATCAACCATGTTAGTTGGTCGAGATCAATGAAATCATTTCAATGTTGTTTTTGGAATATAACATTTATTTAAAATCAACCGTATTCAATGGTTTAACGTAAACTAATATTAAGTGTAGTTTCGGCACGATGGATTTGGCTGCCGGAAAGCTAACGGACCGCTGATTCAAGTCTTACAATGCGATATATACATACACCCTTAGTATCAGCTTAAGACAATGGAGTCTCCTGCTACAATGCAACCGACTCAATTTTTTTTTCTTGTATTCACATGTTTAACATCTACATGTGACGATTTTCTTATTGCTTTAGGAATAGATCTATACAACCTTAAACGAAATTTTCGGTCCGCCAACATTTAATATCCACGGTGATGTTTTTGGCGTCAGCCTCTCGCTGTTTAATTACTTTCATGAAAACGACTGAGGTGTTTAATTGATCCACAATACTGGCCAGCGCATTTGAGAGGTAATATACGATGTTCTGATCTCGGATGTGGTCACTCAAATTGTGATTCAATAACAACGTCATTGAACATAAGTGTTCTTCTAATTAGGCTTGTAAGTTTTAACACCATACAGGCGGCAATGCATGAGATTGTTAGTTAACCTCATCTCAATTCAAATGTCAAAAGCTAAAAAAATGTACTGCATCCAGTCGGTGATCGCGTCTGTCTCTTCGGGGATGTTTGAGGAAATAATCTCGTATTCTGTCAGATTCAACATTGATACAACGTGTCCTGTAGTGAGTTGCCGTTGCAGGCAACATCGGGTTGCAACAGGACATTCGGGAAATACGTACATAAGCCAATTCACACAAAGGAGAAGCAACATCTGAAACCTTGATACAGGCTGGCAATCCTGAAAACCAGTCAAGATGCTATGCTCAGTTCGCCAGCAGCCCCCTTCAACAACTTAATGATCGACTAGAGTGCTAAGGTCGAGACATATACTGCCGTCGTTTACACTGAAGCTTCTATGCCCGCCGCTATCCGGCACGATCATTTACACACACCATCACAGCGGTAGCCGCCCCCGTGGCCAGGGGCACTAACTTTTCGTCTGACTACTGCGGGGTAACCATATCTTCCCTATCAGTCTCCCTAAGGCCAACGTCGTTGTATCTCACCCTTGGCTAACGTGTCACCGGTGAAGCATTCAGCTGTCGCTTGGGTTAGAACTCTGCCACTAATGGTTGAACATCACTCACTACGCTCTCTCAATGAACGGATGCCTTTGTGAGTTTAACAAGCAGCATCACCAGCGTCTTTTGCCATCAGAGCCAATTTTGCTCCAACCTCTTATTTAGATGAAGAAGCCTCCCCCCCTCCCTCGTTTGCTGAGTTCCTGCTGGGAGCGGCGTTTCAAAGCCGTTTTCTTCGCCTCTCGACGGGATCACGAACCAGTCCATTCTATTTTCGTAACCAACCTTTCCAGTGAAACGTTGCGTGCTAGATAGCACAGAGTGTTATGGCAAACGTATGCCATTCGGTCATTTGGTGTGCGAAATTTCCACTGAATCAGCATTATGTAACTCGCTTTCGATGGGATACCTCAGCATATTTCTTGGTCGAGTTACGTATATATATATATACTAAGTGAGTTATATTCTAGAGAGTGGAGTTGAATATAGATACAACGTCTAGTGAATTTGGGCTTCAACAGCGTGTTCCTCATATATGCTCAAATGTGGCATTGAGAAATACTCGAAATCATTAATCATATCTCTGATGTGACTTTTCAAATGAACATTTTTCGCATTTCGACTAAGAACCAGTTTCTAGCTGATTCTAAGCCCCGTTGGTCCAATGCGGGCGTAAACGATTTATTATACATATTATACTTCCATAGTGAATGTGCCGATATGTTCAGGAATTGAGACGAAGAATTAGTCACAACTCGTGGTAGCTTATTGTAACGTGATAATAACTCCTTTTATGGAAGTTGATCTTCGGAGGAGAAGTTCCAAAGGTAAACTTCAACAGGTACCTCGGTAAAAAGATGACAGATATATATATATATATATATCCATTTCCTACAGTCAACTAATTGTTAAACGATATCTTATGTAATAATACAATAACTAATAGTATTATTATTATTTTGAACAAAACATTCTTATTCATGATCCTTGAACATAAAGTCGGTTACCGCTGGTTCACGTTCAATGTATAAGTAGTATTTGCAAATGAAGCCGTATGCTTGGCAGCCAGCCAGCCCTGTAGTAGAACCACGTGAACAGGGACTCGCTGGTCAACGATAGGATTTGAGTTGGCGGATGAATTGAGATTGAACATAATCGCCTTACCTTTTTGTCTAGCCTTGAGAGGATCTTACGCATAGGCTATGGAGTTGTGTGAGAGCATACGCTACGAGAGGTCGAATTCACGGGAACAGATTCACGAGTCGTCTAATTTACGCCGGAATTTTACAAGGAATCGAATAACTTGTTGTTATTGTATATGGAGTTATCATATTATGCTTGTTGTGGTGAGAATGCACGATTTAGCTGCATATGGCTGGCATGTGTTATTGTAAGGAACATGAATATGAATGCAGAGAATTGTTGTCTTCGAGGGCATCTCCTACGTTCTCTTCATTGTGACTTTTATCGAAGTAGCCCCCGAAGACAATCGTGCTGCTATCGTATGTAATCTTCAATGACATAAACAACGATTTCTGAGGGTGGACCAATACAATGTTGGCTATTCTATAGACGATAGCGTTTGCAATCAATAGCTCATCAATGTTTCTTCATGCTTCGTCATCAAGCTAAATATTTCGCAGCCATTGTGATAATACCCCTCCAAATGGCAGCTGTATAACGAGCGTTAATGTATTGTATGAACACATGGGCCAGACGTCACCTTAAAAAAAAATGAACGCCAAACCAGAAGGAAATCGAATTGTTCGAGTTGGATTCTTTTGCATTTACACTTCTGTATTAAATGGTCGCGCATACCCCCTTTTGGTCCCCCGCTGCCGTTGAATCAATAGACTTCAAGGCTTATCGACTGGAGCGATGCCACTTAGACTCTCTATATATATTTTTGTAAACATCATAGCTTGTAATAATTTGCAGTGCAGTCAATCAAGGATTGCGTTTTTTAAAACTTGGAATTCTTTCCAACTGAATTGCCGCCTTGTATTTTGAGGTACTAAACCTAACCTTAGAAATGGGAACCTCAAGCCTTCGTGCGGTCACAAACAATAACCGTGAGAGTGAGTATCAGCGCTAGCTGAAGATCGGCAGAGGTAGATTTGGTAGGAGTGAGCTACTGCACCCAGGAGATCCCAACAAGACATCGGTCGATTGCAGCAGCAGCAGCCGCAGCAACAACAACAACCATCTGAACCAATCGGATCCGATGGTCGTTCCAGGAAAACACAATCGAAGATCGACTCGATGAACTTGAACGTGGTACGAACGCCTTTTAAGACGCCGCTTCAGATCCCAGCGGGACTCTGAGCAAGAATGGGAGGCTACCTAACGCCAGACGAGGAAGACAGGTAGAGACGACGGTTGTTGTTGAGCTTTTGAAGATCTTGGAAGATCTTGAGGCGCTTCACGCTTAAGTATGCCTAATAGTTGAATACCCTTGGTGCACGCTCGCAGATTCGCGCAAGCTTGTAGTCTACTGTAGTTGATCGTGGTGGGAGAGGCACGGCGAGCAATGATCACTCATTAACGACACTCGAACCGAGCACCTCACCGAACCCCGTCCGGCAGTCACACTAACAGCCCAAAAACAGGGTGTCAGATAGAGCCTCAAGTACGGCTTGATACTGAAACAATTTCTCCGATGACTAAGGCAATGACATCCAGTAACCTTCGTCCATCTCGAAGAAAATGGAGATCCGTTTTGAATCCGCTATTTGACTGATTGGATCTCGGAACGAAAGCAAAATCAGGCTTTGCTAGTACAATACATACATACAGCCGAACGCTATGAAAAAGCGCCAGTGAAGGCGTCTTACGAGTGAAGCCAGTATCGGAAGGTTTCTCGAGGAGAACGTCTGACGATTTCTCAAATAGGTTTCGTTAGGTAGCAAATGATGCGGGTAGGAATTGTAGGCGTGGTCACCGTGCCTGCCTATGGTTGTTGACCGTTGACGGGTATACAACATCCATTGTATTTATTAGCTATTAGATGATATCTGCAATTACGACTTTGTATATCTGTGATATGCCGAGCCAGTGTCAGTTACGCGTCTAATTGCTTTGCGGCTAAAGACTGACATGGGTAAAGTGTACTAATTGTACGGGGACGGGTAAACGAAGATGTAGCCAGAATCTTAAACGACGATATCTCTTTACGACGAGTAAATTGGTTCAATGGAATGAAGATTGGGTGTTAAGGGTATGGTGAACTGTCGAACTAACGAAGGCGATGAGCGGGTGGCCGATCTGGACCAACATCTGGACGAGCAGCTTTCTAACCGTTGACTATACGTTGTTATACGATCTGAATTCTGATCCTTTAATCGTTATTAAAAGCAACGATCTTTTGGCGCTTTTACCGGTAACCATGGTAATTGTTAACAGAGCCTCATTTGTCTGCTGAGATGGCGAACTCGTTACTTGCGTAATAAAAAAAGTTTATAAAAATTATTACTTTATGACCTAACGCGTCAGCTCGTTCTATTTGGCCAGTTGAGGTTGTTATACCCGAATCAATCAATATGCTCATAATTCTCTGTTAACTCAAGAAACAATATGAGGTGTCCGTTGAATGATTTTCTATTATACAGCCGCCCTCCTGTCGTGGTCAATACGACAAGAAGACATCGGCGCCTTGTCTGGGTGCACATATTTCATAAACTCTTCCCCTATACGACACAGTCGAAACATAAACGTAACTATGAAACAATAATAACTATGTTAAAAGTTGACTCTCTGTCTTCATACAAACTTTACTCGCTGCACAGTAGACAACCATGTTTACCTGCTGTAGCCCCATAGAGGACGTAACGAACACACTGTTCGTCCACTTCGCGTTACAGGGGGCGAGAGTATCCGCTTGGTGGCGTCAGCTTGACCGCTGCACCACCGCCGTCTTCGCCGCTTGCCATCGTTTGCGTTCAACTTTTCCGTGATCTTTGAGATCGGTCGACGATATATTTTGAGTGTTCGTCGGCGATGATCAAAAACGATTTCTAAAAAGCTACAATTCAGGCATCATTTATATATATAGTGGCAGACCCAACGAAGACAGAGCAGAAAAACGAATCAGAAAATTGACGATCAGCCGCCGCTCGCCTCGTCCGCGAACGTTTGTAGGGGCGCCACCTTTTCGTGTGACTCGAATCTGTAGCAGGCAACAGTATTGACGATGAAGCGGGGCTATGGCAGCATTGGGCAGTTAGATGCATGCAATCGCAAATCGCGAGCAGTCATCTTTTCCACATCTTTTCAACGATCTGAGGATCTGTCACGTGATGATGTACATCTGACACCAGAAGGAAAGGAATTGTTGTAGGTTCAAGTGGTTCGAATTAGTTTGCATCACAGATCAGTGGTTTGTCCGTCAAAACAGAATGAATCACTAGTTTGAGCTCGCAGTTGGGGCATTGTCATTTTGTCCAATAGATCCGATGTAGGGGACTGAATGTAAATGTCATGTGAAGTCGATGAAAGTATGGGCGTACTATACACGTATATTATGCATTTCTGTATAAATGCTAGCACAGCGAGGAAATAATAGTCATAACTCAGTCACACTTCTTTCAGAATGGGTTGTTATAGTTAACCACGTGGTATAATCAAATTGTACGACTTGATTAAGTGTTGTACACAGCGATCTTTGGCACCCCGCCTATTAAATCGTCTAAATCGACGACACACTCGAGCCATAGTCACTGGTGGTGCCTCACAGGGCGCATTGGTTCCAGAGTAGCTCGTACAAAATAGGTTATGGCTGTCCTGTTGACCACTTAGGCAGATGAGCAAATCAATCTGCCTTGAGTTACAGGTTCACAGCCACAACTCTCTCGTTAGATAAATTTCTTGTAGGTATCGTGATTCCTCACCTAGGATTAGTATTTTAATACTTATGATTTATGTTAGAGTAAAACAATTGTTGTTGTCCTGAAATGTTCTATTTTCTTCAATTTCCTCAATATTCTGATTCGTTTTTGTTGGGTCTGCCACAATATGAATTTCCGAGTCTAATTGCCTGGTCTCCATCTTTATCCACTATACAGTGTGCTGAATCGTCCCTATTTTTCAATGCGCCACTCAATAAACGCGTACCAAGCAACACTCGACAACATCGGCCACTTCAACCACAAGGTTCGATCGCCTCCTGCGTTGGCCATTGACGATCAATCTCATGATTTTTTTGCGGCTTTTAGCTAGCGCTTCTCTTCTTTAGTAACACGTGTTCGGAACAAATCGCTGTTTTCCGCTCTCGGTCGCTGTCTATAGGGGGTTTACGGGTGGGGGTTGTTGGCATGCGTACATCGGCGGTCATCATTGTGGCCCAATTTCGTTCACAAATACACTCTATACATCGACAAGCTATCACACAGTATCACAATCGCTAACGCGCTCTTACGACTGCCAGCAGCAGCAGCAATAAATCGAAATTCTACTCGAGTCACAATAAGCTATTATCATTATTATTATTATTATTACTATGATTATCACTATCATTATCGCCGCACGGATCAATGGTTCATCGCCAAGCAAGCGCTATATCTGCCTCTAATAAAATAATGCGGTAAGGTACAATTTAAAGGCGTATTATGATCGCCGTTATTGACAGGACGATTCGTCGGGTCGAGGAGCGCGGCCACAAGCCGGCATCTGTGCAGGCCAGCGTTTGCGATACTGGTTCGCGTCATTGACTAATTTTCGGTAACGTGCACTTTTGTTTCTGTCTCAGTTTATTGTTGCTGTTATTTGATGTTCCCCCCATTGTTCTGCCCGGTGTTTGCTGTTGGTTGATGCTGCAGCAGCTGTTGCTATTGTGTATGAGAGTTGTTTGGAAAATTGCTGCATTGCTCGTTTGAGAGAGTCTTCGCCATCTTCGCGGCCACCATTTGAGGGTGAGGTTAATTGTTGTTTTGGGCTTTTTCCTCGCTTTGTTTCACTTTTAATGATGGCCTGCGGGGAACGATTGAGGGATATGTCAGCCATCAATTGCAGAGAGAGGAAACGGGGGAGCAGTGGGATATCGGTGATCATCAAAATTTGCTGCGAGGTTTGCGTTTGGCGTCACCTATTTATCATTGGCTATATGGGGAAGGTAGTATCATAGCAACGTGATAAGATCGATGATAATTGCCCTTATTGATCGATATTACATTTACTCGATGGATATTGTATAGTAGTCCCCAGCGATTTCAATGGTGAACGTCGCATGTAAATAAAAGATTACAATTGTGATTATTTCTAGATTATGGTTTAACCTCTTGTTTTACATGGGTTTAGGTTTTGAGCCAACATTAATATTTCTTTGCCAGTTGCATTGATATGTATAATATAACAAATCAAAGATTGTTGTCGATTCGAGAAGTACTTTTTTGATAGTTGGATAACAAGCTGATGATCAGCCGTAGCGCCGAGTCCCCTCTGCATAACGCCTACCAGTTTTTTGGGATTACTACCAGCTACCAGGTTTAAAATATACACAGTTCAATTGCATAATTCTTAACAACGATTGAATAAACTAAATGGCATGATAATCATCTACCACAGGCTTCTCGCGAAGCCACACACAAAAAAGCTGGAATACGAACGCACTGCAGAGTTCATACAGGCAAAAGACAATAATCATCAGTTATTTATTTTTATATAACGAGAGTGTTATCCTATTTTCTGCCAATCAAAGCTACAGAGAGGTATCTGCCATTCGTCGCCAGCATCAGACAGAAACGAAAGCGTTTAACACCCGTCGAAATGTTCACCCTGTATATAATCCCGACCAGTTTGTCTAAGACCATTGAAATGACTTTCCCATTGAAATCGCCGCCCGATTTTCACAGGGTCGATGTCAGCTCATCGTGATGCATTGGGCAAACTGATCATGCAGAAGGTGGAACGCTGGCGGACGTTCCTGAATGAACGCTGTCATCAGTAGTAAATACTGTAGCCCCATCCCAACAGGGTCGTCCATAGGACTTGCTTAGTTGCCAGCAGCGTTTCCGGCTTCTTCACAGTAACTCCTCCGCTGTTCTTGGTCTCGACCAGACGGACAGACAGCGATTCAGGCCGACAGGCGCCGTTGTGGCTAGACGATCCTTTCCAACTGTGCGCCTGCTGTGATGTGACGGGCACTTGACACAGGCGACAATTCGAGCCGTTCATTATTTCGCACCTTCGGTTAACTCTCGCCGAGATCAGACCGCTAAGGGCGAGTTGCCCAGACGCTCTGGAGTCGCGTCTTCTTGGGATGATGGAAACGAACGGAGAAGTACGGTCGTTACTTTATTAATGTATATAAATAAATACCTCTTGTTCGTCGTTCTCCTGTACGAAATATGTTGATATTGAGTGTCGCTGTTAGCTCTCCCGCTGAACACCTCAGGTGTTCGTATCTCACGGGAGATATTTTTAGCATTGCTTGGAATATTATTGGTTAATAAATCATTTAACATATTCTGGGCCTGGATAATATGTGTAAGCATTCGATTTACGATTAAAACTACGGTTACTTTGATAACGCATACATTGGTTGTGTTATCCGACAAATGATAAACTCTTGTACAAATCATAAACCCGTTTTTGTAAACGATTTAATAATAACGAGTATTACGACATAAATGATGATCGCACTAGTAGATGAATATGTTTGATGAATTGGGTGTGGCCGTGGCAAACAATGTGTTCCTAATGGAGTTATCTATCTTGGTCGTTGTGAAGTTCTAAATCAGACACGTCGATCAACATCGACGGACGATACAGATCAACCGGGTAATTTTCTACGTTCAAAAATACTTTTCTTTTGAATAGTTTGTCCATACACACCTTTTCATCAACGAATATTCCTACCAGAAGATATGACACATAATATCCAATATGAAACTTCGATGCGGTTTTGATCTCCCAGTAGAGATTGGTTATCGAATATCTCTGGCAAAGATCCGAGATTAAAAGACCTGAGACATCTGCGTTCTTCGAGTTAGACTCGCACAAGCTCAGAGCTAAAGGGAGATTGATCCATTTGGGGAGATTGACAACGCTGCCAAGAGGAGAAAGCTCTTTCCTTTTCGAGCGATTGGAGGGAAGATTCAAAAGCAGATTTTCTCTTGCTTGATGACGATGTTCCTACTGGGCAAATCAATAATCTCGATGAATCAGGCATAGCCGTAACCAACGAAACACTAGCCGTAACGATGGGAAGCTATCACTAAGGGTATATGACCAAGGTCAGACGAGGCGTATAGACAAGGTGGAAAGAATGTATATATATATATATATATATAGATCACATAACTAATCATGCGCATTGAAGTACGAAACCTTTAAAGCAATGCACCGAATCATTTTTACAAGAGGCAACAAGCATATTTTCATTGTGAAGTTCATACTTGCTCAACCGCATCTTTAAATAAGATCAAGGTCGAAAGGGATGACGACACCTTTGTTTTCTGTCAGCTCGAACTCATATAAACGAAGATCATAATAGACACATCATTGTATTGCTCATAAGAACGTGACATTAGCTTTTCCGGTTGGCTGTCGCTTTGTATACCGCCTCTGTACATATGTAGAGATATATATATATATATTTAACTGACAAGCATTGCCCTTTACGTTTCGTCTGCACCACGGAGCGTGAACAAACGGGACCAACTGGACCTTTATTCTCTGAAGAGTTCGGGGATGAATTTGCCATTGATTAATGTTGTAAACACATGCGATTACTCTATGCATACGCGTTGCCAGGCAGACTTTTCAAAGCAACCCTTTGCTAGCGCAGGCCGTGTAAGGACAAGCGAAGTGTGACCTTCGTCGGGGAGTATCCGTCCAGGAAGAGCAATCCTCTCTCGAATGCTCTTCTACGCCAGCACCTTACTCCAAAGCAATCGGGATGTGAGATTTAAGCTGGAGGTTTGTGCTTTCCAGGTGGGCCAACCTGTCGAAATCACAACGGTGATTCTGGATAGAGCCTAAAAATGTCACATGCTTAATGTACGCGTGTTCTACGGAAGCTGCTGCTGCTGCAGTAGCAACAGCAGCGTGCTCTCGACCTCGAGGAGGTAACGGTGAATAGATGAATTATGGCCAAGGTAATTGTCACTGTTACTGCTTGGGTTCACACATGCTTTAAACATCTCTACGGCTGGGTGTGCAAGATCGAGTTAATGAGGCATCTTTTTTTCGAAATGGAGACAATGAAAATCCTACACGGGGCTTAATTTTTCGCTCTCGTCTGCTTAAACTGAGAATACTACCTACGCTGTTTCGAGAAAGAGTGTCAATCTCTACCCAGTAAGCAGAACACGCGCGTCTATTATATTCCACGTGCGTAAATCGGTAGTCTGTGAATGCTGTGAATACAGCTATAGCGATCGTATCCGAAGGGCACATCACTGAAGCAATAGATTAATTGACAAACAGAGAGAGAGAGAGAGAGAGAGAGAGGACCCACCTGATCATACAAATTCTCGTCCTAAACATTAGCATCATTTAGTGGACATTGTCAGTTGCATTTTCCGTCGTGCGTCAGCGCGGGCCAATGGCATCGCTGATCTAACGTAATCTTCAATTCAATGTTGACATTATGCATACGTGGTGTGGAAATCACGCGTAAGCCGGAACCATACACAGAGGTAGTGAGAGACACGAAGTCTGCTCGTGGACAAGACAAACGTTGAGTGACTATTTTGCCGTTGTAGCGTGAATGGTTTCACAGCCACAAAAATAGTCTACTGTCTAACCCTTAACTGTCGTTTGCAAACACATCTCGAATCATCTAAGATACAATAATAAGTAAGATCTTGAACAAATCAGTCCTCTGTGTTTGTGTAGCACATGCGACTGATGTAATGAGTATTTAAAGACAATATTAAATATTGCTTATATGACATTCGTATTATTGTACTAATCAATGTATTGTTCATTAATATAATTAATCATAATAATAATAATAATAATAATACTAATTAGAATCGCTTCAATAATAAGAGTTATAAATAACAATTCTGTCAGATTCTACCTTTTCTTGTTTTAGTAGTTTCAAATAGATAATCTTTAAGCTGATACGGGGAAATATGGCCGTCAAGCGGCCCAGAGCGACATCTGGTTCCTGGCGCCGTCCCATCATCGTCAGACGTATGGCCAGCAATTCATAGAACCCCCAGAACGGTGTGTGTCTGTGTCTGTGTCGATAGTAGTTTCATCCGTCCGATGATGTCGCGTTGCTACCGTCGAAAAAAACAAACTCTAATGCGTCCCCCGTTCTCGGCGACGAGAAGGGAAGCCTTATCGCGTTGACGGATCACCGCTGACTTCCACGATAGCACAGCTTGCTGGCACTGTCATCTATGCGGCTGTTCACGGCATTGCCTACTCAGTGCTGCTGCTGCTGCTGCTGCAGCAGCTTCAGGGCAGAACTCTACCTGCGGCTGTGGTGGCCGGATTCCCGTTGATGTGATTCCGCGCCGGATGGAGGATGAGCTCAGGACAGGACACCCAGCAGGCAGACGCGTCTCCCAGTCTAAAAGCAACTTAAAAAAAGAGGACTTTGCCCACCGCTCTTTTTGCTATCGATGATTTGACTTGATTCGACAGCGTCAATCGGCGTCAATCTCTAAAATTATATATATATATATATATATATATATATATATATATATATATATATATATATATATCAGTTGAGTTATACTGAAAAACTGAACGACGAGTCAGCGGTGATTCGACAGACGCACTGTGAGTAGTAGTCAGTTTAGAGAAAAACGACGACGTTGAAAATGATGATTGGTTCGTTGGTTGGTTTTACCGAGGCCGTCGGGGCGGCGGCGATGTGTCTCTGTTGTCGGTCGAACCCTGTTCATCTGTTGCGTTCAATCTCTGCTAAACTTGATTATTACGCTCAGATAATGGTGAATAGATGATGGAGTTTAGGTGGCCGCTTCTGAGCGATTGATGGACCCGCGCGACTGTTAATGCCAGCCGGTAAAACGAGGAATGATGCTGTAACCGACATACTGCGAATGGCAGCACATCGAGATAACGGACGAACCGGCGGCGGCGGCGTTCGGATTGCTCGCCCGCTTATCCGACTTAGCCGAAGATGAAAGAAGTTTGCTCGGAGAGAAGAAACGAATTAGAGACATGAAAATGAATGAACAGTTATCAATCCTAATGCATGCCTATTATACGTTTGCGTGCTATGAAACAATAAACACGCATATAGGCTATGGGACGCGGGGGGATTATGCATATCATAATTTTAGCGAGTGCTAATACTGTTTCGGTATGGTGAGGGGGAAGAGGAGGAGGAGGGGTCACACAGACGTGGAGACACAATTGCAACATTTTCACATCTATTCGTTTAAATTCGATATTCGACATCCGCTCTAAAGAGGAGGTACCTTATAAATCATGATAGCGGTGGGTGACCACGTGCTGGTATGTAATGTAAATTTAAAGTGTTCGCATTGCCGGCAGATCCGCCTGATCTGTTCTCATCACAGTTGCTCTTGCGATTAAACAATTTTATGCCCATAGACGGTGAAGATTTCCTTGTAGATCAAAACGATACATTCGATACAGCTATTCGATATTATGTGACCCACGTGCAGCTAGCTTCAAATATAATAGCTTGACTCAACGAAACTTTCGAGACTTGAACATTTGATAACTATAATAGTACACACTACTTGCAATCATCAAGTTTCGTTGGGGAGACCCCCGGTCCTTCCAATCGGTCATGTTATCAAGCTTCGATTGACAATGCTTATTTTACAGCGAGACACTCAAGGTGGCAAAAATAGTGTAAAGTGTGAAGACGATTTTGGACATTTGTCTTTGTACTGGTGTTCGCTAATCTTTCAGTAGTAGCTAATCGAATCGCCGCTTCTTGTGCGTTGTCGTTTGTTGTTTGTTTTGTTTATTATTGTTGTTGTTGTTGTTTACTCGCGAAACGACGACTTTTGTAGTAGCTTTAGCAGCAATTGATATACGAACATCTAATACATCCATAGTGCAACGGGCTGCAAAGGAAAAGAGAGCGAGCTAGTTGGTCGTTGGCGAGTTGTCATCATAACCAGCAACAGCTACAATGCGTTATTGCCCCGAGTGTTCCGTCTGTGATTCTACACGACCATCATCATCATCATCATACAAAGTATTAGTTATATGGTGTGATAAACTTGATCGCAATGGTACTAGAAGTAGTCGTAGTAGTATAATGGTTAGTGAAGAACGAGGCAACATTCTAATTTGGTGTGTTATTGTCCGTTGGCGTTGAGCCGTAATAGGCGGGACCGACCGCCGACGAATGAAAAGGGAAATAACCGGGAAAATGATGAAAGAGAACCTCGATGGGGGTTGGGGTTGGAGTCATCTAGATAGGTCGTTATACTGACAGACAGAGAGACAGAAAGAAAAAGAGAGAGAGAGAGAGTGGGACACACACAAACGATTTGAGACTGTTTCTGTATCCAGCCATAGTCTGTGACTACGGCGATAGTGATGGCTGCTGCACTGGTGGTGGTGGCGGCGGCATTATAAGACATCGTGAACAACCAGTGTTGGGAGTTGGGCATTACTTCTATGTCAATTAGCCACTACCGGCCAGCCGAGCTACGGATCAGTAGCAGTTCAGCCGTTCTATGTGCTCAGCCATGTGTCACCTCCATTCTGCCACTCAGTGCACAGTATATATATATATATATATGTATATATGTAGACTAGATCTACAGGGCCTGATATAATAAAGTATAAAAAATATAACCCTCGTTGTAGCAGAATGAGCAGCAGCGTCACCACCATCCACTGTAGTAATAGTACAAGAGCTACACTATTGACAATAAGTCGTTTTCACTCGTGACTCGAAGCCTGAGCGAGTGGGTGAACGTGTGTTTAGCCATTCGTTTACTGCTCTTCACTGGCAGTTGTAGCTTCCGCCGCCACCGCCGCCGCCGATGCTGCTGCTCTGTTGTTGTTGTTATTATTGTTGTTGTTGTTGCTCATTGTTCTTTCGACGACTCGAGAGCGAAGCGAACCTAACCACCGGTAGCCGAACGTTAACGGCTGTCTCGGCCTCCGTTGAGGGACAGCACGTAATGGGCCAGAATGATGTCAAAGCAGAACAAAACAAGATTATTTCAGCCCACAAGACGACGTTTACTGCACAAGCCCACGACGAAACAGTTGACACGAAGAAGAATAATAATAATAGCGGTACTTTGTTACTATAATACCAAGTAGCCCACCTATTCTTTGCTTTGTAGGCAGCTAGTTTATGATAGTTAGATATATGTACTTTGTCTGCCATAACGTGTCTCGAGGGTTAGTTAGGCAGGTTTTCGTGCTGATGGTATCGTTTATATACGAATACGCGAATATCACAATCGAGTTTGCCGTTGGTATTACGTGCAACGCATTGCCTATTCTTTCCACGAGGGATATAGATCGTAGTGGCCCTTCAATCTTAACTCGTAATAAGTGATAATAATAATAGTGGTGAGAGGTGAGACTATTTCTAATATTCCCCCACGTGGATATTAGGTAAATTATTCTATTTGGTATATATGTACCGTCATTGCCTGTTCAGCTGGCCGTTGCCACTGTTTCACTTGATCTTTTTCCGGTCCCCTATACAGGCTGACCCATGTATAGGGTCAGTATGGTCAGTATAGCATACCATTCACTGCAATGGTATGCTCCAAGCGGCTCTTTTGTTGCCTACATATCTTCAAATTGTTTTGCGAACACTCCTCACGTATTTTCAGTTGGCCAGGACCTATTTTGCATTATTTTTCTGCATCCTCAGATTATTTTTAATAATTCAACGGCATGTTTCACTAGGCACGCCCATTTCAGCCGACAAAGTCGTCAATGAGCAGCCTCTAGTTTGCTCAAAAGCTTTTTCGATCCGTTCGTCGAAGCGGGATTTGGAAAGGGGTGGGCGCCCTAGATATTCATTAATGTCCCAGTCGCCTTGCCTAAACTGCGCGCACCAACGGTACACCTGTCATCGGCTTAGGGCATTATGGCCGTCCACACTAAACAACTTTCGATGGATTTAAGTTGGACATCTCTTCTCTTCAAACACAAACCTGACGCTTTCCTTCAGATAATGCAAGTTTGAGGGACTTGGTCCGCCGGTTGCCACTTCGAACGCTTAACAAAGGCCGAATGCTAGCAGCTTTCGCTCCGCCTACCTGCTAATTGTTGTGTCTCACCACCCGCCAAATTTGAATTCAAACTGGCCAATAATAAGAACACGGCGCAAGACGATGGCAGTGCCGTTTTTTGGGTCAACCTAATATTTTGGATCGGGCCCAAAAATATAGGTAATATCTCTATTATAGAAACGGTTCGCAGAGAGAGTTCACAAGTGGTGATTAGCGTACCGAAATTTTTTTCATAGAAATAATTACAAATTTTACTGTGGAAATTATTTTTTTGATAAAAATAATTGCAAATTACACTGTGAAAATTATAGAACTCGACAAGTTTTCGTTATACGACACAAGGTTATATATTATTACTGGCGGCGGTCAATATTATCGATAGGTCGATAGTACCACAGGTGGCTAAGTTCACATTAGATCAGGCGCTTTCAAACTCTATGCAGAACTGTTCTTACGAATTCGGAATAACCAACAGGTTTCCGGCTTGACATCAATGGCTGTACCCTTGTTCATATTTATCTCTGTCCGATGATCTGTTTGCAGCATCTTTCCAGTGGCTGCGATTTTTGGCTGGTTTTACAACCGACATCCACATCACATTAACAGGTTAACAGAGTTCTAATTCAAATAATGCGAGTGCCTTTCTGGTGTCGATACCCACTGGAAATGTTCTCGTAAGGAGTATTGCAGCCACGTGGAGGCTACAGCACCTGTCGTAACAGGTATCAAATAAAATTTGAGAGGTCTTTGTCTCTTGGATATACATACGGTCAGTCGTTCATCAAGTGTCGGGAACAATTTCCGTCACTGCGGTCGTGTGGACAAATATTGATCTCTCCACCGCGTTGACCACCACATGCCCTTCACTATAAACCTGTTATGTCGCCATGGCACTAACTGCCTATTACTTACAAAATGACACAACTACTTCTCAGATAATAATGACCTCTATCATTCTGATGGCGGTTCAGGCCGAATCGAATGAATGGGTGACCGCAGGCGCACACGAGATCGCTCTTTGTTCGTCGTCTCGTCCCGCTGATGCAAATGGCGGCGGGTATAGCGGTCAAAAAGGCACAGTCGAATGGCGAGATCTAATGACCTTTGGTTAGCGCTCTTCTATCGGTTCCTGTCCAAGTCATAGATCTACGAGATGGATAGGTGGATGACGTTGTGCTGCGAGAGAATACCATTACACACCACGATATGTACTGGGTGATGGCTGACTCGTCGTCCACCCGATTTCAGCGTCGGGGGTGAGGTGTGCGTCAGTATATCCGTAGGCGCGTATTGTTTGTCATCTCTTTGTGGACCGTTGGCTATTCGGCGATCCGTCGCACCCTCTGGGAGAGAAGGGCGAAAGAGGATAACGTCATTTCTCATCTTGGTCGGGTCTATCGCATTCGGTCAGCATCGTCCGACCTGGCCAATTTTGTAGCTTTTATGTAGTTGTGTTCTTTGTTGTATTGAAGTAGCGTCCGGCAGGGTGACAAGTGTACAACTGTTTTATTAGTTTAGTCAATTAGGTGTTCTACCACGTAGGCGTCTCTCGATACCAAAACACCGTATGAAAACAATAGACTCTTGAGAAACAAGAACCTATGATAGGCGCTGTTGCTGTGGAGCGGATTCCGAGGATGCGATACGACTAACTTCGCCGACAACACTTGACACAAGTGCGCAGCATTTTTCCAGATAAATGCATCAGAAAAAAATCCACACAAGGGACATTGGTTCTTATTAACAACGAGCACATTATTAAGGGCGAGACGGAACTCAATGCAAATACGCTATGAATGATCTAGAAATTACCCTTGTACTTGATTTCATGTACGATCAGGTGCGATAGTTCGGATCGCCTCTCTGGTGTGTAACACGATCTTTAGATGTTTTATTCTAAGGGAAGTTGACTTTTATATTAGTTTTTACAAAAGTTTAATGGTCCTATAGTTTATCTATCGTTCGACAGTTTCGAGATCCCATCAGAAAAAAAGCATGATACAAAAAGCGCAAACGGTGCTCATACGGAGGGTCTTTGTATGCTGTCTTTGTATAATGTTTAAACGGAATTAGTTAATCTCTCATCCATCAATATGCTGTTCGATGCCTCTGATAATCGGATGTACAAAAGAATACATGCGTGCAAATCATACTGCAAGTACATTTTTCGACTAGGTTGCACTGGGCGCATAAACAATATAAACGTTCGCATGGACGAGCAGGTTGTGCGAGAGCAGATTGTGCCTATCCCGCTCTCATAAAACATTTATAACAAACATCTACAAATTAGCGGGATTAGTCTTGAGAATTTGTACACACCTATATAATAAACCGCCAACTAACGACAGCCAATGCATCAGTTTCTAATACCTGGTGAGCAACAAAGGCAATCCGAGCGTAACATGATGAGTTCATATAATATAATAACAGTTAATAGTTCATCTGAGTCATATCGACAAGTTATGATTAAATGGAAATTCATTTTGGACTAAATGTATTATGACCTGTTCAAAAGTAAGTAAGCTTTGTTGGTTTATTATTTTATAACAAGTATCAGCGATGCTAAGACTTGTTGGTGATGCACTTGTTATTGGGCTCCACCCATCTCGGTATGTAGTATTGAAACTATTGCAGATTCTTATTGAATGCCGACATGTTTAATTATTCGCAGCGACTATCCAGATAATTTAGAGGAAGGTCTTAATTGAGACAGAGCAAATCAGGGTTAGATGCTATTGTAGTCGTGCACGCCTTAACAAGGGCAACTCCCAGTGATTGTATAAATTCACCGGGTACAAGGTACTCAGCTCCGTCGTACCTGATACTCAACATGGATCCAATCCTTCAGAGTGCTATAGTTAAAACATTTCAATCCAAATGACTGCCAGCTAGTCATCAATGGTATCAGGTCACGATCAATAATCGTCCTTGTGACATGCATTCGGAGATAGTTGTTCCCGTCTCTGGATAGTCTTTCTTCGTTGTGGGGCAACTAGATGAGCAAATGTAGGATTTATTTACCTGGAGAAGCACTGCGCGCGTTGTCTAGTCTCGACGACAAATTAGGTTGCAACGCATACAGCCGGCTCTATGCGACACTCTTTTGTTTTTACATAGAATTCCGGTCTTGAAAAACGCCTACATGGTGAAACACCTAATGAAACAGTCGTATACGTTGCAACCTGATTCGCCGGCGAGACAAGATAATGCGCGCAGTGATTCTCCAAATAAATAAATCCAACATTTGAGCATCTAGTTGTTCCACAACGAAGGAAGATTATCCGCAACTGGGACCAGTTTCTTTGCGAGGATAACGTTTGTTATTGTATAGGATAAAGCACCACGATTGCAATTGTCTGTTGAGTTAACGCGAACCGCTGATCCAAGAGTGCCCTTCTCCCACAAGGTTTTTTGGTGTTTGGACGAAAAACTGATCAAGGCGTGTTTTGATGCACTCTAAGTTTTGGAAGTTTTTGGCATTTGAGGGAATTTCGAAGCGCACGACAACGATGAAAATCTGAAGGTGTGAGGTCAGAGATGTATGGCAGGTGTAGGAAAATATTCCAGGAAAACTTCAACAATTTTTTACGAGAGCGTAAAGATGTGTGAGGAGCCTGTCATTAGCATGGTGGAAAGTCACCCTTCGTCTCTTTGCCGGTTCTGAGCGTTTTAGGACGATTGCTTCCCTCAAACGGTCCAATTGATCACAGTATTTGGCTGCAGTGATGGTCTCATTTTCTGGAAAATGCTCGTAGTACAGCACCCTGCGATAATCCCACCAAATACAGAGCATCCCCTTTTTCGCGTGAAGTCCGGCCTTTGCTACAACTTCGGAACGACTGCTCCTTGATTCCAAGATCTCTTGCGCTTTACTTTATTGAAAACGATCCACTTTTCATCCCCGATAACAATATTTTTCAAAAAAGGGTGCTCCTTCTGAGTGATGGCTTGAACGGCTAAATCTCTGGCTTTGAGAACCCAGAGGCCGTAGGTTCGAGCCCCGCAGCCTGATGACATATAAGAGAACTTAGGTATTGTACAAATTGCAGTTCCTTTAATAAACCAATAAAGCTTTACCTTTACCTTGTTTTTTACCGATCGAAAAAATCGAATGCATCTACGGGTTGTCGTAGGTGACCACCAGTCAATATGTGCGGCACCCAGATGGTGTGGTACAATTCACGTATCCATCGTCCCTTAAGTACAGAGACGCTGTTAACCACTAGTGAGAGATAGTATTAGGTTGTTGGGAAAGGTCATCTATATAAAGTGTACCGTGCGCAGAAGAATATAGTAATTTCGCCTACTTTCGAAATCATCGAGGTAGTTTCGATCGCGTTCGTCGACCTTGTTCCAATGTCAGATTTGTACAATTTTTCCCCATTTTGCAGCAAAAAAAAAAACGAAATTACGTCGTGTTCGACCCCACTCAAAAAATTTCCATTGTTTTTCTACCAAAATAGTTCGTCATCGATCTGAACAAATGGTAGTCAGAAGGAACAAGGCCTGGCGAATACGAACGGTGTTCCAAACCTCAATTACGATGTTTTTAAAGCTGGTTGAACTCACGTGAGGGAGTCGTAAAAGGCGACTCTAGTCCTGTTGCCTAGTTTTGGATGAGTTTTGACCCGGTTTTCGTGAACCCGACAAAGTTGCGCACCGGTCCTTGAAGTTGGCCACTGTTTGGCCCAAATCGTGTGACTGTGTAACTGACTTTATCAGTCGCTTGCCAATGATTATTAACCCATCGCCTCTCGTGGACTCTCCGTCTCTCTCGGTGTTGGTCAGGTCTATTGCGATGTGGACATCGTCTGACCTGTCCAGCTATAATGATAATAATAACAATAATATTTACTAGGCATTCTAGCCCCACTCACCCCCTCTCATATCGATTACCAGCTGCCTAGTAAGCAAGTCGGTTCTACTAAAAATTCCCACGCTAAGTTAAGAAAAATTGTTGCTGTAAATATTTTGTGGCAATATATATGGTGTTTTGTTATTTCAATGGCTCAATTAAAGCTATAGATTGAAAATAGAGGTTACAATATTTTTGCTATTTAGTCCAGTACTCGGTTACAATGTTCCTTGCTACTAAACAATCAATAGTTAACTATAATAACATTTGTCTTATCTGAATACTATAGATGAATATTTCGCTGAGCCCGCACGATGAATAGCCTATCATTGGTTAGTCTCCC
Organism: Stratiolaelaps scimitus; assembly: GCA_019614645.1. Classification (NCBI taxonomy): domain Eukaryota; kingdom Metazoa; phylum Arthropoda; class Arachnida; order Mesostigmata; family Laelapidae; genus Stratiolaelaps; species Stratiolaelaps scimitus. Next base: position 78,186 of record JABWDB010000077.1, read on the forward strand.
TCATGAAAAGAAATCATTGTAATTGTTCGTGTTATCTCCACAACGAAGAAAGATTATCCACAGCAGGGACCAGTTTCTTGTACGAGGCAAACATTTGTACGCAGCATAAAACATCACGATTGTATATATAATACTTATCTACGGTTCATAGTTACCTGCCAACTGTGTTCCGGGCGGATACAGCGTATCTCTCTTGATCACTGCATACGGACATTATGCCCGAGAAAATACAAGCGTGCCCTGTGCTGTACTCTTCCTGTTTAGCGATGATTCCTCCTCAGTTATTGATCAATTAACTGCAAGCGACTAAATAGGTGGAGAGGGTATCAACTGACGACTATGAATGCGGACCTCCGTCCGTCAGTTGTATCGCAGCCACCGTGTTCATACCGCCGGGAATAACTCTGTCCGTTGTCAAATTTCTACGAGAATGGTGGCTCTGCAAACGCTACCGGTAGTGATTGCGTCGATTTGTGTATGGAAAAACCATCACATTGGCAATAGCATACCACCCGATGCGTTAGTCTCGGGACTTGCCCGCTCGTACGAGAACAGCTATCAACCGGTGTATATCGCAAGGACGAAATTCGGTGGCGAGTTGGTACCATTGCAGCTCAGCGAATCGAGTGCAGTTGGACTGAACCCTTTCGACGGTACCGTTCTACAGAATGGGACATCTGTTGAGTATCTAGCGTGCAATACCACTCAACGGCCGATTCGCTGGGTCGAGTACTCCAAGGAAAACACAGTGTTTGACAAGTGTGTTAGCTACGGCAAGAAGCGAAATGGCGAAGATGTGTACGTGGTTAAAGGCCAGCCCACCCTTCATATGCTCTGCGTCATTTAAACCTCACCGGACCTTCCTCTTAATTGTTCTGATTATCTGGATATTGTCTGGCTTGAATGCGAACAGTTAAAGATGTTGGTGTTCAATAAACGTGTACAGTAAACACGTGTGCGATAATTTCTGGTCTTTGACTCGTTTTCGACCTCAGGGGTGAACCGATTTGACTTGCGCGAGTCGGTCTGTTTATAGGAAACCTAAGCACTAGTTCTTTCAGTGAACGCCACTGGGTGAAGATGCTGAGGAATCATGAGATTATTCAGAAGGGAAAAGCCTTAAGAAACCGCGAAAGGTTATAAACTTTTTATTGAGAATTCACCTGCTGAATTAAAATGCCCACCGTAGACAGAGATTCCACTGCCTATAATAATAATAATAACAATAATAATTTAATAGAAATAGGTTGTGTTCTCAAGATCGAGGTAGGGCGTGGCAAAGCGTACTTTATGGTGCCGAAACTGAATAGACACTCGTTACCTTATTGGCACATACCCATGCGTTTAACGTTAATGCTTACGAGTAAATAAACCGTACGGCTGCATATCTTATATCAGTCAGCAGCCTGCGACGGAATTGTGCGAAGGCGGATTTTATCATAGTAATAATTTAGTTCTATTTGAACTCACAACTCTATGTTATTTTATATTTAAGCATGGGCCCAATCCGAATCAACCGTGTCGTCTCTAATCAGATAAGGCAAATAGAATGTTCAGTGAACGCTAAGTGATAATCTATGTTAGTGATAGTACCAGCTAACGTGCATCACGGTTGAATCTTTTCTTTGGGTTGGATCAGCCACATAGAAGATGCGAGACAGTATTTGACAACTGTGTTAACTAAGGAATAAGTAAATATCTCGTATACATTGCCAGATTCTGCATCGCTCCCGATGCAAACCACCCTTACATAACTGAGCGCTTGGTGCCCGGTATATTCGCAAGGGTGGCCTCGACAGGTCCTCATAGTAGCATCTCAAAGGTTAAGAGCTGACGCCTGTCAGATAGGGGAACAGCTGAGGGTCAGCTCGAAAAACAATATGATATTCGCGGCATCGTTAGCAATAGATTTCGCCAATGCGTTCCTCGTCGAGTTTCAATGAGGCTTTACGGGATTTTGTCTTAATTTTGAACGACCCTCAATGCTTTGGTCAGATATAATATTCTTGCTTTATGGAAATTCTAGGAGCCAATTTTCGGTGTTTTCAATTTTCACCAAAGGAAAACATAAAGTCGGCAAACACTTCAACGTCAACAATTTATTCGGCAAAACGACATATATGTACCAAATGCGGAGAAGCAAAGAGGCGAGCTAACATTAATGAGTGTGTATGTGTGTGTGTGTGTGTGTGTGTACTCAATCGCTGTCATTATAACTCGTTCGATACAATTTTGTTAGTAATTAGTTGCTTCTCTGTTGAAGACATTTATGACCTGACAGCGTCATCTCCCCCGCCTGCCCGATCGTAACCCAACGGCCTATTGTTTTGAGGGCCACGCATATCATCCTGCCGGGTCGTATCAGGCCCATAAATAGAAGACATCCTGAGTAGCAATAGGTCAGTGTCTATCCACGCGTGTGTGCTGGTCCGTGAGTACGAAGGCATCCATGACGGCATCCACTCTGTTAAAGAAATGTCCCAATCCAAGAGAAACGTTCGTCACTATGAAGAGTCCGCGTGAGGAACGCGAATTTGACAGACGCTCAGTCGGCTGATAGTCGGCTGGTAGAACACGAAGGTCGTCGGGGACGGACGCATGGACGAGAGGGAAGCCAACGCTGTAACCCGTTGGGAACTAACCGGTTAAAAAATACAATAGATTCGCGATACGTCAAATTGGCCTCGTTCATACTTAAATTCCAGAAACGCTAATTGATTATTTTCTTCTTCGAATCGAAACAGCCAAAAGTCAGACGAAGTCAAATATTTAGTAAAACACCTTTGCAGGTGAAATATGACATAATGCAATATTGAATATTCACATAGAATTGTTAGTTGCTTCTAGTATTTTCCTCTCGTACTTTCCACGTCCCCTTGAACTTCAGTTAGTTCTTTCGGTACATGCAACTGATTCTGTTGTTGGGCAAGTGATTCATTCGAACGCTCGAGTATTGTCAACAGTGGCACTCCCCAATATATCGATACAGCAAAGGGGTGGCCCACCTCTTCGGGATAGTCTCCTGACGACGATTCGGTCACCTGACACACAATTGTGCCATGAAAGGTAAGGGTCGCAGCAGGAGTTCTCAAACACTCACAGTTGTGATATCGTGAGAAAATCAAACTTTGTAAATCTAACAGAGCAGCGACAGTCCGCCCGCCCACCGTCGTCTAACAGAACAAAAATTTGTTACGTGTCGCTGTCACCGGGACAAACGGGATCTTGGTATTAAAACAGCCCAAAACACGAAACTAATCCTATCTGCTTGTTATTCTTCTATTTGATCTCGACCAGTCACAGTGGCATGACGACGCTAGTTAACCGTCGCTGATTTGTCTATATCTAACAAATGAATGAAATGCTTTTGGGTGATTTGACCGAAGGTGAGCCTCGTTCGTATGCAGTGCAGGTGGCATTATCTTTGAAGACAATAATATGATATTTATAATAATTAACAAATAAATAAGGTGAGCAAGTGTAACCTGAATGAAGCTGCGAGTGGCCTTATGTATAGTTGATTTGATAGCAACACCATATTTGATGGTGTGATTTTCAATGCTTGTCATCGTTTGTATTGAGCAAATCAGCATACTTTGTATTAGAGAATGACGGTAGCCCTTGCTCATTGAGTGTCAGTTGCTAAATGGAATTGCACATTAGCTGCATGTGAATGCACATTATTTGTACTTGCCTCAAATAAGGTTACAATCACTATGCTGAGCGTTTGCGGTACGTACCGGCCACTTACCGCGAATATCAGTGTGTACAAGCGGCACGCGTTGATTAAGTTGCTCCGCCGACCAAAGACAGTTGAAAAAATTGTTGAGTTTTCAAACGAAATCTTACCGATTGTATGTATATCTAGCTCGATCGAATTTAGAGATGGCATAGAAACAGAATCGGTAGCAGAATCTGCAGCGTTCCATCACGTTCATCGAGGTGAACAACCCGAGGGCCGGGCTAAGTAGAGAAACTCGCTGGGTTCTCCCAGGAAAGCTCGACATCAAACGGCTGTCAGAAGGCAACAACACAAATTGCACAAGTGACAAACTAGCTAACAGCAAAATGGAAAAGGAGAGACACACGGAACCACATCGATGCCCCCCGGCAACCCCTCCCAGCGACACAGATACCATCTCTCCAGGAACAAAACAGGATTTTCCATCTGAGATTGGAAGGGGATGCTGTGCCGAGACCGAGAGTCTACTTAACAAAATGGATGTCGTTCCTTTTTTTCCTCACTAATTAATGAGTGGCAGAAGCCGACGAACGTGTCAGACATGTGTGCCACCATGACAGCGGTCGCCGAGGTGTGAGGGGTAACTTCTGAGGGCAGTAGTCTTCGTGCTGCATCGACAGCTGACAACTGCTCGAAAATAGGTACGTCTATTCCCCCCCCCGCCACCCCAAAGAGCGGTGGAGTGAAAGCACTCCGATGTACCTGCCACTCAGAAGGCACAGCCAGGCCTTCCTTCCTACCTGTAGGGAAGATCCTACACGATAATTGCCTTATATACATATGATACACTCTCATACACACCCAGCCCGTTAGTTTGTAAGGACATTCATCCTGGAGATTCTGGCGACAGGGCAGGTAAATAAATATAGATCCGTCGAAAATAAATATAGATCTGAAGTGATAAGAAACACAACGGAAGACAGCGTAGTTTTATTCGATGAAGACATTAATAATAATAATAATAATAATAAATATGATCGTTCCCAATCAGAGCATATGCAATAACTCCGCGTTATTACAATGGAGCTTGCAATTTATTTCAAAATGTCACTGCTGACGATTCCTTGTTTCACAAAGTATATATATTATATATATATATATATGTAGATTATCTAGCACGATTTTAAATACAAGGTCAGGAAAAGGGACTATGCTTCGAGATAATATTTGTCTATCAGTGTATACAAGCAAAAGCCTACGGATACGCTTTGCTTGACTAAGATTGTCCACTATGCACATTTGTATTACCGTAATCTTCGTAGAAGAGCTGTGCTATGCTATTGTTTTGCTTAAGTTGTTCACAAGGACCATAAATGGTGCCCCCCCCCAAGACATGTCACCTGTCATAAATACCAACCACACACAGCACAAATTACGTACACGCCAAAACAGGAGACCGTATTATAAATGATGAAAGCAGGTAGAAGCTGTTGGCAAAGTGTTTGCAGGATGTCTCGTCATTGTCCTCAGCCACTCGTCGAGATCATCCTGAGATAAGCTCGATACGTACCCCAAAGTGACGGTAATAGGAATCATATGCTAATAGTGATGAAGTACCTCCCAAGTAATCCTCTTTGGTGTAATTAAGTATTTGAGAGAAACAAAACGCGTTGCTTGCTGAAAATCTTCCCGAGGGTATGTCTGCCAACGATCGATGTTGGATGCCCAGGTTAGATTGGGTCCACGCACCCGTTCTTCACTTAACGTCTCACGCCCGGCACAGTAGCATCTGAAGATCATGTGGACGCTGCGGTGCACTTTTGGTTAGTTCGAAGCAGGTCAGTGAAGTTAGCTGAACCTGAGGTGAAGCTCCTTCTACTTTCGCTGAATAAGGAAGGCAGTATATCGATTCATCGATTCGCTACCACTTAATATCGATGCCTCGAGCTCGATAAAGAGTGGTCTGTCACGAAATCACCCAAATTTCAGGTTTTTTTTTCTTCGCCTCGCGCCAAATCATTGGGCCCCTAATCTACTGAGGCAGGCCTTGGGTGCACTGAATCGACTGATATGGATGAGAACCATGAGGAAAAATGCGCTTTTTCGCGCCTGCTGACAGTGGCCCCAGAATCTCTCGTATCGATTGGAAGCCCCCTGCAAATGTAGATAGATGCTGGTGGATCTGAAGAAATAGATGAGTTTATATCCTCCTACACATTTGCCTCACGTTTGCTCATATATACACATGTCTGTTGTGGATCGTTAGCAGTCAAAGTGTAAACAGAGAGAGAACGCTGGTCATTTATGTGAATTATCTGAGACGTTCAGTCAGGAATCACTTATAAAAAAGCAGGAAAAAGTGGGGAAAGCGGTCTGGTGGTTTGTACGAGCGGAGGTTGGCGTATCAGCGATTTACTTGTTGAATATAGCGAATGTTTGAGAGTCGCTCGAACTTGCCTTTCCTCTGTCTAGGCGTTGCATGAGTTCCCCAGCTTGTTCGTTGCCTGTCAATAGTGTCCAGCGATGACAACGACATTTGTCAATTACGCTCTCTCGAGTGTCAATCACTCTAGGGGCAAAGAAATGGCTCCACGACAACGGACTTAGTAGACTTTCATCTATGCCTTTCGCTTGGGTTTTGTCACAAACAGCTATCACGCATCCGAACTGAATCTATCACGTGCGCTCATACACGATCCAGTAAAAGCACTATTTTAGTATAAGAACTTAAGAGGGATTTAGATCACTCGTAGCTTTGTTATAGCGACTCGCATGATTTTATTACTTGCTCCCTGAAAACAGCTACGTATGCCGCTCAGTGATCGATGGTACAAATACTAGAGAGGACACGGCCATTATGTCGTCAGTGCAGCGTTCAATTTATCAGGAGCATTGGCGGCACCAACAGCCTCGTAGTGTGCATTGGCCTTAAACATTTAGGTTTCGACCGTCAACATCGTGAAACAATGGACAGGAAGCGCCTCGCCATATTTGTTTACTCATTCATCAGATCCAAGACACGATACCAGATCCGCTCCGGTTAGACCACCCTTGTAACAGAAACATTACGAAAGGCCTTTCCACATTATTATTATTATTATTATTATTGCCGTTATAACATATGCACGCATATCTATCTAACATCCATATACAGAGAAACAATGACAATCTTTGAGCGGGCACATTTTTGTAATAAATCTACGGATGACAATGACTATTGGGATTATATTCGTCACGAGAAAGTTGTGACTCGATTGACCGTTAAAACGCGACCGTTGGAACAACAACTCGACTGTTCTAGGCCGTCTCTGCATCGGTGGCCAATAATGATATTAATAATAACGTTAAGTCATAAACGGGAGCGATGTTTCATGGCTGACATGTGTTGTACGGCGAGCTGTTTTCGTCTCTCCTCAACGCTGTGTGTTGAAGAGTCATTGAATGTAATAAACAGTATTGATTCGATCGAGGAACCGTAGTTGTCAGAGAAAAGGCAACGTTCTATAGAACCGCGGTTTATTTCAAAACGACCAAGGTTGTTTCGGGGAGACAATAAGTGCGGGGATGCTACATCGTAACAACTTTCTCATTAATTAACGGTATTTTTGATTGGCTCAGGAGAGTTACAAGAGAGATTTGGTCAAGGTGATGTGACTACAACTACGCAACGCATCCACACACAGCCGAAGGCTGCAAATATATGTATACCCTAAATATTATATCAAATTAGCCTACTCTAAAAATCAACGCTGTTTCGTTACTCAGTCTGAAAACTATGATATCCTATTTTTACAATTAACGTCCATGAGAAATCAATTAATGCAATAGCCATATGATATTTATGTGCGATTCCATGCAGTGGAGAACACAGGGCGTACGAGGAACCATGTACCCATTATTTTACACCTACATATAAATAGTATCACCTGCGTGTTTTTTTACAAAATACTAGAAATAGATCTGCATCAACCGACGCCCACAAGTTACTCCCACTCGAAACGAAGCAGTTTGAAGAAGACACCATTTTCTGTGGCTAGGGTGCCATCGAGCTCCCGAAACGTTGCCTCTACCCTCAATGTTCGCCCTCGACAATGTTCCACCCCAGCCGCCTTCGCGTTTCAAATCGGTTTCAGCTTTTTGGATTTGTCAGAGCGGTTTGCCACTGTCGCCAGCGCGGTTCTAACTGCCACTCCCTCGAAACTCAACATCAGAATGTCTTCCCTACCCTGAACAGGCCGCCGCCTCTGGGGCTTGAAAGTGGATACTATTGAGGGTTGGCCGAATCCGAAAGATTCGGATGGGCGATCGGCTAAGTTCAAATCTATTTTTGATGGCACCCTTCTCCCTGGGTTCGGCAGATCTGTCACGGCCGGCAAACCATAGGGTGGAAGATAAAGCAGAAAGGCGTGAGAGAGACACCCCAAAACCCCCCCGAAGCACACCCCTATTGGAACTATATCCGATAAGTTCAACTTTTGTCTGCTAGCATGGTCCAGTCGATGGAGTAATTTTATGTATCTACCAAGGAAGAGAGAGAGAGAGAGAGAGCAAGTAGATGAGACGAACAAAAAATAATGAGTTGATTTAATTTGGCCTACCTACCAAATACAATTTCGCCACTTTCGAACAGGCAAACTATAAGCGGCCACTGAGATATTACTTAACGTAGTGTAGAAATTTGAATCATCGTTCAGCTTGATCGTGAAATTGCCATATCATTTTAACATGATTGTATTATGTTGTAAGAATAAATTGTGGATGAAATGACAATCTACCTGCCAACGTATAACAATTAAATACAAGTATACATTATTATTATTACTACATATTATCAGCAGAGCCATACCGCGATAGAGACAATAAAAATCTCAGCACAAAATTTCAAATGAATGTATGCATTCGATAATGAATTTGGGAAGCTTTGTTTAATTTGGCCGTTACAACGACGCGGATTTTACATCTGTGCCTTGGAAGCGTGGCTAGTGAAGCTCGATAGTGAAAAGCAACCCAGATCTTGAAGCACAAACAGATGGACTAATATCTACGCGTGCATCAAACGCCAGTTAAGATAAGCAGGCAAAGCTTTGTACACACAGCAGCAGCAGCATCGAAGCAATTTCACTGCCTTACGCTCCCACATTAAAACGCACCAAGGCCGAGCTCCGCCACTTTTGATCAGGACGCTACAAACGATACTTCGCTTATCCCAAGCTAATATAAAGCCATTCAGACTCTGCTGGCTTCGATATGAGAAGTCAAGCCCGACGAAATCTATGATCGGGCGGATTTGAAGAGGGAGACAATGGCCTGCATTCGTTTCCCAGGATGGAGGGAGGTGAACGATTTGAGGATCAAGAGACGGCGCCGCGGTCAGAGCTGTCGCGTGAGGTCATACGAGTTTGTTCATCAGCACTGATCTGCTTGACGCATGCAATAGATACTCGCATGCCTGGCCTAGCGCTGACGTCTATTCCAATTTTAATTATTTTCTGCTCCGACAGGAGCGTCTTGTTCGCCTATATTAGCCCATAGATCATTGGGGGTAGACAGTTAGACGGACAGAAAACCGAATACTTGTCGACTCGTATTCAGTAAGAATTCAGCTGTGAGCGAATGCTTGGTCCATGCAAAAGTTACATGTAACTGGGCGAGTTTCTGTTCGCAGTCGAGAGAGATACAAAAGTATTTCTCCTCGTTGCACAGAATTCGCCTGAGCACTCAATTCAGCACCAAACGATGTTACAACAAAAACGGAACAAAAATAAGCTTATAGTACCTCAAACATACGAGATATACATAAAATGCGTTAAAGCAGCTTATATGTGTAGAGGTATGATGTCCATTGAATCATACAGGTAGCGTGCCACTCCGCGCGTAATACCAATCAAAAAAAATTTGAGAAAGCTTCAATGAAACTCACTAAATAATAGAAGAAGCTCACCATTCGGTAGTACGGCCATTGCTTGCTGATTGAAACAAAATTAGTGCATTTCCTCACTCATAGAGCCGCGGGTTGTTGTTCTTGTGAGAGGTGACGATGCTCGCGTAGCCTTTCGTTGAATATGGACAACGATCAAGGGCAGTCCAGTATAGGTAAAAGCTAGCCTGGCAGTCGAGGTCTGCTTCTGATTCATGTGGTAGAATTCTTCGAATCGTCGTAACCGTTATTGTGTTCGTGGTGGAAGATCGCTCGTTCGTTGATCATACGGCCCTTGGTCGCTGTTTACACCCTTCACGGGTAAATTTAAAAGTGTTAACGTTCGACGGGACCAGAGCCAAGCGGAGGGGTCAGTGTGTAGCCGACAAGATGACTACACCGACACCTGCGATCCCTCAGGTGAAAACTTCATGTTCACATGAAACGGCACTCTTCGTCACCCCCATTGAATCGAACGTCACTAGGGGGCACAGACAACGGACGGGCCCCGCTGATTGCTTCCGATTCCGAGGTTCGTGTCGGCCCGCAGATTAAACTGAAGTCACTCGATATCGTTATGGTGAAGAAGCGAGAAAAAGAATATTCTGCTGCCGTCCTGACTAATTGTCGCCTAATTATTAGTCATCATCCTTATTAATCGGTTCGCGTGTTCAAAGAGGTGTTGCCAGGAACTACTCCGATCGTGATAGTGTTGAATCGTGGTCGAGCTTCGACGTCTAAGATCCGCGCTGGAGTCCAAGTCGACCATTATGCTAACTAATAGAGGAATCGAACCAGACGTCAAGATGGGTGGGGCGCTTACACCCGTAGAAAAATGTTAATGCTCCGGTTCCACAGAATAATATTTTTGTAAGTGAAACAGATACGGCCGACGGAACAATTGCTCTACAAACTTCACTGTTGGTTCTAGTGAATCTCCTGTGATCCCTGACTTGAAATTCTCTAGAGATTAAACTATTGCCATACGTGTGTGGCAGAGCATATTCATGAATTTCATCTGCTCTCTCCTAGATGTTTACGATACAATGGGCTTCAATCAAGTGGAACATTTCGCGAAACTGATTACTGGTGCGGGCCTCAATGATTATTGCTGGGCCCATACCTGTCTACTACACCGCGTTCATAGATACAAACACCGTGAAGAAAGGTGTTCATTTGAAACGGAATGAAAAGTCCTAGTTAAAGTGGTAGAAATCATTCAACCACTATCGTCAGTGCTATGGTGTATTTAATGTGTTCGTTGCATCAGCGTTACTGTTTTAGCACATATATTTTAGTTTGTTACCAATTCAAATTGTACAGACCCATCAGCGCCTATAGCAACCAGACACACCAGCACTAGTTTTGTTAATTCGAGTACTCGGTCGGGCAAGGGGGGACACTAATGACATCTGCCGACAACGGTCATAACTTACGAATCTTTACGATACCGCGCTTGTGCCACATGGCTCATTCCAGCTTCTCTTAGCATCGCATGTGTGGCCAGGCAACTGTGCAGGCAACTGTGTTCGACTCGCTGATACATATATAACATAATAATAAGAATAGTGAAGAACATGGTATCACATGGTAGTCTATATTACTAAATTAAATTTTCCGGGCTCACCCACAGCCAACATTTAACGTCGACGGTAGAACTGCTTTTGGCATAAGGCTTCATAGGACGGACGCCTGACGGTAGTATATAAATAGTATCGCGAATCCAGCTGCAACTGATAATAAATGTGACGCGAAGTCTTATCATTAGCTACATAGCATCTGTATGAACATAAATCTGTTGGAACGTTTCATCTCTCGAATTGTGTTAGCCCGGATGACACGATGAGATGAAGGAAAATGCTCATTTGCGAGTTTGAGTGATTATCATTCGTGGGTTTTCCTCTTCGATTTTCATTACAGCTCTCTCGTGTTTGGGAAGCTGTTTCACATCTCCCTGAGTAGCCTACCCCAGCTATCGTTCATCGGGCTATGGCCAATATTAATAAGAATATAGTGCGGATGTTGACGCTGATTTGTGTTAGCCCTGTTAGCAAAAAATACATCTAAACTAAAACGGCTTTATAATCTGTCGATGAAGATGGTCTAGGTAAAATGGAGTTACCTACATAAGCACGTACCCTGAATCTCTGTCTCTTCTATCTGGGCCCAATAGTTGTTGCAAATGACTGCATTGACCAATGTCATCAAACAGTAATCTTTACTCAACTACATGGCTTGTATATTGCTTCCCATTTAAATGTGAAGTAATATTGCAGAAAACCAGTCACAGACGGATCACATTGACCAAGTGAAAAGACTTGTTGATCAAGGTCGGTTGTGTGTTCAACAAATCTGTCAGAGCTTAAACGGTTCTCAGCACGTGTTGATATTGTGGTGGCCAAGCTGGCAATAGAGAGGTTTGAAATAACGAGAGAGATGCCGTAAACTTAAAAATGCAAATAACAATTGCTCCACTTGATATTGAATTGTACCTCCCGCGGCACAAAAATTGTAACATCCCGCGGCACCCGTGTAAATGGACAGCCAAGACAATACTCGACACCTCAGAGCAGCGAACTCCCTACGGGGTTCGTTATACTGCTGGCATGGCGAAATTCATTATGAATCCTGATCGAGCACTGCAGCTAATTACTGTAATGAATGTAGAAAAAAGCAGGCACATAAAAGGCGCTGACTATGCAGTATACAAATGACCTCGCCTCTATCGACGAATTATACGTTACTAGCTCATATAGTGACTATTTCCAATAGCAACAGAAGCAACGTCAGAAGCTGGTGAACGACGAACTCGAAAAAAATAAAATTTAGACGAACTCACAAACGACATAAAAATGGAATCGAACGTATGTGTCCCTAAAATGAATTACAAAGTTGGCCAGATAACGGAAAAGTAATTCATATCTAGCTGAAATTGTCAAACGTAGATTTTAGAACGTATACGGACACAATTCTATAGAATGAACGTCACCTTTTATAAGATTTACGTACCGCTATACAATGAGTAGTATAGGGGTTCAACATCTGAATAAGAAATATATAAAGCAAACTGGAATGATAAGGAAAATAGTTCAACACATAGAAATCGCAACAACGATCATTTAACGCATGTTCATTGTGGTTGGCCACTACCGAAGCATTAGCGCATTGAAAACCAAACAAGCAGCTATAATAAAACAAGATACCATAAAAAAAGAATAAACTCCTTTGAAACAAATGGAACCGAATTAACGTCTCCTCGTGGTGAATCACCGTACCTTCTCGTTCGCCAACCAGTTGCCTGTCAAAAGTGCTAAATAATATAGGATTCGAAAACCGAAGTCCTAGATCTTCCATCTGCGCCATGGCTGACCTCTAGCACTTTTCAAAACAAATTTCCACAACCTTTCCAGCATTGTAAAATTGCATCTCCTTCAATAAACCTTTACCTTTTCAACGTGCACTTCACAGAGCACACAAGCGATTAGTTGACCTATCGACTTATATTGATTCGTTGCCATTTTGATTCGATTTCGTCCGAAATTTGGAACACTACGAATAGCCAACATCTTTGTGATAGAAATTGAAAATGGATACAATATACATACATTTGTATGAGTCGGAAGAGGGGTGTACCCGATTATCCAAAGCTGGCAAAATCAAATGGGCAATTGATGTCGCCATCTCTATATAAGTCAGGAACAGAAAATATATCATATCAAATATTTTCTGAACTGAAGGTACCTATTATTTCTAAAACATCAAGGCAGTACTTGATTGCATTCTACCAAAAAGATCCTAACATATTATTTACTAATTGATGGGCAATTTCAATTTACTCGCGTACTTTGGAAAAAATGACCGACTCCAAAGGGACTTGTATTGAGCACAGACGCTCTTGGTTTGACATCACTCTTCTATGTAAGTGTCATTTGAGAGCCGGCACCGACAGATGATGGCCCCATTTGGCAGTGTCCTACTCTGAGACGATAGAGAAGTGCTAAATATGTAACGCTGTCGACAAACTGAACCTCGACCACAAACTTTTTTCTTGGGGGTGGTGGGGAATGCTTCATACAGTTGCGTCCGTTAGCCGTAGTGTGGGACTCACAAATCCATTAAACGCGCGTTCCTTCCATACCCAAGGCTAGAAAATTGATAGGCATTATTTCAATATCGACCACTACCTTAGGAGTTGCTTCGTTCACAGGGCTCCCAGATGCAGTGAATATAATATATACATAGATAATAAGCTAGATGGAAATGTTATAGGCCGGGAATTCTCAACGTGTTATCGTAATTCGTAATTTCTTGAAATAAATACAAGCAGTTGACTGCACAATGATTATAGGAGACGACACTGTCTGCGCAGTCAACAGTGGTTGCTGCCGGTTTGCGATGATTTCATATTCTAATTCTCTGCACTAAGGTGGCGACCACATGCAAGTATTTCTCTGACTAACAAAAGCGTACACATCACAATCTAAGTAAGACATTTACGTGCAAGTTCACCCTCGTCCTGTGAGGGATCATGTGTGGTTTGACCAACAATCTGAATAGACTGATCGATACTATGCACATAGATCATTACATCGGAAGCCAGAGACCGCAGGTTCGAGCCCCGCTGCTTGGTGACATATAAGAGAGCTGAAGCATTGTAAAATTGCAGCTCCTTTAATAAACCAATAAAACATTTACCTTTACCCTGTCTGAACAATGCATTTAAATTCGTACACACCGTATGACAACAGGCAGTGTCCCTAGCAACAATAGCGTGAACGAATCCTAAAGGAGAGAATCCTGGGCGATGCTTCTTTGTCGAGTATATCGCGCAGCTTCCCGTTCAACTTCGCTCATTTCAGTCTTTCGTTGACATGATCCCCTCTACTAAGCTGGTTCACACGATGATACCCGTCAAGCGTGACTATTTTCAGCCACGTATCGTACAACAACTCGCCTCAAGCCACGATAGCTCTACAGAGCAGCTGCTGACCGGGTGACGTTCGCGGTGGCGACGGCCTTCGCCTAGCTGATATTGGTTAAGAGATTAAGTGTGTAGCGACAATAATTCTACCTGATTCACAAACGACCATATCGAGTTGACTTGACTTCAGAGCGTTGACTATCAACTCATTCAGTGCCCGTCTTTGCCTGGCATGTTGGACTGAGTTACGAACAGGTGAAGATAAATGTATATGATTTGGCTTATTTTGAGTGACTACTAATTAGGACGCTGTTAAAGGCGACAGAGGGAGAGATAGAGTGTGTGTGTGTGTTTGTGGACAGGTATGTATTCACAATGATATGTACATGAAGAACTTGTTGAAAATTCTATGCACAGTCACTGCACTGGATATTTCGTGGACGACGCTGCGTTATCGAAGATTCATATTGTTATATTTCATCACTGTGTGTGTCACCGTAACGGCGCGAAATAGGATCGTATATAAAAGATATATCTCTATAGCAGGCATTGATAACATGTGGATATAATGCCGGTATTAACATCGTGTGGCGGTGTGAACAACCACATCCTCAAGGGGCGGATAGATACGGGGATGTGTTGATGTAGCCTAACGCTTTTTTCTTGGCGGAGGGTTACGGGAATGTATGATGCACATACGTATTGGGCGGTCCATACCAACACTAGTGTGAGACTCACAAAAGCCCCTCACTAAACCCGCGTACCTCCCCCCTCCCCAGATGGCTAGGAAAGCTTCGTAGTATTAGTTCGACTGTTGCATCCGGGGATCGCATTGTCTTACAATTGGCCACTGGGTGGGGGCGTCAACTAAGCAGAGCCGAACTGCTCCTAAATTCCCCCGTAATCTCCCTATCCTCCCCCTTCCCAGACTGACTATTCTGTCCTGGGGAGTTATATGATCTTTGCCTGGCTTTCTCTAGCTTATCCTTTTTTTTCATTATAGTATCTACCCAGGTAAGAACCATATCCCAATTCTCCTGGGGGCACAGCATGGTACTCACTAAGTTACTGAGAGAGCGCGACCGCAGTTCTACCAAGCCCGTCATTCTCTCCGTCTGCAGAGGAGCACATTCGAGCAGTGTGTGTGGAACGTCGTCGACAACTCCGGAGGTCACAAAGAACAGATATCCGAGGGGGCCCTCCCTATCCGGTGCAGGTATTTTTGGAACTGGCCGTGGCCGATAAGCACCTGTGCCATCCAGTAGCTCAGTTGGCCGTTCTTGCAATCGTACCAGCCTAGGAGACCCGGGATCATCAATTTGGTCCAGGCGCCCTTCAGTTTGTGGACTGGTTCGGCCTGGGTCCACTCCTCTTTCCACCGGTGTAACGTGGCCTTCCTAGCTCCCGTAAGGCCCAGACCACCATCCACGTAGCGTTCTCCTCTCTCGCTCGCCTCTGTGGAGACAGTCCTGTATGCTCGGCACGCTCGAATGGCCAGTGGCCTTTGAGCATCCCGAGCTTCCTATTGGCATTGGTTCGCGATGCCATGTTAGCCTAAACTGGGGCTGCCTACATAGCCATCGATTCACCCGCTGAGGCCAACAAACGCCGGTTGCCCTCCGAGGCGCCTCCCACCCTGGGAAGGATTCTGGCGATGTTGGATGCTACCTGACATACCCTCCGTTTGACCTTGATGTAGCCTAAAGCTGAACACACAAAATTAAATTATCTTCCAAATTTGCTCAAACGCAGGTATTTCATTCTTGCTGTTCGATATCTAACACATCAGATCAACCGCTACCTTCTACAAGAATATTGCTCTTACAAAGAATATTATATTATTAATATTATAGTTGAATTGTGGTAATCACAAGAATGATCGTCAATATTAGCACTTCGTAGATACACTCATTTGGCCAAAGAAATGAGGCACAATTTCCAATCAGTTCATCTTTATAAAACGAGACGGCTCGTACAACTCCGAAATATAAAATTCCGAGGTATACAATGATTGACCAATTTGTACTACGCTTAATGCAGGCAATGTGTATGAGTCATAAGTATCGATTTGTGTGAAGAGTGATTATTAACCTGGGGTTAACCATCATGTCCGGGTGTCCAAAATTTCACCTCGAACGTCATAAACGAGAGGGATGTCCCGACTTTTCAGAAAGGGAATCGAGAACTTTCCATCGATTTAACAATAACTAGCGCCGTGGCGATGTCAAGAACAACGGGATGGAGAGTAGCCGAAGAAGAACTCAGCAGAAGCGATCATAGGTACATAATAGAATGCAAACACCAGCCAGAGATACTTACAACTGGCAAATGAGGAAGATGCATCTTAGGGCACTACGCAAAGAAATCGATAACGGAGTTAATCAACAACCAGGGGAACTGGATGAAGTAAGTGTACAAAGAATCTTAACAAACGCATGCATAACGGCCTCACCAATGAGGAATTCGCACCATATTAAAAAGGTACCAGTAAACTGGTGGAGCGAAGACATTGTGCAAGTTCGGTTCAAGTGAATCTGACTGCGCAGGGCTTTGCAAGGGACACTAGCCCGGCAAAGTAGAGGAAATTATACATATCAAGCCGCAGCTGCCGCTGTAAGAGTGGATGAACAAAGAGAGTGACTAAAGGCCGGATAGAAAAACCTTCGCAGGCTAATCAACATCAGCAAGAGGAACAAGTGGGACGAACTCATAAAAGACATTGACAACGACAGATTCGGATTGCCGTACCAAATCGTTATGAACAAAATCAGGCGGGGTGTTGTAATTATCATTAATAAATAATCTGGGTCCCAATACTAAAAGAATCAAAGTATTAAATATTGGATTGGATATCAAAAGATACCAGATATCATATAAATACAAGATATAAGAGATATCAAGATATCTCTGCATACATAGATTGTCCAGTCAATCCACCACATAACGAAGTCTCGTTATTCTTAATTATCACTCGGCCACCCGGCCATAACATTGGCGACGAAGATGGGAATTCATTTTCCGTCAAACTCCGAGTCGATACTGGATCTGACGTAACCATCATCGATAAGAAAACTTGGAACTTGCTTGGTTCTCCGATCTACAAACACCTTTATTCAATCTTAAAGCAGCCAACATGCAAACTTAAATTGCCTTGGCTTCCTCCACTGCAAATTTAACTTATGTAGCAAAGAAAACATTGGACAATGTTTCGTCGTTGATTCCAACACATTACTACTTGGAACAGACTGGTTGAAAATGATCCATTCACTATGGAATGGAGTAATTGAAGCTCTTCAAACAGTTGACAAAACTGTTCTGTTGGTAAACAACCACCAACCACGGTAGAAACCATAGCACCAAGCACATAATCGAAATCCACAGTTCTTCAAAGCCTAAAAGAAAAGTTTCCTAAAATTTTCTCTACTGGACTTGGATTATGCTTAAAAACTAAAGCACATTTAGAACTCAACGATGGAGCTTCCCCTATCTTTCGTAAAGCCAGACCGGTATCTTACGAAATGCTACCAAAACTAGAAATTGAACTACAAAGATTAGTTCGAAATGGAGTGCTTGAACCAGTAAAGCATTCAGTCTTCGCTGCACCCATAGTCATCATTAAAAAAAAATCTGGTGAAATAAGACTTTGTGCAGATTACAAAACAGGTCTAAACGGTACATTAAAGGACTTCCATCATCCACTACCTATCCCTGAAGATATATTTTCCAAACTTAACGGAGGAAAATACTTTTCTCAAATAGACCTCGCCGAAGCCTATCTTCAAGTTGAAGTTGATGACTCATCAAAAAAAATACTGACTCTTAACACACCTAAAGGTCTATTCCAATTTAATAGACTACCATTTGGTGTTAAATGCGCTCCAGCCATCTTTCAACAGATAATGGACAAAATGACTGCTGGTCTCACAGGAGTCGCTGCTTACCTTGATGACATAATAATCACTGGAGCCACTCTTGAAGAACATAATTCCCGATTATTTAAATTATTCGAACGAATTCAAGAGTATGGATTCAAGGTTAAACTAGAGAAATGTTCTTTCTTTAAAGAAACCATTAAATACCTTGGATTTTTAATCTCAGCGAAAGGACGACAACCAGACCCTGAGAAAATAACAGTCATCCAGAACATGCCATCACCATGTAATGTTTCCGAACTACGCTCTTTATTAGGAATGATAACCCATTACGCCAGCTTCGTTCCTAACTTACGGAAGTACAGAGCACCTATGGATACTCTCCTACGGAAAGACATTAAATTTATCTGGACATCACAACATCAACTTTGTTTAGACAAGATCAAATCAATACTTCAATCGGATCTATTACTCACACACTACGATCCTAAACTACCAATTATAGTAGCAGCCGACGCAAGCCAATACGGAATCGGAGCTACCATTTCACATATACTTCCAGACAAATCCGAGAAGGTAATCTATCATGCTAACCGATCACTAACTCCAGCTGAATCGAACTATTCACAAATTGAAAAAGAAGCCTTAGCTCTTGTCTTCGCCTGTAAAAAGTTTCATAAATTTATACACGGCAGAAGATTTACGCTACTTACTTATCACAGACCACTTCTAACCATTTTCGGGTATCTACCGCCTCACGCCTTCAACGTTGGGCAACCTTTTTACTGACGTACGATTTCCAAATCAAGTATATTAGAACTACTGATTTTGGACAAGTCGATGCTCTTTCTCGACTTATATCTCAACAACGTTACCGAAACTCCCAAAAGATATCACGGAACAGGTGATAAACTCACTGTTCCCAGCGCAAACCGCAAGACCTGAATTTTCCCTTACCTTAGGAGAATAATTTCGTCATATCTGGAAAACAGATCCCTGCAAGCCGGCGAACTCGACAAAAAGGTTACGGCGGGAGTACCGCTGGGCTCGGTCCTTGCACCGACTCTGTGGAACATTGCCCACGAAGGGGTCCTCTCCCTTCCAAATCTTCCCGCGAGCGTTCAAAGCATCGCGTATGCTGATGATCTGGCCCTTGTCATCACGGCCCGGATTGAGGCTGAATTAGCAGCCAGAGCCAACGAGGCCCTTGCTGCCACAATAGGTTAGATGAAGGACCACTCACTACAGGAGGCACCGAAAAAAAGTGAAGCCATACTGCTATTAAAAAAAAAAAATTTTTTATTTTTAAATTTAAATTTCGGCCGGAAGAGAGTTGGCGAAATCGTGGTGACTACAGGAGACGATCGGATACAATTCAAGAGGCAAGTCAAATACCTCGGTGTCACTCTGGACACAGGGCTCACAGGCACAGCTCACGCAGAATATGCTGCGGGGAAAGCCCTCAAGAGTGAGCGACATCTTGCCAGGCTTATGCCGCAGGTCAGAGGACCATCAGGAGTCTCGAGGTGCCTGCTGGCCTCCGTGGCCGAATCAGTAGCCTTGTACGGCGCCCCCATATGGTCCTGGTTCTGGCCAAAATGATCCCTTGGGACCTGCTGGCGGACGAATGGGCAAACAAATACCGGCACGAGGACCTAGAACATCACACGGCGAGGAGCGCAACGTTCGGGAAATGGCAGGACGAATGGAATAAACCGGACGCAGCCTACACCACCAATATTCGGCCCACTTTCATGGAGATTGTAATGTCTCTGGTAGTGTCCGTGCGATTGAAGAAAATTTCCTCCTCTCAAAAAAAAGGACGAATGAAATAAATCGGACGCAGCCTACACCACCGGGAATTGGACGAGGAGTCTCATACCGGACTGACAGGCGACGGTCAGTTCCAAACATATATGGTCAAAATCGGCAAGACGGAAGTGGATACCTGCATCCTGTGTCGCTCAGGACAGACGGAGGACGTGATACACATACACTACTCACGTGCAGGAGGCTGCAGGAACCAAGAGAAGACCTGCAGGGCGATCGCCGATGGAGCACTGTCAAGCAGGTGGTCGACGCCATTCTCGCGACAGCGGACGGCTGGCCCAACGGCGCGCGTTTCTTGGACGGAATGATGCGAAAAAAAGAGGAATTAGAAAAGATAGGACGGCAGCGGCGACCGGGAGAGGCTTCTTCGGGCATTGGACCGGTTGTAGAAGATTTAGCTTAACTAAAGGCATCCCCCCTGGAGGAATCTGAAGACATACCGACTAAGTGGCTCCTCGCCTTGGGGGGAAGTTAAATAAATAATAAATAATAAGGTGTCCAAACTACAGGGGTTGTCAGATTTATTTAGGCAATGAGCCATCTTGCATGAGATGGATCGTGATAGGCCTCAGACACTATGTAAGACTCGGACCACTAATGAAGCCTAACGGACTCAACTTTAATCATTGTTTAACAAAGGTCTGATTTTTAAACAACGTGGCACAATCTGAACAGATCCACTTGATTTAATCAGGAAGATTTGTGCCTAAATGCAAGCCAAATTCATTAACTCCCTTCGGAAAGATTGCAGATCACGTTCGAATATGTGGAACTGGAGATCAGGTTAAAAAAAAAGTGTAGAATAAGCTCTTCTCAAATTTGTTATTTCAATATTCTCAATTTCACTTCTCAATCAAATAATAACTATTATTACGCTAGATATAGTATCAATAAAAACGTAATTTCTCCTCCCATCATTTTCAACATTAAAAGCAGCTGACCTCGTGATGTGGTTTATTCACTTCTAACTTGAAGTGATCATATATGTTGCATTATTCAAGCCGAGTACACGATTTGAACGGCTGCGACATTGTCGTGCATAAACAGGATTACAGCCTCCCCTTTCAGTGCTGCTGTTCTCATTGTTTGTGTTAATCCTGAGAAAATTCGAGCATTCAACTACTACTAATGTTATAATTAGCGATGTGAAAATTACAGTTTAGCGAGGGACACCTAAAATCCTACTAGTTTGTCGTTTGGCCAATTTGGTGAGGCGACCGCTTCATTGCTTAGGCTAAGGAGGGCACAGCGGCCGATGTTTACATTAAGGACATGCTGCTATTCGGCTAAGAGGCCTAATTTCTCCGCAGGCTACTCAACAGTGGTGAATCGTGAATAATTCACAAAGATTTCATTGGTCTATTAAGAGCAATTTGTTTCATGAGTAAGCACTGTGTATGTACTCATCGTCAACTATCACAATTCTCTCCAGCGTAGTGTAAATTAAATCACTACAGATATGATCGTCGACTCGGGGTTTAATGGCGTCCTCATTGTGAGATCAAAAATGTTATTATACCCTGCGTTTTAATTGTACAGCCCTCACCAGAGCTACATGTCACTGATGCCCATTAGTGAAGATCTACATCCTTTAGGATAGCATTTTCTCTTCAGAAATCATGGTTGACCAGAGGGATTATCTAGGGTCGGGAGAGCAGTCCATTGTTAAACGTGTGTCATCTGTAAGTACAACAAACAAAAAATAACAATAACTTATAATTGCTGCACAGCGACAAGATGCAATTCAACGGTATGAAATAATCATTGCGGCTATGTTTCTCTCTGTGCCATTATCGACCATTAATAGTAGCCGATCCTTGTGACATCTAACTGGACCATCGTGGCATGTCAAATTGTTTCGTTGCCTTACATATATATATATATATATATGGTGTGTCTATCAAAAACAATTGCTGAATTTGTTGTGACCCATTACAAACAATTTGGGTCTTTTTTTTTTTAGAGTTGGGGTGTTGGCATGCTAATTCATGCCAACACCATGGCGTGGACCATGACGGTGCCTTCCTTTCTGCACAGTGCTAGCTATGCCGCAGACCACATTGGTTGCCACTACTACTTAACAAATCTTATTGCGGAGATACTGCCCATAAAAGTAAATATGACTCCACTCAGATTTGAACCTCAGACTCCACAAAACTCCCTTTTTGGTACTGCCTACCTTGTCCATCACGCCATGCCCGCAGGCATCGGTGGTGGAATAGACCGAATAGACCCAACAACTTGGGTCTATTCGGCTATAACCAATTCGATGAAGTAAACGATGAATCAAAAAAAGATTGCACCGGCTTCAGTCGCTCGAACAGTTGACTTAGCTTATCGCACTCGTATGAATACGTGTGATCCAATCGTCATAACCCCTCTCATCCCCTAATCCCATTAACTATTCATTCATTCATTTATCCACCTTTGTTGGTAGCAGTCAAACACTTACAAATGATTTGTATATACATATACATACAAAACAAAGAACTAAATAAATGCAATTGTATCTTTATCGTCTATTAATCAAATGTATTACCACCTTTATGAGGTTGAGAATAAGTAAGACAGCCGTAATTCATTGTCTACATCAACTGTTCGAAAAACTGACTCAGGTTCGTTTTTACGCTCTAGAATTAACGGCAGCCGTTCGAAAGACGTGGTTCGCCCTGAGAAATGGAACGTAAATATATATCCAAGGTGTGTCTTTGTGTTTTCGTCTTGTTCCCGTCTGTCCGTTTCAGCGATTCGATTTTCTCGATTTCAGTAGACTAAGACTAACAGCGTCCGTTACACGATCGACTTCTTTAGATATCGACAATGGCGGGATCGAGCAACAATAGCTATTTTAAGCGAGGAAGGTGACAGACGATTGAGAGATGTCACTCTTCGGACAGAGCATCTCGCTGACCGATGACGGTGCACTGAACCAGTCCTACTGGCTAAGCCGCTTCTGCTGTTGTTGTTGCTGCTGCTGCTGCTGTTTCTGTTGCTGCGGTCGCCGCCGTTGTGTTTTGGGCCCGCAGTAGAGAAGATGCGCTTCAGGGCGGCGATCAGGCGTCATCAAGTGACGCAGTGGGTACAAATTTTGTTTCTACATGAGCTGTATTCTGCGATGCTGTCCTCGATTTTACTCCGTCGATCTCTCTCTCTCTCGCTCGCTCCTTTTCGGCCTCGTCCTCTGTTATCCAGTTGTAGAGGTATGGCGTTGCTTGCTAGCCATAATTTATGGAGTAGCAATTATTAACGCCGCATGAAGGGTTTTCTGAAAACACAGCTCGCACGCCCACAGACGCCTGTAATCACAGCAGCAACGGCAGCAGCAGCAACAACAACAATAACAGCAGCAACAATAACAACAAGAAAAACAACAACAACAGCAACAATAACAACAACAAGAAAAACTGCAAACGCGACCGACAAACACAGCCAAAGGGAAATCTGAACAATAAACTAAGACACCAGCAGTGAACAATTCGGATCAATAAATAGTACCGCGCGCGCGCGCACGAGAACAGCTCTCCCGGGGGGAAGCGCGGAGAATTCTGTGCTGGCTGCTGAAAGGTGGCACGTTTGGTTTTTCGCCCTTCAGAACGACGACTGTCACAACCAAACAGCATCAGGCGGTAATCAGCTGACGCGGTGCGATAACCAATGAGACCGTATGCGAACGTGTGATTCAGGTCCTGTACGACAGAGTCGATGCGGCGACTTCATGGCTGATTGAAACTTGAGCAAGAACAGTGGTGGTGGTGGTCGAAGTCAAAGAGAGCAGAACGCGTGTGAGCGCCCTGTCGTGAGAACCTATCGTCCCGAGCATTGCTTGTGCCAAAACTTTGTCTGTATTGTTGTTTCATAACCGTGGTCACACTGGCTGCCATCAACGCGCACATTTGTTTCAGTTTCAAAATCAAGTTCATTTTCGGAACTGCAATATATATATATATATATATAATTTGAGTACGGGTGTGTTCAAAAGAGAGTGGAATACCGGATGTAATTCTGATATTTCTCAGTCTGATATTTGTGGCTTATGAAATGTTGCTTATGTAATAATCTCGTTTAAGTTGGGATCAGCAGAATATGCGGCAAGTAACAGTCTCGATTAATAACTCTTAAACGCAGCCACTTTCGGCTGAAGGCCGCAGTATGGCAACTTCGACTTTGCAGGGCTTCGATTCCGACCCCGAGTGAAGTACACCATTAAAGTCTATTGCTCACTCGTGTACAATGCTGTGGACAAACTCTACCTGGCACCACGATATAGAGTGGCTATGATGTTATATCTTCTCTGCTAGAGTGTAGGTGAACGATGAGCTGGTACATATTTTCAGAAATTATCGATCAATTAGTCAGCCATACACGGATTACGGCACGAATATAGGTCTCGTGGATTGATTTGACGTAATGCGAAAGAAGTTCTGACCATGACCGAGTTACGCCATCTCCAGGGCCAGATAAAGACAGGTATGTCTAATGCTTTGCTTGGCTCAAATACATGGTGCGTTTGTTACCTGGCGTTACCTAGAGCTTGGCTGCTTTTCGACATATGCTGGCAACGTACAATACGATCGAGGAAAATTCGAATAGGGCAATCGAATGACTTGAGAAGAGCAGACATTGGGATGACTCGTCAAGATAATAATGTATAACAACGATAATTTACCGCTCTTTCTCTAATTAGAATTTGTCGTGACTCGACATTTTGGAATAATGCTCATTTACAAACGCGCTATTTCTGTACAGGCATCTTCAGTTTCGTGTTAGTGTTCCGCGATATTCTGCTCATCTTGAAAGATGGCTTTCGTTCGAATTTAGGCAGACGGACCGCAAAAACTTAAGCGTAGAGCAACAAGCGCCAGATGGTTCTAAGATGGCAGCTCCAGTATCGGTTAGCTAACAGTGGTGCTAGCCAGCCAGACATTGGTCACTCTTTATATTGTGGAGGATTTTCAAAATTACTATTACTGATTACGCAGACCCCAAAAATCACAACGCCGATATACTTAAATTAAATATAAAGATGCGATTATGGTCGATAAGCATAAATTCTGTTTCAGGGCAGTTGGTGAACCAAAACACAAATAGTCAATTTTTGACCAAAATCAGGATCGAATATTTCGCATAAACGGTGCGTGCATTGACAGACCATTTACACTTTCAGCGGCCAACACTTGACTGACCGTCTTTCACACGTCGGTCTGAGCAGGTATCTCATTATGCTAAGAAGAGTGTAAATAACAGCCATCGCCGCCAAAGAGCTTAACGCCGGCTAGTGAATAATTTTTGGTAGAAATGATACATATTATTATCTACAAGAATAAAGGCTTAAGAATGAAGAATTCTATCCTGTCCCGCAATGGGTGACCCCAATATCATAATACTCTCTCTATTACTAAACGATTGGATGATTTTTAAGCAGCCAGACTCTAAGTGCGGGTGATTATTGTATCTTCGACCTCGCTACATCCACTGGAGTGGCCATAGCGGATAGCAGAGATTCGATGTTTTGTGGGACCCGTCTACAAGTGTCAGTATATATAGTTTGACCGCAGGTGTTCACAGGGGGAACAGCGAACAAAAGATGGTTGCATATCAGTTCTAACTATCTGTGTGACACGATAACAAACACAGTATTGAGGCATTATCATAGCACATTACGGGTGATTACGCTACATCATAACTTAATACCAAAAATATTGTATTAATTAATAACGTAGCAAATGAATAGGTTTCGCGTATTTAATTGCGTATACAATGGTCAACCCTTTCCTAATAAGCCCTGCGCGCCTATGTACGACCTACGCAGATGTTTTTGTTTCTCTGTCACCCCGTAGCACCCTGAAGTAAATATATCTAGATACGTTCTCGGAAGTCAACAGCGCCCTCAGAGAGAGGAGAGAGAGAGACTATCTGACACGACACATAAACATCTCGAGTTAACAACTCCACATCCTTCTAATGCAGATCACAACCGCCTTAAGCTTGTGCGTCTCATTGTTAGGCGCGCTGGCTACGAACTATCCAAACCGATTCCTTGAAAAGCCGATAGGGCGGCAAGGGCCAAGTAACGGCAACAATAGCGCACCGATGTTTACATTTACCGTAGACATGGATGCTTCTACCAGAGGAAAAATGAATGCGGACGCGTTAGTGTGGTCTACGAAAAAGCGAAGCTAACAAGTTCACCCAGCGCGTTTATCATAAGCCCGTTGAGATGCCGGCAACAGGGAAGATGCAACCGTGGGAAACCTGAACGTGGTCTTGATCAGAGGATGACTCATGGAGGATCTAATGTTAAGGAGCAAACAGTGATTTCGCGACGACGACCACGAACGCTATCATGAAGGGCTATCCAAAAAGGATAAAATCAATAGAGTAGAACATTGTGGTACGGATTCGTTTCGCTGTTGCCCTATACTTCTTCAAACTGCTTTGTTTCTGCATGTGACCTGTACCGGAATAGTTTGAATGAGTGATAGCCGTGTGGCGACTGTGGAGGTAGTTGTTTTGAGCAAGGCTATTGGAGCACCAATATAGTTTCTTATATACTAAGTTTCTGTCTGCAAGATTCGATCTCGCTGGAGGTTCGTCAGTCCTGGGGAACGAGCTTGGAGATGGCCAACGAAACAGTACCGAGTACTTTGCAGTGCATAGTCCAACTATATATATATATATATATATGCGATACTAAAATGGCAATACTTTATGCACATTTT
This sequence comes from Stratiolaelaps scimitus, assembly GCA_019614645.1. NCBI lineage: Eukaryota > Metazoa > Arthropoda > Arachnida > Mesostigmata > Laelapidae > Stratiolaelaps > Stratiolaelaps scimitus. Next base: position 105,127 of record JABWDB010000077.1, read on the forward strand.
TTCGCCATTTATGCTCGATGCATAGATGACTGGGATGAACTCCGATTTAATGGCTAGTTTTCGAAAATCGAAGATCCGGCTTTGCCATCTAATCGACACCTTAACTTGCTAGCCCTTGGTCGCAGTGAAAGATATTTTAGAAGAGCTTTCATCAATGAACATGCCGGGTTCATGCTGAACTGTTATCGGGAATGACGTAGGAGATCCTCGCGTTGTAACCCTGCTGAATGGAGTCGTAACATTCACATCTTTATTTTCACTCGTAGAGAATTTTACAAGGGAGGGTGGGGTACATCTCTACAACGAGTAACTTAAGCGGACAGAGGGTCCTCGTTGGCAGACAAGGTCATCAACGGTACAGGTCACTCAAACGCCGTTCGGCTCGTTTACCACAGCCTGAGTAGACGAGTTCTCTCTCTCTCATCCTCGCGGCCTTTTGCTCGCTCGAATTATACCAACCACCCGCGGCCATTTTTGGCGTAATACATTATTATATGAGTATCCGAAAGTCAACCTCACTAAACGATTTAAGCTCTACCCGATTGGCCGTTATTGTAATGGCCGTTACCATTCGAGAATTATCCTCTGACCATAAATCTGTTTCTCTTCATAGTAATGTTGCCAACAGACGTGTCGCCGAGTGCCGTCTCCAAGCACATGAAGTTAGATAGGTCCAACAGGTAAGCAGTATAAGCGGTGGTCACCACAGCCGATACCCCTCCGTATGCGCTGCTATCAGCTCGATTCTGTATCGGTAATTGCCTGGCCCGACTGGTTGACGGATCAACACGATGTACACGTGTAAGTGTTAACATTGATAATCATGTAGGCAAATGGGCTGACGTAGACGGAGTGAGAACGCTATACTGGCCTACCCAGACGATAGATCTCGGGTTCGACAGTGACGTGTGGATAGACAACTAGCTCATACGATGTACCAATCTTCAAACAACCAACGAGGTTCGTTACTTCGCTTGGTAACGGCGGTGACTGTGAATTTCACGGGGTGGTCGTGAAGTCAGTGAAGGAAATCGAATAGGATCAAATAGAATATAAATACTATAATTAGACACTGAAATAGTTCCACCTATGTGGGACTTTCTAATGGACAATCGAGAGATGGATGGTTTTTCATAATTTCATTTTTAATTGTAGAGCTGCTCCACATCTTCTGGCGTTGTCGTCGTTGCTATAACGAACACAGCTGCACATTGCTCTTATTTCTATATATAGACCGCCATATACGGTAAAAAAATACTAATACTATGGTAAAGGTGCTGTTAAATCATTTGAGATTCTACCCGATCGTTCGACCAGTTGTCTTACGACGAGGATGTCGCTTCGTTTGGGGTGTCGAGTTTCGGACCGGATAGAAGGTAGATCGTATAGATCGACAGCGGAGCGGCGAGACCACGCTACGGTTGTGCTGCGGAGTGAGCCAGTAGACAATGAAGAGACAGATGCGTACGGTTCGATTGCCACTGACAGACTGAGTTTTCATCGTCGTTAGGGCGCGTCTGCTTATTTATTTTTGGATAACCACGTTGTCGAATGTGTAACGTGGTGGTGTAGGTATGTTATCGAGAATTCTGCCCATGGCGGGCGTATGCAACACACGTCGCAGTATTACGTCATAGCTTAACACAATTGTTGAAGTACAATATATTTGACAAATCATACTTCTATAACTTACATTCCACGATACTATGGAAAGTAGGATACCGCGTCAAAGTGTTTATATCTTGCGAACCCAGCCAATGTTACTGGTTAAAGAAGTTGGTTAAGTTAAGGAAGGGTTAAGGAAGTTGCAATTAAAGTCCCTTGATAATTATTTGAGTAAACATTGGCTACAGCAAAATGTACACTGCGAATGTATCTTTCTCACATCTAGTAAGGTAAATATTCGTCCGGGCATGATAACAAACATCATGGTTATCAGTTTTCGTATTTCAAAGTCGGTGTGGCCTCTGTCAAAGGAAATGCACATAATCTGCTTTAAGGAACTGTTTTGAAAATACCCATTTTGATTCAATGCTATTGCCCAGAAAAGTGGCCTACTTCTAGTGTCTTGGAACATGATATTTCTGAAACAGATTTGAGGGTATTAAGAAAAAGTAAGAGTGTTATTATACTCTACAACGAAAGCTATCAATCCTCTGTTATTCCCTTGCAGATTGATCACAGAACAAAAATACCCTAAATCCGTTTGTGTCAAATCCTGTGCCGTTTGCCCGAAAAAGTTCGTACTCGTATCTGCAATCATTATGGCATAACATTCAACAGGATATTGTGTATTTGAAATAAAAAACGAGTAGCATTTGCAACCAATATCCCTTTCTATCCTCCTAAACCGCGCGCGTACTCGCACAGTGTTAAACTGTCGATGGTATATATATATATATCGACATGTTTATCAATTTTCTTATTTTAAAGTCGGTATGGCCTCTGTTAAGGGCACTAGCCCGTCCCCAGCACTGCGAGTGCACTATTAGTGCTATCTTGGTATTAATCTTAGAATAGCCGATTTACGGTGAGTCGAAATCAATTTAACTTCACCACCGCCGCATTCGTCAGCGAGTGGCTGCCTAAAGCGACTCTGCACTGCCTACCCGGGCCCTCTCGTCTCATTTCTTCTGTTCGGCACCGACTGTTCAGGCTGTTCCCCTAGAGACAGTGGCAACAGCTCAGTCCTACTGGAGTACCATGCTTCTACTGACTCTATGGCTGCTTTGGCTGCTGCCGCGGGTTGCCTTGCCTCGTCTTGCCGGTGCGGTGGATCACCGGCGGCGGCAACAGCAACCGCAGTGCAGAGCTAAAAAAAGGCAGCTGCCGTTACCGGCGGCTAACCTTATCACCTCGGCGGCGGCCCCCCGCCTTCTTGGCGTTCAACTTCTTCACCGCGTTTCGACGCCATCGCGCCGTCATCGTGTCGCTGCTGTGCACTCCGGGCCGGGGTGATGATACCACTGCACTGGCGACCACAACGGGATCGCATTGAGGAAGAGCGCACGAGTGGGAGAAGTAAGAGCGCGCTACGGCGAAGTTGGGGCGGGCAATTGACGGCCAGTTCCACCACGACCGCTGGCGTAACCATCGCCGCTACCACCAAGAAAAAAAATCAAAAAGGAGAAGACACGATGAGACACGAAAGAACAGAGTAAAATGCAGAATGAAGAGAGAGAGATGCAGAAAGAGAGAGAGAGGGAGAGAGAGAGAGAGAGAGGCGATCGAACGATTGAAAGCCACAAAGATCACCTCTCCCAATTCTCTGCTTGATCGTTCTGTTTCAAGCGAAGCTTGTTCTCTTCGCGAACGAAGATCGCCACGATGGCCAGAGGGAAATCATAATCCGCACGAGATGTGATGATATGAGCGGAGCATCCCCGTACGGCCGAGTGTCCCTCCACCATTTGGTCTTTGGAGCTCCGGCGGCCGATGTGTGCCTTTCTTCTCGTTATTTTCCTCCTCTCTCTCTCTCTCTCTCTCCCTCATAACAAGAATAATAATAGTGATAATAACAAGCAATGCGATTCTCAACTAGCAGCGTTCACAAACAGTACGCCGCGACGTACAATCGTCGCGTAGAAATGCCGCACATCTCGCCTGCCTTCAACGGTCGACGTGCGTTCCATGGAATTTCGCTGGCCACAACGAGTTCCCCGAAGCCATTACCACTGTTTTCGCGACGCATATCATGGCAATGCGTCGGAGGTTAGCCGAGACACGAAACGCGTCAGGGTTTGTTCGTAGCTGTACGCTCATGTGTCGTGACAACTGTACGTGTATTACATCAATAGAAAGTCGAGAACGAGCCGTCGTTGTCAGATGCTGTGACGACTTTTGCGCTAAAAGTCGCTTTTACTCAAGCATCCAATTTTCCAATGAATGCGAAATCGCTAGTGGCGAGGCTTGATCTTGACTAATGTGGCGGTGATCATGTAGAAATGTAATGAGTATGTTACCATAGAACACGGTGGAGAATTTTACCAGCATCGATTACAGATATACATCAGTGCACTTAGGTCACCTATGTCAATCTCGCTTTTGAGGCGCACTGGAAAAAGCAGGAAGAGGGGCCGACGAAAGGCTCATCCTCTCTAAAGAAAACGAATTGCTGGGTCTCAGAGACGTCTAGGAAAGCTATTATATATGATAGTCATCGTGAAGCCAGGACGATTGCTCCTACTTTCCTTGAGGAGACTGCTTGAAATTGAATGTATCGTCTAACGCACGGTTACTATAATTATGACATCGGTGTTGGTGAAATAATGGTGATGATGATTTTATGACAAAGTTCATGTGTGATTGTGTTGATAAGAAACACGAGGTCGCAGTAGGACGAATTTGAAATTAAAAACGTTATCATTAGGTGAAAAGATTCAGGTATCACAGGTTGTATTACTTGCCATTGCCTAACTCATGAACTTTACATTCGTTCAATGAGAATTGACTGCGAATTAAATGAGAATTAGTTAATCGGCTCGTTTCTGAACACCTCAAAAGTTCAACTTAAATTCTTAGCTTATAAATGCTCATGACAATAGCGTTTCAATGGAAAGACACCAAAGGCAGAAGAGGGGTGAGAACATTTGGGGAACCCACGAATTAACCTTTACTTAGGGAAGCAAGCGACGTGGGGCGGGCGCCGCGGTTGTAGACCACATGATGACCTCTGCGGAAACATGGAGGGAGGTCACGAGCCCGGTTCGACGCAATCATGACACTCAAGACGGACAAGAAAACAACGAGAAAGGCAAGGTTTGATGGACCTATTAGGGAAAATTGAGGGAGGGAGCCAAGGAGGGAGGATATTGGGGCGGGGGTTCCCAACAGCCAGGAGCCCTACCGAAGCGATGACTCCCGATGCACCCACCGGCGTCCCGGTTCTGGAGAGGCGTTAATGTCTTATCCAATCATGCAGATGTGTGGTCGGATAAAGTAGAGTAGATATAATAATAGGAGTCGGAGGTCCGCTCCCATAGTATCGAGATAATACCTAGCAATTTCCGAGTCTGGGGGGTGGGGGGAACGCGGGTTTTGTGGATTTGTGAGTCCCACACCAGTCACTATGACTGACTGGCATCAAGTATTCCCGAAACTCCACATAAAAAAAAAGATCGACCTTTAGCGCACTCGTTTGCTCCCTTCGGATGAATCGTTACCGTGGTGACCAGAGAACGTTGTCCATGTTGTGATGCTATGATCGTGAGCGATGCCCTCTACTTGGTCGTTTTTGGTTTTTTCCAGCTGACCCTCAGCTGTTCCCCTATCTGACAGGCCTCAGCTCTACTTGGTCGTTGGTCCGTCGTAGGGTGATAACATTTGATGGTATGTTTATATATATAAATGGCGGCCTTTACTTACGCACCGTGCGTTAAGATCGCACACATTTGTGTCATTGTTTCATCCATCATAAGAAACACCGATCTGCCCATTTATTGAGAGCTTCTGTAGGCGTCTCTGGTCGCCACGAAGACAAAATTTAACACCAGATCACCAGAGTGACCCGAACACGTTGACCCCTTCTGCTTGATTATTCAAAAATCAATATATAGGACTGTAGTTAATTTAGCACGAAAAGTCGGTACGGCAGCTCAACTGCGCCAGTAGTACAATGGCTTGAAGTACATGTTAAAGTAGATCACTTTATATTGGAGAAGTGATTTATTTCAAATTATTTTAACCCCATTTCTGAGCTAAAATCAGCGTATTTTAATACTAAGAGGTCGAAGGCAACACTTCAATTCGTACTCAATAAAAATATATCTAATGATTGTTGGTGTATCTTTATATGTTCTGGTACTAAAGGCATTTCCATCTCGAAGGATAATTTGTTATCCAATGTTATTTATAATCAATAAACCAAACAATTTTAGGCTGACTCTCGGCCAACATTTAACAACATCGACGTCATCGTGGTCTAAATAATTCTAACGAGATGGGTCGTCTTGTTCAATGATTATTCTCGTCGTTCGTGATTATTCTCGTTGAGATGAGTGTCAAATCCATGAAGTTTTGCAAGGGCTGGAAAACTCTTCAATCCAACACGCACTTTATAGTTCCTTTGATCGTCGCCCTGCTGGAGAAGAGATTCTTCTGCTCCGATTCGTTAATTGTGTTCATCATTAATTTTGTCTTCAACATTGGTATCTGCTATCCTGAAATGCGCCTATTTTTATTATGGTAGCGGTAACATAAAGTCATAATTACTGTTCTTATTTGACGATCGGCGAAAATATAGTTTGCTTGAATCATTAACTCGGTCGCATGGAAACCGCCACGGTGCGACTGGAGCCGATGACCAACGACGAGCTTATAGCTCAGAGATAATAATTACTGGAATCATAGGGTTACTTTGATGAGACGTATCTCCTAATTGCTTCTTTGTTTTTTTGTTCATTGGACGTACCTTGAATTAATGTCATTTCGAGATGTCCACGTTTGATACTCGTAGAGAATGCGTTGCTCTATAGATCTTATATGGATTCCAAATAAATTTAGAAATCGAGAGCTTAAATGACACATTGTGCTGACATAAAATCAATGACAACGCAATAGCCATCAACGTTTCGTCTACTGCTATCGCTAATTATAGGTTGTTGCTACATCGAACATAAGATTGAGATTTCATAGGACGATTTTCCTTATCTATTCTTGGACTAATCACATCATCGTATCAAGACGATTCCTCTACACTCGCTTGTTACCTTGTCAGGCTTTTGAGTTGGCCGCTAATTCCAATCACGATATAAGCTTAATTATTATAGACACTAGCATTTTCATATAAATATCCGTGGTATTTACTTTCTGAGAAGCATGCGAAAATCACCCCCCCGCCCACCCTCCTACGAAAGAGCCATAGTGAATGAATAATTCTAATGTTACTTTATTGTGACACTTTTAGCTTCTGATTGTCTAAATTGTGCATCTCGTTCCTGATCAGATAAAATAAAATCATGGTATCCGCAGTGATCAACCCAAGCGACGGTCTTTTTCTGTTTATCTCATTGTGTTTACTGAAAGCTTGAGATTTTGTTGTCCATCATTTAGTCGGAGGCGGTTGAACAGAAATGAACTGTTTTCTTCGAAATACACATCCAGTTTGGAAATTAGCTGCGTCCGCTTTGCGTAGTACCTAAAGGTGTAAGCAGAAACCTTATATAAAATATGGGGCTGAAAATCTTGAAAAACGCTATCATCAAGGTAATGGAGCTGGCATATTTCAACCGTAGTAAACGAACGACGCTTATTACTATTATTATATAATAATAACAACAATAATGATAATGATAATAATAATAATAATAATAACGGGACTCAGGTAAATGTCACCTTCCAGTGGGAATTGTAGACAAATGTATTTATTTGTACATCTCCTGCAATACGCCAACCTCACCCCACAAATCCGTTGACCGCATCACATATTTCCTTGCATACACCTATTGCTGTGCTGATCTATATCGATGTCAGTATTCGCCGTGTGCCGTGTCGTATTGCAGTTCACTTTGGTGGCTTATGTTCCAGCCGGCTCTATCGTCTCGAGATTCACCTCTTTCACTGTTCTCTCATCGCCGATCGGCGGAGATTCAAGGCAGAACAACTCGAAGTCGAGCCGTATGGTTAGGCTACACGCAACGAGCGGAAGTATTCCTGACGATATCGTGACCCCTCCTGGGCTCAGGTACTCTCTCTCATCTTGGCACTGACCAAATGGCACATGTCCCCTAGCCACGTACACGTTTTCACCATTTCGGCCTATTCCATACGTCACGCAGCGGTCGAGCACGGTGTTCCCAGGGGCGTACTTGAGCCAGTTGAGCCTGGCCGAACTGTCGACTTCGCATGACAGAACTTCAACAGGTGTTCGCAGACTGTTGTCTTGCCACACGTATTGGAAGTTATGAGACCCGTACGCACCATGGGCGTGCAGCTTTAGAGGAATCAACGTTATGTTGTCGAACATTCGCGCAACGTACACTGGCCAATAGTCGGTATCGTAGGGGCCCTCGGCACCGGCAATGATTGCGTTACTGGGTATCTTATCTCCGAGTATATGCTCTCTCCATGTACATAACGAACTCAGAAACAGTTGAGCAGGCGTCATTATTTTGATATTTCTGAAATTAGTCGCGAAGTGTAAATAAACAAATACCGTCGACTCTCTGCTGTTGGAAGCTATACTGAAATTGGTGCTTCACATTGGGTTCATGAGATATAATAATAATAATGATAAAATTAATTGCACTCATGGGTATGAATGGCTAAATGGGTATTATACTCTTGCGATTTGGATAGAGAGAGAGAGAGAGAAAGATGGATGGTTCGACATAGTAATTTATATGAAGGTAATTTATGTTGTGCTATTACCTTATTAATATAAAGTAGTTTATATTATGTCGTCGTGCACCAGTTGTATTTCAGATGCGTCTCATTTCTACATTTGCACATACAAAGGTCATAATAAAATTAGTTTAAGTTTGTTAAACCCATTGTTATTATTATTATTATTATTATTATTATTAGAGTATACTTAAATATAGCTAAAACAAAGCGGCGCTGTGAAATAGTCCAGACAACAGGATCCGCCACAACCATGTTAACGAAATACATAAGATTAACTGCTGTAATATTTGTGTATCTAGGTTATTTAGCTATTTGATTAGTAACAAAATAACAACCTAAAATTAGAGGGTACGACGATCGTTTGCAGAGAGATGAAAACATTACATCCAGTCATTTTAAATATTTACCTGCTAATTTAATTAAACATCTCTGTAGTTCAAGAACAGAGAGGTGGGTATGCAGCAATCTTATGAAGTGAGTCGAGAGGTGATCTTACCTTTAACAAAGCAATGTTCATTGAATCTTGCCAATCCAGCCTCCACAAATCAAACTGCTAGGTTAAGCATCGTAACTGGGTTAAGCGTCAAAGCTGGTCAGACCATATTAGTCTATGCTCGTAAACATCGAGACCGCCAACGGATTGATTGCGTTAACGGCTGCGCCATAAATTAGACCAGCTTGTGGTAGTAAACATATGGATCGAATCATTACTTTTTAATTGAAATAGAACGACCCATTTAGTAACGAGCCGCTTTTACGATGTCCGAGTTAAAATTCGCGATTACTACGCCTATACATGTTTAAGGTTATTCAATAGCAATATGCCTCTTCTTGCTTGGGGGCACGAATGCACAGTTGGAAATTGTCTATAGGACATTAGCCTGCGTCCCTGACATTATCGTCTACATTTTTAATTGAAACTCTTTTTGCGAAATTGTGCAGTGAAGTAAAACAAATAGTGCACCAATAAATCAATAATAGGTGCACTTCAATAGTACTATAAAGGTTCATCCTGAGGACACACATTGGATATCATAATATGAAGCCACACAATGAAACTCCAAAATAGTACATGTACAAATGTATATATAATACACTGAATAGCTGTGTTCATATATTATGACCTGTAATAATACCTTCTAATGAGCGAACAGAGACTTTCCATCAAAAAAAAAAAATATATATATATATAAATCTTTGGCTGTCGCCCTAGTGATGGCACTATTTCGTTCATTTAATTCAAATTTGCTACCACTGGGTCAACTAATCGATGGTGACTAACTGGATGAATTTGTCAATCTCTATAGGCAACTAGGTATAATTCTTCAAATTCTGTCATTCTAATTATGAAGTCTGAACACAAACAATTTGTAATTGTTTCAATTAGGGTGTTCGCCCCAAGCGCGATCTCTAAATATGGATAGTCACTTTAGTATGGATAAATAAAGATCTTGGCATTCAATAGAGGTATACATTAAACTCGTATATGATTATATCTTGTCTTTAATACTAGGATAGAGTCGAGTAATATGCATTATATAAGCCAAAACGATTTGACTGCACCTGTTGTATTATTAACCGCTTCTTCTCGAATTTAGAGCTAAACTTCGTACACTGTAGTTGCTTCTGGACTACTGGAACAGTACTTTTCCAAGCCGCTCGACGATTCGCTAAACGCTAGAATATACAATATATATATATAATGATTGCATCTGTCCTAAGGTTTCTTTCGGGTAGTGTAGTCCAAAGGCCCTGTAATGGGCGGCCCGTTGCGGACCTGCAATAGTCGCCGGACCGAATGGACCTTGATGGAAGTCAGCCAAAGCACCGTTTACTCTTGTCATTAACTAGATAACAATGCCCGTATATCGAGGTTAATTCATTTTTTACCTTTGAAAAAAAAGGGGAATTCTGCAAATCCGTCATAACGAGGCCGGTAGAACGGAATTGAACGTTTTTATTGTACATTTTATCTAAATGATTCGATACTTAACTAAAAACGTGAAATCATTATGACACGACGACCAATTCAGAACTCGTTCGAAATTCGGGTGGAAACGGTTAATGAAAAAAAAACAGGTGTATTCGTTTTAGCTTTGAAGCATTACTAGACTCCGTAGTAAAGACAACGTCTTATCATACATGTGTTTACTGTACACGTTTACTAAATACCAAGTTCTTTAACTTGTACATATATGTAACATAGGGAACAACACAAATTGCACGAGACCTTACCAATTCAATTCAATTCAAACAAATGTTTATTGACGGAACTGCTATATACATGCTTAAGTTCTCGTAAAAATAATAGGTAAAAGAATTATTGCAACGTATATTTTATATATAAAGGGTACACATTTTTGTACAATATGTAAACATTGGGTAAGATACAAAACAAATATCCACAAAAATATCTACATCTGATTGATAAAAATTTTTTTCACCTCCGCTGCAAACTTTTTTGCTGAGGAGAGTGAACGAATCTCGCGAAGAAGAGAGCCCCAGACTGCCGGCAAGCGATAAGCGAGAGCATGGCGGCTAGATTTTTTAACGGCAAAAGGTATCACAAACTCAGTTGGTCTGCGGGCCGTTCTTCGCACCACAGTGGTAATTGGGAAAGTGATGTCGTTTGGAATACGTCCCTTCGACATCTTAAAGGCAAGAAGAGCTACGTGAATTAAATACATAACGCTCAGCTTAGGCAATTCGTACTTCCCCAGAATGTCGGCGACGGAGTCGGAGCGACGTCTGCCAAAGATGGCCCGTAGTGCGTCATTCTGAACAACCTCTCCTCTCCGAAGAATCATGCTGTAGCCTCCTCCCCAGATAGAGATCCCGTAGCACAACAGAGGTACCAATAAAACTTTATAGATGTGTAACAGGCCATCCACAGGAATCCCACGCTCTCTCAGGCGACGCAAGTTGGCCACCACTGCGTAGCATTTGGGCATGGAGCTCCCTATGTGGTCCTGCCAACGATGTTTTCATGAAGCGTAAGGCCAAGGCACTTCGCAGACGATGACCAGTGCATCGTTTCACCGGCTACCTGTGTCGGCGATACCTGCACATTTCGTTGAGGCGGGCGAAAGAGAATGAGGTTGGTCTTGGTCGTGTTGATTACCAGACCGAATCTTTCGAAGGTGTTGATAACCCCCTCCACCTTCTTTAGAGCCTCTTCGATGTCGAGTTGCAGCGATGAAGGCCGAATTCGAAACGGAAGCGAAGTGTCGTCCGCGTATGCAATGGTCCTACAAAATTTCCCACCAGCGATTTTGAGAAGAATGAAATTGACTAGAATTAGAACCACAGTGATCTTATTTGATTGCACTCGCCCGCATGATATTTACAACATTTAGGTCCGCAAAATTTACATTTACAGCGATCATTTGCGTCGTGGTATCCCTCGGATTGACATACAAGGTGGTGGAAGCCGTGCACGGCGAACCTAGTGATATGGTGCTTGTTTGCTAAGTTTCCAGGTGTCATCCGTCATGGCCGGCGTCATAGAAAATAAAGGGTCCACCTCACTCTTCTTCCCATTTTTTCAGTCAATGAACGTACGATAACTTTCTGTTTCTGGGAGATTGAAAGTTTCGCGGACTTCTTCTACGAATGATGGTGTGTCGGTCAGCAGATAGACAATTCGATTTCGGGCCGTCGCGTGCAATCCAAGTACCGATTTCAGGAAAGCGGGTTTAACTCTGTCTAAGGTGGTCAGATCCCGGCAAGTGAGTTTGTCTCAGACAGCCTAGATTCCATATGTAGCTATAGGCGAGATCTTCAGATTAAATTATTTGAGGGCTGTGTTCACCGATAACCGTTGTGGTCGCTCGATTGTGTGTACTACAATCAACGCTTTCCCGGTTCGTTCTTCAACATGCGGGGTGAATGACTTGCCTGTTGTTATTATTGTTTGGCCAAGGTATGTAAACGAATTAACTATTTGCAATCGCTCTCTGTCGACCAGCAGGTGCCACTTGAGAAGACCACCCTCTTTGAGCGGATTCTCTGGACCAACGTATCGGGCGTCTTGACCTATATTTTTGGCGAATATGTCGATCACTGAGGTCCCCATAGGGCCGACAAACGTTGAAATTTCCGGATCCGTAGCTACCCACAATCCAAAGCTATCCAGGATCTCCATGCGCGCGACCTTCCGTGGCTGTTCTGGCTGGTCAATTCTCACATTCAGGTCGCCAGCGAGTACTGTCGGTTTTCCGGTCGTCAGCCGGCAGCATCTTAGAAGCTTTTCGTTGAGCATAAGCGTGCCTTCTATATCATGCGGCCGTACGTTCATTGCGATGACACTAAGGTTCTCCCTCTCGAGAACTACGCAATTGTCCTCCGCCAGGGCCAGCTTCATTGGCCCGAGTCGATGGTTGTAAAACACGGCTACGCCGCCGCTAGCACGGCCTGTAGCACTCAGCCGCGTTGCAGGGCAGCATGCAGAATAGAAATTGGGTTGAGTGAGGGGTGTGGTCGACCAGGTTTCCGTCAGTATGAGTACATCGACCATTTGGAGAGTGTCCTCGGGAAGTAGGACAAGTGAGGAAGAAATACTCTTACAATACCACTGGACTACACTTTTTTTTACTGGCTTCTTTGCTTGCGGCGACCTCTCCGTTCGTACGTCGGGCGACTGCCTCGGTCCTCTTCGTGAAGCGCCGTGACGATAAGTTCGCTGAGCGTTGGTTTCAGGAGCCGTGGAAAATCCCGCACAAACTTCGTCTGCCTCATCTCATTCCTTGGCTTCGGTCCACCGCGGTCAACTTTACGTTGCTGGTCCTGAGGGTGATCCTGGCGTCCTTTTGCGTTGCGGGTTTGTTCTTCTCGACGTTGCCTCGGTCTCGGGGCGGTCTCCTTTCGATCTAGCTGTTTGTTCGCGCCAAGTCGGTATCCCATCGCATTATCGGCTGAATATGAACTGCGTTGATCACGTCAATGTTCCATTCTTGGCAGTAAAGGTAAAGCTTTATTGGTTTATTAAAGGAACTGCATACAATGCAGTGAGTAAGTAGAGCGTCGCTCGCGTCCTTACACTCCTTGCTGAACTCTGGTATTGTGGCAACAGTTAGTGAGCAGTCCGGTCTGGCCTTCTTCAAGTCCGTTGGGAACTTCTGCACACTCGCCACAAATTGATCCTTCCTGAATTGCATGCAATCCTCATAGCCTGCATGGAGGATTATGGGCTGAGAGTGGTCCTTCAGAAACTTCTCGGCCTAATTGAAAATTTCACCTGCCCCTGACTTCAATGATGGGCCGATAGCAACGGCGCTATTTTTAGGTAGGTATGCAAGAACTCGTTTCGTCAACTGTCGCAGCACTTTGTCACCGATAATGAGGGCTGCCTTTGTTGGTACTCTCTGACGCGTTTCTGTTGTTGCATTTAGACGTCCTTGTTGACAATCGTTCCTATATCCCGGGTTATGAAGTGTAGTTGTGGCCCCGTTGAGTCGAGGGGTAATCTTCTCTTCAAGCCACTTAACTTTTAGAACAATTAAGCGGAAGGTCCGCTTAGGTTTAAACGACGCAGAGCATACAAAGGTTGGTCTGGCCTCTAACCACGTACAAACCTTCGCCACTTCGCTTCTTGCCGTAGCTTACACACTTGTCAAACACTGTGCCTTCTTTGGAGTACTCGACCCAGCGAATCGGCCGTTGAGTGGTATTGCACGCTAGATACTCAACAGATGTCCCATTCTGTAGAACGATACAGTCGAAAGCGTTCAGTTAGAAAGTTCCATATAGAAACGCGTACATGGTAAAACATCGATCGCCTACGCGTATGGCGATTTACGATTTCATTTGCTTAATGGAATTTTAAAAACTCACTTTTATTCTACACCTTTATACACTTTTATTCTACACCTTGAAAACGATTTATATGTTTTAGACAAATAGTTGTGTTATCTGTAATATTTTCGTAAGATACATTTTACCACTGTAAACCATTGATTATTTAGTAGCATGAAACATCGTAACCTCTATTTTCAACTTGTACCTTTAATGCGAGCTCTGTCTTTTGTGTTGAATTAGCGTCCGGCAGGCCGACAAGTGTACGATCGTTTAATTAGCTTACCAATTAGGTGTTTTACCATGTAGGCGTTTCTTGAGACCGAAATTCTATATGAAAACAACAGGGTGTTCTATAGAGTGGGCTCTGTGTATGCATTGCAACCTGATTCGCCGGCGAGATTAAATAACGCGCGCAGCGCTCTTCCAGGAAAATACCACAACTACTACGCCGTCCAGGAAGGTACGGCGTATCTCGCTTGATCACTCTACGGAAAATGTGGCGAGGGGAACGCCTATTAAAGGGACAGCCAATGCATCGTTTTTCTCATACCTTTTTTTTTGTCTTCAAGCTGACCCTCAGCTGTTCCCCTATCTGATAGGCCTCAGCTCTTAACCTTTAGGTTTTTCTCATACCTCAAGCTCGGGCAGGCGACTTAGGCAATCCAAGCGTACCCTGTGCTGCTGTACTCTGTCCGTTGACAAATTTCTACGAGGATGGTGGCTTTGCAAACGCTACCGGTAGTGATTGCGTCGATTTGTGTATGGAAAAACCATCAAATTGGCAATAGCATACCACCCGATGCGTTAGTCTCGGGACTTGCACGTTCATACGAGAACAGCTATCAACCGGTGTATATCGCAAGGACGAAATTCGGTGGCGAGTTGGTACCATTGCAGCTCGGCGAATCGAGTGCAGTTGGACTGAACCCTTTCGACGGTACCGTTTTACAGAATGGGACATCTGTTGAGTATCTAGCGTGCAATACCACTCAACGGCCGATTCGCTGGGTCGAGTACTCCAAGGAAAACACAGTGTTTGACAAGTGTGTTAGCTACGGCAAGAAGCGAAATGGCGAAAATATGTACGTGGTTAGAGCACAGCCCACCCTTCATATGCTCTGCGTCATTTAAACCTAAGCGGACCTTCCTCTTAATTGTTCTGATTATCTCGATATTATCTGGCTTGAGTGCCAATAGTTAAAGATGTTGGTGTTCAATAAACGTTTTTCTAAAAACAGGTGCGATTTGAATGCACCTGTTTTTAGATCAACCGGTTCTACTCGAATTTAGAGCCAAACTTCTGGATTTGTCTTAGTAAAACATGTTCTAATGATATCATGATTTCCGAGTGTTCGGAAGTGCTCTCTGAAGCATGACCAGGAGAATGTTGCGAGTTATAATTCAACGCGTTCTTATGCTTTGAGACAATACCTTTACAGCTAGAAGCGAGTCCAATTACGACGCACGAATTTACCGAAATGATCATTCATCACCCCACATTAATCACATATCTTCCCTAGACCCATCTCAAATGTTTGTTTATTGTCTATAATACAGATGATTTGGCTGTGTAATTAGCAGCAGTTTACATAGAAATGATGAAAATGTTGAAAAATGATCATATTGTTCACCTTCTTAGAAAATAGATATTACAGATGCTACGCGTATCCTCGATGCCTCGAATTATAGTAAGGTCTAAAACTCCTTAGTACCGATACTGGCCCCTGTAGCGAGCTGACAGCTCGTGTCACGGCACAAAGGCAGCCCTTATGGGAAAAGTAATCAGAATTTCACGTTCTCGGGAATTCGCTTGCTGTAAACGTTTTATTTAGGCAAACTAAATCGTTCATTAAGGGCGGCGGTGGTGAGATGTGTACAAGCCCAGCCACGAGCACCACACATCCTCCTTTGCCGTACGGAACTGACGTGGTCCGCTTCCCATAACATCAATGTTGTCAATATGCACCAGAGTTCACGTTTGCCAATTGTCCCCGATGATTATTCCTTCGTTCGACGGCTGTAGAAACCCCGCCTTCATCCTTATTGATTTGATACGTTCAGTTCTAGACCTTCTGGGGTGTTTCTTTTCCCCTTGTTGTCTGTGCTGCTCAATGAGCTAGCATTAAATGCTCGCTGTAGTCTACAGCGAGCATTTAATGCCACCCTACCGTTTGTAGAACCTGTGATAAAGTAAGGGAAGAAAACACTTTTACAGATACTATGACTTGTGTGAATGCTTTCTGCTGAGTCGTGATGCCACTTCTCGCTGTGGGCTTTGTCGCTCATTGCGCCTCTATTCGAAATCTTCCCTTTGACTACTGTTTCAGAAGAGCCATACTCAACCAGGACAACAGAGTCCTTTGCTGTGAATTTCTCAATCGTGACCGTTGCGCATTGCCTTCTGTGACTAGACTGTCCGAGTGTTCGCACTTGTTCGTTACCATTCCCTTCCACACTAAGGCCGTCTATCTATAGATTCAGCGAGAACATCTTTCCATGAATGTACATATCTCTTAAGGAATTGCCTGAATGATAATTTTGATGCACAAATTGCTAAGGTTTCATATAGCTGTTGTCGTCGAATCTATCGGCGACATATTATCAACAGTGAATTGTACTGTTTCGCCAAGCTACGTTGCAATTAAAATTTGATATTGTTCTGCAAGTGCCCTTCGTAGAGCTACGTGTTTGATGGTCCCGTTCACCCTCAGGTCGGCTTCACAAAAAGGAGGTCATTGCGCTACAGTTCGGAATCCGAAAAACGCACAGACAACCGCTCACTTATTATTTCATGCGAGGCTTGCCGATCTTTCCGCGTGAATATATTTTGATGCAAAATGTCGCAACTCAAGTCACGTTTATTCACGGAACTGTATTTTCATTGATGTAGTCAATGTTACTCTGTGCCATCTTTCTAGGCGTTTCCGTCTCTCTCTAGGCGGGATAGTTTCTCTTTATAGTGCATTAACGTGACGGTATGCTATATTATACATATAATTACTGTTGCAAACTGCTGCTGTGAGATATCGTGTTCACGTCAGAAGCAGCTAAACACCGAGCATATCAAGCATACAAACGCGACTCACTTCGGAGACAACGCATCTCTATGTGAACAAAAAAGTTAACGAACTTTGCGATGCTGTACTGACTTGTACAATTTTCTCGTTATTCGCCCGCCAGATTTGTGTTAATAACCATTATCTACCATGGCAAGCATTCGTCCCGTCTCAACTCTCACTCTCCCTCTCTCGTTTTCCTCTGCTGTGATATTTATTGACTCTAGCTTCGCACGATACTTGAAAATGTATGCATATGACGATAACATACGGACACATAACTTCAATGTAAACGCTGTCAGATTCCCACACATACACACACATAACTGCACACCAGATGATCATGATGGTGGTGGTGGTCAGCATTAAAAACGAAACGCGAGAACGGTCTCGGTAAGGGCGCTCAACGACGCCAAAAAATTGTGACAAATAGTTTCGTTCGCTGTCAACCTCCCTCCACAAATGCTTACATAAATAGCGTTACATCTGCTGGCGGCGGTTGACGGCAAAGACTGACTCGAGCGAATCAGTAGCAACAGAGATCAACATCGTCCACCAGCGAGCTGCTGCTTTTGACGCTCAGTGCTATCGTATGAACTGGGCATACAACTATGGAGTGGATCATATCCCCGTGCCTATCCGCCCTGCCCCAACGCAGCGTTAGCCGTGGAGGCACGACGTTGCCGCAACGACATGCCAGCATATATATATATATATATATAAATATATATATATATATATATATATAAATATATATATATATATATAAATATATATATATATATAAATATATATATATATATATATATATATAATACTTTGTGGTGCTCGTACAGTTGTCACCAGGTTATTCAATACCGCTGTCGTTCGCTTTGCGCCTGCTGCGGCTGCTGCTGCCGCCGCCGTTGTCACCGTTCCCGTCTCGCGTTGTCGCCTCCCTTTGCCGGAAGCTGCCGGAGGCGCCCGTGCCCGTGGTGCCGAATGGGAGAGGACACCGCTACGCTGCCCGAACGTTCGCCGGCGACCTCCGCTCACACCAGCCATGCTTTCTCTCCCTATCTCTCTCTCTATCTCTCTCTCTCTTGCTTTGTGTGTCTGGCCGGTCAACTATGCACTGCTGCCTTTCGGCCACAGCAGCAGCAGCAGCAGCAGCAACTGCTACCACTGCTGTAATACCACTGGCTCTAGTACACACGATGCAGCACACTATCAACAAACACATTCGGTCTCTGTGTCTGTCTGTCTGTCGGTGGGTGAACACACCCTCGCGCGCGCGCGACACAAAGCCAAAGAGGGACGACCAGCCACAGCTTGTCTATCTGTTCTTGGCGGAACGACGCTGCAACGTCGTATTCGGCTCGGGAGAGACATGATATGAAGAAGGAGAGACAGGACCAGCCAATGGAGCTTCTTATCTTGCTGACGGATCACCGTGACTTCTGCAGCCGCAGCCGCAGATGCTGTTAGTTACCGCCAGCGTAGACGACGGTGGTTGTCGGGGTGGTGCTGGTGCTGCTGCTGCTGCTGCTGCTGATGATGATGGTAGTGGTGGCAGAGACGCCACCGCCCCGCGCGCCTAGAGATGGGTGCTGCCGGTATTCATCCCCCCATATAGTGCTGGTTGTGCTGCCGCCGCTGCTGCTGCTCCTTCTGGTCGTTGTTGTACTCCAGCTGTTGCTACACCGCCGCACCGATTCCTCCCTGTCGGACAGGGACACAGATAGATAAATAAAGGGGAGGAGAGATAGGCAGAATGGAAGGCCACGACGAAAGACAACAAAAAAAAATAAGAAAGAAAACGAAATGTGAATGTAAAAACGAAAGCAAGCTAACGGAAACTAGGCCGTTTGCAGCGGCCCAGACATAATCATCGTCGGCGGAACGATCGTCGGCCGAAGGCGAACAGGGGAAAGTTTGGAAGGTTGCTTGAAATAAATAAGTTGGCGAGGCGAATGTTGAGCCTTTCAGCTGAAGTTGGCGAACATATCGTGTGTCAAGGTATGTCTCTGTGTGTGTGTATGTGTGTGTGTGTGTTAGACCTGCATATGCATATGTGTGTGTATATAGGGTGTATATGTGTCAGAGGGAAAAAAATGTAAACTAAATATGAATGCGATGATAGAGGTGATGATGTATCCCTTAGATTGTATATTCCCTCTTCGTTGCCATTCCACTAGATACGATGATTATTATTATTGTTATTATTATTATTATTATTATTATTGTTATATGATAAAGGCGGGCTCTGTTATGCACATATATATGTGTAAATATATATGTATCTATGTATGCATGTAACGCTACCCTCTGCTGTCTCATGAATCGATCTCAATCTGAGTAACGTTCTTAGGGTTGAAATAGCGAATGTCTGTCTCGATGGCGATGAGAAATTTCTTGACAGACGCTGGCTATATTCCGCTTAGATTAACCGCTCGAATTCTGAAAGGCAGCAGCTGATTTCTGCTCGATATTATAATGTAATAGATAAAAGCATCAGTGCACAAATAGAGCGATCACTCATCAGGTAATTTACTGAACACTACATGCGATGCTTATTTGAGCATAGAGGAGCCAACGGTAACACCAGACAACCACCACGCGATTGCCAACAATAGTCTATCCGTAAGGGCACTTGGAACTCATGTCAAGATGACCAACGTGCACACGTGCACAAAAATTATTTGATGTCCTTGTAAGCGCGTGTGTATATTTTTTTAAAAAATAATAAACAATACAACAATAATGAGCAACAATTCGAATTTCTTTAATCGAATGTCCAATTAATTTGAAACTCTTGTTTTCCAAAAGATACAAGTATCATTTTTCCTAGAGTCCCTGTTAGAGTAACGGTTGTGAAGAATCGTTGCTTCCCGAAGAGTCAACTGTAGCTGTTCCATGAAAGTTGTTTTGTTGCAAACAAAAAAAACTTGAATAAAGACTAGTAGAAAACAGAAGTATATAAAAATAACACCAAAATGATAATTGCTGATTATATTTTAAGGCGATATCGACTCAAAAGGTCGACAATTGTGCGATCAAGGGATCGAAGCCTGAATTACTGCCTCTATGCCTATCTACCCCATTGCTACCACTTTTATGTTCGCGCTAGATGTTCCCATCATGCGGAACCGTGGAGCTCTGGAGCAAACCACCTACTGGCAATCGTACGCTTAAATGAATACATCTTGTTTCACACGCTGATGCTGGCCGCGGCAACCGCCCTTTATTTTATCAGCAGCCAAATGTGTCGAGCGAATACATTGTTAACTCGAAAAATCACAAGTGAACACCAACCACAATAGCAGCAGCAGCAGCAGCCGCAGCAACAACAACAATAACGACTACAACAACAACAGCAACAACAGCAACTATCTTCTCGACAATTATGACATTCGGTTCGGTATCGATCGTCGATCCTATCCGTGATAGATCACAACGCTGAATGTGTGCGCTGTTTCTGATCGATCATCGGTTCGTCCTTTGGCTCGGGAAGTTCGTCCTGTACCAGCAGGCCCGCCACTAAGCGGACAGGTCGGCAGGCAGTCTGTTTTCATTGGATGTTGATAAAGTTGCACCACAGCCACAATCGTGTCACGTCTACCGCGGCGCGACGCTACGTACGGCGAGGCAAATGTCACTTTCGGTTGTCGCCGTAAAGACAGGAAAGAGCA
Organism: Stratiolaelaps scimitus; assembly: GCA_019614645.1. Classification (NCBI taxonomy): domain Eukaryota; kingdom Metazoa; phylum Arthropoda; class Arachnida; order Mesostigmata; family Laelapidae; genus Stratiolaelaps; species Stratiolaelaps scimitus. The sequence goes on from JABWDB010000077.1 coordinate 125,993, forward strand.
CTCTACGTCGGTTGGCCGTGCCGTTTTAAGCAGTATGATTGATCCATGCGCAATCTCACGGGTTGTTTTTTTTCGTTGTTCTCAACCCGTCTTAGACGGAGACGGCGTTGGCGGCGACCGGGAGCACTCGGTTGGTTTCATGTGGTCCGGCGACTAGTATGGCGTCTTAGCAACAGGCTTAGACTATGGTGTGCGGGCACCGCGTGACTATGGTTGCTACTACTAAAGTGTAATGAAATATTAATACGGCATAACCGAATATAAAGGATCACGTTAAAATAACGTTTATCATCAGGTACAATTTATTGTACGTTGAAATGCCGTAGCGAAATAGGTCCCACCCACAGCACTTGCATAGAATAGTCTGTCAGAACAACGACAAAGGGATCAATCTTCTTATCATATGTGAATTGTAATAAGCAAGGCTGACTTATGAATCAATGGGGCTGTTATTTACAATTAATGTTGTTGAATGACTTTAAGGAAAATGATTGTTTCTGGAAGTTACCCTAGTCAAATCTAGTGTCATTAAGTAATTAAACGGTATCACGAAACATTGCGCCTCCAAGAAATTGGTGGCCCATTCAAGAAGATACGGAGTGCTTCAACGGACGCCATCCCCCGTGACCAAGTGAATCTGTTGACCAAGCAGTCATGAAGATGGTAGTAGCCCTTGGAGTTCACCTCTGTCTGATACGATATCCTTGATCTATACTCCGCACCGTACCGAGGTGACCGTTCCGAGCATCGAGTCTATTTTCTTGGCTTGATTGGTGGAAATTACCGTTATTGGGCTAAGAGACCAGAATAGGTTAATTTGTGAAGTGCTCATGTTCCGTGGTTGAATGGACATCTTGATGATGCTAAAGGGAGAGCCGATCTGAGTACTCAGTAAAATGAAACCTTGTTGATACCTTGAGCTACATGTACGTATATATATTGACACAGTATATTTCTAACCAGCGGCGATAGTGGCTAAGAGGAGTATAGCACAAAGAGAACGGAGACTGTCGATCTAAGGACTATGATATTTGTATACTAGATTCGCTTGTAGAGCACGAATGTCCCTTTTGAGTAGAAACTATGCTTGGGCAGTACTTGTTCCGAGGTCAAACTGATTGTCCATGCTTTACAGTGAATAGAGTAGATATGTCGTCGATACGAATTGTCCAGTTTTCAATATTCAATTCGAAGCTCCTCTCAATGTGTGCGTGTGTGCTTCCTCATCAATTTCTGATCTCTACTTGAAATGCTTCCTTTAAGAAAAAACGATAGATCGGACGAGTAAGCTGTTGTCTCCTCTCTGATCATTTTTAGAGAAAATCTGAAATTTGGTAAATTTGGCTTTGCGTAATAAATGTAGGTTGGCAGTCTCACCTGTAGACTTACAATAGACCAGCGTTCCAGGGTTGGCCGGAGCAGTTACATACCTTCCCCAGAGATCGAAGTAATGCCAAGCGTACCGACTCCATGGAAAAGATACACTCTCAGCAGAGAATTGGTTTTAGCAGGTAAAAGCGTCTTGTCATCCACGTCAACCCCCCTGCACTCGATCGGGCCATTTTAATGGGGACTGGAAGGTGTCTCTGGGGGTGTTCATGCGGTTGAAGAAAATTTCCTCCTCTCAAATAAAACCGCTGCCGGGTGGCAGGACTCGCGTCTGCCTAGCTCGTTAGCCTTACAATCAATACACGTAGGTATTATGCAACTAAATACTATGTATGTTCAGTGACAATTAGGCAATGATAAACAATTAGTTAATGACAATTAGGTAAGTGTTGCTTGACTGGCATTGAAGTGACAAACCTGTGAACGAATTTTCCTGACACTTATTTACATTGGATTCCCTTAGAGGTACATCCGCAGAAAACGGAGACGCGTCCATCGTTTTAAAGAAAGAGCAAATGACTTTTGCTCTGAACGCACAAATGATAGATTGTACCTTAAGTTAAGTGTCCTTAAGCACCTACGGGATTGTCTAAACGTTGCCGAGGTGGGCGCGTCATGTTCCTACACTGGCAGTAGCGGGCGGCGAGTACATCTAGCATAAGAGGAATAGGTGACTTTGAGTTTGCATGTCGATAAACTGAACCAGCTAGATGTGGCACACGAAGCACAAGGGCACAATGTCTCATAGAAAACATCGGTCGAGCTTTAGTCCTACCTTAGGTGCCTCAAAGAAGAACAGCGTGCCCTGGCAATATTTCTCGTTTTGAAGGTTGCGCATCGTCCATACCCGGCCACGTTGAGCAGCCCCTGACCCAATGAGCTCTGTGTTTATGCCGGTGTGGACCAGCTAGCTGTTCTGGAAGTCCTACAGACGGAGGACTACGAGGGTTTTACGAGTTGGTCCCTCCTGTTCGATAGAAACGGATGCAGCTGTGTACTCCTCCCTCCGCTGACGATGTTCAGGGAGATTGATCTCAGCGCGTATGCGTATGAGAATCTTGAAATGCTCAACACTGAGAGTCAATAAAACAAAGCGCGTTGCTTGTTGCTCCATCTAAATGGATTCTGATGCGCGATGCAAGATTACATTCTCCCTCCTATATATATATATATATATATATATATATATATATATGTGTATGTATCAGCCACGACGTTGTCTTTTGTTTTACATTGTTCCAGAGGCATGATACGGATTCTGCTTATGTGGCTATCTTCGTTGTGTTCTACGTGCGGGTTGAGCTGTTCGACAAAAGGGACAAAAGCACTTTCAGTTAGTGGTTAGTTACTCAGTGGTCAATGAGGTGGACGCCACAAATTTCAAATGATGGAGTCGGGTTGGCGTCACCCTGCAGAATCGAATCTATTGATTCTGATGGTAATTCTCGCGAATTAGTAGCTGGTTAAGCTGAGTGTAGCTATTCGAGACTTCCTACATCATATCATCAGAATCCGCAGCTCACTGCTGTTCTCATGATTGATACAACTACGCAACAACAAAACGTTTGCCGGGCATGTGCACAATTAATTGTTCCTTGATAGCTTAATAACTGCTCATTTTAATGTCAACCGAAACTGTCTTCGAAGTTGATCTAAAAGCTCGGCGATTGGGATATTGAAGGTCCGTGGTTTCTTAGTAAAGATTTTGCTACGAGTTGCGCCTTGCTCAAGAAACGAAGCTCATTCGAATTTTTTTGGTCTCAACTTGTTTCTGATATTCAAAGATCAATGTTGACTTCATCTTTTAATCTTCTTTAAAAATACCTATACAAGCGATACATCTAGTGGCCTGTGACCTATCTTGACGATAACCCCAGGATATTTACACACCCAGGATAGATATGTGTCTATCCGACGACGATATCGCGTTCAGCTTTTAATGACACTTGACGATAAACATGCCACATATAGTAAATCTTCCTTCCTCCCCTTTCGTACATGTTCAACATTCGAAACAGCTGCATCAAATCTCGACGCTTGAAAGCAGAATCCGGACCAGCGAAGCAAACGCGTTTCCATCACCTTTTTGAGTTCATCAATTCATGATATCGGGGGTGGCGGGAGGGGTTCAACAATACCGCGATTCTGTTACATTTAACTAAGCCCGTCTAGCTATGTATATGTCTTACTACCGAAACCTATGGCTCTGCTCTCTTGAGCTGACGCCTAACGAAGGAGTGAGCTCTTATCGTATGGTTAAAGAAGCGAAAACAACTCGTTGCATATCATGCCATCACATCTTCATATAATCAGTCGAAGGTACTGTCATCGTTCGCTCATAGGGAACAACATTGTCGTTCTGGGAATCTGCACCTGGCCCACGTCATCAACCAAGCGAAAGGCTGAGCCAGCCTGGACTCGGATGGGCTCGACGCTAGGCATCGCTGTGACATTCTCAATTCATGGCCATGGTCTATGCGCCGACTTCTTCCCGCCGTCCTCTAGAGATATCTACCTCTACAAATGTCATCATGTGCCGCACCTCTTTCCCTTCTCTTCAGTGTCAGTGCATCTTAAAGGGCTGTCGTAGGACGCAGCTGTGTGGCTGCAGTGCGACGATGGCCAGCGGAAGAAGACGTTCAGCCATCCGCGTGTTTCTCATTGCCGTCGGCTACAGATGATCTGGTCGACTGGCGGCGGCTGGGCTTGCGTCTGACTTAGGACCCCTCTGGCCACGGGCTGCTTCTCTAAGTGCTTTCCGAGTGCGGTGACTCGGAGGGTGATCGAACCATTGCTCGGCCCCGATGCAAATGTCTGATTGTTTCGTTGCTCGCAGGGTACCCAGACCGACTCTATATATAGAGGGAGAGAAAAGGGACAAACGGAGCGGGCTTACTCGAATCGTACGGATAGTATGTGGACACTCACAACAGATCATCAGCTATGACTCTAGCTGGCAACGTGAGAAGCACAGCCAGCTTGTCATTCGGCACATCACGAGAATAAAAGTTCACACCGAGGTAACCACCGAAAGGGTTGTGTTGTATCCAACACAACGCACACACGTCTGGCATTAGCCATGTAGTACTGTGAGCAGGACTACTGATCGAGAGATCGTTGGCTATCCTATGCGCCCGCATTTCAACTGGATTTCCCTGAGCTTACGCGACGGTTGTAACAGGTCGAGAAGGGAAAAGAGGTAGAGAGAGAGAGAGAGATCAAGCCAGACCTGATCGTCGATTTTGTCATATGACCGGCCTCTGGCCATCTGGCTGGCTTTCGAGTTTTGTCATCTTCACATGAAGGGCTATTCCTAAACCTCATAATATTCCCTTCGGAAGTTTGTTTAATGCATAAACTGCATCACATACACCTGTTGAGTTTGTGGATACTATCAAGTAAATCAGAAACTGTCTTTGAATTGAAGTCCTTAATTGAAAACGATTACGGATAACTGGCGGCGGACTATTCTTTAATTGTTTATTCGCCTGAACACTAGAGATAAAGAGGGGGTTACCGTTTCATTTAGATTATTCCCTAGAAATAATTCCTAAGTATTGTATGTTTGAATAAATATCTCCATCTAGCCTTTAGGTTATATCGTCCATTGATGATGGCATCGTTGTAGTGTTTGGACGTAGTCATTAAGTGCTCAATTGTATCAGAGGCTTTCAAGTATTTGTAGTAGACGTTCCATATATCGGTAAAATAGACGACTACATCCCTTAGGAAAGGGGCTCCCCACGGGTTTTTTTCATAGCCAATAGAACATTTGCACATGGAACCCGAAATATATTCAGCAACAAAGCCATGGGAAGGTAAATAAAAACATTCCGCCTTTTAGCAAACACGTTACCACTTGCTTCAGTCGCATATGTGTGCTCCCATATTTAAGTCCCATATGACGTGCTTTTATAACAATGGCCGCCATGACAAAGCTGAGCTGGGTTCAGTGCGTATATATACGAATTGATAATAAATATCAATAATATAGGTAATTATAACGAACAACGCCATGCACGTTGTAGGCTTTTTGCACCATTTTAGGCGTTTACATCAACTAATAATTATTCTGACTGGCGGTAATAACGTTAGTGGTAACAGCGTAATTCAACAAAAATATTTTATTATGAGCCGATTACTAAACGGCTCCTTTAGTAAACGGCTTGTAGAGCACATCGATTCGTGATTAATTTTCGACAAACCCGTGGCGCGTGCAGAGCTCAAAAACTGCGTCTGCCGATGCAAGTTCCCCTCGAACAGATGACGATGACGAACAAACACAGAGCAAATATAAATGTACAATATCTCGTACATTTCATTATAATAATAATAATAATAATAATATTGTACCGACATGAGTTTTGAACATAGAGCAACCCCAATCTACCTGCACTATCATCGACTTGTGATCGGGGAGGCATTGTAAATCAATGTTCTCTGTCAGAGGTGGAATAAATTCTCTGTTTAACTCGATCCTCCATTACTGGCGATCATCATCGAGCGTTCGACCACAAGCCAATCTCAGGCCCCTCCCGCCCTCCGCGTCTTTCACCAAACGCCGCAGGATTTAGGGGAAGCTGTTGGGGCTGTCGGAATCCGATTGATGGTGCCATTAATACGCGACACCGCTATTCTCAATTGAATGCTGCTCTATGATGATGTGAAAAATGAAAGGCTGCATTTCGTTGTTTCCTTACCTGGCCTGCGTATGTACCCTGCAGGGTGCAAGGCCTGATTTTGCGTGTGACTGGCATAGCGTACGTTTTTTTGAGGTGTTCTTCATCATCATCGTGTACCCAGATCGTAGAAAACACGCGTTCTTCGCCAAATGGCAAACAAGCTAGTACACTCGGCAAGCTGAGCTTTTGCTGGGTTGGCATTTCTGCACTAAATGGTCGTGGCGAAGCCGGTATGGTAAATGCGGCGAGCATATTTTTGCCTACTGATGCTGGATTGCAAATTGCGAGGAGTAGTATTTAATATAGTGTCCCTCTTGAGGGCTATTTGTTTTGCAGGCTAGCGCCAAGTGCTAGCCTGCTAGTTCGCATGTCGCATTGAGGGATAATCGATTGTTGCGGAAGGCAAGATCCACCTAATTGTTCATGGAATTAAATCGCAATTTATCCCTAGCAAGGTATAATATAGCAAAGGGATGGTTCATACTCAAAAGATGCTTGATGACTCTACATATGGCTTCTGGCAATCGAAAGCAAATAGAAATGGGGACGCCCTCACTGTAGTCCTCGTCCATAGCGACACCTTCATTCTTCTTCCAAATTACACATCTCATAACATTCGCAGATCGCACACGAAGCGAGATACGAATATGATGTTTGCCGACAGATGCATTCAGCCGCCCTGAGGACCAGATGACTGATCTGACGCTGAGGTCTCTGGCCCCCGAACAAACGAGAAGACACGTTCGCACTCGCAACGGCAGAAATACCTCTGCAGGTCCGCATCATCGCACGAAGTCGTCGTGTAGTTGCCAAGCGCTCTGAAGAAATCTTCGATAGAACGATTACACCGCGCATCTGAAAACCAGGCTGACAAACGAACGCTACGGCTCAGCAGCAGCAGCAGTAGCAGCATCCTACGAGTAGTTAGTTCTACATTACTGACCTCTACAGCTGTAGTGATTGTCACCATTCTATATCTCCCTCCCTCCATCTCTCTCTCGTTCACCGCGTTCCATAGCTGTGCCACAGTTGTAGTGGGGTATTGACTTGGTGCACAGGGGCCGGCACATGCGACGTTAACGCCTCCTGTCGTTTGGCTATCCAATGTATGTCTCATCTTATTTCGCCATCGCTGACGATTACTATAATACAGCCAGTAGTCCCTTCCTCCAAATGTTGTTCTGCCACTTCTTTTGCCGGCTGGCTAGAGCCTACCTCTGCGGCCTTACCGATTGACAAGGAAATAGTGTATCGTCATTATAGATTTCTCGTCTTGCCTCCTCTGAGCGCCACACTCGTCCATCCGTCACTACTTCGTTGTACTACTCATTTGGTGGTCCTTCTCAACCACCGATGTCTCTTCTCCATACGCCTCACTTCGTTGTCTATCTTGCCTGTTCTTTTTCATTTGATTATGAATCGCACTCTCCGGGTATTCCCTTCAATCTTCAATATGACTGGCGCTTCTGTCCTGGCGACATCAACACTAACAAGCTATAATAACCATGCTAGCGTTCTCGAGAAACTATGCTGTGTATCGCCGAGATTTCGATCGCATCGGCGCCGATCTAGAAAGAGACTTTACATATGTGTGGTCTATGGTCGTAAGTTAAAGCATTCGTGCGCTGGTCAGCCACATCAATTTCAGCAGATGTAACGCGTTTGCACCGCCCCGTCAGTTGCGGGACAGTGAGAGAATGTGAGAGAGAGAGAGAACGGGCAGTGTTCCAAACGCCTGATGTCTACTGCCCTCATCATGTTGTCGCTGAGATGTTTACGCATTCGATGTGCTCCAATGTGTAGATTTGTGTTCAGCAACTAGTCGATACCGAGTAACCTCGAGTGCGGCCGCTCGGAGTACAGGGACAATAGTCGATCGATTCGTCGGTATCACAACGCCGATTTGATATTTCCTTTCGAATTTGACATGCTGCTTCGATTTTCAAACGCTTTGTGGACTCCCCAGAGACGGAGGAAACGAGAACTAGTACTAAGCTCTGAAAGCGGACGAATGCGGCGACGTCAAGACGGCGGCTAGAGGCGGCCGTAAAAAAGCGTAGGTACTGGATACATCCGACGGTCACCGCAGCTAGTGACGCCTCGGACTGACGCGTCACGCAGTGGTGGCCTGGTGCTCGTTGATAACGAGTGGATCGTTGAGGCCTCGTTCGGTATTTTTCAGCACTAGATTCCCTGAATGCGAACTACACGCAAGAGTTATTTTGCTGATCAAGACACCACTGGCCTTCATGACCTGCCGGCATCGTCCATTGCCAATGGCCTCGTTGTCAGTGAGGCTCATGAGATGGATACAGCTTAAAAGATTACATACGAAGAGAAAAATAACAACGAACTGACACCACAGAATACATAAGTTGTGATATGTTTCGTAGCGGATGTCACACTGACACTAAAGAAGGTGATTTCCGATGGATGACGACCTGTCGCCTGTGAAACTGACTTTGTGCAGATTCGCCCAAGGGAGGAAAATTAGTAATAATCCGCGACGTGTACCAAAGGCCACAATTTCCACTTCATCGATTTTGCCGTATCATTTGTGCGTATCTCCTACAAATGATTTCAAGCAACGTCGAGCTGCAATATCGATTTGGGAATAAAAACGTTGAAGAGGCAGGGTCCGCTTTTGATCATAGCGTTTGTGCCTTTGACCACCTCCTATGACCCTGTAGAACAGTCGTATCTAGTGTTTTATTAGCTGGGAATGCAGGAACAATGAACAATGATTCGTTTGAATACAAATAGGTATGACATGCTCAGCTGTAGCGTAAGATAAGGATAAAATAGGTAGACAACTTTAAGAAACTCGTCAAATTGCTGATGAACAGCGATAACTATTGAGCCACAATTTGGACCTAGAAGGATGATTTTGACAGATATTCACTGAGCACTTGGCCAGGTTCCCATTTCACCAGCTCGGTTTACGCAGCCGGACAAATAACATTCACAACATTTACAAGTGCCAATCCACCATGAGATATTTAGTATTTACATACATATGTACATACACGTTGACGCCATGTCTTTCAACCCTCTCTACCGTTGAAGTGATACAGACTTGAACTAAACGAACTAAACCACTGCTAAGAAGAAAGTCTATTGCATTCAATCCCACTCACAAGTGTACATATCATCGACAGACGAACCGTTGATCGGTATCTACCCCAGTCATAATTTTAATAATTAAGCAGTGTCCAACATCTTTTACAATGGTAATACTACTCTGTACGTCTCAAGTTCGACATAGTACGTCCCACTACACGACAGCTGATTCCAGAACGATCGTGATTGTAACGTAACAAGAACATAGACGTTTCGCGACTGAGCGAAAAAAAAAACAACTCACTGGGTCCACTAGTCTATTCGACGGCAAAATATGGATTCGATCCCCTATGGATATACCGGTCTAGCTTCGACAATATTTTCTCACCGACGTTAATGGCGTGGTCAATATTTACAAGCACACTGGGTCTGATTTCCGCTGCGGCCCTTCCACGCAGCCTTTTTCGTATGCATCGACTCTGTGTGATATGTGTCACACGAGATCGTGTACCAACGTCCGTGGCCCGAGCAAGGGCATAACGCCTAGCTACCGCCTTCTTGCCGTAACGCCCAACTACTATCGTAGTTCATAGTGAATCACAGCGGACGTTTTCGTTCGCGAGCCACAATAATTCAATCAATATAACGACGAGGGACAAATATCGCAAACGATGTTAGAGGACGAGGCCCCTTGACGCCACCTTCGAGAGCGAACGCTCGCCGAAGATACTGGAAACTGTCCGCCCTACCCATTAATCTTGGGTCGTACTTACCTTATCTCATATGTTTCGCAGAAATCAACCCATTTTTTTTGCTGGTGAGCCTAGTTCGTCTGTGCTACATCGATACATATGTGGTTGGCAGGATATTTTTCTAGGTTTCTTCGTTTAAAAGCACTTCTTAAGCACTGCGTAGACAGTTGTATTATAAAACAGCGTCAGATACTCTTATAGGTCATACGATATCTCGTTTAACTGATGGCAAGAATTTCGTTTTTATTCAAATGGCCCAACGTCTGCCAGTATACGTGCCGTACGTATACGACGAGCTTGTGTCGTTTAGGTGTAAATAGCTCTCTCTCTCTCTCTCTCTCTCTCTATGGTTCTGCCCGTTTGTCTTAAGAGCCTGGTTTGAGAAAATATGTTGTAACAATACTTGAAGATAATTTGAGCAACAATGGTACCCCGTGAACATAGTATAATATATTAATAATTTAGAAGACTATCACACAAAAGAAATTCAATCTAACTTCCCCTGATCTTCAATGGAAATGGCAATTGGATGCTATGTTAAGTCATGTGTGGACCTTGCATGCAACCTTGCCTCATCAATAAATACATCGAGGGTTTGATGACCAGCCAAAATGCCAATGCATTTTGTGTGTACTGATTCGATCTTTCACATGTTGTATGTATTTACATATCGTGTCACCAAAGGGCCACTCTATCGGACAACCTTGCTCTTAGCGAGAACATCAGTGAACACGCGAATAGATTCACAACCTTTCCATAATGGCAACAAAGCAAGACGCCTCTTAGTCGCCCCTGATCAGAGATAAGGTCAAACTGTACAATTCGCGCTAGGTGATGATCGATCGGTCGCCACAGATACCTCGGACTAGGACTAGGAAACGTCATAACCGGTGCGGCATAATGAAAGCCTTAAATTATACGAATCAAGGACACTTGTGCGTTTCTTCATCGAATGGCGGCATTGAACCGAAGCGACAATGGAAAACATCAATGTTTACAAAAGCTCGATTTATGATAGCCAACGCGGATGAATGCGGATGTGGTCGATAAACAAAATCCGTGCTAAGCATTCGTTCGTTTTGGGTGAGCAAATGTCCCTAGTGACACAGGGAACTCGTCATTATAACAACATGTGTTGTTGTTGCTTTGCATTCATTATATCAAGACGATCATACACTGTGTTGGGGTCAGCCAGTCGCAGAGTATGCCAACCTCATATGGCGTAGTCAGTTCCTGTATTCAAATATACACATCAACACAACTATAGAACGTTGTTTTTGTAACGGGAATGAAGAGGAACTATCTGTCCCGATATCTACTCATATCGTGAGCGTTGCATGATGAGAATAAATAAAGCGCATTGAGCGTTTACTCGCAAGAATAAGAACATTGACGTCGCCTGATCCTATTTATCATTCTTGTACAACACATTATATTCATGAAGCGATCTCATACATCCGAGTTCGATGCGGAAATAACTGGATAGACTGAATAATAACTGGATGTCGCTTATAAATAATTTCGCAGTCCCGACTCGACCTCGTATAACCAACCAGACCATGCTCCGATTCTGGCTCTTGTAGACATTTGCCACCTAATGTTATCTGGTCTGACCGACCACCTATTTCGGACGCAGCCAGCCTTTCGTCTCCAAGAGTTAGAGCCACTAAACTCACATAGTGCCAGTAGTAAGAATAGCGTTAATGGCTATAGAGTGGCGCTTACTTATATAGAATGGGGCCATCACTGGCGTGCGATCGTGTGGTCTACCCAGGCGGATTCTCCTTCATGAGCGTATCTGCGTGCGCGCATGTGTCTCTCAGTATGTCTGTATGGAAAGTGACACCTGAGGGCACCGTAATGAGCCCTTACTTTTCGCACCAAGGCATCGCAGACTGGTATCATCGTCTTTCTGTGAGCTATACTCACTTTTAGTTGTAACCCATAGGACACGGGGTCGAAGCACGTGAGCCAAACGTTACTGGAGAACTATCGAAGGATCGCTACGGCCAGAATATGTCTGATCATAAGACGGTCGGCGTACGCGAATTGAAAACATACGATTGTTATGGACACAATTTTCCTATACATATATATATATATAACGGAGCTTGGTTCACGGTGTGAAATATGAGCAGGGTTATTTTCGGTGGGTCTGCCTTATAAGACCGATTGGGAGACTGGCTACTTTCAGCTTTGCCGAAATGGAACACAAAGGTCCTCCGCTTTGGTGTCACCGCTTGCCTGCTCATGGAACGGGCCCAGTAACGGGCCAAAAAAGATGCCGGCACCACATACATATATATATTAAGTATAGCGGGAAAGAATATTACTGACAACACAGACTGTCGAACAACCATCACGGTGTATAATTTTGCCGAGCAAGCGACCTCGAGAAGTCCTCATGGTACATAGGAACCACCGGAGACCACCACCGCTGCTGCTGCTGCTGTTATTATAGCATTCAGCTTTTTGAACGAACGGCATTATTATTATTATTCTTATAATACATCTTGTGACTCACTTCAAATTACCTCGCTATTTTCAAGTGTTCTTCATTGCTTTCTGTAGCCTTATCCTCTCAGATATATATATATATATATATATATAGCAGCGGGTCGCGAAAAGTAGCGGACAGAGACGTTTTTAAATTATTATCGCTATTATCGCCACCCTACATATCATGTAACGCCTACAACAATCTGTTGAAACCCTGTACCACAGCAGGCTACCGCCGAATGAAGCAGCTGGAGTGGCAACACTTCGAGACGTTGTGTGTTAAACGGTGCCAAAACTTCTGTGAGAGCAGTACGGATACGCTTCGTATATACCGCCCACGCGAAGCCTATCCGACGACTCATCGCTCTCGTTAAGGAAACGCTGTTCATTTCTGCCTTGACGCGGTATAGCAGCACGTTCATTGGCACAGGAACAGATAATGCAAGAAAAAAAGATACCCGGGAACCTGAATGAAGGAATTGATGCACATGTTGTATCAACTGCCGAGATAGCATGTACAATAATGTACCCGCTCGACATCAAAATCACACACGAGGTTTAGCATCGCCACGAACTCAAATACAGACACATGAAAGCGAGAGAGAGAGAGAGAGAGCGAACGTCAAGGCCTAGGGTCTATAACGGAACAATCGAAACGCTCATGGGACAATAATCAGGTGAAAACAGCTGTTTAAATCTCTCAAGTGTGCGTGTTTTCTCATCGACCCATTGGGATTTCATCCCCTTGTATAAAATTACCTAGGTTATTGTATTCTACAATAGGCATGGTTCCACTTGTGTCTGAAACGAAACCGGCTGTTGGTTAATAACGTTAACGAACAACACCATTCTTTGGTACCATTATATATTACGTAAATACTTAGCTACATAAACTGAGTCGATCGTTTAACAGAGTTAGTCTTGAGTGATACACAATATATCACTAGCGGCCATTATAATATTTTAGATGATTTCGCTGTTTCAGTAAACCGGGAATTCTACGATATCGTCATCGTAATCCACCTGAAATGAATTAACTAATCGTAATGAATTAGGTCGATTACAGTCCCGGTAGTCAGCAAGTTCCTGCCAACTGAAAGTTGTACCAAATCTTGTCAGATCTCGACGAGATTACCAACCGCTTTGCCCTTTTCGTCAAACATCGCCCGTTAACTTTGCAAATGACCAAAAATGCCTCTTGAGAATGTCCCACTGATCAGCACTTTTTCGTGTTCTATTTACTGGGCAAATCAGCGTTAATAACATAATTTCCATCATATCAGCAGACCGCCAAAGTGCAAACACATCTAATGTCGGCCAGAGCAAAATAAAATTTGAAATAGGGATCACCGTTCGCACGGCGAACATTCTCCTCTGACAGCTCGAGTTGGTTGACATAACTTGACAGTGGTGGAGTCGATGTCGGATCTAGAAAGCGGCAATTTTACTACACAGCAAACCATTGGCGAGTCCGCTTTTTCTCGACACAATCGTTGGCTGTTGCTTGGCCGGGCTTCCGTCATATAGACATAGTCCAACAGTATTCGATGACCCCTTCGAAACCATCTCGTGTGTGGCTTGCATTAGATTGATGTCCGGCAGGTTGTGCCTTTCGTCAAATGCCGTCGTTATAGAATAGACTTCTCACCTCGGGTTTTCTCACCCATCGTCATCGGTAGTTTCTTATATGTACTCAACGAGACAGCAGATATCAAGACGCTCTAGGATGTCAAGCGATTACCGTTGCCGCCGCCGCCGCCGCCGCCACCACAACTTGGACGGCTTTTGCTTCGCCAGAATGCAATGCCCACTTCCACATGTCATTCAATGAAAGCTGACATCTCTGCTTTTTGACCCTTCAACTGTGGCCATGTGAGGCATGTTATTATATCAGGCATGTTACTTAAAGAGAGACCAGCTCTCGTTGAGATCTCTTGAAATCGCTCGCTGTCTGAGAAGGAAAGTAACCATTGGGACCAATCGCAGCTTCACACACACATACATTATATATATATATATATATATATATGCCGGTGTACTGGCTTTATTCAAGGATTATCGGAATCGTTTTAAAACAACGACAATTATATTCCACTATAGCGTTTCAGTAAGCGTGGCACTGACACCCATATATTTAGCTACATCTGTATAATAGGTATTTCGCAAGACTGGTCATTATGTTCTTATGACAAGGATACACGGGTGCACGCGCACACAACAGGGTATTCTGTCACGACAGCACGCGCCGCTGAAAGCACGTCAGTGATTACATGCACCCTCGTCGCACCCAATAAACAGCTGTATTCACTTCTGAAATTACAGACCGCCCCCACATCCGTCGTTTTCTACATTTTGATAGGTCCTGGCGGTTGGGGTCATTCCACCTCACCTCAACAGCGATGAGCTCACCGCTCACAGCGGGTTGGACCAGACCAGTGTATCAATTGACAAGCAATAGCAAGCTCTGCATTCTGGCCTTATATATATATATATAATAGGTACCAGCCACCTGAACTCGCTGTTGTTCGTCGTTCGCGAGCAGGTCCCTCTCCCTTGCTTGAAGTTTCAACCTGATAGGTTGCTAACCTGGCTGTATATACGTCGAAAAGGGCATTCCCCCTGGGCAAATGTGTCCACTTCTCTAAAGGGGTGACTCATGTCTATTATTGGACAGAATCACAGTGGGGCATAAGCCAGATCGCTTGCGTGGATCGTGCTATCCGGCCCAATCGCGTGTCAGTAATTAGGCTAGATTCCACAACCTCTCTTCGTCATGGTGATCTATGGACTTGGTGCGCAATGTCGACGTGAGGATCATACAGTATTAAAGGGGGCCCCTATACTTTGCATAGGCGTCACTAAACTTCTACTCGTGACTATAATGCTAATCTATTTCGTGTCATATTGCCACGTGAATTCAAGATGCCCGATATGTGCTGGTTAGAAATTCTGTGCATTTCTCGTGTAGAAATATTGCTGACAGTGTCTGTGTCCCCAGAGGTGCTCTTATATATATATATATATATATGTATATATGTATATAATTAGGGGTGGATCTATGTTTCTCGCTATTCTCAGGGAAAACAAAAATGTTCATAACTTGTACAAAACCATATTTAACAAAAAAAAGTCTCCCTCGGACACAGCACACTTTCCCTTTTCGTAAAAGCTTACTTCCTCGACCTCGACCAATGATGAGACGCCGTTTTCGACCTGTTGTACTGAGCTAAAAAATTTGCCATTCAGGCTGTTTTTCTAGTTCAGAAAAAGGTGGTAATCTGACGGGGCGAGCTCAGCGGGGTACAGCTGTGCGATAAAACTTCCCAATTCAACCGCGAAATGGTGTCCGGGGTCCTTGCGTTGGAAAATTACTTCTCCTCGCCTTGTGATGAGACTCGGTCGTCCCGACTTGGGAGTGTCTCTGAGGCCAAACTCACCGGCGTAAAAAATTTTGAACCACCTCTCAACCAAGGCACACGATGGTTCACAAGCCTCGTGCAGTCGGCAGCCGCGTCTCCGAGTTTGAACCTAAATAAACAATAACCTGAGAATCGTCACAAGACAGCTTCATTTTACCTCTTCAAGGAATAGCTTTTAAACCACCACGACAAAACATATTTCCACCCCTAATATATGCTATTTACGTTACCATACAAACGGAAGAAGATGAGATACATTTACACACACCTGTCCGAACCAATTATGTTTTTTTTTCGCTGTCGGTGTTGTGCTTGTTTAAACCGCGCAGTTGAACAGCAGGACAACAGCCTCATATTGAATGCTACAGCGGACACGTTCGTCTCTGTATTTACGAGCTGGTGCGGACACTGCGTCTGAGTGTTGGCTTCAAACTGTTGATCTCGAGTCTGCCTGGTAAACATAGAACATATCGTACTATTACGACGACGGCGACGTTATCTCGACCAAGGGAACACTATATGGCCCGTGGAGAATCAAGTCGACCTTCTCCAACTCTCCCATTTCCGGTCTATCGAGGACTCGGTGAGCCACTGTGCCGTTTGCTCCGTTAGCGCCGAGTCGATGCACTCGTGAATTGTCACATGTCCCCGTTGCTATCTACAGTACATAGTCCTCGCGAAACCTCCGGGCATATAAACACCGAACCCAACCCAGCCCAGTCTACATAAGTAAGTGACCTCCCCTCCGAGCCTGTGCTTCTATTGCTTCTCTCTCTGTATGTATCTACACTTGAAGTCGATGGATTCAGACGAAGATGACTCAGCAGGACGGTCTGCTTAGTCTCGGACGGTCTTGTTCACGTTGACTTGGCAAGGGGAGGATATATACCCCCAGGAAGCAAAATCTCTGTGCTGACAATCACAAAGATACTGTTCACGCACGCATGCAGATATCTATGCATGGGGCATGTCGAAACATATCCTCTATAATGGTAACGGTGGTTGGGGGCGGATGGGAGCTAGGCTATGCAGGCTTGTAGTTGGGTAGAGAGGATCAAGAAATATTATCACAGTTTCTATTAGATATTTTGCAGCTTACTAATGCTGAGCGAGAATGTATTGGAAGGCGATTCGCTTTGCGACAGTAATATAGAAGATTTATAATGCAAATAACGATTACAGAAAGGCCTCATTTGGCCTATAATGTCTCACTTGGACTAATTAACCTTCCACTTACATCAATCTATCTGTAATATCAGCACTTTCTAGATATTGCAGTGGTTACCAAAACAACGGAGAACGACTAACCCTTGAGGCAGTAAACGCTTGATACATCTTAACCCGTTTAGTGAGTTCAGTTATCCGAACAGATAGTAATTGTCGAAATGCGATTTTCCGACGAAGAAAAAAGCGAGTGACCTCTAAATGCGGAGCAACTTTTTTAACACTATTTGACCGTATGTATCTATCTTTTCATTTACACAGTGACACTCGTTGTCCATCTCGTTGTTCATGTGTCACAATCACTGTCATGTCGTATAAAGCGATGCTAATTTAAATCGAATTAGTCGCTCACTGCCTCGAGTCCGAGGCTTTAATACCACGGCGGCTGGGGAGCGAGGGGCAACCAGTTGGAAGGAACACTGCGAACTTTTGACAAATTTTTAGAAATGGCCTGGCAATCTGAGCCGAAATCAAGGGCACCTGACCCTATATATATATAATTTTAAGGGCCACTCCAGCCCGGTTGTTTCCTATTATACAATGTGTCACATTTAGCTCTCGCTGGTTTCTCTCGTCGTCGTTCGAACGGCGGAAGCACCAACTCGTCCGAAATATGAAACGCGAGAGGCGCAAACTATCCACTAGACGACAAGTGTTGTTGTTTAAGACCCGTGCCCTGGCCGCCGACCGCCCGCCCGCCTGCTCCGTTTCCGAGCATCCGAGAGCGACTTTAGACGACGAGATCCAAGGGAAACGGAGACAAGCCCCACAGAAGCTGTTTCACCGATTAGATGAGTCATTGTCGTGGCCGACTATACACGTAGTATACGACATAATAATCATAATAATATGCCCCCTGACACAAGCACCCGCTTGGCCCCTCGCCAACAACACTATCATGTCGTGAGGTGCCTCCAGCCGGGACCGTCGGACTCCGATGTGCACTCTCCGTGATTCCTGACCCCGCAGCGGCTCGGCCGTCGTTGTCGCTCGGGGCGATGTCCTGAGCTTCTGCCGCTGCTGCTGAGCTACAACTGCACGGGGTGAAATCATGTGAGCGGGCTGTCTAGCTGCCTGGCTAGTTGGCTGCCAACAGAGAGAGAGAGAGAGAGAGGGATGCTGGACTCCTAGACTCCGGCAACTGAGCCTGCTGAAGAGCTCTGCGCATGTGATGCCAGCGATGATACTCGGACGTTGCTCGACCGATCCGAGGCTGTGTCTGGGGACGGCGTATCGGGGCGAAGGGGAAATGTAGAGGCCAGTCAGAGCACATCACGAATGGCCATCCTGATCGCGTGTGAATGATCGCGTAATTTGAACGCATGGATGGATGAATGACTCGACCCTCGGCCAGGCACCCGCGCTCGCGCTCAAGTGTTCTATTTAATTGAACGATGGAAATCGCTACTCACTGGATCACTGCGATTATCTGAGCAAGTGATTGTAGAAAAGATTTGTCGAGCGATGAAAAATGATACACGCGGTTATTCAAGCAGTGAAATGTTGTTTGAGAGATCTATGCATCAATGAATGTTGTTTAATTTGGCCGAGACGGGGCGGCTTTGTGTATGCGTTGGCTTACAGTTGGCTGAGAGGATTAGCTTACAGGTGGAAAGAAATCGGCTTTCAATGACGAAAATGAATGCGTTCCAGTTAAAACGTATCTTCGCTGAACGCTCCTTACAGTGAGCCGATACTTTTTCTCAACTGTAAACTTACATGTTAGCTTAGTGTAAACCTACTTTTGTCTCCCACCCGCCTGGCCAAGGGAGATATGATTTCGAGTTCACTGGTAAGTATGTGGCAATGTTAAATTAATGTTAATTAGAAATTAGATAGATCTTTACTTTAATTAGAGATCACATGGATATTTACTTCGATCTTTGCTTAACTTTGAAATTAAGTAGATTTTTAAGTAGGGATCACCGTTAGCTTGACGTGAAATGTATGCGTTTTTCGGAATACTTCGTTTCGCTGCTCGTAATAATTTTATATTGAGACTTAATTATTTAAATCATTGCTCGTATTTATTTTCATGCTATAACTGCTCGTATCTAATTCTATATTGTAACTATTTGAAAAATATCGTTTAATTCATCTCATCTTCTCATTAACTGCTGGCTTTCCTTTGAAGGACAAATTAAGCAACGGACGACTATGTACTAACAGAACATTACTTCCGTTACTTTGATCGTTAGAACGCGGCAATCGCTACACTAAGACGCTGTAGTTAACGAAATTAATACGCGGCGTATGAACCAGCACCAGCTGCGAGTTGTGCACGATACACGCCATCCACTTCCACTTGCGGGGGGGTCAGTCTAAAAGGTAGATATCGGCAAGCTCTACCAACCGATCCCTGGTATATCTTGACGTGCTCCCTTCTCGCATTTTCACCCACCTTCAACTGGATCTATCAGCCGACCCTATTATGAGAAGGAGCTTCTTGGATGTTTGTTAAGTTGGGCAACAAGTCGACGATTCTCGAGGCTGAGGCAGCCCTCAGGGGTCCAACGACACTTTGCCATGCTGAAGAAGTGGTGACGGCTTAGCATCGGTGGAAGGGGGGAGAGGTTGACACCGGGCTGTTCGCCGTGATTGGCCTGACAATCTCGGTGACAAAAGTCACGTTTCGCTGTTAACGCTACCAGCGCACAGGAGGTTGTTCGCGTTCGGGGAGCCTAGATATGCGCGCTTTCCTGATATATTCGCGGACTCCACAAAGTTAATGAAGCGAACTATTATGATCATCTAATACAGACATATATATCTACTCGACAGCGCGCACAGCATCGCAAAGATCTCGAAGGCGACTCTGTTGTTATGCATCAAATCCCTCCGTACTTTCTGTTGCTGTCATATTTGATGAGCACGACATAACAACTCGCATTCACTTTTGTGTTCATATTTTATAGTCAAACACCCCAACTCAGTATCGAAGTCATGTGAGACTGATGTTCCGTTCAGCATTTCCGTATAGGTGTTTACCAGTTACTCATATCCGCAAGAATAAAGCAATCAATCTGAGCAGAGGATCTTCAGACGAACAGCTCGAATATCAATACCACTGTGTTATTGACTCTGCGTTTGTCATTCATGCGTAATTCTCCGAAAACATAACATGAACAGTTATCAGTCCCTACTGGTGCTGCTGCTGCTGTTACTACTGCGGCGTCGGCGGCGGCGGCAACGGAAATTCCTGCAGAGTAACTTGAAATACCAAAGCGATCTAAACGCCTACGGCCGGCAGTGCTGTTCGCGCTCTCACTCGACTCGGCACTCGACAAGGACATCGATCCTATGAGGTGGGCCCAAGCAAAAAAAGAGCCGAGGAACACCGTAAGATTCAACGACAGGTTGGCAGAGACAAGGAATACATGCAATACTAGCGTATCTATGATGTGTCGTTCAATGCCAACGGTGATTTCGTCCGTCGTGTCTCCCGCAGCCGTTCGTCGCTTGCCACTGCTGCCCCTGCTCTGGGGACACTTTGGGGTCACACGATGTTGTTTCGGCCGTTTGTATCATGAAAGGCCACGAAGCGATACAGCGGTGCGTGGTCACCGCCACCGCCGCCGCCGCCGACGAACGACGCTCGCTGACAGTTGACACCTGCGGAGCGAGCTGCTGTCAAAGTTGACATACCCCACCGCCGCAGCCGCTGGCGTCCTCTCCTCTTTCTCCAATGAAGAGTGCAGCCGCATCGCGATGGTGACACTTAGCAACAGTGTGTCTTATCACTGCGTTGGCGATAACACTCGATTCGAATTGAGACAACGACGTCGAACATGAGCGAAAGACATAATAGACGTCGAAGCTCTTCTGTTCACAAAGAAGTTTTGTCACATGCTGCCATCTTCGACTCCTGACACTTGCGAAAGTTTCGTTCTTCGGCGACTGGGTTCCCCGCCCTTCTTGTGTTGTTTACATCTTCATTTCTACATAGGAAGATTGCAGCGTGAGTGGAACGCTCGTTGTCTTCTTTATATATATATATATATATATATATATATATATATATATATATATATTACTACTTGTACTATAATATTTACTCTGTCTAGCATGCATTATTCAGTCGGGAATTTTTTATAGTCGCTGTTTAATTATTTTATATCCATGCCATCCATGCCAATGTGTACTATGTTATAGTATAGCGATGTTTTCATTTTTCGCATTCGATTTGGCTTTATTTACGCGAGCTCTATTGTTTTTGGTGGATTGGTTCCCTTGTCACCATGGAGCCGCCTTCTGTCTGCAGCGAGTTCTACGTGGGCTAACTGCCGCTCAGGTTTCGAGAACATGTCAAGGGTATCGAAACTAGGGAAGGGATCGACTTTCCACAGAGGATGGTTGTTTTTTTTTTTAGGTAGAGACGTTTTTGTCACACACGTTAGCCCCTCCCCCGCCCCCAGCACTGGATCGGCCCATCTTCGATCCAGATTGCGATATCTCTAGTGATATCTGTGCCTTTGAATAAAATTTCCTCCTCTATAAATATTCACAGTGCCGCTCAGGTAGGCTAACTCTGCCAATTCGCTCTGTCAAATGTTTGTTTCTAACTCAAATGTTTGTCGTTATGCAATTTTCCACTCTCGCTGTGAAATTCTGAGACATTGTCAGCGGGCTGGTCAGCGGATGAGGTGTCATTGAATAATGAACGGTTCGTTTTTTTTCTCGTGATGACATAATTGGTCCTGGTGCTGATGACGATGATGCTGATGATTTATCATTATAATCGATATTGCCAAATTCAAATGTTCAAAATAGCAACGGACAGAAACGGACCCTTAACCCCACTCGGTGATAATACATAGCAGCGATTGAAGTCACGAGTGTGACCAACGTGAAATGCCTATAATTAAATAATGTCAACTTGTTTTCCGGTCGTATCTTCACTAAGACTTCCGTTTCCTGTATTTACTTTTCGTCCTTAAATTTATAATAGAATAGTTCAGGCTATCTCCGATTTATTCCTTGCTAGATTTATATTGTAATCATTTCAAGCCCCGGAATTACTTTGACCGTCGACCCCTCTACATTTTGACTCCGGACAGTCACGCATCCTCCATTGGTTTCGTTTAACAATTAATAATTTATATATTATCTAAGTATCTTCGTTCCCCTCCCACCACATATATATATATATATATATATATGTATAGATATATATATATGTATACTTTGCATGAGTATTCTGTAAAAATTAAGGGTGTACAAATTCGATTTTATTTACAGCTAAAAAATGTTTCAGTGACTCTGCATATAAACCACAAATATTGTAAGTATATTTTCTCAGCTAATAATATAAGCGCTAAGCGCATCTCGAACAGACACGATAAATCTCTCCTCGTCCAGGGGACAAGTGTACTGTAATCGGACATTGGAAGCCAAATGTAAACACACAGAATTACCTAACATCACTGGCAACAACAACAACAACAACAACTTCGTCCATTTGACACATGCAAGAGCAACTGCCCTTGGCTGATATATTATATAATAAAAAAAATCTCAAAACGGCCGCAAGTTATGCTCTGGATGTTACATTTGTTACCACTTCAGCCATATTACATAACACTCGTTTCTGAGAGAGATTCGTTGTCGTCAAAGGATGAAAGCGAGATTGAAACAGCGATATAGCGACTACGACGACAATTTCATCAGTGTCCTAATGGTCAATAGGAGTCCGTTTAATCCTCTACCAACTCCGACAGTCAATGGTTGTAAATGTCACTGTCCCTTCTACGGTGACTGGGATCAGAAAACATAAATCGATTATGATATGTGTCACGCAGTGATTGACTATCTCTCTCGCTCGATTACGGTCTTCATAGCTGAGATGGGGTCTGTCCATCAGTTCTGAGCAGCCGACTTCACTGAGCTGAAATCTTCTGTTCTCCAGGATTCCTCCCCTTTTCAGGCAACTGGCTGCCGAAATTGTTGTTTGACACAAATCCGGAGCATACGGTAGCAGCTGGCCGCTGACTTCGTGCCACCGCTTACCATACTAATACCACCAGCCGCCAGCCAGCTAGCGTGTACTTCGTCGCTAGCAAGACTCCGGTCTGGCAAGACGAAGGCGACAGGTCGGCGTCTGTCTAAACGCCGTTGAAGAGATGTGGTCAAATCAAAAGTTATAGGACTAAATCGGCCGGATGACGACGACGGCGTCTATGATGTGACAAAGAACAGAGCATCAGTGGTAGACACGTCGATGCTGTTTACGATCATGGTGATGAATTTGCCGAAGCTTGTGCTGGCCATGAAGAAGTGACCGTGATCTTGGGCGGCTCCTGCCTTTTGCTGTTCCTTCTGTCGCTTGATGACTTCATCGGACTTCGGTCGTCGCGCATGCGGCCGCCGCCGCCGCTGTTTCCACTACGGCCCCTGATGGACAACGCTCAACGAGCTCACGAGAACATGTTCTGTGCGGACACGATAGGCGCTGTTCGCTGTAATAAGAAGCTCGTAAAATAGACGAAAAGCGAAGAAAGAAAAAGGAAAAAAGGAAAGCGAAGTGATTTAGGATCAGGCTCCGGCTGGTGCCAACAAGCTCATGCAATCTCGTGGCGATAGCTGTGGTAGTCTTAACGCTTTTAGCGCTAATTGCCGCAAACCAGTCAACGGTTCCATTACGTCCTTAACTAACGTTTCGTTGTTGCCAAATTTATCACCAATAGTATTCGTTTTGCTTTCCACGACGAGTGCACCTATTCGGCGCATCGCATGCCAGTGGTCAGTCATTGTGAGTACTTCAAAAGACGGGAAGCATCATGAAACGTTTACGCAGACGGCGTGACGTTGCAACGGAAGCAGATGATGCGTAAATGTGCGAAATGAGAGTCGATCCCTTATGATGAGTGCACAGCAGTGCATGCCG
The DNA here is from genome assembly GCA_019614645.1 of Stratiolaelaps scimitus. NCBI lineage: Eukaryota > Metazoa > Arthropoda > Arachnida > Mesostigmata > Laelapidae > Stratiolaelaps > Stratiolaelaps scimitus. Next base: position 149,901 of record JABWDB010000077.1, read on the forward strand.
ATAGATGACGTTGGGGTACGACGACCAACGGCACCAACAACAGACGTTGATCACCACCACCACCGCCGCTACTACCACCACAACGCCACGCGGATGGGTGCCATCACAGCTGGTGGTGTTTTTTTTCTCTCCAGTTTTCAGTCGGTTCAGCCGACTCCATTTCTCTCTGGTCGTCGTCGTCGTCGCGCGAAGACGAACGGACTCGGCAAGAAGCGAGGCAAATCTTCTGTCGTTGTCGTGGCCTTCCCTCCGATTGTGGCGTGGCGGACTCCGCCACTATGGGGCGTGCGGGACGCTCCTTCTGTTCGACATATTTGAGTGGCGCCCGCGCGGCTGTGACACTGATCATCGCGTTGTGGCTCAAGTGGCTTCGCTGCTGCAGCAGAGCGACTGGCGGTGCTGATATGTAGCTCGAGAGTTGTAGCGCGAGATTTCGCTGCTTTCATCGTAACGGCCATCGTCGTAAGGGAGACGGTTTGGGGCTGCGGCAAACACAGTGTAGATATATCTATCCATCTGTCTGTCTGTCTCTTATGGGTCCAGCAGTAGCAGCAGCATCGTGAACGTTGATGGCTTGTGAACGGATGGCCGCACTTTAGGATAGTTAAGGAGCATAGAAGGACGTAGATAGTCGCTATGCCGCCAATGATGGTTTGGCTCGGCGGCGATGGACGCCCGATGATGATTTCAAGACGGCAGCATACGCCTGATGCCAAACGACCCAAGGATTGACCAACCAACCAAACACCACCACCCAGCAGGCAAGTCAATCGTTCGGGTGATGTCTTCATCCCGCAATGCGGCGCCACTTTTCGTAGCTGCTGCCGCCGCTGCTGCTGCTGCTGCTGCTACTGCTAGATTTTTCTACCACCCTCCACCTTCGGTTGCAAGGGCCTATTACGGTTGGTCCTTTTTCTCCTTACCATGCATGAGCTTCATATATATATATATAGATCTGGTGGCCGCGTATTCCTGAGGATGAATGTATATATCTATATGTTTTCGTGAGTCTATGTATATCAGTGTGTGCGTGAGCGCGTGAGAGTGACTCAGTGATGACTGCGCGTTGATTTCGCCTTGTGATGGGTTGGTTCGCGCCCACCGTTCGTACCACATTACTACAACGGATCCCTTTGACTGTGACCGCTCGGGTACACAAATGACATTTCTGAAGTGAAGTTACGAATCCAGATGCTGCTGCTGCTGCTGCTGAATAGTTGCTTCAATTTTATTGTCGTTGCCACGACTTCTTCGTCTTCTGCTGTTTGTGCTCGTCCAGACGCAATTGCCACGAACAAACTGACATACGTGCGTCGATGCGGCGTCTCAATCTATCTACTAAACAGGAAAACACACCCTTGAAGACTGAGGGAGATCCGAACACGACTGTGGTTAAGGGCGGATGCCGGAACGAACTCATCGTCCGAACTCGCTCAGGGGACTCTCAATGGGAAAGTGTAGATTCGAGGCACTGGAGGAAATAGGAGGGGTTCAGGTGGCTTGCGTGCCCTGATCGGTATCGCAGACCATTGTACACCGTATGCGACAAGAGTGGCGCATCAGTTTGGAGAGAAATTCTTGACAGATTTTTGTTATCTGAATTGCTCTAAATTGCTAACGTTTCGTGCGGTCAAATTATATTATTCTGCCAGATTCGCTTGAGGGGGAGCACCGTTGAGTTGATGGTTGCACCACAGAAAGTAGGAGATTGTCGAACGTGTAAGGCACGAATGAGTGCTTGTCGAGGATCATTCTCCTGAGCAACTGAGTGGATTTTTTACAATAAAATATGGAACAGGCTCGAATGTCCCTTAGTTAGCCGTTGTCTGCGCTCATATTAAATTAGCTTCCCCTAAAATAGGTGATACCAACAAAATATTTGCGACCAAATCCCAGTGTTTGCCAATCTCAGGTAGTGAGTAAACCCTTCACAAATCAGTAAACGTGATCCTGAGATTTGACCAAGGAATCGTTACCGATTTTTTTTTTGTTGAATTTCAATTTCTCTATTTTGCACGATTTGTGTTGTTTGCGTCTATCTATTTGCTGCGCAGTCCGTGATGTGTACCAATTGCCAACTCGCAAATCTTCGACTAAGTAACTTTGTGCTCAATTTGGCAGCACTTGGCAGATTTAGTTATGAAGCTATTTTGCATTGTAAACGAATGCCGTTGTTGGACGCCATGATCTAAAGTAACTATGGGATCACAATCATGCCAAGTTCAGTCTTGTCTTGTTTCAGTTCACGAAGGACCCGCCACGATCTACTCAGAATTTCCGTCTCAAGATGATCCTCGAACGTACATCTTTTTCCTACAGATTAACTCTTCAATTCGATTAGCCGCTACGGCCACCGTAGAGCCGTGTATCACGACTGCAGGGGCTCACCGAGAGAATGTTATTTGGATTGTAAATTGAAGACGAATCAGATGCCTCACTCAGTTCACCGGAGGAGGTCTTTTAAGCTCGATGATCCGTCATTTAGAGCAGCATTAGTCGACTCGTAGCGCCATTCGGAGTGTAGCTTTTTTTTCTGTACATCGAAGTTATAGAAGTTTCGTTTTGTTTGGGTATGACCACTCGGTCAGAGATACCCGCCCCGACGTTGTCAGATGACCTTTTAGCTAAGCCAGATTGAGCAGAAGGCCACCTCACCACTGAAATTGACGTTGACGATATACGATCGAGGATCGTGTATTCGAATAATGGTGTTATCTACGTAAACGGTGTGACGTCTGCGAATAGCCAAAGCCTGCAAACTGCCTTTTTGCTTGCTAATCCCGCGCTAAACGCCTCACCAGTCAGTCAGGCTGTTTTACAGCTATTGAATTTTTTTGCCAGATGAAGATCACTTACTCATCAGGCTTTTTCTTTTTAAATGCGTGGCTAATCGTGAGTAAATATGGTCATCATCAACTTTTTCAGCATTTGCTCGTGAACCTAAATTAGAATAATCGTCAGCTTGTGAACCTGAATTAGAATAATGGTCAATGCTCATGTGTGCGCCTGCAGATCCCTATAGTTCCGATAGGTTCAAAAGCTAGTCAGAGCATTCCACGACACAAATTCCTGCTGCACTTCCTTGCTGCAAACGATTGGATTTTCTCGTATTTCTCGAAAGTCCTGACGCCTGCTTAAGGTAGCATATGCTCTTTTGCAAACGACATCTAGTATCATTTCAACTATATTGTGCATGTGTCCAACAATCGGTCACCATCGCTGTTCAATCCGTTGGTTATTCCAATACTCTAAATATTAGTATCTATGCCACGGCTGGCGTCACTGCCACTCTCGCAAACTGGGAAAGATGCACATCGACCTTCCGAAGTGTGAAAATGGAAAGGTCTCCTCTTGGGGCATCCGCCATATATTTATTCGTTTTTATCCAGTTCATTTGTTTGGTCTGAATGATTGTGTTAGGAAATGATGTGCTTCATTATTTCTTAGCAAATAAATCTTCCGACCATTGTTTCCATTTTCCCGTCACTTGTTCTCATTCATCATCTCTATGTATTTTTTAGCACTTGGACTCGAAAGTAGCAAGGATACCATGATTAATAGTATTACTGTTCTCGTGCGCTTCCACGAACAGCGGAAACTTACACCAGCAAAACAGCCAACACAACCACCAAAGATCATATAATGTTTATTAAGTAATGCACATATCTATTATAAAAAGAAAGTGAAGTAGTTATTCATGGATAGACGCAAAAATAATATAGATAATTAACCTTACCCATGGATGTGTATATATATATATATATATATATATATATAGGGCGTATGGAGTATCCTCCTCGTCTCTAAGCGTCTCGAGTGTATAATAATCGTTGCTAGGTATAAACAACTGGTGCCAGCTGAACACCGAATGGTTGTTGGTGTTCGTTTTTGACCCTTGAAATCTTTGTTGTTATTGTGCGCTATAGCTCTATGTGTGTTTACATGATCTGCTGGAAAGGAAAGCAACGCCAGCAACATCCCTTGGTAAGAAAAAACGACCATCATTATTGTTTGATCGTAGAGCATTACATGTGAAACGGAATGGTGGTTAGAGGCACATTGAGACACAGCCGAATTATGACGCACATGCGATCTCAGAGACAACTCGGAAATACACACAGTCAGAACACACAGCGATAATCCATATAAAATAGGTAAATCGAGTAGGTAGTGTCATGTGAAGCTGTACGTGGCGTCGATAGTTCCTCGCAAAAAGACGAAGCTTGTGGAACTGCACACGCTGGGTTCATGTTTTTTTCTGGTAAATACCAACTCATATTCAGATATGACGATTTATGGTGCACCATAAAATATCCAAACAAAAAATAAGTAAATAACTAAAACACTATATATATATATATATATATATATATATATGCAAATAACTACCACGATCCCTACCAAACGGTAAAGCACCAGAGACGTCAATGGAGACAACGTCGACATGCAATTCCGTCTGTGCAAGTATTGCCCATTTTCATATGGGCAAAGGGCGCATCGCGTGTCTGCGAAATGAACAAACATGCAAGGCTTCTTTAATATTAAGATGTCAGCTTGCGTATTTGTTCAGTTTTCATTATGATATGTCGTGAATTTCGCGGTGCTCTTCGATACATTCAAGTATCACAGACAGTTACAAGTTTGTGATCACGGACACAAAAGTGGATTTAGCTCCAATAAAAACTCTATTTTTTATAGTAATAAATAATAATTTCAGCTCGATTTCAGGACAAAACATTCACCGACAGAAACGAAAATGCGAATTGGCCTATGGCCACTATGCTGTGGCTGACGGCAATGTGAAGATTTGCCACCTCAAATCGTTAAAGGTTGCCCCCGTACTTCTTATCCAAAGCTAGACTAGCACTCACGACGGGAGGTCGTCACTTCAAGATATAATTTTTTTTTTACAAAAAAAAATTTAATTATTTTTTTAAAAAGGGAGGGTGTTTTTCTTAATTAAATCCCAATTTCGAGACGTCTACCAGATACACCGCGGTCGGTCGTTGCCTTTAGGAATATTCAAAACCAGCGTGGACTCCATTTAGGCGACGCCTTCTGGTCGCCTTCAATGTACATGCATGTATGTATGTGCGCCTAACGATTTGTAGCCCACTAACATTTCGTCAGCATGCAGAGTCTACCTATCCTTTGTGGAATCGTGTGTCTTTGCGATCTGTTTCATTACTTTGTTTCGCTTCGCCCCCGTTCAGTACCCCATATCTGAGAACTTTTCCTGTGTACCCAATGACGTGTGCATCATCAGCAAGTGAGTGTCTGTTGCGTGGGGCCTGACACTTCTCAGCTCGACGTCAACTCGGCCTTTCAATCCTCACAAGGCCTTTGCTGAAGTCCTCCCCCAGCTCCTGCTGGATGACCTTATCATTGGCACAAGAATCCGCGCCACCCACTCATCTATCTGGCTCGCCGTGATTCGCTTGCTTGAATTCGCCTCCGGTGACCGTCTGCCAATGCCGGCAACGATCGACGATCGTTTTTTGGCGTATCGTTATCGGACGGGCGGCGATGGAAAATGACAGTTCGCATTTCTTTGCACGAAGTCACTCCTAGGGACATCGAACAGTTTTTCGATGAGAGAAGTGTAACTTTATAACTTGATAGTGGTGTTCTGTTGTATGGACTTCGTGCCGCACTTTCTTGACATATTATTATTGATAATTTTATGATTATGATAGGACATAAGGCTATTTTCAACACGTTACAATGTAACACAATATTTAATTGGTTTTCATTGGATTGACGATATGTCAAAGGTAAGTATTTGGTTTCTTTAAAGCTTCCAGAATACGCAGTTGTTAAAAACAGTGTATTTTTTCAAGAGAGAAAAAAACATATAAGATATATATATATATATACATACAGATTTATATATATCTAACTTTGTACCTAACACGTGTAAAATTTAGTATCATGTAAAGGCTACACCGTTACAGCTAGTAGTTAGCCGGTAGTTCTTGATGCGCTTGTTGTGTTTATTCCGTTAAAACTGCTATGATATAGAAAGTTTACAAATGGTGCCGGAATGCACAATGAAAGCATAATATAACAACCGAAATGTGACGCTAATTAAGCATTTCATTTAGATGAGTCTCATCCGACTATACATGCCATACGTCAAACGACTCCGTAATAGATGTACCGGTGAGAGATATTCGGATTCACGAGGCATAACCTCAATTCAAACGGCCACAACAAGATTTACAGGCAACTTCTACTGCTTCTATAGGCGGCCACACTTCACTGGGCGCTAGTGCGATCATACTGTGTAGGATGTCACGGTTTACGTGCGGCGTGCAATTACAGGGCAGCCCCATACTCGTCCCGATGAAAACTATCATGTTCGCATTACCATCGCAGCCAGCAGCAGCAACAGCAGAAGAAGCACGACATATAGTAGACTATAATGACTGTCATCTATCTAGTGGATGCTATTAAATTGTTTGTTGTGCATCTTTCTATCTATGCGTGGACATAATAATGATCACGTGGGCATGCACGTCATTTCCAAAGTAAGCATACGCTCTGGAAATGTGACTGACTGGCAGGTTATAATGGCGATTTCTGCCCGTTTGCGAACTGGTGCTCTTCTACAGTGTCGAAAGCTAACAGCAACGGATACATAATAAATGTAAGTGGGATTACACCAATGGAAGATGATAATACAGAAAGAAACGAAATAACAATAACAATTCAACAACATATAAAAATTTGTCATTTTTTTATAAGTAAGTAAACAGCAGTATCTAGTAGGTTGATCCATAAGTAGCTTCGGCCATCTCTGAAGTTGCGTACTCATTAACACAACCGCTGTGGTATTTAAATTTGGCGGGTTTTTTTTATGATGTCCGCAGCGGATAAACATATATTCGTTGTATTTAACCATTATATCTTTTCTCTGGGTGTATTCGTGGCAATTACCTAAGCAATCGAACATCGAAGACTAAAGTAGTGCGTATCCGATATTGGCTTCTTTAGTATATTTGTGGTGGGAAAAATGCAGCTGAGACTTCGAGGATGTGAAGAGAAAGGGGCAATCGACAGTATCAGGACGAAAAAAAACTGGGTCGAAACTGGGTTTTAGAGCTGAAGATCTCGATTTGATTAGGACAAACTTGCGGACGGCCAGGAGAGATGAACTGTTTTATCGCTTGAATTGAAATGCGCCCCAGTAAATTCGAGAACTTACTTCAAACCAGCTTCCCTGGTTTTTGGAGCGTTTTGTAAGCGTTTTGGATCGCTAGACAGGACGTATATATGGCTTGGGTTCAAATCTTGCTAGACGCGGAGAATCTTTTATTTCTTTATCTACGGATTCTTGCCAGGTACGACACGGTTGACAAGTAAAGTAAAGGTGGCCTTGACATGTCCTCGAAGTAGTACCAACGGGTTCAGAGTGGAATCGTGTCACATTGGGAAACAGCTGAGAGTGATCTGAAACAATATTTGGGAGCATTAGATTGAACTACAGTGAAAGTCTGATCATACGCGAAAGTTTCACGTCTCATAGATCATTTAATGCATTTCTTATATTTCATTGTTTAAAAACTTATTTTGAAGTGTTTTTTTTTTTGCGTTTATATTGCTTTTTTATTTCTTTATTACTGAACTCTTACGGAACCCAATTCCATTCACGTTCGCATATTATAATGGCGACGGATTTGCAAATTGGTTGGATATTATAGGATAGGAGATGACTTCACGAAGTGTTGAGATGCGTTCGCTCCTGAGATCAGCCCGAAGCTCTGTAGATCTTTCTTTATCGAATCGCACAGCATTACACATAGTTTTTTTAATGTTCGTCTCCAACCTCATCACGATACTGACACTGCATTGCGTTTAAAGTATACCACGGTTTCGATGTGATTGTTGATTACAGATTAGACGGGTAAGCCGATGTGGTCATAAATGCGATGATTTTTGTTATATTAACAGATATCATAACTAGGTGACTCGAGAGACTTTTAAATCAAACGCATTTGGACGATTTTATACATTTCTTCTGTAATTTTTTTTCATTTCAAACCCGAATGCAATATATACAGTGGTGACAGGTCGCTCATGAAGCTCGTGTTCCTCCACAGTACAAATTCACCTGGAAGTGCCCAAAGAGAAACATTGACAGGAAATTTGTCAAGGAAATTCGACACTGGGAACTGTTCGGCTGGATGAAGTCACATCGACTATTTCATCAGATGCATAACTATCCAACCAATGAACTGCATAAAAACGGAATCGCTACAACAATGCGATCCTGTCACTCCATCGTTGTCTTTTGTACGTTTCTTTTTGTCGTTTGTAGATCTGCCAGCCTTGCGGGCATTGCCCTCAGCATTTCGAAATATTGATTCCGCGTCTCATTTGATGCTTGTGTGTGGAGGATTAAATTTTTATGAGGTCCATTTTATCTAATACGACATGTGACATGCGGACCACTTTGAAGAATAGCCGCACTCGGAACGGGAGGAGAAAATCATGCAGCAATAATAATAATAACAGGCATCGTTTATTCTTTCTTATTTTTTTTTATCTAGTAAGCCAAATAGTCTCTTCTCATTTTGTAACCGACGGGCAAATTTTGGTCGCTCAAATGTGAAGGCCTTATATTGTATCCATTTTTGATAGGAGAGTATTCGTGTGTTCGTATCTTTAATAGGATTTCTCTTATTATAAATACCATCATAAACATGCGACATTAAAAAATAGATACCACTATTTGATGCGCCTTCGAAATAACGCTGTAACGACAGGCGTAGACGTTTTCACCTACATAGTGCACGGAAACACATAATCCAATGAGTAGCATTAACCATATTGATCCGTATACCATCGACTACAAGTTTGGCGCCTCCCCAACGATTAGGACGAGTGTTAGGCGACATAGCAGCGAGGCCAACGCTCGTCTTGGACCTTGGTGTCGATATTGACATATGGCCTGACTCGTTGTTCACCTGGACGCTGTGCTTCCAGCCGTCATCTTTGTCTCCTTCTAGATGCCGCCAGATGCCGCCTTTCAATGGTAAAGTGTGACACGGAATAAGCGACAATAACAAAAAAAAACATGGGAGGCTTTCCGTCTGGAACAACACGTTTGTATAAATAATCAAAACAGCTATTTATCTATCTCCCGCTGTTTCTACTATTAAATGCGTAATCATATTGTGCGTTTGCTACGCGGCCGAAACTCTTATGCGTGAGTGTGCCCGTAAAGGTAGAGTCGTGGTTTTTATATTGTCCTGTGGTTGAACTATTGCGATTCGAAGGGATCAACCTGAAGACGTTCCCTACCTGGGCCCTTTTTTCAGATTGAAGAAACCTTAAAATAAGTTCCGATTATATGAACTTGTTTAACCAGTTCGATTGCACCAGTGTTAAACAAGTCCTGTGCAAGTATGAACTTTCGATAGAGCTTCAGCAGTGAAAATGCCAAACTGCGTTTACTATTCTCATCATTATTATTATTATTGTTATTAGTACTGTTAGTTCTGCGAAGGTAATTACTTCAGCATATGCATCTAAAAGACATTCTATCTGGCCCCCTAATCATTGCAGGCTGCAATTGTGTCCAATAGCTTTACGCATCACCAACTGTATATGCTTTACCCGTGGACATTTGCCAGTGAAGACGATACAAAGTTTGTCGCTTAGCGAATTGGACGGGCAACAACACTAACAAAACCTTCCAAAGCACTTTCAAATATTCAACTCAAATCGAGCCCACCGCGATTTATCTCTCTATTTATTATACATTTTCTTGTTCATTTTAATTTACGCCGACGTTTTAGACCGGTCCTGACGACAATCTTTGGTTAACATCGTTCAACTTTTCACCACGAACACAACCACCGCTCGACGCCCGTCTGTCCGCTTTCGTTAGCAGCTTGATCGCCTTCCTCAGAAGTGTAGCCCCTCAGCTCGCTGTGAAAGCTGTGAAAGAGGAAACAGCAGCCAAAAAGGGAACGCCATAAGTGTATGATCTGCCTTCACAATGTTCGAGAAACGAGTCAAAATCGAGATAAGCAGAAGAACAACGATAAGATAGCTTCTACGCCAACCATGCACGGGGGTGGGGGGTTGAGTGGGGCGAGGTGTGGAGAGATATCACAGCCGGCCACCTCGACCAACTGGACCACCCCATCAACGCTGGTCTACTGTGGCCGCCTCCTACCACGCGAAAATTGCAGCTGCCTTTAACACTCGCACCTCTCTTTCTCAAGCTAAACGTTGCAGCGTTGGCGCGCGCTATATATATATATATATATATATATATAATTATTTATACCGCAAGAAAAAGAGCAACACATTCGCCTGACTCTCAATGTAACCATCAGCTTCTATCTGTCTTTGTTGGCCGGTCATCTACCGCGGTTTGCCTCTACCGTTCTGGCGCTCCTGTTATCTCGGATGTTGTTGCCAGTCCAACAGTAGCCGAGCGTTTATAAATATATATGATATATATATATATACCTGCTGGTCCCAGTGACTTTGCTGATATTCATTGCTCTATATTCAGTCACATCAGTCAAAATTCGTATGGAGGAGGTGGTGGTCAACGCTGAGTTCGTCTGCTATCACAGCACTAACCACCACCGCTAACTGCAATTGAGCAACTTAGCGTTTCAATTTGCTAATTCTATATTACTGTGCTTGACGCGTATATTATTTTATTAGAAAGTATACCTCAAAAATGGGGTTACTTACAATAGATTTTTGACATTTGTCTTTATTACTGACGTAATTCTCAAAATGAAACACCAGCACCCCTTTGACGTCTCGAACGCCTCATCATTTCTGCAGCTACGACAAAGCAATTATGCCTATACCCCCATATATATGATTATCATCGTTTTCCGCCAAAACCAAATGGCGGATTTAGTCATATCTCCTTATGGCGATCCCAGTTGTTTCAGGCATCCCTACCGTTTTATTTCGTTCACCGCAAATCACAGGAAACACGTGAACCTACCAGAAACGCATATCGATCGAGATTATGTGCTTTTTTTGTGGGGGGGGATTATGAGAATACCTGATTCACCTGCGTGTGTGGGCGATTCATACTAGCGCTTGTGTAAGACTCACATATTGCACTAAACGCGGCCTCACCCCCCCTTCTAATTTGGCTCGGAAAGCTTACAGTATTACTTCGACTCACGATTATGTGTTACCATTGAAGTGTTTAGCTTTGAGGGCCCAAAGCAAAGGTGGCCTGACAGGACCTCATAGTAATACCTAAAGGTTAAGAGCTGAGGCCTGTCAGATAGGGGAACAGCTGAGGGTCAGCTCGAAAAACAGTAGCTTTGACGACCATTGAAGTGTTTATCCCACAAAAAGTAGCGAAAATGTATCGTTTGTCGTTGTTTGGCAAAAACACATTTTAGCTCTGGAATAAATTCACAACCGTTTTTGAGGGTTGCATAGAGTTGCTGTGAGGTGCTCGGTTAACAGATAGTATAATAGCATAGTGCCTTCCCATTACAGAGTTAGGGCGAACTTTCGATTGATAAAAATGATTAATGACAGTACATGAGCAGTATTTCCATTGTTTGCGAAATATGATAGCATACATGCAACCACGTACGAGGTATTCTCACGCAAGATCTTAATTATAACGTGATAGGAGGCTCATTACTCTGTTCTCGTGGAAGTATTATAGTTTATTCTGCAAAGTATCTAGAGTGCGACCAGATCCAGTTGTTTTAGGCGTTAAGCTATTCCGTAGTGATGTTAATTATCGTCTCTTAGCCGTTTCGGATAGCTCGGATGACTCTGGAAATTTATAGAAAAAAATATAAGCATTGCGTATTCCGAGTGCTCCTTTGGGGTATCTCCGACTTTGTTCTAACTAATATTTTGTTGCCGTAAGGATCAATATTCGAGAAAGCTAAAACTGCCATAACGGATATCTCTACTTTATTAAACTGTATTTATTCATTGATGATGCAATCGACAAGTCGACAATCTACTGCTCCTTATTTTACCTAAAACAGTGGGCTCTACATTCGGGTTCCTAGAAATCGAATCCGATGTATCCGAATAGAAAAAAATAATCCCAGCATGATTCCCCATTAATTAGCAAACGGTAGCTAACCGAGGCTGCTTAAAGAACACCATACCTCTTGGTCACGGTTAAGGTTTATTTAGTGAAATAAATGATTACCCTCCACTTGGTGCTTGCCTGTCCTTCCTGGAACAGCCAGTGGCGATCAATGACTCGAACATCGCTTGCCACATCATCGCCTTTCAAATAAACACAACAGCGAACGACCGAAGATGAGCTCTAGTATAGACAGGCCAGCTAATACGTCGGTAAGTACGTTTTGGTGAACAGCACATCGGGTGCTGATGGATCGATAAGATACTAACGGCCGGGTTAGGCGGGTCTAAAAGAAAGCCTACTGAAGCAGAGAAAAGGGTCAGAGAAATGGGAATCACTCAGAGCCGATCGACCTCAGTCAGATGTTCGGAAGGCACGGGGTGGTCGTAACATCAACGAAACGGAGCATCCATTGAAGGATACCTCCTCGATTGGCTTTTGGCGACCATTCGCCAAACGATATAGGTTTCAAGCACTAACATCGCAACGAAAGATAGCTCCGGCATCATGGTGGATGAATATGATCTTCTCAACCCTTTCGAAGGAGTCGTTGTGGCGATCAGATGACGATATCTGACTGTTGAGTGAAGTGAGTCCTTATTGCCCTTGTGCTATATATATATGTACATGTGTCTCTTTCTCTAGTCGTCAACGCTCGCGAAAGTCAGGCCTACCGCAACTCGATCGGTTAGAACTTGCTCGAGCCAGGTCGACCCTATATGGCTAGCCAAGCAAATGGTTGGCAGGACGATCTTCCGGTTGTTGCAGCAGCATTCCGTGAGTGACCACATGAGCGAGTAGCAACGATCAGATGTTATATTAAAGCGGTGATCAATCGCTGGTTTTACTGAGATAGAGAGACCTCCTTTTGTTAGTTGCTCGTAAGCATAGTTGAGAGATATACGTGTGGCTACAAACAGAATGTGGTTCGAACGGTAGAATATTGAAGTTAACTACAAATGAGATCTTGGTCGCCTTTTGAGAGTCACCACTTCAGCACCGATGAAGGCTCGCTAGCTGTGAGCCTTCATCGGTGAAGGCTCACAGACCAGCATAAGGAATTATGCTGGTCACACTTTACTACGACAAAATCCATGTTAGCGAACAACGAAATTTCGAGATCGTGCCTGGGGGTGTGCTCACACTCAGAATCCGTAATAACTAATAAAATATTAATAATAACACGGGGAGGCGGCAGAAACACAGTACTTTCGTTGTGCAAAACAAACGCTACATTTCAGTCGGCAGAACAAGCTAACCCAGTCCGAGCAGCGTTACCTCGATGTATTTGTGTGATCCTTCCGCCAGTTTGGTCGTATCAGTCGATTTCGAACTGAGTAGCAAACATGAGAGGCAATACGGGCCAGATCGTTGTGTCCTCCTTCATTGGCGTCGGCTTTTTCGAACTCCCACCGAGATATATCCGTTCATAGATGAACCCCGCCACGGGAAGCTGGGCCACATTCGACACGGCAGATTAACTCCCGTAAAACGAATGCGACATTTCAACACAGCTCCACGCACTGGTGGGCGACAGCTCCACGCACTGGCGGACTGGCTAAGCGGGTTCGTAGCATTAACAATAACACTATTTCTCTAGAAACGGATCTATCATTCAACTTTTATTCTTCCTCTAAGTGAAAAATAACAATAATAATAATAATAATACATAATATGGAAAACAGCTGCAGTAGCAGGTTAACTGTGAATCAAACACAGTATTCAATATATCCGTTTAGCATTTAATTATTTGACGCCATTGTTCCTCTCAGATATGTTGCCTTCGGATGAGTTGTTGTCGCGGCCTGAGGCACAGGTGCGGTGATATGTTTGTAAACGTTTGTTTTTTTTTTTGTGGATAACGTCCGTAGTCGTTACAGTGTTTCGCCGATACCTGTCGTTACCCTTCAGAACAGGTCGTCAGCAGCTGAAAGGATCGTAGTATAATGAATGGCAGTGAATGTGCTAGTCCTCTGCCAATATTCTATATTGAGAGTTACAGACCCGCCAAATGATTTCATAGATAGAACAAAATGAGACGCCATACGTTTGACTATCGGTTGATTGCACTGCAGTAACGATTATCCAATAAAGACTTATTACGAAATATAAAAGCTTGTGTTACAATCTGAAATTGGCAACGATTGTGGCTGACCGTAACAATAACCTGAATGATAACCTGAACGTGAAGTACTTAGGAATAGTCTTTTTTGTACAATGCCCCCCCCCCCCCCGCAACAAAGATGAGGTATTGCCATGCCGACATGCCCACACATAATCTACGACTTTCTTGGACGCGAGATACCGAATTACTACTTCTTTGCAGATTCCAATCTGAAATTGGTAAGGCTATATGGAAAAATGGTTCTGCAACGGTGTATTCCAACGGTGATGCTATACCTTGGATAGACTCTCTTTTGCATCGTTCTTTATGACCTTCTTCTCGAACAAGATGCTAATTAAATCAGGTTAAATCTAACCGAGACAATTAAACAACAGCCATATCCGTTCTATACGTAATGTGTATGTTAGTTAAGAGATTGCCTCGTTCAACTTATTTAAATCCACGGCGAGGTTGTCAATTCCGTATACACGCAGCGGTGCGTAGCATCCATCAGAGCACTAGGAGATATCACCTACTCATAGCTGGCCACACCGTTGATTGGTCCGGTTAGAGTCGTCAACGAAGAGTCGAGTTGGTTTGGTGGTGATCAGCTTAGACCGGCGTCACACTGAACAGCCGCCCGTAACAAGCAGCGAACAAGGCCTTACGAATGTAGATGTAGCCGCCCGACGGAGTCCGACCCGTGTTTCTCAGCAATCCCCTGATTAGCCTCATGATGAAGACGAATGGTGTTAGCCACACAATCGCCTTATTATGACTATTAGTAAATAGTATATATATATATATATATATATATATATAAGTAATAGTGGTACTGTTCTTCTGTATCTATGCCATTTGCTACTCTTTAGCGGTTCGGCTCGTAACTGTGTTGGCTCCAGCAGCGGTTTGCTATCGGCCACTTTTCTCCTCTTTAGTTTGTCACTGAAGCATAATCAATATTACTACTTATCTATATACACCGACGACTAATGCGACAAACATTGTCGTATATCGTCGAAGTGTAGAGATGACGATTTAATTAACGATCAGAGATGCCTTCTGTACTTTAAGGGTGAGCAGATCCTTTGTTTTTCTTATTTTTCTTTTCTTCAGAGAAGGGTGGCGATTATCACCACAATAGGGGACAATAACGAGAGGAGCCTAGCACTGAATGCGATTAAGCGTCAAAAAGAAATATGTATGTGTATATATATATATATATATCATAATGCATGTTCGTATCAGCAAAAATGGAGTGATAGATGATGCGAAAAGGGTGACTATTCCATGGTAAGAACAGGTGTTCCAGGGGGCGGCGGGGTGTCTGCGCGAGGAAAAAAACGCGATTGCAACCACTCGAGTCGTCTAATTCGCTGTGTTTCGAAACTTTGTTCAGTAGACTTGGGTTAAGTCGGTCATTGGACCTATACTCGTACATGTGCTTTTAACAAATTTACTTAACTACTAAACTTTACCAAAAAGGTACATTTTTATGACGATTTCTTAGAATGGCACATACCCAAAATAAAAGAACACTCACGGTCTGTTGAGTGACTTGGAATTGTTCTATGTTGCCATACAAACGCATTCCGTGTAGTTTCCAGTGAAGAAAAAGGGAACGCTGAGCTTAGCTTGGGTTTATAATAGACAACTGTGTATAGTGCCAATATCATCATAATCTAGACTCTTAGTTAAATGGAGTAGTTCGCTTGGCTTGATGCAAAAAAATACGCATATATCGAGCGGATTTTGAAAGGCGTTTCTCGAGCATCTCAATGCATAAAATACAAATTAAAGCTTTTATTCAACTTGGAACAACCTTGGAACAACTTTTTAATTTCTCTGGTCTCGTTATAGCTACGGACGTAGTGGGCACATGTAAATGTAGAGGATAGATTTAATCGAATATTATCATACAAATCGTGAGAATAACAATAGAATTAAATCATTGTTGAAGCTGACAAAGCCGAAGAACTACTGTGAGTGACCTCATTCTACGATACCTGAAATAATAAACTAATTATAAAAATAACTGAATTTCTAAAATTGTTTAATTTCCGGCCTAAACAATTCAAGAAACTTTAAAGCGACACCGAATTCTCGCGAGATTCCTAGTTCCAGTGAAAGCATCTCAAGAGGCTTAGTTTCCGTGTCATTAATAGTATATACTATTCTACATGAGAAAATCGTCGCGGCGACATGAGAAGCCGTTTTGGCCTCATAATTAACATGTTTGTTGATTCATTTATGGACGCGTTTCGGCTTTTAACTTCTGCAGAATGTTTAGTTTGTTCTTCAACAAAACGATCCATCATTTCAGCGTATATGTTAAAAACGTATATGGTCATCGATGAAGGCTCAGATAACAGGGCTCCGAGTGATCTCCTTGTCGGCCGACAAAAAAAACTCCACAAGAGCTAAATTTCTTATTTATTCTACAGTAGTCTATATTCTTTATCATTGCTGTATATCTTAGCGTGCTGTTTCAGCTGCTTGAAGTTCTGTTTCGGTGATTCAATATAAGATAGCAGCACATCTTGAAATCATTCTTTCTTCATTCTGTACCGTATCTTGTATGATATTCGAATCGAGGTCGTCACACAGTAGTGAGTAACAACATCAACCAACAAAACAGCCAACCAATTAGGTAACAACAACATCGCTAGAGACTGGTCTACTAAAACATGGCGGCCCTCTGTTCACGGCCAGATCCGCACAGGATGCAGCAATCGTTCATTAATTAATGATGTATCAAAGAAGGCTGTATGAAATGATCTCTCTTTCTGCCTATATATATATGCTTGTATGTCTACAGTACTGCCTAGTGACACTGATCAGCTGTTGCAGCTGTTCTTACGGTAGAAAATTGACAGGTAGCAAAAAGAGGCAGGGGAAGAAATCCGCCCAGTTCGCATCGAGCAGATGGATGTCTCCGTACGGATTTGCTGCTGAAAGCACTCTCGTGTAACTGTCGCGCACATGGTCCTCGTCTGATCTAATACCTAATTTCGATGCCTCGAAATAATCTTTATTGAATTTTGTTCGATTCACCCCAAATGTCAGCCTAACAAGACAAATCCTACGTCGATCTCTGACACTCTCAGGTCGTCCGAACGTAATGTAGTCAGGGCACATGTACACGCATGGCGATTATGACCCGTACCACCAAAGGATATAGAATGCGTACGCTTAACTAATAAAGAAGTACATAAACGATCATTCCCACCAACGTGCGCCATTGAATTGAAATATACTAAAATCCGATTTTAATTTTAGTTTAGTCGAATCTACCCAAAAAATTTGTTGGATTTCCGCAAAATTTCCGGCGTGCTTCACCCGCTACTTCATTGTGCTATTTGTAAACTAGTAATACTCTGCAACAAACGATATGTAACGCAATCATAATCTCCCTAGTAATGTTTGCAGCAGACTCCTTCGTCTACTCATTGTCGTCGTCGAAAATTGAGATACTCTATGACAATTAGCCATGGGGAACCTTAAATATTGCGACCCATTTTAGATCACTCCAAGGTGGATTGTCCCTCAAAGGTCTCTTGGTACCTCGACAACGTGTTCAGCATTAACTATCGTCGTATCAGCGAACGCTACCGCCTGTGCTAAACTACTATGGAAATATAGTGAAAGTTTCAAAATCATAGCAGAGATAACGTTCTCAAGCATGTCCCTACAGAGAACTACACCCGACGAACGCATTACAGACGCGTTGGCACCTAACGGTTGCAAATGCACCATTTTCGTCCATTCATTATAGCATCTTCTTCGATCGTTATTATACATCTTGTTCCATGTGAACACAGTCTAGCATTTCCTGTGCAGAAATTCCCTGACACGAACAACGAATTTATCTCATTTCTCTCTAATAAAGCTAAATACACAGAGTGCTCCCCACAGGCCTACCACCTCAATTGCTGGTGGTTGCTGATGCGAAATACGCTTTCCGGATCGATGTCATCTTAACCCGGTAGCTGTTAACGGTGCTGCTGTTAACTTCTTTATGTCGATTATTCGATTATGTCGGCAATTACTTTCATTGAATATCATCCCAATGCCTTATTATCCGATCTCGCTCCCTCAATCAATGCGTGCACAAGTCATTATTCAGAGGATCGTTTATCCCCTCGAAAGCTATCGTAGTTCTTTGATATCTCTGATAGTACGGTGAGTATTAATAATAGTACTAGCTATGTAGCTTCGGATCCAGCGATTATCGCAAATCATTTTGCAATGAAAATCGTCGTGACTCTTATTAGTCATTATTCTCCGTCCAATCCAAATCTGGTCGAATGTCTGTTTGTGGGCATGTGAAAATGCGTGTTTAACACGACGGGTGCAAATCGAAGATAAAATCCGTTTCGGGGAGTTGACGATTGACGAAATAATCGAATTAAAAAGAAAATACTCGGAAGAAAGATAAATCTAGAGTGGAAAAGTGGTTCATCGCCCCTCTGCAGTGCAGTGCAAATTTACGCTGATTGCTATGACTAAACTGCGAGCATGCAAAAACCGGGACTGTTTTATCATGCGAAAATTTGAATCTCTCTTCCACACATCTATTTGCTAAACTCGAACGATCGATGGGTAGATATTCTAAGCGCATTCGATAGCTCCAACCCTCCATCTGAGCATGATTCAAATAATTATAATTTCATACCTCCACCCAGTAAGCATATGCACCTCAAAGTATATACGCGCATACTGCTTAGAACGGCCATAATTTCGCATCCCGTTACGACGTTTACGACGCAAATCTGCGAAGGTGGTTTAGAACATATTCCATTCGTAAAGCCATACACACGCACGAATGCAGAAAAGTGGATAATTGCTCCTACTTATCGCCGCAATATCCCGTAGTAGCCTTTGTTTAAACGAGAAGAGGAGGTCTGCCTCAACCATGCCTCCCTATACGTTTACCGTCGGATATGACTCCGTTGCAGCTGTCATACAGTTCCATTAGTCTCTCCGGATTTTATAGCTATATTAATTTTACTACATATATGTAAATACAATAGCGTCCTATTGGTGAACATATATATATATATATATATATATAACAAATAATAATAATATATATATATATATATACTACACACATATTTATAGTGATTTAAAACCAATCGGACCGGCCGGCCGGAACCGGACCGGACCCGCTCGACCGGTAATGGTGTTTACATACGTATGTAAATAAATGTATATGAATCTACGCGTGCGAACCTATTTCCAAACGTCACAGCGACCATTATCACCAGCAGTCATATTGTTACCCCCGCATTCGTTTTACCAATCGAATCGATTGAAACTGTCTATATCTCGCAGTCCCACTGTATGTCACTGCAGACGCGATAAGAGGGAATCGACCCGAGGACTTAATCAACGCACAGCGTTCTACGGGGGACTGAACTTCATTCGGACAGATTGAGAATAGGCCGAATACGGTTGCGTTTTGCCCCCCCCCCCCCCCCCACCGCCGCAGTTGATAGGAATACCTACAGCATCATTGTGGCATAGCAAGCAAGCGGTGTCGGCCCGCCCTTGTGTATTTGGTTTATAACCGAAAAGGGGTACACAGGACTCACCACAGTCAATCGAGGCCATACTCTATGAAAGTCGTAGTATCCAAGCAGCTCAAAAGAGTTGTCGTCTTCTGCTTGTTTCGAACATAGATATGTGTACCAGTTGGATGAGCTAAGATTACACGAAAATGGTTTATATTGAAATAACCAGGGATGGGTTTGTGCTCGTTGATCTGTGGCACGAAGGCGTGAGGTCAACGAACCACATTTTGACGGCTTATTTTCACGTCTGCTTAGTCAATGAGTTTGATCGAGGGTCCTCGAAATGCTGCTGCCGTCTCTCTCTCTCTCTCTCTCAGTCACTTTTTTTTTAATAGATATTCCTTCATTTTGTTTACACTATTATGACGAATAGGAAGTTGCAGCGGTAAGGCTATGCGCCGATGGGTTTATTCGTTCCATCGCTACTAGAAGTATTATATATTTGCCTACGCGGACAACCAATAACGACTTACAGAGCGATTCAAGATACCCAGTGTCTCCTGTGTCGAAAAGCGCCAAACGAACTTCCTTGTTCTTTTTTGTTTTTTTGTTTTATTATATATTGTATTATGACATAGTCCATGCAAATTTGTCGCCCGGTGGCGTATTACGTTCGTATAGGCCTTGTAACCGGCGCAGACACGTAGGTGCACGGGTTTGATCCACACCAGCTAGTTAAATGGTGCCTCCCGCCCTGACTTTCTTCGGGCAGAAGGTTTGAGATGAGGGTCAATGACAGGCTACCCAGACCGGGATATGCGACTACAGGCTGCTACCAGGGACCGTCATAGGCAGTGTTCTTTTTTTGCTGATCATGAACTTGGAAAAATTCGTCCTCACAGAGCTTGTCCAGCATTGTTTATGCAAACGACGTAAAAAATGCGATGAAGGTTCGAGACGACGATGATTATAGAATTCTGCAGGAAACGTCATATATGTTATACCCTGTCTGAACAGATCGGTCTTAAATCCTCTATGAACGAGTGTAATGTCCATTCACCTTGACAATCGAAACCAAATATTACAATTATCGATTGAGTGACGACATGCCTCCAAAAATGATTGATTTTGGAAGGTTGACTTTTATGTTAAAAAAGGCTCACTCGTATGCCGCTAGATATTAAGGTCCTTCACCCTGAGATCTCTGTTTGCTTACTTAGAACTCGATGAAGGGGACGTTCTACCGTTGCGTGGGGTTTGAAGACATGCATTTCCCAGTGAAACTGCAAAGGAGATTTCTTCAGAACATTAGATTGACACTCTATCGAAGTGCAGCAGTTAGTAAGAGGATGAAAATTGTAGACGTGGAACAATTAATTTTTTATTTTAATAATGAATCTCTGTTCGATCACCTTGTCCAGGCAAAAAGCGGAAGCGGTTATGTTGTTAAACCGAAACCGCCCGCCTCCACCGAGAAGAAAAATCATATATTTATGCCCTGGGTAGCCAGGAAACTAAACTGAACTGTCACGTATAATTGTAAACAATGTTAAAGCGAAACACTAGATCTTAAATGTGTGAGTGGTATCTCATTTTATAATGAAATTGCACACACATCTACTAAATACTAATCACCAGAAATGTTGGCATTGTATTGTAATATCTTATACATGAGTTGCCCAAGAATAAAGAAATCAGTATTGTTTCCTATTAACAAACATGTACGTAAAAACGGATAATTAAGCTATGCATGAAATCCTTTCAAGAGAAGGGGTCCAGGCATTCGCTATTAGGCTCGAATGCACGATACTAATATTCTATTATAGAATATTATATATTAGAGGTATCCGTATCTTCACGGTAGGCGAGATCGGTTACTTCGTTTGCGTCGACGATTGTTTGGTTAATTTCTTTTAAATAGTCCACTTCTCACATTGGTATCATTCACCTTCTGCCCACGTTCGATTCTAACCTTGACCAAATTTTCGACAAACGATTTGCGATCATTTGGGCCACACATCGTTTAACCACAATTGTATCCACCTCCATCGAACATCGCTACCCAATCTGGTTGTTCTCAAAGGCGGCGACAGCTATAACAATGACTCGCGAGTGTTACTTATCACAATCAATCTATTTCTTGGCGTAATTCCCCGCATCGCTGGCCTGTTGAGAGAGAGAAAAAGAAAGACCACCACCATATCATCGGCTAAGCACTTCTTAAAAGACTTCTCAATGAACCACTCCGATCGACACTCTCCGAGACAGCCGCGTGATTCGGAACAACGACACTGCATGTGTTGTATCAGTGAGTTTCTAAAGAGAGCAATGGCCACCCATAGATTCTTCGTAGATAAGTACACATCTATCGTTCGCGTGCCATCCTACTCCATCCACGCTTTTACGTTGCTTCACGCTTCACGCTGCCGAGATTTGAGGAGCTCAGCACAAGATTGATGATGAGCTACGAATATCAACGAAGTGTTCATTCGTGGCACAACGGCTGAACGGGCTGAAAGGCTGTCTAACGTTTAAGCGAACGGTTTCTGAGGAGTTCAACCTTTCATTTCCAATGAACAACGATGTCGTTCGCATTTCGTGCCAAACAAATAACACCAGGAAACTTGAACAAGCAAATATATTACAGGAAGGAGTTTAGGAAGGACAAAAAGCTAGATATGTCCCAAACAATTTACTCTTACTGTTGTTGCTGCTTGATACCTCCAACTACAAAAACAAAAATAAACAATTTAACCCGTTCGCTTCGTACGGTGAGTAACGCATTCAGATGAACGTTATGAAAGCATTTAACTATTGGGGTATCATAAGGCGGCACTTCTGTCCATTTGTAGAGAAATTCCACTCACATCGCAGCGAGTCTCGAGTCTCACAACTTGAGTCAACATTGTCAGCGTTAGAGTAACGTCAGTGAGTTCCTCCGGGACTGCTGTCCAGAATTAAGTACATGCTGCTCTTACTATGGGGCTATTGTTAGACGTCGAAGGACGAGATTAAGTTGCATACTTCTCATATACATATATTGGTTTACATTACCTTGGCGTTAGGGAATTCATCATTCATCATATTTATGTTTGCTCCAATAAATATGTCAACGACCGCAGGGTCTCCAAAGGATCGTGGATAGTGGGATTGAACTCTATCCATTTAACATTGCTTCGTGCCTTCTTGAACATCCACACGGCTAAGTCATCTGTCTTCGAGTGCCATCCTTTATAACAGACACAAACGATTTTCCATTTCTCTATGTACTGCCCGCTGGGTTTGGTATGATGTATTGCAAAATGTCACTTTGTGATGATACATATAGTTGCTGGCGAAATTGCGAGCGCGGTAGTGATTTTTCAGTAGCTAGAATAATACAACCGATACCATTATATTTTCTTGGTTGGTTATTTCGTGAACAGTACTATATATATATATATATATATATATATATATATCTTGTTCATTGTGTGTGTATGGCCAGGAAATGTCACTACACCAGACCGAGACAAATGTCTAAGTAAATTCTAAAAAAGAAGCCAGCAACATCTGGCAGCCGAACAGCGCAGCGAGTTGCGCTAGTGTTGGGGCCTTAACATCCCCTCAGCGCTGACAACTCGTAAGCCATTCATTTAATCTTCGCCTACCTGTCTTAGCGGTCACCGACCGCCGGTCCCGACCGACTGGCCGACCCATTAGCTGTGCATTAGGGTACAACTTGTGTGATTCTCGCCCTTCACAGTGCCAATGGCAGTAAATGTATCTGTCGGTTCAGGCATATTCACCTCGTCGCGTTAACGCTCCTGATTTTCTTCTTAGGAGTTTCGTTTAGAACGCAGTTGCTTGGCTACCGTTTCCTTCAGGTATTAGCCATGGGTAGCCTGAAGCGCGCGGATATAGCGGACACTTTCCTGATCTTACTATTGCTATGGCTACTGCCAGTTGAGTTGGCAGACCACCCCGAGCCTGGCGTGGCTCAAAGCCAAACATGTGGATCTCCGGCCGACTTCAGCATTTAACACCGTGCACTCTATAGCCACACGCTGCTGGTATGATGCATTGTACATCTGCACTCCAACTGCACAAAGGCTCCGAGTGAAGATCTAATAAGTGATAAACTGAAACAACAATTCTGCTTTATCAAGCCCCCAGCAGAGGTTTGAGGGTGAATTTATGTTAAGCTCTTGCTGAGGCTTAAGGCAGCGTAGGCCATAACGACATAGAGCTTTGTTGGAAATTTCTATTTTCGGAAACGAAACAAGCAATTGAAACCATTCTTCTACATATAACGGGTGCCGCTGATAGGTCCACACTTCAGCACTACGCCACTAATCTTTCAGATTCAAGAAGATGCGTTTTTACCATCGCTCTGCTCTCTCTCTCTTGGGCTTCCTTTTTCTACGTTGTATTGTTGTAGTTTCATTCCTTCCAGATGTTGTGCGCACCACCCGGATTGTCCCGGTCAATGTTCTCCTCATCACCTGTTTGCTGTTTCCGTGCTTTTCACTAGAGAGTCTATCTTAGACTCGGTATTTAGGCATGCTTAACGTTTGTCGATATTCGCGGAGCCGTGCATCAGTGCAGCCGTTCCAGCTGCACCGATTCGACTCTCGCGGGACGAGGCAATCGATTATTTCCCATCTATTTACCTCTAGTTAGAGAGAAACAAGGAGGAACCCCCATGCAGATGCACCGTCGCAGACCGACGATAGATGAGACTCTCTGTTCCCATCTGGAAGAACGAAATAACGATAAAAAGGCGTCAATGTGGAAACTGAAGAAGCAGAAATTTGACCTTTAACAAAGTCGGTTAGACTCTCTCTCTCTCTCTCTCTCTCTCTCTCTCTTTCTTTCGTACTCTCTGTGCACTCGGATTTGTTTCGACTGTGTATGGTGCCTCTCCGAGTAAAGCGTTTCTTTCCTGCGTTCTGCTGGTCATTGTATGAGACTCTCGAAACTGTTAGGCAGCGAGGCAATGATACAGATACTTTTCACGGTATAACATTATTAGTTGATGCCTTTCCCTTGTTTACTATGTTGTATCGAATTAAATCGCAATGTAAAAATCACTTGACTCTTTACTTGTTAGTTAGAATTGTTGTCGTACCAATAGAACGATTTGATTCTACGAAAAATGTCGGTGGTTTATAGCTACAATAAAACAACGGCCTAAACGAGCCTAAATCTTACACATCCCTTTAACGGAACAAAGCTATTAACAAGACACAACTCGGGATAGAGACAAGACACAACTCCTAGGGAGGGCACGCGTGGACATAGTCGATTGTTTTCATTTTCAATAAACAACAGCAACTGCAACTGAAACAGACATTCAGTCTCGTACGTGATAGATATCAAACGTGTGCCTTGTCACTGTTGTGCGGAATCCTTTCGAAACGGAAAGGACCTACAAGCACAAGTACATAAAAATCGAATGTACAGTTTAAAGTACGTAATCGTATAGAGTCATTAGTCGTTAGAATGGCAGTCTCTCCCAATGAGCTACCATTGGTCGTAAATGGATAGACCAGAAATTGCATGCACCGTGAGATCACACCGTTTGTGACCACCTCGTTGCATCACCGTTCGATGAGCTACGGAGAGAAAGAGAGAGAGGACCCACTCATGTTTTGAATTATCGATGTGAACAAGAATAGACATATATATATATATATATATATATATATATATATATATATATATATATATATATATATATATATATATAGGGTGCTTTGTAAATAAATAAAATATATCACCTGAGGGGGAAGTATGAAGCCTCCCTGAGTGAATGTTTGTTCTTGGCGGCTAACGATTTCAAGTAGCAATTCCCTAGGGCAGTAAGGGTAGCAATACGGCAAATGCATCGAAAGTTGCGCCATCTCAGGGGCGTGCAAATGGCTATCATATTGCACACGTGTTATTCTACAAATTGGCACCTCACCTTCAGTGCACAACGAGTGCTGCAGTCACCCGACGGATGGATCGGTTGGCAGAGGCGAACATACACAACACTGTGCCATTGTCTCTGACACCGCTGTCAGCAAAAGGAAGCGGTTATTTTCAAGGGTCACATTTGGCTTTTCATTCTGTCGATAGCAAGAGTTGTATTTATTTCTAGTATATGCTGATTGCAATTCCTATGAATGCATCCGCTCCTTGAAAAGATCACAGTCATTTAAAGGAGAAGTTGCCATCAGAGAGATATATGCTATTCGATCTGTGTCCTCCGTGATTCAATGGCGCGGTGACTTGTTTTGCCAATTCAGTGCCTGAATTGTGACTTGTTTTTATCAGTGCACCTACTACATGGTTGTTACCATTGTGCTGAGTATGTGTGTTGATGGAGAGTCAGGGTCTTGCTGCGCGAACGGACGCATTGAATAATATGTTGTTTCTGTCGTGAACCCGCTGGTACATGCTTGCTTTGACTGCAAAGTCCCATGTGTTATTCCTATTGCCTTAACGTCATCGGAATGACTAACGATGACGACGGCCACTGAGGACCTTCCGGCAAGATGCATTTTTCACACAATCGTAAAATAGCTTAACCCATGTCAATATGCGAATATCGGTCGCGCCCGGTGCCCTGGTGGTGCATGCGTGCGCACCTTGCAATCGGAGGAGACACGTAGGTGCACGGGTTCGATGCCCACCGTTGCACATTGGCATTAAAAGGTCGTTGTCCATCTTATGAAGCAATGCCGAAAGCAGTTCGGTGGACGTTAAATGTTGGCAGTGAGTCGGACCGAAAAGTGTATTTATTTTAGTTTATTTAATATGCGAATATCACTGAGATACCTGATCTCCCGAGTAATCTGGCAATGCGTTTGGGTTCTGCAGATAGATATCTTTCTGCTACAGTATATTTGTCTTGTTTGAAATTAGGTAATGTCACGAAGAGATGTTTACGTTGTCGTTGTGTTGACTGAGTTGGCCGCGTTCCACAAATATATAGCAAATCCGCGGCGCGCTATAACGACGCCACCATACATGGTGTTCAGCCGTTTCTGACCATATAAATACATCACGAAAACCACTACTTCGCGATCTTGTGAGACATCTGCCTCGCGTCTTGCATATGTATACACGGGGCAGATGTTGTCGCTATCACACATTTGTCACTCTGCATTACTGCCACAATTTATTCGATGCAATCTGGACATTTTTATGCATCAGACATAATAATGTCAGAATGTCCGCATTTGATTAAAATATACACGAATACAGGTTATGGTGGATACGTTTATAATCGCCTGCTGTCGACGACGTCATGAATGTGGTCAATTATGGCCGCCATGTCATTGGTACCGACCATGGGGTACAATACACATAGATCATGATCCAATCAAATTGGCTGGTGGCCGACTACGTCTCTGGCCGACGAAAATCCAGCTGTCATTTTCAAAGCAAAGCACACAAGAGAGTAAGATGGAAAATATAAAGTAATTAATTTCATCAAATTTACCTGCAGAATTCAATATAGTTGGCCTGATGCGATTCGTTGGAACTGGATGCAATCAGTTTAAAGCACTTGATACAATCAATAGGTTAACTTTTATCCTCAGGGAGGACAGCGAAAAATTAGCAAAATGAGTGTCCCGTTGACTTTTTCTATTGCGCCATCATGTCGGAACGATATACGAGATCACACGACCAGCAGCGACCACCAGCGAAACCATCTCTGAGTTTCCTCAAAAATATCCCCAGTGAAACAGCGTACTGTAGCTCCTGATTGAGTGACAATTGCAAAAGGCCTCCATGAACAACTAAAGGTGACGTCGAACAGTATCACGAGACATAGTAATTTCTTGGTTGGATGGCCGCTTCGTCGGACAGGATCATCTTCTCGCGTCTGTCAGGGTCCGGTTCTGGGAAAACTCGTCAATGAGTGAGAACTGTCCTGGGACGTGTGAAAGGCGACAATGACC
Organism: Stratiolaelaps scimitus; assembly: GCA_019614645.1. Taxonomy (NCBI): domain Eukaryota; kingdom Metazoa; phylum Arthropoda; class Arachnida; order Mesostigmata; family Laelapidae; genus Stratiolaelaps; species Stratiolaelaps scimitus. The sequence goes on from JABWDB010000077.1 coordinate 177,567, forward strand.
CTTTAGATAGATGTCAGGTCTTGGCTAAACGTCTGACCGCGGTCTATGAAGCTCGTACATCGCTCGATCGCGCCGAGGATACTCCTGGGCAAATGACAGCAATGGTTGCTACCTTTCGTTGAAGCTGGGCGTGTTCATTGACTCGTATTGGGTGATTTTCAGAGTTGGTGGCAGTTGCGACACTTTCGTGCGCGGGACATAGTGAGTGCGCACGCTCTTTCAGCTATCGAGGCGTATCCACGTTATGGCATGGCGCGTCCATCGACGATTGTTTAGAGTCCCTTGAGCCTTCAGAGTGAAGAGATGACTGACACAAAGGGAGAGAGAACGTTCGTTAGGTTAGGCGCAGTTACCACCACCACCTTATTTGGGCCCCCTTGTCTCTCCTGACTCCGGAGTTTGACGGCCCTTGTCTCGTCGAAAAGTGAGTTGACCCGTCTCAAAAATACTGCCACAAATGGCTTTATAAAAAATAACTAACACCGAACAATGTCACATGATTAACGGGAATATCCAAATATATATATATATATATATATATATATATATATATATATATATATATATATATATATATAAAGTGGCGTGATAGCGGTATCGCTGTCATACTTGATTCAGTTTCTAAAAATTCAGCATTTATAAGCGATTAATGAGTACTCGGCTGCTATTATCGCTAAAATGATGTCAAATATGGGTAATTCTGGGTGTCCGAAACTCGAAGCTTTGCGGATTATTCTATTAGGTGTTCCTTGCGATATTCTAATTTGTATCATCGTCGTTAACGTTGGCTACACATAGTTGGACTAAAAATTCTACATCGTCTACCACTTGTGTGTTGGGTCTATTACCAATACAGATGAATAGTTGTTTATGCGTCGTCTACCTGTTTTGCAGTAGTTACATCTCGAAACGAAATGTTTCCATAGCTAGCAATAAGCATCACTCTAAAAACTAGCGACGTCAGATTAAGTACTGTGCATAGGTGATTACAGATCGGCGCTATATTGCTTCGTCATTCAACAGGGCACTTTCACTCTGGACTCTGTCCCGTTGAACATGCCTGAGCAACACTTCGAATTTTTTGCATGCCCAACTGAGCACCGCCAACACTGTTGTGTAGCCGTTAGCTAGAAACTCTATCTTTGAGGTCTGTTAGATGTATGAAGTACGCTGTAACTGAGTAACGTCAGTCAATTAGCCTATTCTACCTTTATATATATATATATATATATATATATAAGCAAGCCCAGACCATCTAGCGACGAAAGAGCCGGAATATATTGTGGAGTATATACAGACAAGATAGGCCCGTATATTACACTGCGCTCTTTGTGTGATGATCTAAGGGCCCGACAGGTAGAGAGCGAGGCAGAGACACAGAACGATACTGGAGTATGTTTGTCGCAGCTCTCTAGAACGTCAGGCGCACTCAGGCCGCCGCGTCGCCTCTAATGAGCATCAGCCAATTCGTTCTGGGTGGTCTGCCAGCCGATGTCAGCCGCCGACCAACCTGGCGCCATCGCCCGCGCCATTCGGTGTCTGGCTCGGTGTCGGTCTGCTCTCCATTGACTGCGGCTCCCTTGCCTGGACGTGTAGAAATGCTGTATCATCGTCATCGCCATCGAAATCATCTTCATAAAAGAGAGAGAGAGAGAAAGAGGAAGACCCACGCCACCGATATTCTGGCTGCTTTGGCCGGAACAGCGTGCCGGGACGGACAAGACAGTTGGCTGTTTTGAAGAATGTGGTTATGCTCTTGTAGCGTTTAGTAAATAAGCCTATACATTAACATGCGTACAACCCACGACACAGCCAGGCGTCAGCCAGTGAGATCTCTCCAACACAGACAAGAGCTCCGAGTGAATTCCACTCGATAACGCAGCCATACATTGCTGAATGAGAGCGAAAAATAAAGAAAGGTGAATAAAATAAATAGTCTGCTGGAGGCGATGTATTTAAGGTATTTGACCTCATGTGTTTCATCATTATCGTCATATGACTCTCGCTGTCGCTGACCTTCGTGCCCGTATGGATGAGAGATTATATGCTTTTGTGCTTCGGAGTCTGAAGCACGGAAGAGCGTCGTACCACTTACCGCTAAGGTTTCGCTGTATTAGGTAGCGTTATCGCCATAGTCGGCGTGACAACGTGAAGTGTTGTCATGAAGATCGGTCTCTGAAATTAACCATTAGCCTCTATGTAAAACTGTCGGATGAAACGAGACTAGAAACGTGAGTTTACTCGAGTAAGCTTCTCGCGACCGCTTGTTGTTTTCTAGTGGCAACTGCGACAGAGCGTGTGAATGGATTCAAGGCGGCAAATGCCCATTAGTATAACGTTGTATTCAACATGTTGACTACGCGGTTTGCCCAAAGTATTATACATAACACACAGCTAGGTGTATGTTGCAGTTAGATGGATAGTGAACCAGCTCTACAAGGGCCAGCAGCGTAGCAATGATTCAATGGGCCAAGAATGGCGCGATCACAGAAGATAGCAACTGATACCTGATGCCGGATGCTAAACATTCAACAGTTCTGCTGCCATCTTATGGACGGTGTTTTCTTGAGACTGGGCCACTGTTAGGGAAACTCCTCCATCTCGGCCGCCCGACCGATCGACCGACCGACCTTCAGCACGCTTGTCCGCAGAGCTAAAATGGATAACGTGTTTCTAACTAGAGACGTCCAATATATACAAACACCCTCACAGCCGGAAGAAGCAGACGTTGACGGTGGCTACGAAAAAAAAAAACATCCTAATATGCAAACATTGTCATTCCTGTATTGAGTATCAGTGGAATCGATACACTACACATAGTTGTATAGGCCACTGCTGACAACAACAAATACACAGGAAGGTGGCTCTCACCAAACGACTGTATATTTCTTTGAATACAAATCCAACACTAGGCGGTAAAATATTATAGATAAACATTATATTAGATATCTATAGAACAAGCCAACAAAGTTAATCGTTGATAGCCTCGAGAGTGAAAAATGGCACATCAGTTACGGTTACAATGTGATTCATTGAGATTTGCCTATTTGTAATAACACAAAAAGTTTGTATCAAGCATTACCAAATAGGCCTACTATATATAAAATATCTCGGTTTGACCTATTTTTGAGAAAATTGGTTACTAATAATCGGTTTATTAGAGTTAATGAAAGAATATAGCCAACAAAGACTAGTTTGTGATAGCTTTAGCGACACCAATCTAAATATTATAGACAACTCATACAAATAGTTAACTGCACGTTTTTGTGTCATGTTGACATTTCCAAATAGGCTTCCACAACTGTGCAATCATGGTGAAGATTAAATTTCGTTCTCTATTATATATATATATATATATATGCCGTCTCGTGATAACGCCATTTTCTTTAACGACCTACGTAATGCATAAGTTAATCACTGTGTTTATTAAGGTACTCATTCCCCTCTGTCCTCGGCAAAACCTATCGACAAAGGTGACAAAGCGACCATTATCAGCCATCGAGTTCCGCAGAGCCGAACGGTAGCACTAGTCCCATATTGCAGAAGCATCTCATAGGGTTCATTCGCAGGATACACATGGCAAAAAGAAAACGAATAAAAAGTTTCTTCTTTGTCCCCGTTTTATTATATTTTTCGTGATTATTTGGACCTTTTTCTTACTTAGGCTGCACTTAAGATGATCCCCTTCGCGTTATCACAGCGAAGAGAAAAACAATCAGAAAAAGTTGTCTACGACAACTGACTACTGTAGCATGATATTTTATTTCAGCTAACTAACTAACTCAGTCGTAACTGAAAGCCGTAACAGCAGCAGCAGCAGAGAATAGACGCAATAAACACATCTAAACTAAATAGTCATAAACTCGTACGGACTGCCTCGCATTGTCGGCCTTTTGCCTCCTGTCTCACTATTACCGAGTGAGCGCACACTACTCGAGTGAACGTTCCCCGCTTTAGAATTGTCTCAGCATGTTACGCCGCTCTATTAACAGGTCAGTCATCGTCGTCTCCATCACCCCCTCCCTGATATGACTCTGTGACGTGGTTAGGTACATATGAGTGCGTTGTGTTACAAGCATAAGCCGCTGGGGCTAACATGTAGACAATTTTGAGTCGTCGGCTCTACAGAGTTCTGTTGATAGAGACAACGAAAAAGTCGACGGGATGAAGCCGGTCGTAAGGCTTCCGATAGCTATTCTGCACTGGCCTATTTACATTGGATAGGGGGATCAATAGAATGAGCAGTGAGCCTCGCATTGGATACGTTGCTGTTCTCGTATGCGCGGGTGTCGATATGCCGTGATAATGTTGAAGTAATGAATTCGTTTTACATAAGGGACGCACCGGGATACCAAAATCGGACGACAACTTCGACAATTTGGTATATCCATAACATCATTACGCGTTCATTACGATCGAGATAATCAGAGTCAGCGAGCTTAGAAGGACCTTTCACAGTATTTGCTTTTAGATACGAGGCACAAAGCCGAAAATGTTGTCGTCTGTTAACGGACATGGCTCGGGTATGAAGCGCCTACGAGGAGTTTATTGGGGGAACTTGGAGATATATAGATGTTGGAGGGATCATCGAAAAATGATACGAGACAACAATGACAAGTAACAGCCATACCATAACCGACGTTGCAAACAACTGATAATACACACCCTTAGTAAAAATCAAGTAAAGCCAAAACAATGATGGCCAGTTACTTTCGAGTAAGAATATCTGTCCTTTATCCCTTCTATATTGTGAAATAACCTAGTGTATTTTCCGGGCTAACCACCGCCAACTCGGAGTGGAATAACATAAGTTTGACGTAGTGACCTCTAGACGATAGCGATAGACCACCTTTAAGCGGTATGTTCAGATATTGTCGATATGGTCGTATATTGATTGGCCCCGTATGGACACTAAACAGTTAAATACGAGTTCTACCATGACTATTGACCTTGGCAGATACCTTGAATATCACCATATGGAGTATATGTACACTGATGCACACACACGCACACACACATTCAGGCACCAAGAGATAGGCCATCTATCAACTGAAAACAAGCCGCCCGCCTCAAAAAGCCTCACCAGATACTCGTAAAAGTATAAAGCGCACACTTATAGCGATCACAAATCTACCATAATATTAAAGCCGATTGTACAGTATAAGGAAGGCTCATGATACTTAGTCTTGGTCGTTACGATAGCTTCGATCCCCACTATGCCAGTGGCCGAGGACCTTCTGTGGGTGTCCCAATGCTCAAGCATAGAGAGCTGAAAGTGTCCTCCTTCGAAGTCCACTATATCAGCAAAGTATTATATTTCCGTGAGGCCCTCAACAATCAACTGTGAAGGGATCGACCTCTGTCCGGCTGGCTGACTTCGCGCGTTATTCGCGTCGGTTGTCCCAGACGACTGCGATATTGTTTGGCGACATTAATTGGCAAATAAAGAATAAAATGAAGGTGGGATGGAGGGGTCAGCCAACCATTGGTGTTTAGTTTAGTATAAGTGGCTCGATCCATTCCGAGGTCTTGGTCGGGTATCAGTCATTATAGCTAAAGTCAAGCAAAGGGTGCCCCCTCGATATCTCGCCAAATAGATCAACACTTAACCAAACACGAAAAGTCGATTCTGATTAGATGTTTCCTTAACGACATGTCGAGTTTCAGCTAAAAAGGCAGGTCGTTTTTTTGTCATTATTACCCTCTCGCGAATAATGCTCAAAATGGCTACCACCGTGTAACCAACGTCTTCTGTGTCTTTCGCAGTTGCAAACATTGTTGTCTAGAAGATTAATATCTGTGGCTGGTTATGTGAGGGCAGCTTTTCGAACCGGTTAGGATCCTCGACTGATAGTCATGGTATATATGTATATATATTAAGCGGGCACAAAAATAATGAGACACATATAAATTTCGACATCGGCTAAATTAAGTGAAAGTTAAAACAATGATTTTTTAGTATTAGCTAGAGGTATGCACCTCTTTTATTTATACACTAGTCCCAGGGTTCTGGCAGCCTTCTAACAGCTACGTGTGTACTATTTCTATTCCCATTTATTATATATATATATATATACACCCTAATTCATCGATGCGAAATGATACACAAAGACTTTTATCGTGCGAAAGATGCCTCGTGCAGAACCTTCTGGGACGGTAAGTTTTTTTGTCGTAGATCGTTTTGTCTTTTCCCAGCGTCGCGTACCATTTTCCTTTATTCTGTGTTGTATAAAGTTTCAGAGGTAGTGGAGAGGTAATGGCACATACGAGAAAATCCGGGGCTAGCACATGTGTTTTCGTTTACAATGTAAATATATATTAAGAATGAAATACTTACTCCTTAAGAAATACCAGCTGAATTTTTCAGGTGAATTGAAAATGACTATACGAGAAATGTGTATATATGTATATATTCTGTGCAGTATCATAAATGTAATACCAGGCTAAATCTAACCACAGTGTCGACCTGTGTACTCGAGTAGTTTTCGATCAGTGGGGGACTTCTTCTTAAACAAATAGATAATTAATATTAACCATGCTTGTCAGTCGCTGCAGCTATTAAGGCAAAGCTAAATGTGCAGTAGTCGTTAAAGTGGCATACCGCGAATACTTACCCCAATAAATTGGTAGCTTTTGTTATTAGTTCCTGTTACTAGTATAACAAACAACTACCACTGGCTGTTAGATGGACTCCGAGTTGATCTGCGCCATTCGACTCATCTGTATAAAGGTAGGCCTTTGCTTCAACGAAAGCCATCGGTGACGGACATCCTGCAATGGAAGCCATCATTGCGTAGCTTAGAATAAAATGTCGATTTTATTACACGCGTATAAGTCTGGCTAATCTGGGATCTTATGCTCCCACCCCCCCCCGAAGATGTTCATCATAACCTCAGGTTCGTAGAAGATCGTACCGCTTAACCAACCTCTCGACCATTGGCGGAACCCCTGAGACCAGATACGTCAGATGTTTCTAGTATTTGTGTGAACTCCATATACTCGTTTAAGTAATAGAGCCTTGATACGACCTAGCGCTTGCCTATTTGCTTTAGAGAGATGTGACCAGATAATAATTGATTGAACAAGGTTGAGGTGAACACGAAATATAGCAACAGTAGTTAATGTTATAATTTCAGTCTGACCATTTGAAGTCAGTCAGCCAGTGTAACCCACGTCAACCCTGCACTGGATCGGCCCACTTTCATGGAGATTGGAATGTCTCTGGTAGTAACCGTGCGTTTGAAGAAAATTTCCTTCTCTTAAAAAAAAAAAAAGGCAGTGTGACCCATCAAAGAGAAATCTAACTAACTATCTAGTTAACCAACAAAGACGTTGATGAAGTTGTTATGGAATACAGATCTTTGATATTCCTGGAATAATTCCTCGGATGAATGTTATGCTCGCATTCCGTTACGCGGTCCTCGTATCGTCTCAACAACAATGGCTAAAGGAATACAGAGTTGAATCGGCATGTTCTGCACTACGAGTTTTTGACAGGTTTAAATTTGCAATCCAAAATACCGTATGTATCCCGTTGACTGGCTTTTGTATCGTAAACATAAATCTAATTGATGTCATCGCATGTTGACATGAAACTGGGCGACGCCTGGCATTTGTTGATACACACGAATCGATCCTGTCAGTCAATGGCTGCTTGATGTTTGGCTTCTATTATTATTATGTATAACAAAATTATGTATAACTCAATGAATGTATAACAAAGTACATTCATTCGTGCAAAGAACAAAGATGCTCTTGTTGAACAACACCGGCGTTACAAACAGTTCCTACGCGATACTACGATAGAAAAGCAGAGGAGGGCTCAGAAATGTTTAGCCGTTGCAAGTCGTTGTACATAATGCTGATAGATAGAATGGAATTGGAACGATGTTACCAAGAACAACTGACAGTACGACGACAAAATGTATATATATATATATGTATGGTGTTCACCAGGATGATTTGTTTTTCTATGTAAGTGATTGATATAATCATGCAATGAGCTGTCTTTCTTTAAAAGTCTTCTTCGCTTTCGGAAGCATCCGAGCCGCAACAATTGCATAGAGGTTAGTGAACAGATCAGATGGGCAATCTGGTACAGTGTTGCCGATCTAGCTGACGCGGACAAACTCATTTTTCTGGGTTGTCCGACGAGAGACAAAAATATTTTTGTTTCTAGAATAGTCAGAGGAATAACGTCTGTCGTAAACAAGAACGGCCCAATGGTCGAGTAAACTGCACAATAGTGTCCTTACATTTGTTGTTAGAAAATTTAATAGACGACTTCATGATTCAGGTCGCCAACTACTCAAAGGGCTCATTTGCATTCGGTATTGAAGAAATGGCGTGTGGCCGAGGACGACTGGTGGTGGCGGTGTCTACTGGTGTCTAACTCTACAAGATGTCTGTATTGGGGACTCAGTTAATGCCTCCATTTCAAAGCCTACCTCCACAGGATTGGTAAGGCCCCGTCGGACATCTGCGAAGTGTGCGATGCAGGAGTCGAGGAGGATCCTCTCCACACATTGGCAGGATGTGGAGCCACGGAGCAGGTACGGCAGGAGGTCGCGGACGACGAACTGACACGAGCCATGCAGGACGGCATCCGATGATTCGTTTCCTATATGTGCTTGGCCAGAAACAAGTGGGACAGGGGGAACACACTAGCCGAAAAGATCCTCCGGGAGAAGGATAGGCTAGAACGGGCGCGGATAGCTGAGCTGGTCCGAAGGGAAAATGCCCGGAACCCACCCGCTGCGGCTGGGCGGGAGGGTTCTCCCCAGAGGAGGAACTGAGGGATAGGACATAATTGGAATCAACTGCCGGTCCCTGCAAGGCACTGACTGAAGCAATACTTTTTACAGTCTCGGTCAGTGCCCCAAGTCAAAATCGGTTCTGGGTTTAGTCAGTAAGAGTCTGACACTACCAGGCAAATACCTCAGTGTGAGGCCTGGTGTCCATGCAGGATTTACCTTTAACCTCTTTAAAAAAAAAGTTAATGCCTCCATTATCGTTTACTAGGATCAGGTCACAGGCTTGGACACGTATAACAAGGCCGCAAACGAATGGGGCTAGGTCCTAAAATTAATCTTTAAATTCTCTTCCGATGGCCAAAAAAAAGGACAGATGCGTGACAATTAATGGACCCTATCGCCGACCCCGTTCCAAACATAGCCATGTAAGGAATACCTTGAGAACTGAAACCTAATCAAGTTACACCAGAGTGCTGGTGAGCAAAGTAGGCTTTTCTTGGAAAACTTTTCTTTCTTTTCACTTAGATAATATGTGTGTTTATATCTGTTTGAATCATTTTCCACTATAAGAAACGAACAACAAAAAATCACCCTGCAAACATTTTCCCACATTTATTCCATTGAAATGAATGTTTGTATACGAAACGTGCTCCGACATCAGCCAGGAGTTCGATGAGCAGATGAAACTCTCCTTGTCGGGCTTGGCAAAATAGACTCGTTAGGGTGAATTGGGACCTAGGGACCAGTTTTGGTCTGCATCTACATAGCTGTCTGTCTGCTGAGCCTTATCATCTGAAGGTGCCACTGAGCATATTGTTCGATATGAACAACGTTCGCCAAATGCCACCCAATAGACTCCTAATACTGGCCAAGTTCAGCGTTCAGTTTGCCTTCACACGATGTCGTTGAGGCTGTGCTAACGAAAACTATATATCGAATATGCGTGGACGAGCCCTTTCATGCGAAGCCTCTCTGCATCTTGTCCTACTATTCGATATAATAACTAACTGTGATACTTGTTGCATGCAGCCTACTAATGCTGTTAGCGCTGTAGTGTAGTTGCCTTCTTCTTAATGGCGGCTCTGGAGATAGTTTTCTTGTTGTTGTTGTTACTGCTGCTGCTGCTGTTGTTGTTCTTTCGAGCTTGTGGTCGTAGAAGACCCTTATTACATTACACTGACAGCACATGAGATTAGATAAGAGAAGAAGAGGATGGGAGTAGATGTAGCTCAGCATCGTCATATCGTCATATCGCTGCCAGCAAACACAACATCGCCACGAAAACAGGAAGAAACGCGGCAAGTTTCCCTCGCAATTTATATGAGGTGAGGCTCGACGGGGTGTTAAGGCATCGGGGGGGGGGGGACGGCGGAGAGGTGCCACATACGGGTTTGCCTGGCTTGAATATTGGATTATATACCAAATTCAGCGGAGATCGTAGGGGGTAGTCCTCGTTCTGTTTGTACGTAGTTCCCATGTATAGTATTAGCCCATGTGATAGTGGACCACTTAGCTGTGTCGTGTGCCGCGTGCCGTTCGAGTCTATCAAGTTGGATACATTGCGGTGAAGTGCATGAGCTGGCCATGCTCGACAGACTTACATGTAATAAATACTATAGAATACATATATATTTTTTCTAATATAGACAGATATAAGAAGTGATTGCTTATACTAAGTAAAGGCGTTCAGCGAACAGAGCATCGATAAGGTCCTTATTGCTCATATTGCTTTACGACTTTCCAAAACGTCAGACAAGACGTCGGTGACTTTTTAAGCGTTTTAAGAGTAAAGAGTAAGCGCTAGCCATTCTGTCACTCATTCGTAACTAACTAATTATCCAATCTGACATTGCCTCTTAATGAAGTATAGTAGTACAAGGTGTCGCCCGATTTCCTCATGTGCTCAGGAATGCAATATACTTTCAATTTCGCTCGTGGACTAGCTCAGCTTCATATTATAGTAGTCACATACATAAAAGTGTATGTAGTCACTTGGCATTTTATCCTAGCCCTTTGGACAAATGAGCGACATCCCTTTTAGGCAGTGTTCATCGCTATCAATCATAATGGGAGGAACACCGGCCCAAAGTGGTCGTTGTACGAAACCGTCGATGCCGCTGGGAGTCCCGCGTCACTGGTGAATTGTTGAGGTCCCATAAACAGGCACTATGCAATCACCCGCTAGAATGCTGTACGGATGTCTATTTCACACGCTGATGCTTCGATCTCTGCAATTGTTGACATTGTTAGAGACAAACAAACATGCTGAAGAGTTCAACGTTCTGATGTTATGTTGAATACACGTATTTTGTTACAAATAACTAATGCTTCGAGTTTCTAATGGTTGTTAATAACATCCCTCATATTCTCGATGGGATATTCACAGTACTCCTAAATGATTTGTCATTTGCTCACATAAACAGAGACACACGTGTCTATGAATAGTCGTCCGGGTCTACACGATGGCCGTCTGCATATCTGACTCCAGTTAGCACGACGATGAGCTGAAGTGATTCCAGCTAAAATGGTGTCGAAGAAAATTTGTAATATATCTTGGGCGAAGTCAAAAAAAAACAACTGTGCTGCATAACAAATGCACTCTCATTTTACACCTCTAATTCACGGAACAATTTTTTTAAAGTTCTCCATTGCTTATGGTTTCATGACTAGAATATGATGTCGGTATTCGCACAAATCTGAACCCCGTATAGAGCTACCGAAATAATACGCTTCATTTGCATATGATTTATCACGTTCAATCGTAATGAACCGTATGAGGCGAGAGAAAGAGAGATATTGAGATAGGTGCACTTCTAAAAATCGACGACGCTTCACTTTGGCGAATATTCCTGCTATTATATTTACATTAGGTAGACAGTAGCATGATCACCGCACAAACCTGTGAGGGGCACAGTTGCACGCCAAACGCTTATCGAAATCAAAATGTGCTCAACAAACATCATTATTGGCGTATCGGTGTTTGTCAACGACACAACGAAACAATCGAATAAATAGACACACCCGGACAAACCTACTAGAAACGGGTGGCTCTGATCTCGATCTCTCCGATTGACGCCGCATTGGCACATGTGCGCCAGCTCTCCTTCGATAAGATGCATATCCGTATCTGATTTTAGCTCCGATTTCTATCAGAGCGGTATGGAGCGTCAAGAACAATAACGACTTGGTGTTGCGCGTGACGGCGCCGATGTCTCATATATATACATATATATATAAATTATCTTGTATTATACACTGTTCGCATGACTAATTCTCCACCACCAGCTCACATGTACGCAGAATGGTGAGGTGTCAGCCATCGAGAATAGGGTGACCCGGCCGATGCTCTGAGTGTGGTTTCAGTCGCACCATATCGCTTTATATGATACCTACCTCGCATCATACAGTTTACCTAGCTAGATGGCAGACAGTATTTAGCGTGCATAGGCGTGCCCAACGACCCAATCAGCCTGAGCTTCCACTGATTGCCTTCGCTAGTTTAGATTCGTGTTTCAGCCAGCCACATTGTGGCCACGACGGTCACGATGATACGGACAATAAACTAGCAACGATAATAATAAAATAACAATAATAACAACAACAACAACAAAAACACAACTCAAACAAATGTGATTAAGCGATACTAATCATAGCAGACAGCTTCGACGGCGTCTGCTATTTTTCTGCGACGCTTGAAACCGAAATTCGGCCGAGTAGAAGCCCTCAACCCTTTCAGTTAGTCTTCTCTTTTATCCGATGAAGCGAGACGTCAAAATGGAGGAGGAATGATTGCGGCCAACGGTGAAACAGGATGTAAATTTATGTGCTGATTGTGTCCCACGCTGTAAACGGCCACTGGCCCCTAACAGCCATCCGACTCACCCGAAACCCCGGACGCAACCGCCGACGAGCACGCAAACATATTGTACATATGTATGTACAGTTGACACGGAGAGCCGACGAACGAGGGACTGAGCCGCGAGATGCATAAACACTTTGTCGATGCGTGGAAGCGCTCGAAAGGGTACAACGGCTGCAAATAGAACACCCACATCACGGGTGTAAATTTAGCATGGACATGTAAATGTCGTAATAGTCATATAGCACGCCCTAAATAGACGGTAATATAGTATACATCACTCTCGCTTGTTACAGCGTGCGCAAATTTGACCGTACGGCTAACTGTAATGTAAGATTTGCGTATACTGCCCGTGTGAAGGAGAGATCGTTCAGTCTCTCGAAAACAAACACTTAAGGGGGAGGATTGTGGGATAGCTGCAGATATAAGGATTGGATATCAACTTGGTTATAAATTGGTCCACTTGGGTCCACTTTGGCATCAACAAATGTAGCACAGCCATAATGCGAGCAAGTCTACGTTGGTCGAGCATCCGCATTCGTTTAAAGGAACTAGTATTCAACTGAATATGATTAACTTTGTTGTGTCGGACATGTTGAACGCGTATAATAAATGCATCGTTGGAGACGAGGTAAATTAGCAATGCAAGCAAAGCATTTCGGACGTATTTTGGAGAAATAGTTGGTACAGTAGTCCAATCTATGCAAAAAGAAGTCAGCCCGAGAGATAGCGCTGATTCGCCCATCAAAATAGATTTAAATATTTGTGTGGATATTAATAGATTATTGAGGTGTTGTGATGAGGACACATTCAGCTTTTTTTCAATGTTTAAAAGAAGGCCAAATACGTCATAGCTTGATCTAACGTTGACCAGCTCATTTTCAAAGTCAGAGATATTTTCACGTATAAGACCTGAGCCAATCATATACAGAAGTCTTGACTGGAAGCAGTAGTAAAGTAATCTAATCAAGTACTCATGATATTCACACGAAGGTTCCATAAACAGTATTCTACATTTGGAGTTGTTATCGACTTTGTTGTCCTCTTCCTCATCGTTGTTGTTGTTTTTGCTGCTGCTGCTGTTGTTGTGTTTTCAAGCAGTTGTCATTGCTGCTGTTATTTTTATTATTACTGCTGTTATTAACACCGCCACCGATGTGGTCCGTTGCCACGTTCATGCGTTTCCTGATTGGGCCTGATGAAGATGAATGGTGGACCAGGCGAACGCTCTATGGCACCGGCAGCGGCACCGGCGCCGGCGGTAACAACGCCAACGGTCGCAGCCACTGTTCGTGGCACTCACTCACGAGCTGCAGCAGCAGCCGCCATAGCGCAGCTCACTGTCAGAGCTGCTGCTGCTGCGCTCTTCTCGACGGGAAGATGAGAGAATGAGACCCGTGTCCGTAGCGAGAGATCACCTGACCGCCACGGGACTCTCGTTGGCCTCCGGTTGCCTCACCGAGTCAACGACAACCGCTACGAGCTACGAGAACGACAGTTGCTGTTGTTGTTGTGGTTGTTGCTGCTGCCGCGGCCGCCGCCGCCGTCATTGCTGCTGCTTTTCTTGGTCGGATGAAAAGCATCGCGGCTGTGCGCGGGTTGGGGGCGAGCAGCTATAGTTACCTTCCTATGCCAACGGCTCTCTGTATACGGCTGCTTGAGGGTAGCAGCTCGGTGCGTGAGCTGCTAACAACGGCGTGCGTTGGTGGCCCGCGGTGACGTGCCCTGTTATCCTGTCAGAATCGTCACATTGTGAACCGAGTGAACAAATGACGACTTAATTGACGAATCTGGATCGTTCTTGAACAGCTGCGTGTACTGCTCAGCTGACTTTGTCTAATAGAATATATCATAATAATAAGTAGCGATACAGCGAGAGTGAGCAGATCCGTCCAAGGGATGTCGACCAATACCCTAATTAAGCTAAAACCCAGTGGGATAGATGTAGCACGGTCGTTGAGCCTGTTGAATACCCTGAGCCAGGTGAGTATTCGCAAGCCGGTTAAGCTCTTCCCAGATATTATATAATAAGCTGAATTTTGCTGCAACAGATCGAACATTGAAAACTGTGATCAACAAAATCGAACATCTCGTAACATCTCTCTCAGAGGATGGTGTCTGTTACCAAATTTAGGCTGATATTATCGTTTGGCAACATTGTCAAAGAGCGCCAACTTTATTTGGTGTCCACATCTGTAACTTATGATTGCAACTAGCAAAATTCCGATTGCTGTTACAAATTATAAGGCGCATACAATTCAATATCACGTAGACATAATTAAATCGCCAACAGCTTTTAAATAGCTGATAAAAGACAGCGAGACATTCAGATCAGTTGCAGTCGAGTCCAATAGGTCCCATTCATAGGTGAAGAAAACTGTCGCCAAGTGCTGCCGTCAAACCCTGTTCACTCTTTGTCCTAAGGATAGGTCAATTTATCACAGAAGATTATTTATTTATATTCAGTGCATCGTTGATTAATTTATCTGTAAGTCCAGTTGTAGTTGTTACCGGCCATATAACCTAGTATTTCCAAATGAAGAAGAAGTAACCATTAAACTTCGGAATGAGCTACGAATATACTATTGTCTTCCATTTTCTTGCTCGCGCCTCCGTTGCGGTACGGGCAACGGAATTGTTCTTATAATCAGGCGTCCACAATACTTATTTTCTCATATCAAGTATTCTGACCACATGTGTGCACGCATCGTATCTACGGGCTCAGACGAATCGTCTCCGACTGCATCGAGGAGGGTTTCGAACATCCGTGTTTTCTTCCATGTCCATCTTTAACTACAGTTCATCATACAGATATGGTCAAGTTTTTGCATCATTCGATTATATATATATATATATATATATATATATATATATATATATATATATATATATATATATATATATATATATATATATAGGTAGGTAGAGATGTAGTAAAAAACGGTTTACGCCGGAAACGGACTCGAAATTAGCAAAAACAACATGGTCAACGGTGGCTGTTTGTCAAAGTAGTTCATATCTAAGCACCTACCTAGCATGTATATTATCTGGCAATTGATAAAAAACACCTACCCTCCGACCATTCATCTCTGTGGAGCGCGGCGGTGTTCTTCAAAGCTGCTTACCATTTGCCATCCCACACGTCCCGAGATCGAAAAGAAAATAATCCTCTTCGACATAATTAGAAGGATTATTAATAACCTTCCTTCACTCTCAACTTTGTGCAGCCCGTCGCAAATACTTTTTCTCATTTTTTTTTATTTATATAGGTGCACAACATAGAGGTCTTATCTATTCATATTACTCACTGGTTGAGTGCGAATAGAGATGACTAGGTACTCCAGAAGAAAGCATAACACCCGCATTCGAAGGTGTTAACGGGGAGTATATAAACCCTGCTCCAGCGATGGTTCGAAAAAGAGACTGATATAATATTCTGAAATTTCAGAACAGGAGTGCCCTCAGGTTATTCAGCCAATGGTAATTAGGGCAATTACAAATTTTAAAGAAAACGGACTATGTCATATGAAATAGAGGGTACTTTGCTTTCCACTAACAATTTTTCGTTTTATTACGAAACTAGCATGAGTCAAGCGGCAAGATAACATTTTAACCGGATTCGGATCAGCATACTGCCGTAAAATATGGCCAAACACACGGGCGATAGCTCATACAAGTGCACTCCAAATGGAACTATCTACTTAAAGTTACGAGGATCTATGATAGAGGACACGTATCTTATAGAAATACCCAGAATAGACATACATTAATTAATTATAAATTGTGAAAGATTTAATCCGCCTTTCTGCTACCGCGTCCCCATCGACTGAACAACTAGAGTTGTTTATTCGTCCTTTATAATATCACATGACTAAGCTCTGTGTGGGACGATGGGCATTATTTTGTCATCAAAGCATCATTTACCTGCGGCACAGTAAACACAATTTAGTTCATGAGTAGTCGCTGCCAGACACACACACACCACACACGTATCCATATGAATGCGACATTCAGAAAATGTTCGATCCTGTCTCTTAGAAAACACAGTACGACCATAGGATACGGCGGCCATGAAAGCCAAATCAGTTAATACTTCTTTATTTTTCTTGTCCATCGTAAATCAGAGTAAAATCACCCCGTCTGCTGTCGTATTTGCGTTTCCGGTGGGAATCTGCCCAGGGCTGCTGAGGTACAGGGCCTATTTAAAGTAGCGCTTGTTCCATGCAAATGCACTGTACAGCCGCCGATATTCAAAGAGAAGTCGATCCCCCTTGTCTGTGTATGCCTCTCGCGACAGATGCGCGATCGTGGAAAGTTCGAACTTGGCTTATGTCGGAGTGACGCGCAGCGGGGTGCGAACGCAGTGACAACATTAATGGTTTATCGTAAAATTGGAATTGAATTTTGTAGCTGGCCGAGATGAACCAGTCGAACAGGGGAGCACAGTAGCTCTAGATTTGAATCGAATTTGCACAATTTAAACATAAAGAACAACAACGACAACGCCCAACGACAAAAAAGATGCGTAAAGTTACATATGTATGGTACAATAGAATCGAATCACTTTTATTGCAAAGTGTAACACATCCTGTCAAGGCTTATGTCAGGACATGATGCGTAGAAGACAGACATGCGAAGATACTGCAATCACAGATTTAGCCGCTTCCCCCAATCCCTATTCGCTTTAGATGTAGTGACGAATTCACTCTGACAAATAATTGTGGCTGTTTGTTTGGAGACGGGGCAGCGCTAAGCGTTCGGTCTGAGAAGAAAGTAGAGACCGAAATTGTTAGTGAGGTGTAACAGGACGACGTCGATCATCAGAACTCGAAGCAAGAAACTCGCCTTTAAACTCGCCTCTCTAAACCCGCCACTGGATAACATTTCATAACGATGAGAATATTTCCGGAGGTACCGCATGTCGACGGCGTAATCATAGCATGTCAAGCTAACATCTAGAAGTTGTGCACTGATTGTATCGTCCAGAATAAGATAGGATTCGTAATTGTTTTTGTATTACAACTTTCATTGTATGCATTTATAATAATACCTATCAATGTACGCGTGCCGTGAGTATTGTTCCCCAGAACAATAGACACCTACCGAAATCATTGATTCTCAATTTTGAACTCAGCGTTTACAGACAAAATATTATAGCTTCACGTCAAACGATAAAACCCCACGCACCAAAGGATAACCCCCACGAACTATTTACGACAACTCATTTGTCGGTGTATCGTCATATTGTACTTTACCCACATACATATTTGGGCATAGCGCTGATCGGACATTTAATTTACGATACTTAAGATTAAATCAATCTCAGCGCGATTCCGTTCGAGATCAATTTGTTGAACGAAATCTCGCTGAGTTGGACCCCAATTAGAAAATCTCAAGGACATAATCGACATTAAATAAAGCCAAGTAGTGATGATGGCGTGTAGAGCAACTCTAATTGAGTCGCGTGTCTTAAAGAGTACACATTTACCACCATTAGACAAACAATGAAGGTGCGAATGCTAACAATTACTTCAGGTAGATTAGCTTGTTGGGGCCGTTGGACACATCCGGTTGGCGATAATGTTTTGAAACGTTGTTTTTATCTAGGCGGAAAATAATGCGTATGATGATAGTTGTACTACTTAATATTGCTTTTATGTAGAGTTCGTAAGACTACAATGTCGTTGTACTCATTGTACCATTTCACCACTAGAAGTAGGATAGAGTTGAGCGGAGCTCTTCTGGAAACTGGCGTCACCCGACCATCTTTGTCCCTTTCGAAGGCAAAAATAATTCATACACTAGAACACTATCTCACGTGTTATTTCAGATCTGCATAACCGTTGCAGCATAAACACACGTGTTTATCATTATGATTTTATGAGGTTTTTTTCATATATCTCTGAAATTGTATTTTTTTCTTTTTGAAACAACCCGCGGGTATTTTTCATGTTTCTTTCGTTATTATAATTAATTCCCACATTTTTCATCTTTGTTAGCTTCGATAATAGGTTTCTATTAGAAATATAGCGAGAGGACAAGATTCCTATGAGCAGATTCCCGAGGCCAGCTGTTCAAAATGGCACGTAGAGCAGTATTTTGCGTAATTTGCAAGCATCACCCACAACATCATTATTACACTAAAATGAGGGTTGCTAGTTTGCATCAGTCGCTTGCTAACGTTTGAACGTTACAACGATAATAGCAACAATAACAACAACGACAATAAGTGCAGTATATAAGACGATACGGACATTGTTAGTGAAACTTCTTCAAGTACGTGTATGTGGTTATTTATACATACCGGATGTTCGAAAATGTATACTATCCTATGGAGTAGAAACCAACATTTGGCGGACTCGAAAATCAACACCCGTCCATTCATTCTATAGATACGTATTTAGGTAATACAAGAAAAGTAAGATAAAACATTTAAAAAATATATTTAAGCACACGTTATTATCTAGACATGTACGTACAAAATAATAGCCGAGCATACGTTGTTCTCAAAACAGTCACATTTCTCCGTTAATCCCTCATAGAGTTGCACAACTTTACAAACACCCCGTATTTATCTTTCCATAAGAGCTTCGTTAATTGCCGCCTATACTGCGGATATCCAGCCGTTGAATAGCGGTTTATTGGAGTGTCTTTTATTCACACAATGCCTATAGTGCCATCGAACCCATTCCATGAGCTCTCTTCTCAATGGTATTCCACAAACAACCACGGTGCTATCTCCCACGTGTCCGACTACTCAACAGCGTTAATGACCAAAGCAGTAGTTGCGCGTTTCAACGATAACCATAGCAGCATTTTAGTTTAGATGAATGTCGACTTCTTCGAGAGAGAGAATAAACGCTAGTTTCCAGCACCGTGGTGGTCTGCACACAATAATGCCGCACCCACGACATTTACTGCCTGTACCGTAATGCGCCGTCAGACCGACATACTCATGGCGACCATAATATATACAATGTATGATTTCTTCAAGAAAATATAAAAGAGCGGCCGTGATCTGTACAGGTAAGTGCCGTCATAAAAATTACAAATAGTTTGCCGCTTGGCCGTTCGGCGATCGGCTGACTTCAACACGAAACAAAATTTCGGCCGACGAAAATTGCCGGCCGACGACGCGATTGGGATATTGTTTACTTTGGTTTTTAATTGGTGAAATGCTATAATTACGACCATTTGAGAAAGGGCAGAAAGATATGGGAAACGAATTTTGTCATGAAAGCGATTTCTTCTCGCCGCGATAAATTGCCAATGTAGGTGACTGGTGTATCAGACATAATTCAACTAATGAATGTTTTTAATTTGCCCTAGTTTGTTTCAAAATCATATGTATAAAAGAAAATAATAATAATAACAAAAATGTTCGTACAATAAGATGACATGAAATATTTTAGTTAGCAGAGCGGTTGTATTGAATAAGATGACTAGTAGTTTATGCATAAAAACATAATTACAAATTATTAACTCGAAATTCGACCTCGTCGGCCTCTATACCCATTTGTTTTACTGTCCGCCGGAGTGATCCAGGCTCGGTGGTAATCAGCGGAAATTCACGATAGAAAATCGATATTGAGAACAAGATGGAGGAAAACCTTCATCTTTTTCTCAATATCATCAAGCCATTCCAGGGAACGCGGATTGTGTAGTCCCCCCTGGTCATGGTAAGCCACAATGCCCTTGCTCAATGCTGTAGCGAGCTCAGTATCGTATCAAAGGCTCAGTTCAGCCTCCATCGTGTGTCTAGCGGTAAGAGCCGACGGCGAAGTCGACCCGTTTCTTGAATGTTAGATCATTCGTGTAGCGTTCGGATAAGGATCGGGAGGGGGTGGTTGGTGGAGATGGCACTGTTGGAACAGACAGAAACAAACCGTTCACACACAGAGATACCAACAGGTAGACGTAGGGAAAACTGCCATGTTATGGGG
The DNA here is from genome assembly GCA_019614645.1 of Stratiolaelaps scimitus. NCBI lineage: Eukaryota > Metazoa > Arthropoda > Arachnida > Mesostigmata > Laelapidae > Stratiolaelaps > Stratiolaelaps scimitus. The sequence continues at coordinate 198,122 of JABWDB010000077.1, forward strand.
CAAACCGCGGAATATCCGTGGAAGGCTCACCAGCGAGATGTCAGTTAGACGCCGACTCGGTGCCGCTCCAATGTCAGTCAATGGCATACTACATACGTAGAACAAAGCAAAAATAAATGTTAGAGAAAGTAGCCTAGTTGTATACTAGGCATCGTGATCACAGGAAGTGCGAAACATTGTTCTCTGGTGGTGACGGTAATGCAGCACCGATAATACAATACGCTGCTAACGAAAACAGGTGGTATTGATTTCACGCTGTGTATATATAGTGTAGCAAAGCATACTCAATTTGCACTTGGGCCTTAGATAACCGAATCACGTTGTACCGTGTCGAGAAACACAAAGGTAATATTTTCACTATAATGGATGTTCACCTACAACAGCTAAACCTGTGGACTTGCTGCTGTACGTGGTTTAACGCAGAGATCAGCTACCACTGTAAGCCAATAGCGCCGACGTGGTATCCGTCCACCCCACTGGCCACAAGAAAGGTGGTCCGATATAAGAACTCACGATAGTAGACGCTGCAATTTTAGTAGCACTAGGTGTACACTGAGTGATCATCATGTGTAATTGCGGAGCTTATATTCGCACCTCAGCCTCAGTCCTATCCTCCAATATACTTTACTTCAAAGGAGGGTCTACTAGTTTCAATACACGTCGCTGTCACGGCGGTAGAATATATATGTCAATATATGTGTGTCTCTGTCACCGTTTGTAAAGGTCTCGCGTAGTCGACCTATTACTGGCTACAAGGGACCCGACCTGATGTTCTGATGGCTTTAATCTGCATTTTATAGGACATTGAAATGCTTGTATTAAAATGAATAAGATTCAACCTAGTGCTCATACTATCCGTACATAGAGCTGATTGAGCGTAAATTTCCATTATTCCACTGAGACTGGCTGACTTCTCGGACAGATAGATCAATTTAGGAAAAGGTGTCCGCGCTCAAACGGCGACAACTACCAGAGTGTCTAAGTAGATCACGGGGGCCACAGTAGAACCCGCGACGCAATCAACCCATATTTCATTGACGCTACCGGCTGCTGTCACCAGCAACGGTGTCGAATCCGTTTCGGTTCTTTTTCACTCTGCCACCAGCAGCAGCAGATTTGACGCATTACCACCGAGAGCAATACTACTGGCTCAGGATGCTTCCAGCACTAGGAAGGACCTTGCTGGTATAACTTGTGATGTTAGCATTTCCACTATCTAACGGTCACTCGGCACCCGAAAGAGGCACCCAAGGGGACATTCTGTGGATATCTACCAAGCAGCTCGCAGATAGTAAATGTGCCTAGCTCAAACTAAATATATTTGTGTGGATATATATATGTGTGTGCGTGCGAGTCATCATAGAGTGTTTTTATGTGTGAAGCCTAAACAACTTGGGAGTGAAAAAATCTTTATATATATATATATATATATATATTTAGTTGGGCAATAAATTGTGATCAATAAAAGTATGGTTCCTCATCGACTTGTAAATATATAGTAAATGGGGATTGCATAGAGGTTTTTAATCTTCGATGTTGTTCTGCAGCAGAACTCAAATTTAAGCTAAAGTAATTATCTTCTTGCAAGTACACCAAACAGCAATATCGCTTGTTTATTTAATCTATGATAAAAACACACTTTTCGATTAACCACAGGATTTTTTAACATGTCCCCAAGACATGAGACTCATTATTCATCTTCTCATTATAGGATTTGTCCATTCTCTGGCATGTAACTAGTTGAATAGCTTTATTTGTTATGAATCGAATGTACTAAATTAATCTAGGGATAACAAACTTGTTGTCGGTTCCCATTAACAAATTTACCCTTTGTAGACGACGGGTCACAACAAAGTAGATGTTTGTTTTCGCTGAGTAAACCTCTTGTAATATATACTAAGGTAATTAATTTTGCCACTATCTATAAAACCGTAATAATAAAACATCAATAATAAAACGCGCTGTGAACACGCTAAGTCGCTAATGTACGCTACTGATGGACACTATATCTGCATGATCTAAATTGTATCGCTCCATTTTGTCTCTCTGAAAAGGCATGACGGATCGCACTGTGTAAGTATAAAGGAATCCTCATAGTAATACCTAAAGGTTAAGAGCTGAGGCCTGTCAGATAGGGGAACAGCTGAGGGTCAGCTCGAAAATCAAAAAAAAAAAGTATAAAGGAAGTAATTTTATGTATATTTTTCGTAACAATAATAGAAGACGAGACACTAACGAGCTGTGTGCTTCACTCGTAATTTAAAAACGACATCGCTAGAGGACTACCCGATACTATGGTAGTTCGTATTTCACGCCACTTTCGTATCCGGTCAAGTCGTTCCTTTGCGTTCTTCCATTGCTTTATTCACTGATGGATCTGGGGCAAAATCCACTTACTGCTGCTGCTGCTCCCGTTGCTTCAAATCGCTCGACAACATCGGTAGTGACCACACGGTGAGTTGGTTTGAATCGCTAATCAGCTCATATTGGGAAGATCATACAGAGAATCTTTCCTTTTTCTGCTGCCGTTGAGGCCACTCTAGGTGTAAACATTTTTGTAAACGCTGAGCGAAACGAGATAGTGAAGACTACTGCGGAATAGCCACTGCCGAACCAAACGGCATAGATTTGTCCTCATGACACGGTGCTCCATGGGGATTCGAGATCATTGATAATTCCTCCTGTTCCTTCTGCTGATAAGAAAGGGGGAATTATCTACTCGATCTATACTAAACTAAAGGCGTGCAGAAGCGACTATGTATCGCTGTGTGACTCTGCTCGTGTTTAGAACATTTCTCAAATAATCACCGTAAAACACTGGTGCAGGTTTAACACTCGAGGTGGCGACCTAGAGAGCAAGGGTAGACATTGACATAAAAGTTCGCCAAATACAGAGGAGGCTCGTTAGCTTGAACATAACACATATTCGCATGAACATGTATGGACACACATTGGCACACGGTGGCAACAAATGTATGCTCGGTGCTGCGTTTACAATTGTAACAAAAAGAGTTCCTTGTATATTTCCTATTCGTTGATTTAGATGACATTTATGGGGTATCCACCCGTCGTTCCATCGGTTATAAGTTTTGTCCGATTGTTTTACTTATTTGATATTTAGGCCATATGTGATGTTTTTAGCTTCTGTAAGCACAGGATTCTAGGGCCATGCCTTTCTTTGCTTGTGCTATTCAGGCGCAGCAAACCGTCGCATACGATATACAACATAATACAAGACATGCTCATTATTTTATTTGATGCGTCTGTTGTTGTTCGTGTAAACATAGAACATAGAAAAAGGTGATAACGGCAGATATCCAGCTGCCGTTGATGCTGCTGTTGTTTAGGTGTGTATGTGTTCCAGCAGAGGCTACACAAAATCCCTATCGCGTCTGCTTGTCAGGCTCGCTGAGTGTCTGTGTACGGACCGATAAATATCTCTTGATCCATATTACTCACCAACGATAATTAGTAGCTTCCAGAGAGGCGACAATCGTTACCAGAAGTCTTCTGAGATCGCGCGTGATTGTGCCGATATTATTTGTGGTGCTCTGATAGAAATCTGCCACTTGGTCCTACCTATGTTTCTGTTGAGAATCGCTGTTTTTGTGTTCGTTTTTCTTTGGACAAATTGGGCGATTTTTGTCAGGCATTCACCCACCTTAACGTGAAGGAGTAACTGTGGTGAAAGATAATGTATGCATAGTTGTATACAAATACGAAGTTCCATCTAAAATTGAGACACACTTGATTAACATGTACAAAAATAAGAGGACTCATGATAGCAGAATATCATTGATAAGAACACAGGTACTTCGAGTAAGGGGCTATAATCATAATCGTCCTGTTGCTATATCGATGTAACAAAACCCCATGTGTTGTTGCGGAACTAGAACCAGCGTCCTCTGACTTTTTACAGCCAGAGACTTAATCACCGTCTAACCGCCGTCGCGCTGACGATACGGTATGATCCTTTGGATCAATGAAGAGGCGAACAGCGGAGTGGTAATGGAGCTGTGTATATCGTTATACTATTTTGTTTTTTGCTATTTAATCATATTTTAAATAGCTTTTTACGCATTTTTATGTATTGATTATATTTCAGTTCTTTCAGTAAAACGGATTTACGACTCTTGTTGCCTTCCTGGTGTTATACGTCTCCGTCTTCTGCCGGTGCTGTACTCATGTATACCTTTCTAATGAACGAGCGAAATTTTCTTTCGACAACGAACTCCAAAAAGGCAGAAAAATGTCTGATTGGAAAGTTTTTCTTAACTGGATTTTCCTTGGGGGGATTTACAAAACAAGAGCCATCAAGTGATGTGTGTAGTGTTCGAAGTTTATTTTAACGGTCGCGCCTATTGTGTAATAGTAGGTATTGTCCTTAACGGAACCGGAAGTTTTTACTGAATGCGAGGGCTTTTCGTCGATCGTTACCGCCTCAACACGATGGGCGCTAGACGGCAACGTTTTAATTACAAATTGATTTGGCATGAATCTTGAGTTGATGCAGTCAGACACCAGAGTCTGACGGTTCCTATACCTAGATGCAATCGGCTACCCCATGTGCATTGTTTGTATAATATAAACCAGAGCTTCAGTGGTGTTATTACTCTTCAACTGTAATCAATTTCGAGGGTCTAAAAACTTCCTGAAATCCTCGCTGACAAGCAATTCCACCGGTTGAATTCCCGGTGGAAATTTCAAATGGACTTGAAGGTAGCCCACATTTTGTAACAAGTGTCCAAAGTTTCTTAAAAGTAATATTAATGGCCACATGCTACGTCCGACATAGGAGCATCCAGCAACCGTTCGAATGAGTATATTCGCTGCAGTCACAAGTCGGCACCGTGGTCTTTGTGCCTTTAAACGAGAGTGAAATAAACCCCACTGCGTCACAACGGCTTCAGACGTTCTTCCGACTTCAATTCGATTCGAAAGATTTTCCGAATCTACTATTTATGTGTTTGTAGCACTATCTCCATTCATGCACTTACCGAAAAAGCAAATATAGATATTATGCCGTGTCTGTAACACATTTAACAATCCGGCCGGCCATTATTCACTTTAATGTAGCTTTCATAAATTTCTAAAAGAGGAGCGGACTTGTTTAACCAATAACATCTCTGGTTCACCTTCAAGAAGAGGGATCAACCCATCAGAGCAAAAAAAAATGCTGCCATCACGTAGGCACCAAATATTGCAATTTTTGTTTAGTTTGCAGTGAAATATATATGTGATATACACAACAATCTATCATCACTGCAAATACTCCAACCGTCCGGCGCTGAATTATATTGGAGTTATTTTTCAATCAGTTTTTGCATCTGGAAAAAAGTAATTGTTCCACATTTCATCTTTAGAAGTTGTTAACCCGAAACAGCGGCGGTGGCGACCCTCTGAACGAACCACACGGTGAACGCGTGCGACGGCTGAATTTGAAATACGTTCAGTAAATGTTATCTAAATTGAGAAAATAAATTTATGTTGATGACGTTCTACGAGAGTTGGTAGAAGTACGACGATACCCAGTGTACGAGGGAACCCTGATTTGGAAGGTGCACACACTCAACAAATTAGGACGCGAGTTAAAGTTTAACAATTGTGACCACAGCAACAACAAGAACAACGATTAGATTTGAGTGTGCCCACTGCGATCTTATTGATTCTGGCTCGGAAATAAACGAATCTTGAAACGGAGTACAGTCAAGTACTTTACGATTCCTATGTGATGACGGGTTCAGCCGCCTGCTATAGGGGGCACGCAAACTCGACAACAAACAAGAAATAGAATAGAATATACAGAAGCTTCACCCAGAAACTTCTCACGGAGTGTCTATAGTGGAGGTCCATAGCATCTCGTTGTCAACATGCGCTCAAAGGTGTCTCTCACCGAACAACTTCAGCTGAAAGCTCACCTGAGCAGTATCATTCACTCATTACTTCAGCGTTTTCATTCTGCTGAACGGTCTTGTGATGAAGCCGTCAAGCATCAGCCATCGGCGACATCACTCGCCACCGTCTGTTCAAGATCAACGAAAAGCTCTGGTAAGCGAGATCTTCAGTTTCATCGTTAGCTCCTTGCGTTGTGGTATCCCCCGAACGTTCTGGACAGTGTACGCTTCTTCAGTGGAGAAATCTCTTCTTACGGCCTACGACGGTGGCGACGGAGGCCGGACACACACCGCCGGACAGCGGCACATAGCTCAGCACTGTCCAAGTTTATTACTGCCCGCCTAACGGTGAGCCATCACACCGAATTTGGTGTGACGATTTGCCACGACGGCTGAACGACCGGCTATCCATCCGGCAAGAACGAAACAGACCGACGCTATGAAAATCTGTAACGGCCATAGCGACCACTGTGGTGGCTGGTTGGCTGGCTGGCTGCGTTGGACTGCGGTGAACACTGTGGGCCGGCCGATCGACCGACGAGTCACTGAACGGTTAAACAGCCTCCGCCACAGGCCTTCATTGCTACCACAATTACTAACAAATTTCGTTGGTGTTGCTCAACATTTGATAGCCACAGCGTGCATGACAACGAGATGCTGGCTGGCCGCTGTGTCCACTTGAGTCGAATCGTCCGAGGAGTGAGAGATAGAGAAGGATAAGTATATAATTTATTATCGCTTAGAAGTGGCCACGAACTCGAAGACGGCGTGGGCCACGTTGATGAGTCGATTAGTGAATGCCCCGAATTTGATGGCTAACCCATGATGATGGTGATGATGGTATCTGATAGCGAGTGATGGTATCGTATGCTGGCAGTGGTCATCGTTGAAGTCAATCACTGGCGGATTTCGCCGGATCGTCTTTCACAGGACAAACAGGGAGAACATCGGTCCTTTTTGTCAGGGTGGTAACCCACCTTCAAATTGTTGCTAGAAAGGGTTCAGGTTAGAGAACTTCTTCGAATTTCGAGCTCTCCATTTGTATAGTTAACCTATATATAAACCAGAGACTTGTAGTGACCCCTCGATGGTATTTATTTCCGAAAATTTTCTGCTGAGATTCATTTTGAACTTCTGTAAAAAAAATGTAAAAATATGTCCATACGTATTGAGGTAATAGGTACTATTTTAGGAATTCCGCTAGCACCTACTGATGCATCAAATGATTTCTGAACGACCACCAGCGATTTACGTAACACAATGTATCTAAACAGGTCAACGGCATAGCAAACATCAAAATGCTGAATCAATCAGATGATCCATTTAGATAATCGGATTTATCTTTTTTTTAAAACCGAGTCGAAGAGCAATATACAAGTATGGACTCGTTCAAGGCTCGCTGGTCGCATGGTCCGATTGATTTGTCATTATTTAAAATGTAGGATAGCTCATATCATTTTTATTAGCGAATGCTGCCCATGTGTTTCTCGGCTACACATCGGCTCCACTGATCCGGTACTGCCGGTAATCTATAATAGAAGTTCAATTAGACACATTTGATATGTGGTCGATACGCGTACCAAACGTCGACCATCACCAGCTGACGATCAACGATCATGATGAGACATTAAACAGAGACATGCCCAGACCGCGAAACGCGGAGATCGAAGTAGCCAGTGTACGACACACTGCTGATGTCATATCGTCGATACGATCCGTCACACCGGCAATGGCGAACTCCTTCCTATTATCTACCGATGTAAATAGTAGTGATCTCCGCTGGATTTATCCAATCGCCCCGATCGAAGTCACTGTTGACGCGAAAAAGGCGAAAAAGTCGCAACTTTTTGTATCCACCAATACATGGTGCATTGGCACGGCACATTTTTATATTTCACTTCTCGTCCACCTGCACTTTATCCTCTCTCTCTCTCTCTCTCTCTCTCTCTATATATATATATATATATATATCCCCATCTCAATTTATTTTCTTCATCAGTCGTCGTTACCCTTTGGCCTGGCGTCAAGTCATTTCATACCTCGTCTTTTGTGTCTTCTTCGTTCGCTGCAATCACTTCTCGCTGCTAGCGACTAGGAAGAAATCGTCTCCACCATCCCTTGCACGCTCAAATATAGCAATAGAACATTGACTACATACTACTGCTACTAGTCCTCCCTGCTGGAAGTATCGTCTCGCTGTCGCCGCGGTATCTCGCGGCCAGACCAAGTTCAAACTCTTTCACTCAGCTGAATGAGGCCGCTGCTCGTGTCTCGAGTGTCTACGTCAGATGCTTCGTGCTGATGGAACTACCCTGCTCGCCTGTTCCCGCCGTCGCACAATGGTAGAGACATTCAAAAGTCAATCCTCTCGGTGCGTATATGCTCGCGACTCTTCGATGGCCGGCCAATTCGCCGGCTTTATGTTATAGTTTGACATGTGAGAGTCGGCCGATCTGACGCACTTGACGATCAATTCAGCCGGCTGAAATATGCGAACTGCATCGTGTTGGCTAGATGAATATCACCAACTCGTGGCAATTCAGATCACATGTACACGTACGAGCGTCATCGGTGACGACTATGTCTAGTGAGCTGGCATAGGGTGCAAGCGAAGACAACGAGCGACTTGCCAAGATTACTACTATATCGTAACGGGCAAGTGGATTCAATCACTGTTATTTTTCGCGTGGAGTTCAGCCGTCTCCACAGGCCCTTCCTGGGCCTATAATTTCACAGACGGTTAGGCATGGCAGTGGGCGTCTAGGCGAGGATAAACGATGTGTCACTGCTGACTACAAATGACAAATGATCATATCGAACGATATCGCTTATGGTGCGAAAATCGAGCCAGGATCTCTATAACGATCAGAGAGAGAGGTCCGAGCGACTGGAGGTGTTCAGACTTGCTTAAGCGAGCAGCGCAAAACTAGATAATAACAAATGCCCTCAGAGAAGCAAGTGGTGATCAAGATTTCATTTGCAACTGCAGAGAAAAATTAGCACTGCGTGTCATACTAATCACTCAGCTTCACACTTATTTTTCTTTGGAGCCACAGCAGCACCAGCTAATTAGATCTAATTTTTATTCCGCACTGGGGGATTCTTCCCTTGGCATCACCCATGCCTCGACCATTTTCAGGTGACTCCGTTAGTCTCAGGTGATTTCGTGCCGTTATCTGAAGGCAGTCGTCCTGACGAATCGCCCTTTCTCATTTACATTTTCCTCGAATGAGGTCCTCCTCCTGTACATGTTATATACGGTAAAACTCATAGCAAATGAGCATACGTTACCAGGCATCGTTGTGGTTTCACTTGAGCGAAATCAAGCAGCTTGTCTAAGCGGGTGTGTACACAAGTGTGTTCAACTTACCTCAATAATAACCATGGTAACTGGACGCCACTGTATCCGACAGGAGCCGATCGTTGGTCACTGACAATGACAAATGACTTCACCTCCCAACCCTCGCTGTACATGTGGCATGAGCATTATCTGGCTTCCTGTTACCCACAGAGCTTCCGAGACCGACCAATTGACAGATGCCTAAAACAGATTGAGCCAAAAAGAACACGCAGGGTTTAACCAAAACATCGACAAAATCAACCAAAAAAATTCGATTGTTCTATGTCGTGACAAATTATGGCCACCGATTATCATAGAGGAGACCATGTGGAGAAACGACTCGAAGAATATGATAACAAAAAAAAAGTAGAAGTATAAATAATAATAATGAGTGAGGCATCCACTACTGTTCAATGTCATTAGGCTTAGGCGGTGATACCTCTATTGGGAACTCCGAGGCGCGTAAATATCACCTATTTGCTGACGTAAACGAAAATCTGAGATATTCTTCGAAGTAGAATGTATTTGAAGGGCGGTCAATTTATGTTGTTGTTTAGATATTGGGAAAATGGAAACGCTAACCATTTCATTGGTGTATAAGGGAGAGCGTTCTCGCGCTAAGGGAGAACTTCCCGGTTATAGTTCCTTTCAAACACTTTAGCAGAAACACAGCCTGATGGTAAAGAATAGCTTCTACGCTATTTCAGAGTACTGCAGAGAGCCACAGGAAGTCCCTCGTAGTTAGATCGATTTGATTGTCTTCCATTTTATTGTTAAATCGCCGTTATCTAACCAGACTTCGAAACTCCAACGGCGTCTTCAGCGATTCTCGCTCAATCTTGAATTTGCTGGTGGTCTGGTAAACGGGCGTTGTATGTTGGTCCCGACAATAATTAACCTGTCTTGGTTTTTATTTGGCTCGTTAATTCAGGAAATGTCTCTCCACCCCAGTACAAAACTCGATGGGCTCATCTGTAGCCTGAATGTGCATCTTCTTGGATTATATGAATATATGTAGATATCTAGTATACTCCTAAATCGAATTCAAAAGAGGCTGTGGGTACAAAGATATATATATATATATATATTTTAAGAGCGACGCGGCGGAGTCTCTTGCATTGCATTTAATTAGCAGTGAGTCGGTGGAGTATCGCAGCGTTGGATGGAGGATGTACGGATAAGGACGAAAGGCGGCATCTGCTGCTGTATGAGCATCTGGGTGTCTGCCTATGCGAGGAGTGGAGACGGGGAATCCCCGGGAAGGCAACTGACGCTTGGGGCGGACAATTCGTTCATTCAAATTATATTCAACGATCAACGACCGCCAATAGCCCCTATTCTATACTCGAAGCGAGCAGGCCTCGATTGCCCCACTGAACGATTCAGGTCGGCGTCTTTCAGGAGCGACGTAGCTACCCCATAAGAGAGCGTACAATATACAATGCCGCCAGGCTACCGCGATCCGCCATGATGCGGTGACACTAAGACGAAACTGACATCACCGAGCTGAACCACACCATCACCACCAGGACGTGTATTAGCCCAGCCAGATCCCCGGTTCCCCTTTCGCAGACAGCTTGGACAGTCAACGCCCGACCATCCTTGAGCTGAGGGTGTAGGGCACACCATAGCCGTACGGGCACAGAAGTAGGGCGGGCCGCAGACAAGAACGGGTATGTCCAGGGTTGGGCCCCCGACTCCCTCGTACTCGGAGGGAAGGGAGCGAACAGCGAGAAGCCCCTCCTTTACTCAGAGGGGCATGTATATATATATATATATGGGATGTGTAATAAGTATACGGCGTCATAGACAGACACGGCCGTGGGGACGGGGTCAGCCACAGCAGCCATGAGTCATCTAATCATACAAGAGCGCAACCGTCCGCGTCTTTCTTCCTCATCGTGTCGGAGCCTTCTAGCCCGTTCGCAGCCAATTCGTGCACAGGGCACGAATTCTGCAGTCGGCGAATAGTGTACATCCTACACGACGGCACAATTCGTCGGTCGCCAAACGCCCGCGCCGCTCTACCGCCACCCACTTGAGTGCTCTTTGAAGCACGACGAGTGGAAACTGAAACTGAGCATGGATCCCCCGGGGGAGCGGGACAAACACAGGGAGAAAGATATGGAAGGCTGTATGGATATACCCCATTGGGGTGAGTGGGCAACTTCGTGAGGGGGGCAACTCGAAATTTTTAGTCTGACCAGCAGCCGTGCTTCGTCTGACCCATAGCGGGTTGGCTACTAATTCGCTAGCTTGGTTGTTTTGTTCAACAGCCTACCTCGCGCCGATCCCCCCTATACGGGCTTCACTGCCCGTCAGGTTGCACACTGGTGAACGAGCGGTGGCGAAAGAATGAATAATAATCGAATTAGGACGATTAATATGACGAGGTGTAACACAAGGAAGAGAGAGAAAGAGAGACAGGGAAAGATCGAGATGGCAAATAAAAGATGAACGATACTCAAGTCATATGTTCGACAAAAACAGAGTCGTGGAAACAGGTGACGGATGCCTCTCACCGGAGAAGATTAAGTGGTAGAAGTTGGTGGATATGCTCCGTATAAATAATATTTTATATGAATGTTGTTATGTTGTGTGCTCACCTGATCATACCGGGCAAATATTTATCTAGTATGGTAGTATTACCGCATAATCATTATTGGGAACGTATGCGTTAGTCGCGAATGAATAAACTCGATTGCCATAGCGATCCGCCAGCCAACCTTGAATGCGATGTCTCACAATTCAGAAGTATTCCCCGAGTGGGGATAAACTGTAAGCGAACAACGAACAAGTGAATGAAGATTCTCACTTTCGTTGTAGCAGGACGAGATGAAGCTCCCAACCCTCCAATCTTCCCTACGAACTCCCTGTGCAACGGATGCACTTTACGAACTGTCAACTAAGACACGGTTCGGTCTAGGATTTACGCCGGGGGGGGGGGGGGGGGAAGACCAACAGCAGAGGGCAACAGCAGAGACAAACACAAGGAATCTGCCCACTTGCCCTCCGTTGGTATACCATGTATGTGGGTTTACCATCGACTGCTAGCGCAGAGAATAGCTTGCCTGGCTGCTGACTCACAGCGTGGTGCGATTCAATTCGACCCTGCACTAACAGACTCGGACTCACATAGGGGAAAAGATTTGGGGCAAGTTCTCTCCGATTGGATGATCTGAATCTCGGGGGCATCGAAGTCGAATGAACACATCCAGCATTGCCTCCCCAGGGCGGTGAAAAAGAACAGCACCAGCAGCAGCAGCCGCTGTAAGGAGAGATGACACAGAGTTCCCGAGATGATTCTTTACGGATGATGACTTTTTCGATGCAGACACAGTGCACAATTGACTGCCTGTAGGGCTGCGACAACACATACAGAAGAAGGCTAAATGTGGTACGATGACGTAAAGCTTCCGCTTGTCCGTGATGAAATTTGTCTGAAGAAGCAGAAGACCACTTGTACTATCATAGCGCGGTTGAGAGATTTGTGTCGACCAGTAAAGTTGGTATTCAATAGTGTGTCATAACATAGTTATATGTTATGAAGTGTCACATAAGAGGATTCACATTTAGGACAGGGTCTGCCTTTCGAGATGAAAACAGGACAGAATCCTACATTGTAATTTGGGTTTCGTTGATCTCAAAACCCAAATTACAATGCAAGACCTCACCTACCCGGGATCCTTACCATCCATCGATCAAGGTTATGCTTCATTATCACATTTAGTGTGAATGGAGACTAGTTAGCTGACGCGTCACTCTCATTCAGTAGGTTTATTTTGATTTACTTTTAACCACAACGATTACGGATTTTCACTTCCTGGTCTTTTCCAACCAGGCGTTTGGTTTGACCGCCCTTTTCCGACGGAGTTTTCTTCATTTGAGCTACACACGGGCATTTCTCGCAACGCAATAAGCAACTCCCATACGGTGGACGAAGTGCGGAGTTCTGCCTGCTCGCGGTATTCGCAGCAGTACCACAAATGAACTCCTACGAATTTATCCGTTCTCAGTATTGGCTGGCGCTCGAGGAACGTCGTCCTAAGTAGTTTCGAGCAACAGCACTAAGGATACCACTATTCAAATGCTTGGGAAAAAGGGTTTGACGAGATGGCCAGGCTGGTGCGAATCAATCTCGAACCCGGCGCCCTGCTGTCAAGAAAGTTCCCCCTGAAAGGGCACGCGATACGGACGGATGATCACGAGATGATCTCTTCAACGGAAGCCCGGCGGGAGCACCGATGAGGACAGTGTCGCCGTTGCCACAAAGCCTATTCGTAGGATCTACTACTACTACTAGTGGTCCTATGACGACAAGATGTGATTGTGCCAGCTCCTGCTCGGTGAGAGATACAGATAGAGAGAGAGAGAGAGGAGAGAGAGAGTGGAAATCGTTAGACAGGCCGCCAGCCAGACGAGCCAAGCGACCAAGCGTCAGTTCAGGCAAAGTCAACAGATCGTCCGTCGTCTCATCTATGCTTTGATGCGAAGCTAACGGGTTGTCCCAGTCTGTTGTGGGCGACTTTCGTCTCCATGTGGTTGCGTGCAGTGATAAATGTCTAAACGCTGGCTTTGGGGCATTTTTATACTGGTGCAGAACATTGAGATGAGGTCGGTGCATTCAAATCACTGGATGTGTGCATGTTCTATCTTTTGGAATGTCTATTTCTGGAACGGGTGAATAGTTGATTCGGTTTGTGACCATCACTGCTCGCTTCGTGCCGTGTGTACTGAGGAACCCAACACATGATGGGGCTCCTGGAAATGAGTGACTTAACATAACAAGCTTAATTACTAGTCAGACGAAAGATCATGATTTGAAATTTCGGTGTAGAAGAAAATCATTGAAAGCGAGACTATTGACATACGTAGATCAATGGATAGATAGGATCGTATATACATTAATACCATATATGTATTTAGATTACATACACACATATATATATATATTTTTTTTTTTTTGTATGTACGTATGTGTACATATATATATATATATATATATATATATATGTACACATACGTGTACATACGGCTTAGAACAATAGACAGGTTATGGAATATGACTCAGGCCGCAAGTTTAAATCCTTATGGCCTCATGGAGGTGTGGGATTTCCTCCAACGACAACCTTTCTCGTAACAGTGCCACATTGCGGATAAGCACCAAGAGACGAGAAGAGCTGACGGGCGGCTATAAACAAAAGCCCTACATTTAATATTCTAGAGGCGGTTTATTTGAATAGGCTATAAGCAAATGTCCCTATGGTTATACTTGTACACAGACTTTAACAGAGTCTTCCTTTCCACTTTTCTTCTCAATCCTTGTGCACCCGCTTTGTTGATCGACCTTGCGGTAGTTCTGGCAATTGCTTTCCTCTAGTCCCTCTAGCCTTAAGCATTTAAAAATTGTAGTTCCTTTAATAAACCAATAAACCTTCCCTCTAGATTGTACCTTTATACTAGATCTATCGTACAGCTATAATACTTTTCCCCTTGGTTAGCTGTAGGCGACAAGTCGAATATTTGCCTATAGACGGAACCTTGCTGGAAATAACTTCAAAATGCATTCGGGCGTATGCTAATATCGTAAACACCGTTGTTGTGTCACTTGAAGTCCATATTTACCAATGCTCGCCCTTTGCTAAGAAGCCATATCATGTAAGTACTCGACACATGTATGTCAGGGAATTGTCGGCGGTTGAGCTAGGCTAGTAAAGGTTTTTTTGATTTATTGAAGGAACTGCAATTTTTACAATGCTTAAGTTTTCTTATATGTCCTGAACAGGTCGCGGAACTCTAAACTGCGACCTTCGGCTTTTTACAGCCGGACACTTAGCCACCGTCCAAGTGTCAGAAAACGATCGATTTGTCAAGTTAGGTTGTTAAGTTTGACAGTTTATATATACCTGCCTGTCTAAGGCAACAGGAAACTAGCAAACTACCGATCCATTTATCGGCGCTGGGTTTCTGGAGGTTAAAGGTAAATCCTGCATGTACACCAGGCCTCACACTGAGGTATTTGCCTGGGAGTGTCAGACTCTTACTGACAAAAGCCAGAACCGATTGGGCACATACAAATCGCAACTACCTATACGAAACTATACAGTAGTAAGTGTAGATAGCAGACAACCTTGACGGTGGTGCGGCTGAAAACCCTAGACCATTCTAAGATGTGATCGGGTTTATATTCAAAGGTTTAAAAGGTATACTTTCATTCTTTACCATCCTTCAGCGAATTTCATGTTCAACCAATCCGTAATATCTCTTCGAGAACATAAGATTGCTACTCCAACCAGCTAACTTGTGGTGTACCGTGGTTGAACAATTGGCGAAGGCGGACTCAGCAACCCCGACCGTGTGGCCCCTACGGCAAATTTAAGAAGAGTAGATATTCGTCTTCATGTATCGCTCGTAGCATTCTCGCAAGCATCTATACCAAACAAGCAATAGGACAAATCCGCGCCGAGTGGCGCCAAGTGTCGGCACCACGTCGTGGTTCGCCTTTATGTTTCGTCTCTAACGAGGCAAAAAAACGAGTGAGCTGTTGTTGCGTGGGCGCAACACCGTTCGCGTCGGTTATTAGCTAAATTTTCGCACCGTTTATCCCTTAGAGCTAACCGCTCACACGCATTCTATGAGAAACGGAGATGGTTGAAGCTCAAAACGAGAGACCAGATACCATGACATTATGAAATGATTACGCTCGAAGGGGTGTCGAATCGCAAGCGGCCGGCGAAACGACTGCAATTTTGAAATGATTACTTGTTTTAGCCATCATCGGTAGGCGTGTGACGATGTAAAGCTCTCGCTTATCCATTGGGAGACGGTACGCGGCAGCGTTCATATAGCGAATTTTTTTCACGTGAATTCAAATCTCTGCTTTGCATCGGACTATTTACTAATTCTTGTATCCAAGCGTGTATGTTCGTATTTCATATTGTTATTATACAGACTGCTTGTCAAGAATATCTATTCTGGCGGGGTACTCGAAAAAGTGCCAATGGTTAATTAGCCTGTGCTTAATTACCCCGAGGAGATCGACGTGAGTGGGTTGTTTTTGTTATTTGAAATGCTAAAACTGAACTCCCTGAATCAAGCGCCACTTCGCGACATATACTTTGCCGTTTCAGTTAATTCAATAGCATTTATTGAATTTGAAATAATGATCGGTGTCAAAAAGAACTGTCAGAACATGACTGAGTATTGAAAGTTAATGCGACCTTACATTTTCAAAAGTCCAGTGACAGTTCTTTGGACGACTCGATTTCGACCGATGTAGATCGATAACGCAACCCTTCTTGTAACTCGGAGAAATAATCCTTCAAAAGGATAACATTTCACCGACTCGAACATGGAACTAATCCAATATAAGAACTGACGGGATACCATTCCCGATATCATTGTACTACTTGTCAGCCATAAGCCGCACCTACAGAACTATATTGGGTGAGACCAAAGAACATATTATTTACACATAATACTTCCCCTATATCGAGCATTAGCGTCTTTGAGTTTTATAAATGGTTTCTGAAGAATGCAAGATCATAGTCACACAAGCATAGTAATTCGTATACTGTATAAGACCATATATCATACCTTTATTTATCGATTATCACAAACCGGATCGTAAATCCCTCCTGCATATGGAACCGGAATCCCATTCGATTTCTCAGTCGAGATGTTGAACGAACCGCGCATGGCGCCAAACAACAAAAAATCTACATGAACAACAACAACAGCAACAACGATAACGATACCAACAACAACAAGAACAACAACAACGCCAAAGGCAGAACGGATGGGTTCGGTAAAAGAGATTCCCCGAATCTCAACGACGAGTGATCTGCGAGAATCGAAGCCGATCGCCTAGAATTTCCTTTAGGGCAGGTGGGGGCGGGGGCGGGGGGTATTTTTTTCTGGCTTTTCTCTCATTTTCCCTTTTCCTCCTGTTTTCCTTTCGCGGTTTTCCTTCCTGTGCCTGTCTACCACAAGGGACCGTGAGTGCGGTTGTCATCGATAATGAATGAGTTATTACCACGAAAGCGACCACCGTGGCGGCAGCCGCCTCGATACGGAGGAGGATGCCTTTCTGTGTTCGGTTGGCCTTAATGGCCCTCCATAGTGTACTACTGCTGCTCCCGCCGACTCGAGCGTCGGCATCAATAGGGCACGACGCTCCAGTGCGAGTGCATTCGTCGACATCGCGAATCAAGCAGATGGTGGCGGCAAGCGAAAATAGAAACGAAAAAAAAAATAGCCATAAAAGACTAGAGAATTACATTTTAAAGCATGCATCGTGTGGTCATCACTGGCCGCAATGGTAGTTGCGCTGATGGCGGGAGCTCGTAAAATGAGTCCACAGTATTCTGCTGCTCAAGTCGCATATTTTTCAAGACGAAACAGAATGGATGACATAGATCAATTGTCGGGAGAGGTTTGAAAACCCTGATGTGGTTTAGTCGTTCGAATTTGAAGCGATATCAGAGAAGAACTTTGGCCATATGTGTGAGTAAGTGGGCAATGATTTTGTGGGCGTCATTCAATACGATATAATTAATTGCTTAAATCAAGTTATCGATGTTTCAACCCTATGAACAACATACATATATATAATATATATATATATATATATATATAAGGGAAGTACACGTCACCAATTGTTTCACCGCGATAGCAGACAATCTACTCGATACAAATAGTTTCCATCTGGAGTCCCGCTTCTCCACCCGCTTTCAGTTCTGAAGTAAAATATTAGAAAACGCCGCATGTATTGTACTAACCACTACAACGGCGCAATCACACCCTCCGTTAGCACACACGGCCAGGCAGCGATGACCGACAAGTGACAGTCACAGTTCGACAGTTCACAGTTGGTCCCGGTACATTCGAATACGGTTGAGCCTTTGTTTCTCTCATTGTTTCGCTCTCGCAGAACGTTGTTTGAAAATGACCGTCAAAGCTCAAAAAAATACCGTCAGGGTAAACGATAGCGAGAATTCGACGCCGGGACGAAATGACACCAGCGGAGTCGCAGACAGCCAATGGAGGGTTGACGCAGAACTGAGAATTGTGATGTTGCCTCGCGACGAATAGATGCTCTTTTTGAATCGCCGACAGAGCAAGTTTGTACATCGATGTGATAGTACAACGTAACACTACTGGCGGCAGCAGCAGCAGCAGCGGCAGAACGT
This sequence comes from Stratiolaelaps scimitus, assembly GCA_019614645.1. Lineage (NCBI taxonomy): Eukaryota > Metazoa > Arthropoda > Arachnida > Mesostigmata > Laelapidae > Stratiolaelaps > Stratiolaelaps scimitus. The sequence goes on from JABWDB010000077.1 coordinate 216,547, forward strand.
TGAAGGCACGAAGTCTAAGCGGCGCTTCTGCGGCGTCGTCGACGACACAGAAGTCACTTAGGCAGAACAACCTAAAAGAGAAAGCGAGAGAGACAGAGAGAGACGACTTCACTATTGGGTTCCCTTGACGCCAAAATGCGGAACGCCAATAATTTCGACAGACAGCAGAATTGTGGCCTCGCTCGCGGTCGACACCCTTTATAAGATTCTACGAGACGGAACAACGACGGTGGTGGCCTCAAGCGGTGGCGGCGGTGGCTGATCACGCCTATGTGAATCGATTTGCCCACTTTTTTTACAACTGCCACGCTACTATTCACGCCAGCAGAGCTGGTTTGACTTGTGTGTGTGTGTGCGCGTATGTATGTGTCTGTGGCATTTGTATCGACGTCTCAGATGACGGCCAACATGAAATGTGCCAGACGGTCTCGGGGAGGAAATCTTCGCTTTGGTGACGTTGCGGGGATGTTTAGAGAGATGATAGCGTCCGCGTACATTCAAACGCTACGCCATGCCAGCCCAGCGCCGAACAAGAAAAACTCACGGAGGTCCATTGCAGATGATAACAGCTGGATACGATGACTGTCGTCGAGATGTCTGTAGCACGCCTGTCAGCATGAATCAATGAGACTACTAACACTCGACATCGGTTCATGTCTCGCAAACGTCTGAGCTAAACACATTGACTGGACGACACGTTCACCAGCCCGGTGTTAAAATGGCACTGCAATCCTTGAATGATTTCCATATGAAAGTGCTGTGTCGAGTGTATCAATGTCTTCCCGGCCATCCGCTCGCGGCTGCAACAGCACTGTGTGATAACCCCCCACGGATAACAAGTACCCTCCGATCGTCGACTCTACCTAATTTAATAATGAATTACTTAAAGAAATACATCTTTCCGCATTTCTGACCCTGCACTGAACAGTCTGCGACGAGTATATTCCTCATCGAATTCTCACTGTTAACGGACGAATCGAATTAAAACACGCAGCAAATACTGAACTTTAAATATTTTTTATTGATTTCTTCTTTATTCACTTAGTCATTCATTTATTATTATTATTAATTATTATTATTACTATGTACATCTAAATATAATTCACATTTTTACATCTACCTAGTAACTGTACACGGCTTGATCCAGTGTACACACGTTGTATTTCATCATCAAGCCGCTTTTTTTAACTATTTTGTGCTGTTGCTTCATAGATAGGACGCACCCAACGCAAGGTTCAGATAGCACCCCGAACAGAGACAAGATTCTGATCTTGACCTCTTAAGAATCAGTATAAACATCGGGCATTTTTAACTGTACAAGTATTGCAGCTCGCAGGCAGCTTGGCCCGCGAACGTGGTAGCACCTTCGTGTATAGGCATCTTAACACGTTAGCAGCAACGTGTCCTTGCAACTACGTTTGCTGAACACCCCAGCAATTCGTTTCGAGTACAACAGCACAAAGCTCGTTACTTCCCCCGGGCTAAGTGCTACAACCGTAAAAAATAACTTACTTAACTTGCTCACTTGGTCATCAGCCTCCTTTGACGAATGTTGCAACGTCAAAAGCTAAAAAATAATATGCACTACGATGGTGGTCCACAAAACAGAGAGATTTTTGCCAATTGCATGCAATAATGTTTGTCTCAGACTGTGCAAACTGAACGGATGCATAAGATACAAAACTTAAAATAAGTAAGTTTACGATAATCGGAGATCCATAGTTGGCAATTCGAACCGTTGAAATGATAAATGTCTACTTAGCACGTAACTGGCCGATACAGATGGGCTGAAACCTATATACTAGTCACATGACTATATTTACAAATTCTAGACGGTCGGGTCCATTTAATCATATCACACATTAACTCGATCGGCGAATTTATGGATGTTACCAAATTGAAATTTGTTCTGGCCTCTTTTGAGCTAAGCAATTGAACGGGAGACATCATGATGATCATCAGATTAGCCTATTGAAACATTTCTGATGCGACTCGGCTTTGGCAGTTGTTCCCTGTTCATTAGGGTCGACGAGCACATTAAACAGTTCAGATCAGTTTGAGGCAGTGAAACACTCAGACCCAGGCACCAAATAGCTTCTCCAGTGTCCCTGACACGTCAGGTCTTCCGAGGTTTTTCAGAACTGCCAGAAGTCCCGTAGGGGCCCCAGCCTCGCGATGTCGAGCCTCCCATAGGTCAAGCAGACACGCTGTGGGGCTGACCTTCGAAGCGTAGTAACTTAGGTTTCTGGAATGAATTTAATTCGATGTATACCTCATTAGGGCAATGTTGCTGCCTCATTAACGCAAATGCATTACTTACAAATCAATAGAATATATTATCTTAGCAGTAAAATTCGATAAGAACAAAGTATAAGAGGTACTTTTTTGGTTAATAACCTATTTTAATCCTTGTAAATAATCACTCGATTTCATAGTGAGAGATGTGTTGAGTAAAAATGACAGAACTCTCGATTCACGTCGGGCCGCTACGTACGACAATGATACTTTTCATATACTTGAGGCAGAATCCTTGTCCTGAACGAGCACATTATTTGGGCTTAAACCAATTAAACTCGATTAAACGACACTATCTATCTCATAACAATGTTACTGTACACTCCATGTTACCTACCCATCTAGTGCGAGGTGTTGAGCCAGTCGACGCCAATCGTTCCCCTCGGGATGTGGGGCGTCCAGCAATGCACAGATTCTCAGCCTGACCTCTGGACTGAGGCGGAAGCCCTCCGCAGGAACAATCGTACTTCCACCCGTACGGCTTATCAGGCTATTGCTGATGTGAGCACTGGGTAGAGTGGGCGTGGGAATTTCTGCGGTGTTTCGGTATACCGCAGCCGAATTCAGCGTCAGAATCTGCCGGTGGGACTGGTTACCTCGCTGGAACACGGTGACCCGACCGACGAGTTTGGACACTTCGGCGTGCGACGTTGACGTCAACACGAACGAGCAGTGAAGCAGAGAAAGACGTGAACTCCACACATGACTAAATGGTATCTCTTGCTGATTAGCGCCAGGCTTGAATTCCCACTCGTCAGACAATGAGCCTGCCTCTAACGTCAGGCAAAGATTCGCACCGCCATCATGGAGAATCATGCTTTTAGGCTCATCCAAAGGTATACTGCGACCGTTCTCGTCGTTGTAGACGTTCTGAAGGGCCGCTTTTGTATCTTCCACACAGTACACTCTGACCGAGTAGTCCTTCTGTGACAAGCTTGAGATCTTCGACAGAAACGCTACGAGCACAAGAGATTTAGCAGCGAAGCATTTGTTGCGCGACTCGCCAACGAGAACAAATCGGCAGAGCTTGTCGGTCTGCAGGTGGCACATCCGATTATCCATCTGCACGTAAGCTCTCTTCGATATCACATCTTCCCCAGAAGACATTACAGATAGCTCCTGCTTCCAATGGGGATGCAGGTCACTGTTCGTATCCGCGCTAAGCAAATGAATGTTCCACTTCTCCGACGGCGGATGTGCGCAATGATCGAACGAGACGACAACGGGTCTGGCAAGAGGCACACCGATCGGGCCACACTGAACAACGGCACTGAGTACGCTTTGCTCATCGTGCAATCCGACGGGTCGTTCGCGTTCACCGTCTCCTGGTACGCCTATGTACATCTCTCTCCGGCCGTGCCGGATAGCTCCGGGCGGCACGGTTAACCACACACCTAGACGGTCCAACCCAACGCGGCCACCCTCTGGGCCAACGGTGATCCACGCAATTTGATGATTTGGTACACACACAGTCATACTGGACCTGCTTGTCGTCGAACTCTTGAGCTCATCAGGTATTGTGTCGTAGATCAAATCAGGCTCGGATGTCGATCCTGGCGCACCATAATCCGAGTAGCTCTGCGACTCGGAGTCAGTCCGGTGTGTCTTGTCTGTGGAACTCGGCGTCCGGGAGCGATTCATATTGAAATTCGATCGAGTTTGCGATGGTGTCATTGGCACTGAACACGAACTTGGGTGCGAATATAGCGTTTGTAGAAGGGGTATTGTCACAGCAGCCTCGAGTTTGCCCTCGGTGGCGAAGTCTTTCAACCTCAGATCACGGTTTATACTTCCAGAAACGTCACAAGGTGGGAGTGTGGCAACACCTGAAGAAAGTCAAAATAGCTCATGTTATTACACGTATATGTAGGAATTGCACGTCATCAGCTTTGGTGCATTTGCTGTTGTTGTCGTCGTATCAGTCGGCCGGAGATGCGTATTGACAACTAACCATTTACAGGCACGTGTGTGTTGTACGAGTCCATGTGATGCGATGCAGTCGACAGCTGCCGTTTATCTGTCTGGTTACCATCTCTCGGCCAGAATCGGACCGCGATGAGAAACGTGAATGCGAGAATGATCGCGGCTAATGCCATCCCAATGACCATCGCGATGGCTTCGAGACTGCCAACATGCGAGAGCAGAAAGCCTGGAAGAGGTTGCCCACAAAAAGAGGTTAGAGTGTAAGCGCTAAGGAGTGCGGCATTCATCTCAGAGTGCAGAGACACCTCTGCATTGACAGCAAATAGCAGGTGTTGTACCTACCTTGCTCTTGAGAGGAAATCGAGCCCTGCTCTTGCAGGAAGTTGTTCGACAATCCTTTGTACCCGCGCTCAGGTCCAGGATTGACGGGTCCTAACTGTGGATGGAAGACATTCGCGTGTTGAGCACCTACAGGACACGCTCCCCCGGTGCAATTAACAGCCATGTGATACCTTCCTAGACAGACAGCTTTCGCATGGCGCTGGGGGTGCGCAACGTCTTCCGTGCTGCTGCTACTGCTGCTTCCACCATGCGCACGGTGCTGAGTATAGTGAGATTGTGCACCGACGACACCAGTGGTGCACATCCTATGACGATACTTTCGACAGTCTAACCCGCATTCGGACCACACGCTCCACTGGCTCCACGTTCCTGGCAATACGGAAGGCTCATCTTTGTCATCTTTTTCTCTCGAATGACTATTCGGGCAATCTTTTCGAGAATTACACTCGCTACGGCTAATATAGTCTCCGGGACAGTCTCGTCCGCCATGTCTGGGTGGCGGGTTCGAACACGATCGAAGTCTTGTGCGTTGACCTCGTCCGCACCTTGAAGAGCACTCCCTCCACGCTCCCCAGGGTGACCATGAGCCGTCAGCTAAAGTACATGACCAAGATCAACAAATAACGTTCATGTACTACATTATTTTCCATTTTAACTCCATGTATGTTTATATATATATATATATATATATGTGGTGTGTGTACGTCCTTGTCGTTCCATTTCTGCTCGAGTGAAGATGAAAATCGGCGTTGTAATGTGGCCCTCCCCGATCGTTGTGTGATTTTCACATGTGATGGTGAGCTAGTGCATGCGCATTTTCGACTTCCGCGATTATTTAGCATTTGTCCTTCTGAGAATCTATGATGTTATGGAAAGGCGTTTAGAGCAGAGCGTTCATGAGCCATGGTGGGCTATTATTTATCTAGATGCTAGACGATTACTGCTTCCGTTGTATCTCATATGTGTAGCGTATTTGTTCTTTAAATGGGCAACCCCGGTCACCTAGCACGACATACTTACAGCGGACATTGATGACAACTGCGTCCCCGAGTCGTACAGCTGAATGGTCCTTATTACTACCGCTCCCCTTAATTCCACAGGCATAGCTGCCTTCATTGGCTGCGCCCGCCCGCAGGATGAGAAGGCTACCATCTTCGGAATTAATCTCCACGTTGTCATCGAGCATCACTTCGGCCTCGTTTCTCAGCCAGAAGACCCTATAGTTTTCGTCGTTGTCCTGTGATGCCCAGTGCTTGGCGGGATGGGGCCGTTCAAGGGGACATTCAAGCAGTACCTTTTCTCCGAGAGACACTACGCGCGTCCCTGACAAATTAGCTTTTGAACTCTTTGCGGCTTTCTTCTCGACGGGCACACCTAGAAGCACCATATAGCAGTTGTCGACGTCGTTTATTATAATATATCTACGCAGTAGATATCCGAATCGATGCGACCTTATTCTTGCAGGTTTGTCCATGAAGTTAATATCGTTGTTTATATCGTTGTTATTATTACTAATACGATGATGCTTTTCTCACATCTGGTTACAAATAGCCTACGTTAAGCCAACCTTGAGAATTGTACTAGCTCAGGCGATAGGGGAATTAGTGTTAATCCCAACACGGCACTAATTGCCTATGACAAGTTAGGGTTCTTTCCAGAAAGAAATGCGTAGCACGAAATTAATTATAATAGTCCCCAAACGTCGTTGCATTATTAGTGGCTGATAGATTATTCAAGGTAGGTCCCCGTGATATTCTAGACGGTAACCTCAGTAGTACCTACCCGGGTTCGTCTTACGAAGGGATGCAAAAAGAGATTCGTGGACGTCAAATACTGGATAAAAGTCAGATCGAAGACATATAAACATTTGGATAAATAGATCGAATTCTTGTTGGAACCTTGACTTGGCCTCAGGGAGTTCTGGAGTGTTCCTCCTGATATTTCTCGGTGAAATGAAATATGGACAAATGTAGAGTACTATCTGATGCGAGAAGGTCCAGGGGATCTTCGGCCGCAAGCAAAAAACAAGGCCCTGCTCGCGAATCAATTCTCACGTAATCCATTTTCTCTAATGATAGGCTCAACCAGACGAAATTTCTTGCATCCAAGTAATAGATATATAGCAACAACGGCAAGCGTCGTTTAGTCAATGCTTGCTATGTATTCCACGAAAGAAGAACGAATTTCGAAATCTGGCGCGACACGAAAATAGATCATAATTTAGCGGAACATTCTAAAGATAGAGGAAACGTAGATTTAAAAAGCAACCTATGAGCCTCATAGGGCATTAACAGATGATCATTTTGTTTCTTACCGTCAATCAGTTTGACCGTCGAGATCCTCGAGATCACCTTTCCTTTAGAGCTCCACGCGTAACATGTACAGTACAGGGTTCTGACTGGACGTCCACCTTCAGCGGTCGGGAACTTCCCGAAGACCCTGTCATCGATCGTAGCATGTATCTCAATGTGTCTCACACCCGTCATTGGGTCCACGAGATCCACCAGCGTTGAAGACGGAACAACCAGCGAAGCGCCGAAACTATTCACCTCTGGTTGTTGGTGTTGTTGTTGCCTAGAGTCGTGTTCAGCGACATTTGGTCCTCGTCCGATCGTTTCTGCAGGGTCTGTTGGCTCCGAAGGAGTTGATGAAGCCTGAGATTCCGAAAGGTTCTTCGATGAACATCGAACCTGGACCGAGAGGGCATTTCGCGCGGCGCACATAAATGCATTATTATTATTACTGGTGCTGTTCGCAGAGCCGCCACTGACGATTTCTTTGTCAACGGGCTCCCGCTCGATAACTGGTCCCTCGTTCAATTCGTGCAACAGGCGCGATGATGTATCCGCCCCATCGTCGTGGTCAGCGCCGCCGCCGTCGTCGTCGTCGTCAAAATCCGTTTCTGAATCATCTGAAATATAGAACATTCTTTAGCGTCGATGTAGTTGCTATTGTTATTATTTAATTAACTCTTGTCTAACCATTGTCTCTTGATTTCTCGTGGATGAGTCCATTCCGCTTGTTAGCAGTAATGCAATGTTCGAAATTCACTAAGCATATCATTTTGTGGGTAAATTATAAAAACAGAAATATATAGGAACGCGGGCAATATAAATAACGAGGATTTACTCCATAGAATAGCTGTACATTTGACCGCCGTTGAATTCCGTTCGCTGTGGCGCTCGTGATACAATCTACATGTGATGATTGTTTTGTTTTTCTTAGGCCACATTTAAAATTTACACAACATATATCCTTATGTTCTAATAACACCTCTCAGCTACTGAGCAGCTAGGAGCAATGCACACCTAAACGAATGTACTATTTGAACCAGTATGTACACACGTCTGTATGTCAAACACAGGGTGTGCATATATATGATCATACGTCGGAGTAGCCTGAAACGTAATCGCCACTCGTCGCTAAATATATTCTATAATACATCTCCCTGGACCAGTAAGTAGCTTGGGTATTGCATAGTGTCCTTTTTAGGCAGCTTATGGGTTGCCCACCGAGGGTTCCAAACCTAAGAAGAGATTAACTCTTTTTTGCTGCGGTGTCGCAATACACTCACCAGCGTATCGCGTACGCCCCAGGGCATCTTTAGCAGGGCTAAAGATGCTATAAGCAACTACGCATATACATGCCATCTTCAATGTACGATGACTTGCGAAGTAGTGATTCGTTAGCTCATGGCGGCAGCCACAGCAAAACCCACGGTGCCAATTGAAATGGAGAATCACTGCAAACTCCCCGTAGGCTAATGATTCATTCAAACCCGTCCTATAGGTTCCAACTGGCAATACTTGTCATGCCAATTATTCATTACTTCCTTCAAGAACTCGAGATATCAAGCAAAGTACATTTTTTCTTTTGGGCCCGAAATCTCGCAGTAGCAAATTCCGTTGAAATCCATAGTAAGTGCTACCATTACTTTAGGCTCGAATCTATTTGGTACCGTTACCGCCATTGCCTGGTCGTCGCCACTATTTCACTTGATCTTTTTCTGGTCCCCTATACAGGCTGACCCATGTTTCGTCCACTGCAACGGTATACTCTTTTTCTGCCTATATATCTTCAAATTGTCTCGCGAACACTCCTCACGCATTTTTAGTTGGCCAGGACCGAGTTCATGAGGGACCCATTTTGCATTTTTTTCTGCATCCTCGATCATTATTTTTAATAATTCGACGACATGTTTTACGAGACACGCCAATTTCAGCCGACAAAGTCGTCAATGACCAAGCTCTAGTTTGCTCGAAACCTTTTTCGATTATCTCGATCCGTTCGTCGAATCCATATGCGGGAAGGGGTGGGCGTCCTCGATGTTCGTTAATGTCCCAGTCGCCTTGCCTAAACTGCGCACACCAACGGTGCACCTGTGCTCGACTCAGGGCATTATGGCCGTGCACACTAACCAACCTCCAATGGATTCAGCTGGACATTTCGTCTCTTAAAACATAAATCTGACACTTTCCTTCCGATAATGCAAGTCTGAGTGACCTGGTCCGCCTGTCGCCATTTCGAAAAAAAAGCCTCCTGCTAGCGGCTTTTGCGTCGCCTGCTTGCTAATTGTTGTGCCTCATTAGCCGCCAAATTTGAATTCAAACCGGCCAAGAATAAGAATTCGGCGCAAGACGATAGGAGTCTCCTTATTTTTGGGTCAACCTAATATAAAAGAATTCAATAAGTCATTCGTAAAGTCAGGGATCTCTTTCGAAATGTTGTGTTCTATTTCAATCAGATATTATGGAGAATAGTTTTCGATGGTAGTGTTCTCCCTGTTATGTACATTATAAGAAATGAGCCGTCGTCTTTGGTAGCTATCCAAAGGGAGATATTGGGTTCTGTGATGTATTGAGTCTAAACACATAGCGAGAGACTACCGTGAAAATGAAGTAACACATTGTACCTGGTGACTCAGTTTGTATTTGATTTGGGTCTCAAACATGCATATAACTAATTAAAATCACATGCATTAAAAAATTGAAATCACATATACCTTGTATATATTCGTCTTTGTGATAGGCAGGCTGCCTTCCATGTACGTATCCATTACCAAAGTATCAGAGTAACCCTGCTCAGTACTATTTAGATAATCAACTCCCATCCTCCAGACACTTCACTTTTCAAAAGCTACACGATCGCAACCTCAGTTCTGCTAGCATCGATCGATTCGGAACCATTTCAATTAAAAAAAATGTTTGCCCTCCGTTTCGGCTGACCCGAGTTTTGTAGAAAAATCAGAGACAAGATGCCGTGAATATGCTTTCGAACAAGTCACCGTTTTACCAAATTTAACAGCAAATTCTCGCATCAAAGCTACAACATCTCACATCCTATGATGGCCATCGTACTCAGTGCAACAATGACAGACGGGATGATATGCTGCTTCAATCAATTTTGTACCTCATCGACAAGCATCATATCGAAAGCGTTGGCAGACTGAAGAGTGTTTCTTGCTCGTAATATATTCGAAGCAACTGCGCTCCCAATAAATTACCACATACGCCAAGTTCATATCTTAGCCAGATAACAGACAAGTGAGTGACCGTTAAAGCATAACGATACACGGGTCCATCTTGCCATTTGTGCTCGCGAGTGCGACAACGCTCCAATGCGAACGACAGTAGTCGCATTTACGTTCAGCGGCTAGAGAAAGGACGATCCGATGCAGGGAGCTATTTATTGCATTGGCACTAAAACGTAAAGTGTCGTACACCCACTTGGCGCTCTGACGACGCACAATCGTATATGGCGTTGCTGGTGGCAGCGGTGGCGACCACCGATAACTGCGGGCTGCCCTGCTCTCACCGTTGGGAAGCGAATGGCATTTGAAGCGGCAGAACACAACTCTGGAGCCTCTTAATCACCACTGCCGTCAACGTGCGGAGTTGGTGACGCGGGGCTCAGTGACTTTTTCTTAACCAAGCTACAACCACTCGTGGGTTGGTTGGTTGGTTGGCTGTCAGTGCAGCGTCTCCAAATGTCAGATACTATAATACATGTCAACGGGCACTGCACCAATTCAGTTGTCAGTTGCGGGTCTGCCGCACTACTTTCCACTTAGTCGATCGTAGCGCATATATCTATTATATCTACACGTCTTTTAAGCAGACAGGGACACACAACATGAAACGTCTGAAACCGATGATATGCGACGCAAATGCAGAGTGGTAACTAAGGTTATGACAGTCACTTCGTACTTACTGTATTTTATATGAACAGCACAACTGTAATTGGCTATATCTGATAACAAGAATAATAATAATGAAGACAGCATACCCAAACATGTGTATGTAGTGAAAGATGTGTAGTGAACATTCATTTGCTCCGACTTACCTGAAAACAATCTTCGGGCTTTTCTAATTTTGGTCATAATTAATCATTACATAAATAGCAAGGACCAAAGATAAAAGTGGATCCGAAGCTAATCGTTTTGTTAGACGTGCACACAGCTGATCGACATCTGATCAGACGTTGACAGATCAGGCAGTATTCGATAAAAACTCACTCAGACGTGGATCGACTGAAACAATTCATCGCTTGTCTTTCTCCGATGTCGACCGGGTTATCGCAAAAGTAATTTATATAAGGCATATCGCAGATGAGCAAATATTTGGTGTACAGTTAATGTTGTATAATAATAATATGAGAAGCGGGACAACCGATGATCGATTGAGATACAGAGATACGGAGCAATCTGATGATGCATCAGAATCCAGATCAGGCAACGACAAAGATTTATTGATTCTTTGGCTTTATGTACCCGTCTATGTTAGCAGACCTGAAGCACGCGAATTTGGCCGCTTGTCAATCGGAAGATGATAGAGTCATTGGGGAGGTATGTAGCTTAAGTGGCTCCGAGGACGCCGTAATAATATTTACATATTAGTACTACAAACTTTGGAAAATTCTTTGCTTACACCCTTCCAATGGGCTAAAAGCATTTAAAATGAAAGGGCATGTATGTATTGTGGATTGTGCACCACCCCAGGTGTGAACATTCGAACCGGAAGAACAAATTGCCAATATAAGCAGAACTGTATCTTGCTTGTGCTTGTTACTTTACGAAAACATCTGCTGAGACAAGAGTATAATCACTAAACAAAAAGCGGGTGGATGCCTGTCTGCTATCCTATAGGTGAATTAAACCTTGTGAATATATTTGGAAGTAAATTTCTTAGAAGCCTCCTTCACTCAGTCTCTTGGATTAGTACTTTTCCAAATCAAAATGCCTAACGTAGTAAATCACACAGACACCTATTTATCTTTCTTCGTACTGGACATGCTAACGAGAACTCATTCGGCAACAAAGATTCCGCTGAACTATTTCACCGACATTTCATGAGGGAAAATTTGCTTCTATAACTTGATCTACAGAAACATCGCTGTATATGACATCTGATCAATTAGTATGTTCATTAGGCGAGAAGCGATAACTGGTGCGCGACCGGGTCCCCTTCGTTCAAGACGAGATGGACTGACTGTACGTGGATCGGGAGTCTGAAATTTGTTGGGTTTGAGTATATTCGTGTACGAGAATAATCCTGGTGTGGCCAATGTTCAGCATTGCCGCTCCGCATACAAACGACTACTGAGGTCGTCGCCACTGGGGTGTGTCTCTACTAACGATAGGAGAGTCTCCGGGAAATCGTGCGTTTCCAAGCAGCATCGTTCGGAGCAAGTAACACAACATCCATCCGCTGCCCGAACGAATTTGTTTGGTTGACGTTTCAATATAGTGGATGAAGTTGTGCTCTAAGGTCTGTTGTCATCCCGGCACAGCATGACAGCTGCATGTTATTACATCACACAGATCCCATCATACACAACGGGCAGGACAAGCTTTGTGAATAAAATAATTAGCTGTCCAAGGGAGAGCCCCTACTTAAGATAGAAGACTCATCGGATACGTTGATGAAGTCAACATATTGATATTCCATAGGCGTTCTGGCGACCCCTCTCTCTCTCTCTGTTGAATGATTCAATTGGAGAGAAAAAGCTGATGGAGTTGGTGTGTAACCTTTCCCTGTAACACTTACAGTAGCATGGGGAATGCAGTCGATCATGTACTGTATCCTGATCCCGAATTATATAAAGATTGACATATGCTAGCTTCATCGAGTTTGTTTTGTCAATCAAGTGTGGTACTTGGTATAGGAACGTTTGTTTTAGATAGAAATTTCATGCTTAGACGTCTTCTATGACTCGAGAGATCGTCGCGTATATTCAATTAAGGCTCGACGATACTTGTGATGAAAAGATGCCACCATAGCTGGTTACTTGTTCTTAAGTTGATCAGCTCATAAGGCATATATATATATAATATATATATATTATATATATTATTATATATATATATTTTATATATATATATATATATATATATGTATATACCAGGCTTGGGTAAATAATAATAAAATGTTGATGGCTGCTTCCATTCGACTTTATGCAAATCAACGAAGCGGAAAGGGACGCCATCTAATATTTGGTATCTTATTTTTCTTCATTATATATTATACAACAGCTAGCGATGTTGACCATCGTCAGATAACGTGAAACGTATTCTAATCAGAATACAAATTCCAATCGCGATAACAACTATCGAGTCATATAATCTTTATTACATCGAAGTAATAATTGAGCCCACCTTCGCGTACTAGGAGCAGCCATGCAAATTCTTTATTTTCTCGTTTTAATTAGTCCCGTTTATTAATAATCATAATTATATTGGAAATATATACAATCGGCCAATCGGAACATCTGAGACGACTTGTACTGTAGTCAGTGCATAAGCATTTGTGAGCGACTGCCTCTGTTTGTATGACTGACTTGATAGCATAAAGGACTCTGTTTTAAAGTTCACTACGACTCTTAAGTATCGCTCGCTTGGCCAATTAGAACAGTAAACCTCTCGGTAGCTCTCGTTCCGCCGTCAGGACTGACCGGACTCTCATTCCTGGTAAAGTGCTCTGCAGACATATTAGTACATGAGCAGAATTTGCGTAGTTTATACCCGTCACAAGTGTGCTCTATCGCTCCGGTCGAGGTGTCATTTCTGACACCTGCTGCACGGAGCGGTTAGTCAAAGAAATATCACGCCTAGAGGTATAAGGTCTTTGAACTTATTCCAAATTTAACATATAAGACGCAGGTCTTTATAATAAATAAATTGATAATGTCAACGAGTTTACAAAATCAACTGAGCACTATGAAGAAAATGCATATATATATATATATATATATGTGTGTTCCGTCGATTCTATTTGCTGTCAAGCAAGCTCGTAGCTGGGTAGCAAGAACTATCCCGACACGAACCTCTGTCACAATAGCTCAAGTACCAATTTGATATTTGGGTACTGAAAGCAAAATGGAGGTTGTCAGCCAGCAGCATTAATTTTTTACACCTGACAGACCTCTTCCCTCGTAGATTTTACCACCGAATGGGATTCGATTCATAATTGATAACATGACGACACGCCAGTGCTGGTAATCGCTCGTGGTCTGTTGGTGTCTGGGTGCCGGCATTAGGCCTTTTTACATTTTGTCCTTTATAGACTAACCCCGCGACGTCTCCGGTGCGTCGCCGGATTAATGGCAAATTCCCACCTGCGGAGTAAAATACAACGGGCTCCAAAAGCAGCCGAACGGGGGGCAGGTGAACTTCGGTGGGAGGGTCCGGCAACAACGACAGCCGACTGGCGACACAGACGAGGCGGTTTAGGTCTGTGTCTTCTGCAGTACAGAAAAGCGTTCAAAGCGAGGATGAAGCGTATGGATTTTTCTGCAGCGGGACGAGAAGGGGCGGCCTTTCAAAACTGATTTTCACCGCCGCTACCGCCATCAGCAACATTATCTCGCGACAACAGAACCAGAACGGCCTCCGCGACCGTCAGTCGCCGGTGTAACGAAACAGCATTCGCTGGATCTTCGAGGCGGCAAAGCATGACGCCGGTATTGCTATTACTACTACTACTGCTGTTAATGTCGTCGTTGTCGTTGTTGTTGTTGTCGTTGTTGTCATCGTCATCGTCATATCACAAATTGGATGATGGGAGACCAGAGCGTCACATGGAGCAGGGTGACGACGGTGGTGGTGGTGACAATGATGATTATTATTAGGCCTAAAAAGAAAAATAAAATGCCTCTAACATATCGAAGTGATCTAAATGGCAACATGATTACATCAGTGATAATATGTATAAACAGGAATGAAATACACCTATTTTCGCATATCGCATCTCAAAGAGCGCTATCGGCCCACAATACTATGCAGTGGTGTGAATAAACTTAACACACCCCCTATATTTCAACAAATCGTTACAAAGAATACACATTTGAGGCATTTATTCTGTGTCAGATTAATGTACGTGTCAAATAACATACGTACCACAAAGAACAGCGCATATGGCATCGCATGCAGCCTGCTACAACAAAATGTGTCATATTTCCGTGGTGTAAAATGATAACGCACACTCAGCTATTGAGTGTTCTCGCTGAATTAATCCAGTTTGTGTTGAGCATTCAAGCAGTACTGTAGTCATGAGACACGCTTCGAACCTTACTGATGCAGAGAAAGCAGTTATTACCGCTTTACACCGAGCAGGAACGACCCAGGCTGCAATTGCCAGAGAAATTGGCAGAAGTCGGTGTGTAGCGCAAAATTATTTAGGCAGTCCGTCGACGTATGGTACTAATAAGTCTAAAGGACGTCCGCGAAAGATCAGCGAATATGGACGGAGACTGGACATTGGTGAATATCGGGGCCACGTTTTTTAAATAGTATGCTGAGGGTGCACATCTATTTAAAATGTACTATGTTGTTTCAGATCGTCTTCAGTGACGAGAAGAAGTTAAATTTAGATGGGCTAGACGGATTTAACGCTTATTAGCATGATGTACGTAAAGAGTCGCGGAACTTCTTGAAGCGCATTTTCGGCGGAGCGTGCTTTATGGTTTGGGAAGCTTAGCAAGCTCCCACTCGCTTTCATTTCATCTCGAAGGAATAGCGAGGACTATCAGCAGATGTTGACCAACAACCTACTACCATTTAGGAGCAGATTTCATCGACTGCTAAGTGTTTTCCAACAAGATAACGCTTCAATTCACGTCAGCGCTAGTACACGTGAGTGGTTAGGACGGCATGACATTGAAACCCTAGAGTGGCCAGCATGTTCTTCTGATATCAATCCGATGGAGAACCTCTGGGACATTCTTGTCCGACGAGTAGACGCGTCGAATCGACAGTATACATATGTGGAAGCACTACGAGAGGCGTTGTTGGGGGCCTGGGGAGATGTCAGCGACCAGATTCTGCTATATCTCGTTGATAGTATGCCAAACCGAGTATTTGACGTTATAATTAGTAAGGGTGGGACCACACGGTACTGATTAGCACAAGAAAACGAGAATTAATTCAGCGAGAACACTCGATAATTTAGGCTGCGTTATTATTTTACACCACGGAAATATGACACATTTTGTTATAGCAGGCTGCATGCGATATCATCTGCGCTGTTCTCTGTGGTATGTATGTTATTTGACAAGTACATTAATCTGACACAGAATAAATGACTCAAATGTGTATTCTTTGTAACGATTTGTTGAAATATAGGGGGTGCGTTAAGTTTGTTCACACCACTGTATTACATGAGCGTATTATATATAGAAGTGCTTCGTGTACAACGTCTAACCACACGTAATAAATCCTGATTCATCAAGAAATCCTCATTCTCCGCTAGCTCTCATATTAAAAATACACGAAAGTGAAGAATGATGTCTATTCAAGCGGCTTTCGTAACACCCTCAGTTAGCCTAACGTGGGGAGCATGCGGATCCTAGGACGGCATGACGGATCCAGGGCACTCTGCTATCAGATGATGTCAGTCATCAGGGGGAAATCGTGGCTGAAATAACACACTCGCCGTGTTCCTCTGCAAACGCGGCTCGCCGCAGGAGGACCATGAGCTCTCAGTCGCAACAGGAGTCACTTCGGCATAACAGGCCGGAAGAAGCAAGATGTGGCTGCTTAGGATCGAGAGAGCTGACCATTGCCACTGGGAGACATATCGCACCTCTTGTTCGATTCGGGAGCTCACAAAAGCAGGAGGCGCTAAGGGTAGCGGAAGTGGATTTTCGTTCAAGGCAAACTTTGTGGCAGCCCGCTGTAGCATGTTGGCGTTCGCATTCAGCTGCATACCGACGTGTGAAACAACCACATTATGACAACCTTATGGCCGGTAAGCTGTATCATTTGTAGCGCACGGAACAAGAAGCGAGGGAAGCTAGCTTAGCGTACGGATAAGATTACGTTGGTGTTCGTGTTCAAAGGCAGTTATGAACACCTTTTTAGAAGTCGACGTTCCGAACTTGCGGGTTTGTTTTTATCGAGTGCCGACATCAGCGTGTATGCGATGCCGAATCCTAGTCCAGGTCGGAGGTGAGTACTATACGTGAGCACGATATTTCGACATCGAGATCCCGGAGTATTTATTGAAGAAGATACTTAACAGGCCAACCCTGTTGGTTTATTATTTTTTCGAATGTCGTCCTCGTCGAGAGAAATCAAGTTGCTATTCGTGATACCGCGCGGTGGCTTGCGCGGCTAAGCCTCTGGCTAGCGGAAGCCAGAGGCCGCAGGTTCGAGCACCGCTGCGTGACGACATATAAGAGAGCTTAAGCATTGTAAAATTGCAGCTCCTTTAATAAACCAATAAAAAGTTGGCCTTTACCTTTACCCACATATTACAGGTGGTCAATATAGTCCACCTAACCTGATGATCACGAAAAAACGAAAGTGAGAGTACACAACCGGGTTACACTTCAAAGCCGTGAACTTCTGCGATAGATCTTTTTTTATTTAGGGGTTCTAGCTTAACGGTTAACGCTCGCTATTTAAAATTCTTATCCCAGAAGGTACAAGCCTTTACTCGTTCGATGGATTCCTCAGATATGTCATCGTATTTTTCAAACTTGACCAGGATGTCATCGGCATAAAATAGGAGCTCATCTGCTATTTAATCTATTGATCGGCCGTGAATTGATTAAATCGCAAGGGTGATGACAATTCTCCCTGAGGCTGAAGCGCAGTGTTTACCACGAAGTGAGATTTATCTCGCTGTGATAGAGCAAGTCCTTTAGACTACTCCATCATACTATTTAACCACCTTGCTAATTCCACATCTGTAAATTTTTATGCCTTCATTGTCGCTTACGCCACCTCACCGTGAAGCTCGTGTCTTGTGGCAAGGAAACAGTGAGATGTCTCTAGGTAGCCTTTTCAAAGAACCTGCCTGAAAGTCAACCCAGAGCAAACTCAATCGAGTATCGCAGGGTGTGAAGGCCACGAGAATACCGTGTACAGGAGCGGAGGACACAAGGAGCTAAACGATCTCGGGGATTACCGTAGAATCGTGCGCAACTTGAAAATGTCGACCCTCTATAATCTATCACGAACACGATAGAACCGTGATAAGGCAGACCCGTGAGACAGCGTACTGCCCAAGATATTTGACAGCCTATCCCAACTGCTGAATACATTTGTACAGCGCTTTATATAATAGACGACCGAGTGGTTCCGATCTTGTCTTCCAGAGAGCGCAGGGTAGACACAAGACAGCTTCAGCAAACTTCCGCTCTCCGCAATGAGAAGCGCAAATAACACCTTACGAGTCTGTAGATGACGCGACCCCTGTCGTACGTCTCAAGTTCCTGACCAAGATATCCTCCTTTATTTTTTATGCCTAGTACAAAATCGAAGACAGTTTGTGTTAAGACGCCTTGATTTAGCGTCAACATAATGGTTGACCAAGTGTAGATATATATATATATATATATATTCGTTTAACTAGAAACGAACGCCTAAGATACTGACCTTTATCAACTGGCCGGATGACTCTAACATCACCGCTTACCGCGAACACATCGAGTATCAACGACAATGCGATCAAGAGCACGATCTTGCTATTGTAGCTGGTGTTGCTCATATTTTTTTAAGTAAAATATCCTCTTTGGAACGTGCGCATATCCGTCCACTCCGATCAAATCAATCCATCTAATGAATCGCACTAATTCTACATAGAATCCGATCTTTTGACTTGATGTAACTTTCACGTCACCACATAGGTAAGCTCACTTGGGTGAACCATACTAATCATCCTCTTCGCACAGTGATGCTATCCATAGAGAAATGAAAGCACGAATAACCAGTCGGTCCGTTGTTCATATCAATCAAATCGATTCGAAGCACAACCTCGCATACGAATGTCAAACACATAGGCACAAGTTCACCTCGCATATAGCCTCGAACAACGTTCAGACATCAATTCAGAAGTGGCACTGCGTTTCAAAGTTGCAACGTTGCAAAAATGCTCCGGTAACGACTCAAGTAGATCTTCATCAAGTCACGCATGAACATGACAGCACGATTGTGTTGGGTCGTTGTCTCGGTGGGTTGTACGATATCAAGCGTCCAGTATGCGTGCTGACGAAAATGAAACGCCGGCCTGGTTCGTTGGTCGATCGCTTTCGCCTAAGCGTTACATGGACGTCGACCAGGAGGAACTGGCCGGCTAGCGCTTACCGGGGCGATCTGCGGTGGCTGAGTTCAATGGACGACAACCCTCTCCTAAACTTCTCTTTCCATACGCTCGTCTCTCCGCTCAGGCGCGATACCGGCGCCATCTATCAAATGGTTCGGACAATATGTACGTATGGGAGTTGACAATTTGTACATATGTTGCGTGGTCTAATAAGGGTGAAATACGATGGCCAGATCAGAAAGGGGTGTTAATTACTGGTGAGTTGAATGAAGTTAAATAGCAGATAATGGCAAATTAACAAGGTATGGGTAGACAAAACAAAACTGTCTCGTACCATCATATCTTCTACTACAATGAGTTAATCAGCAACATGAATCTTGTCTGGCCAGTATATATATACTTTTGTCCAATGTATTTTATGACATATTTCTCATAAGTCATCGAAATGTCGAAAAAACCTTCATCAAACGTTACATTTGCATAGAACATGGGATTTAAGCTTAGTGTGACCCTTGAGGAGCGGGGCGATACTGGACTTGATAGATTTCTTTCAAATATGAAAATCCAGCCACGAGTTCGAGCCCCGCAACCTGGTCAGGACATACAGGATAAGTTGAGCATTGTCAAAATTGTAGTTCCTTTAATAAACCAATAAACCTTTACCTCCGTGTCAACGTGGGACACCAATCAGTTGAACGACTGTGCCACTGTACAACGCAAAATGTCACTCCCTTGAAAAATCGAACTTTTCGCTCGACTCTAACGCGTGACTCAGCGTTCTGGCTAAAGTTTGATAATCTTTGATTTATTTTTGTTGAAACAGAGGCGGAAAATGCTGATTTGCCTGATTTTTTAAAAGTACGCCAAGTGGTAGATGACCTGTCTGACGATCAACAAAAACCTGTTGATTTTTAGCTTGTCGATGCAAAAACCGAATTTGATTATTGGTCTGACCAACAGTTGCTCACCTTTTCATATACGATTCTGCTAGTGACTTTTTGCCGAGTATCTTAGTAGTATACAGAAGCACACTGATACGTCATCGCATGTATCTTAGTTTTGATGTCTCTATAACCTCTGTTAACCGGATCGATTCACCGAGGCCATCGGAAACTTGGCGTACCCTTGTCCGAGTTTTCTTCTTTTCTGAATTTTGTTCTTAGATTCAAAATACAACGAGCGTGTGGACACCGTACTCAAGTCTGTATTTGGTGCGTCGGTAAGCGACATGAGTTCCGAGGTCGGCCGCAGCACATCATTACTAGAATGATCCGAACGATTTTAGTGATGTCGATTGTCAGATAGATGTCAGTTCCTAACTTGCACAAGTTGCAGATGAAATCAACTCATGTAAGGATGCTGTCCGACTCCTCAGCTCAGCAGTATCATGTGCGCCCCCCCCCCCCCTTCCATGCTTTCGAAACACATGTGCTAATTTCTAGATAGCTTGTCCACCGACGACTGTAATGTTCAAATTTTATTCATATCAGGGAACATGTGCTGCTTTATTGTTCACGAGAATGCAGAAGGCGACAAGACTGTCTGGTCATCTAAGTCTGGCTATGCGTAATTAATTCTAGAGAATTTGAACTAGAGTTTCACACCGGTCCCTGATCCAACGCCGCATATGAAACCAAACAATAGGCAACCTTTCATAAAGAGTTGATCTAGATTTTATTTCACTCATGCAGTTATAATATTATTACTTGGTAATTATTTTCACTACGCATTCAGTACAATAGTGAATAATTAAAACGCATCATCGTACGCAATTTAGCGCCCCGTTGCGCGCAATGCTTAACAACGTATTAAGGGGGCAACTAATGCCGTCGTCACCATCATTTGTATGATTCTTCTCTCTCTCTCTTGATGAGAATCGACGCGAATTGCTATAGCGGTCTAGCTGATAAATTTTTTTTCAAGAAAAAATTTTCAACAGATTCGCTGACAGCTGCGACGATATGATATATCCAAGTTTTTATAAAGGGGAATTTAATAAAATTAGAATATGAAAGCCACAATACTTCCTCTTAACTGGCGCTGCCGGTTTCTTATGACTTCGGGGTTGCCACTCTAATTCAAACTGTTTGTTTTGTTACTTCTCTAATAGGAACAAAAAAATCCTTAAAACATATACTGAAGTACCGGTATGATTAAATGCAAAAGTCGCTGAAACCCGAAATAAAGATGTCACATGACCTCTCCATTGACCATTTTTAATTTTATACGATACCCACTGATTTGGCCATTTACCTAATCACTTCGGATGTGCGATCTTGTTCGTTTCGATGCCTACGCGCGCGCGCGCGATTTTGCAAGACTCATTTTTCGAAATTTTTTCATGAGCCAACACGAGAAGAATAATTTCATTCTTCTTTCATTTCTGATCACCTAGGACTTTCGATTTTGACTGCGTGGCTTTTTTGGCGGAAGAGGAGTGGATCCCGCATCGACGTTGTAATCAGTAGTAGGCGCATTGGATCGTCGAGTTAAGCGGCTCCTAGAGCGGCTGGATCGGGGCTCGCGGCTTGCTTTGTTATTTGCGCTAGCGACAGTGGTAGAGTCGTACATATTAAGCACAGTAAATAGAAGCATCCACATACAGGACAAAAATAGGATCAACACGAGTAGAGAAATCAGTCCAGCCGCAGTATAGATATAGACCGTCTTCACATCCATAATAATAATAATAAGAATGTGAATAATAATATAATATTTGGATGTGTAATCAACGGCAGCCTTCGCACATCTGTGTCAATTAGTGAGCAATCTAATTTTTGGTAACAGCTAGATGTCGGGAGCAACCCGCACTCAGGACAACCGTGACGATAGGCCTCTCTGATCCTTAAGTCCACCCCTTGTGTCTCTTGCGCGCCCTCCTCCCGATCTGGGTGGATTTCGTCGATCGAAGCAACGCGACCGATCACAATTTGTTAGCCGCCAGCTCGAAGCAGTCCCCGACTGGGCTGCCTTGGTATCCCGCCGGCTCTGAGGCGGCACTCGTGCTGATTCTAATAGTTGTAGTCCTCGTAATAGAGGTAATAGCAATCATCAATTTAGTGCAGTGGAGTCATCATCACCGCTGAATTTCTGTAATTTACGAAGGGACTAAATCTTTGTTGTTGTCGACAGATAATTATGGAATTGAGCAGAATACACGTGGAGAGATGAAATTCATGCTTTACCGCTTCGGGGCAGGATACGCATGTCGACATAAGGGTCCGGCTTGCGTCAGATGTAATGAGGCGTTCGTCAATAAGGCTACTACAATATTCTCAGTAGTGTCACCTGTTCCCGTGCTGTCCGTGTCAAAACAAACAAATCTGTCGACTTAATAACTAACATTTGTCACGTTAACAAGGAACACTCATAATCTCTCCTGAGATACAGTACACTACGTCTATAATATGGAGTAATCACGTTATATCCAACGGTATAGGTACCGACACGCAATTAAAACGGAGTTACGCACTATCTAGAACCCTTTAATATGTAATGTTAATAGAAGCGAACTCCTTAATAATAATCATATCCTGCAACGATATGAGATAGCCGGGGTGAACAGTGAGGCTCAGTCATTTCATCGACATTATTTGCTACATATTAAGGAACAATGAAAGCAAAAAAAAGCCTTATTAAATTATACGCCCGTATAAGAGGTGATCTTTTTAATTTTGGATCCAATCACAAGACATACCGGCCACAGCAATCGTATTTGTATTCGCTCTCTGCACGTAACTCTAACAATAAGACACGAATTTCGATTCTTACGACTGACATTGGCATAATGCGGTTTACAACCTTTTCAATATTTGGCTGTGGTGTTCAACATCCGGTGTCGGCATTGCAGCGTGTGCGCTTAAACGACATGCAAGCTCCATTGTACATGTTGATTCAGACCTCCACCCAATCTTAGTTGTCTCTCATTCCAGGGCCTGCGGCATTTACTGGTGCCATATTATGCAGAATTCATTCATCAGGTTTTTCTCTCTCTCTCTCTCCCCTTCAGTTACTGTTGCGTTGTGACCTAGTTACCAAGAATCGATTTTGCATTTTCACAGCATGGGGTAGACCGCGAGGGTTCGCTCTCTACATGATATGGGAGTTCGAAGCTGTTGACGGGCAGTGGCCCCTACTCCGGGTTGGCGCGGGGACCTTGACGGGGGCGCAGGGCCTGTTCTGACGATACACAGACTCAGGCCGGAGCAAGAACGAAAGACATCTTGACAAATGAGCAAGATCGGACACAACGGCCGAGCTTCATCCTAATGACCGTTCAGCCGTATATGTGCTACATATGGTATGCGCGTTTCCAATAATTCTCTACGAGTCCAACATCGGTGAACATCATCAAGAACTGGGCATCAACTCGGCAAAATGGGTCATGTAGCAAGCGGACACATTTAGGTACACGTCTGATTCAAACAGCCGAACGCCGAGCTCCGGTCGAACGCCGTGTGAACCAAGATAACAGTTGGAGCAGCAACCCCGGGTACAATGGGTAATAAATAAATTGCTCAAATCGAAACTGGCCCGACAAGCGAAATAGTGTATGACTGAATGAGGCTGCTGCTGCTGATGATGATTTGGAGACATGATATATTAAACATTGATCATTTTAGAGCTGTGTATGCAAATAGTCTAAATAGATGAGGGTGTCCGTTTGCCTACTCTGACAGAGTCGTACAGATTACAAGGTGTATTAAGAGGTACACAGCGATCACGGGAGCAATATGATAGCACACCTAACAATATCTAGATAGGAACTAAATGTCAATGGGCGAAATGTCACTTCCCGAACGATGCGTACCCAAATTATCGGATCATTGATTGACGCCCATAGCATCGTAAATGGTTATTATAGTATATTATTCTAAGGATTTCTATAAGGTGCGCGTCCTCTGGCCTTCTATTATTTGCAGCCATAATATACAAGAACTCATATTAGCCTCGCACAGTGGAATAAATTGATTGACGAAATGAGATATTTATCCCACTGTGGGAGGCTAATATGAGTTCTTGTATATTATCAGCACTCAACTTAATTGGACATCAGGTTTTTTAATTTTACGCCATAACGGAAGTTCAAAACTTACATTCGTTATTTTCTCAGAGACGAAAATGGAGGAATGACTACTTTTTATTTAGCTTTGCTCCGAACAGATACTTTAAACTGCATAGTTGACAAACTTATGTTAGATGCGAGAGACACCAGGAGAAAAATCATTTCTACAATTAAATACACATTTCGTTAATTTTATAGCTCAACTTTCGTGGCCCAATCGTCTGAATCAACTCTCGCATCCCATTGCGCCCTCCCTCTACCCAGTCACCCTCAAAGAATCACCTAGTGATTTTTGACTCAGTATATTAGTAGCCAAAGGAGGAAGGGTCACGAGGAAAATACCCAATGAATTCCCTCCTATTTCACGAATCGACCGAAAAACTAAAATACTGAGATATTTGCCGCTCACCATATAGCAAAACAGACAACGTAGGCCAAACTTCACTAAGAAAATCATGATCTGGCCCTTGGTGCCCTCCTGTAGGTTTGGAAAACGTCACTTGGAAATACATTTCGCGACAAACCAACATGAAGTTAACACTGGTATTGTGACGATCATTGCACAACTGGCGGAAATCGCTCCAGATTTCTATAGGACTGCTTCTCTGATTTCCGAATCCTGGAAATTGCCAGAAGAAACGAATCGATACGTTCTCACGCGGTACATGCAGTACATGAATTTTACCATACACTGTGACAAACAACGGGGTTCCATGCACCGTTGACCGGCACCTGCCTCTGCATGAGGGTGTGGCGAGCCGTGCCCCATAATACCATGTGGCAAACGTGCATGCCGTGCCGTCCTTAGACGGCCTTGCTGAGCGGGCTTTCCTGAAATTTCAAGTTTTTTTCAAGACGTTCATGCAAGACAATTGTGCTTTTGTACACACATATAAAATATCTATCCGAAATTTTGCTAATAAAATAAAATAATCCATAAATTTGATGCAGATATCCTTTCGCTTTGATAGAGGCAAGCTTAAATGAAATTGGACAAATCTACGAATACATCACGTTTATCGTGGTAAGTATGGCGGTGCATATGTTTGGATAGCAGCATTATTTCTATATTTTCAGTGTTGCAGCCTGAGCTGCCATTAAACTAGCCATGGATCGGGAGACGTCGCTTCCGTCCCTTACAATGTCGAACAGCTGTAGCAGCTTCCTTCACGCTTATAGCAAATCCGTTGTCGTTTGGGGGAATCCTTCGCCTCGTCCCGTATTCTACGCGGAGCCTTCTCTCGTGGATTCCGTAAATTTGTGACGTTCAATTATCGACAATGCGAACAATATGTCAGACACAGGTCGGCCCTGATCGGATGGGATCCGTCTCTTCCATCGTGTTCACGTCCTATAGGTCGATGCGCTAACTCACTCCACTCTGTTCCGCTCAGAATTCCTTCCATCTGCCCGTCCAAATCCCTCCCGTTGTCCTGAAAGCACCTGGGGCCACGTTGCGTGGTGTGCCTTGCACTCGGTCGACCCGTGTTTCGTATATAGGCCCTCGGGGCCCTTCTTGAAACAGCCAAGTCACAAATAGCTGAATCTCCGATTCCCCCCGGAGCACCTTCGAATCGAGGGCTTCCGTAGTTCGCCGCTGACGCCACCACCGGGCCCTCCGGAGCTCATACACGCTATCTCTGTACAATGTACGGAAAGCATTAGACCAAGCAGGCGAGAGGGATAGATAGATAGTCTTACGTTGTCAGACGACTCTGCCGAATGCTTGAGTGGAAACCCACTCGCGATCGGCCCGAGTGAGGGATTATTCCATTGAGCTTCGTAGCAAGGCTATGCATAATGCATACGAAGGGGAGGGGATGGTTCCAGGTGCTTTTCGGGTGCATAAAGCCAATACGATCTATGGATGAGAATCTATCAATGTATCTCTATGAAGTCGACATTATATGTTTTTATGCCACCCCTTAGCACAATAGTGGGAAAAGTGAAATCCAAACTCTCCTTCGTGGAAGGTTTCAATCGTTTTCTCTAAAGACCGGTTGCGGGTCTTATGTTTTTTTTACAGCCCTTGCTAGTATGAAAAACTCTGTGGTTGGGAATTTATGTAAAAGCTTTCACTCCTATTTCTGCTTGAGCCGTTAGAAATCATCAAATTAGAATCAAATTGTTTTTTATATCAGTACATTGCTAACAAATGTCTTAATTCAAACCTATAAAGGTAAAGGTTTTATTGGTTTATTAAGGGAACTACAATTTTGACAATGCTCAACTTATCCTGTATGTCCTGACCAGGTCGCGGGGCTCGAACTCGTGGCTGGATTTTCATATTTGAAAGAAATCTATCAATTTCAGTATCGCCCCACGTTTTTGAGAATTTCCCTCATTTTATGAAGAACAGACCCAGCAGAGTTTTAAGCACGCAGGCCCAATGTACAAAGTAACCTTGTGAGAACGTTGAAATTCAAAACCGGTCTTAGTATGTCTATTTGATCACACCTTGACCTTATCATATTGACATAATTTCGTTTGCGAGGAGCGTACTGGCAAATGATCTGCAGTAATCGGGTTTCCGACTGGTGCAGAATCTAGCCTGTACGTCAGTGACAGAAGCCTGCTCCAATCGCAGCTGCTAATCGGTAGGAAGGCTATTCTGTTCATAGGGATAAACTGGTTACTGCTACAGCTGCGTATCGTAACCAAGATAGAGATACCTTAAGAACTTGATAGTTCACGGGCTGGCCCATAAATCAACGGATTGCCAAGTAATTGTTTCGGTGGAACTTGGCCGAACTTGCTGATAGATTTGACTTCAGTGTATCGCTACTAAATGCGCACATGGCAGGCAGCAACGAGAAAAAATTCATGAATATTCAGTTGTTCGGGCTCACAACGAGTGTCTATCGCTATCTGTGTGTGGATGGTATTTATTAACGAAGTCCCTCTATCCTACCAGGATTTCCATTAATCGAAGCCACAACAGGGATAGAACTAGCTCGGCAAGTGAAAGTTATGATATCTCAGCAGTAACAAAAAATGTAGCCCGGGACAGTGTTTAGCCATGCAATTCTGAATAGACACGCCCCTTGCGCAGTCATGCGAAGAGCCTACGATGAACTAGTGAATACGAGCAAGTAGACTCTGTCCTGCGAGAAAGTGCAATTCTCAAGACACCGACAGTTCCTCCACAATGGGGAAGGGCAAGCGTGTATACGGTGACTCATCGGGCGCTCGAGTTCTTATGTTAGCTGGCCGGCTGGCTGGCTGACTAGCTGATTCCCATCTTCGAGCGTACAATAGACGGCAGAGCATTATTGAGTATCTCTGCGCAAGCGAATACATTTTATGTAGACCCATTGAGCAGGGGGAAGGTTGACTGGTTCGCACATGATTTTATAAATTCGGTGTTATACTCGTTCCGTATATGTACATGTACGGGACCAGATGTAGATCTGGTATATAGAGGTCTAAGGATTAATACAGTTCTTAGCCGGGTAACTTCTACGAACAAAAACGATTCATTAGAGAAATATTTGGCTGGTCTACTACGCTTTAATTTGCATAATTTTCGGTCAGGGCAAACACTGTCATTTGCGTAAGGTAAGGACGTGCAAATGAACTCATTGGCTCATGCTACAACATACGAATGTGCTAACTACTTTTGTAGGCCCTATGCCAGCGTCTAAGTGTGTCACATTAGATAGACACACAAGAGCACGTCACATTAGATAAGGTATGATATGAGTTGAGCCCCATCTCCGGAACTGTAAATTCGAAAAGCCCAAGCTCTAGCAGTGAAACTATTAACAGGAGAAAGTCACAACCAACCCCGTCAGCGCAGAGGTCGCATATAAACATAATAAATGTACACAAAAGAGAGAGAGAGAGAGGATAAGATGGAAAAATGATTGTACATTCACCTAACACCGTTCCTTCACTGTTCAATTTCCCGGATTATAATACACAATACAATCAATTTTTTTTTATTGCACTCCTTTACTCCCTGGCAATTTTTTTCTCCGAGAAAAGAGACCGCAGCTCACGAGGGGGTCCACATGGCAGAGAGGCGATAGCCTAGAGAGTGGCGACTGGACTCTTTAGTGATGAAGGGCTTCGCAAATGCCGTAGCACGGCGAGAGTCTTTCTTCCCATTGGATTGATTGGAAACGCGATGCTGCCCGGTATTTCTCCTTTTACCATTTTGTAGGCAACGAGGGCTGTCTGAACTATACAGATTTCGCTAACACGAAAGAGTCCAAAACTATCGGAAACGTCAGCAAGCGAGTCCTGCGACGTCTGCCCAAATAGCGCGAAGGGCATCATTCTGGATAATTTCCTCTCTAAACAGGAAGGACCCCTTTATCGCCGCTGCCCCACACAATGATGCCGTAGCAGGGTACAGGTAACAGGAGCAGTTTGTACACCATAAACAGACCAGCGAACAGTACCCCAATAGTCTTGAGGCGTCGCATCGTAACAGCATAACACTTAGGGGTTAGGTTTACCTATGTGGTCTTGCCATCTGAGAGAACCCTCTATGTTCAAGCCTAGGCATTTAACCGAAGGAGACAGCATCACATTGATCCCCCAGAAAAGGTCCGTGAAAATCGCTGCGGCCGCCGGAAGAGAGTTAACCCTGTTTTACCGGCCTGGTATTCTTGGCCAGGCCGGAAGATTCGACGGATTGGATCACATCCTCAACCTTGAGAATAGCTGAACTAATATCCTCATGCTGCGATGACGGAGAGACACAGCTGCCATAGACTAGATTAGTCGAGGATTAATGAATTTGCGTTCTTTGGTTATATATATATATATATATATATATATATATATATATATATATATATATATTCCGTCCATTCTATTTGCTGTCAAGTAAGCTCACACGTGGGTAACAAGAACCATCCCGACACGAACCTCTGTCACAATAGCTCAAGTACGAATTTCATATTTCGGTACTGAAAGCAAAATGAAAGTTGTCAGCCAGCAACATTAATTATTTACACCTCACAGACCTGTCCTCGTAGATAGATCAATTTGTTACGACAGATACGATTGCTCTTAATGTATTTCATCGTAAGGTATTATGGTGATACACTGCTCAGGCTTTAAGCATTAAACGCACTTCTTATCAAAATGGCAACCGTGTTTCACGGCTGTTCCAAGGCCAACACGGCAGTTTACCTAAATGTGCAACAAAAGTCAGCTCAGAAGCCTCTAGTTCTGAGGGTCAGCTCGAAAAACAGAAGCCTCGAGTTCAGGTCCAAGTATGCTGCAATATCGCCAAAAGTGAAACCACAGGAAGGACAGATTCGAATCGAGGTCTAATCTGACCCTATTTATGGATAACTACGAATATCAGCGAGAGTAACGTCTAAAAATGTGGAGCAATCTCGTTCGTTATCTTCCTTTGCCTTTTTCGAGACCAGTGAGCCAGTCAATCCTGGCGGTGGACTCTGAATGTCAGTGGCGGCTGATTCTAAATGACAAACTGATAAAGCTGCTAAAAATGATGGCAGCCGATAATGGCTGCCGCTGATGCCACCAACTCTTGGCACCTCAGGAAATCTTATGAGAAATCATTAGGGTCCAGTGTTTTGCCTGCTGGATTGATAATCGCCTCGTGGCGAATCCACAGCTGTCATTGGGTCGTTTGTTAATGCCGCCAGCCTCAATGGAGACGTGGGAGCGGGGAATGGGACACGGGGCTTACATCCCGAGTTACTCTAAGTGATTGATTGATTGATGCTCGCGTATCGTGTCTCCAAACAGTATTTGTGTTACAGTGTTGAGAAAATCGTCACAGTATTAAGATGTGGCAAAAAATATGCTACCACCGCTGTTATTCACCAGATGGCATTCTGAATGTTTTGCTCTCCTCTAAAACTACAACAAAATACCGATCAGGATAAAATGGGAAATATATTGGACGTATAATAATACAATTGTGATGTGTTATGGGCAAGTACAATATAAACCGTTTTCGAAAGTTATGAGAAGCGGCCCATGGTGGCCCATTTTTCAATATGAAGCGGTAACTTATGCTAAAGGAGGGGTCCTCCTTTTAAGTACCAATCGGCAAATATAAATAAATAAATAAATGCATATATAAATATTTTTGTATTATGCATGTACTGTAATATGTTGCCTCGCTTCGGCTTAATCGAGGTGTTCTTGAGCTAACTTGAACTTGTCACATTAAAAGCAAATGCTCTGACTGTTTCGGAGGACGTTTTGCAATGCCGGATCCCATTGTCGGTATTTAAAGGACGCTGCCGCCTCAGTGACGTCGACCTTATTACAAAGCGATCAGGGACCTTCTTGGAAAGTATGCTTACTTGCGTTTTCTTTACTACGTAGATATTACATATGACTATGCCGCCTGTTTCACGCGGACGTGCTAACAAGTCTCTGTAAGGTTGTAAATGGTTCCGCGGTATAACTGGTCTCGTTTTTCTAACGGTTGATGGAGGACACTTGTTACGTAACGCATGGATATAAACATTGCCGAGTTAAAATCACTTTCCAACGTCGAATGGGCTCGTCATAGGGTGATTTCAAGTCACGATGACGCTCGTAATGCTTCGATCATTGGAATAGCTAAACATTAACAAATCAATATACAAATATATCATGTCTGTATGTGAACAAATGTCTATATTAATCTCGATTCGGTCGGCGAGCAGAACAGGAGAGATGCTGAGGGATGTCCCGACATTTGTGCTCAGTGGACGTTCAATGATAATCCGTCAAATAACATCGAGTCCTGTGAGTAGGACCCGACAGTGCTGCAAGGCCTATTCAACGATAGCTTGTCTAGGTAATTCGTTAATCTTTCAGTTATTATTCATCTAAGATCGTACTATTTGTAAGCGCCGTATGCTCTAGGGGTTATTTGGCAATTCATTTGCATTAGCCATTAGGCTCACGTGGCATCCTAACAAAGTGCTTAAGAGGAGAACGCAGTGTGTTAACCAAATGAGGTGCAGCGACATCCGAGGTTGTCCGAGATTGATTGTGTGAGATTGATCCGAGATACTGTTTGCATCCGAGAGCACTCAGACAGACTAGTACACTAGCACTGGAGACCCTTGTAACGCGAACAGGTAAGGTCAGATATCCGCACATTAAAGGTAGTATCCTACCCGGAGGCGACACTACTTAGCGATGGTTCTGTTTTGTGCGTACTTTATAAGCGGACGTTCTCGCGACACAGCAGTGTTGATATAGTTCGCTAGGATGTAACGGAACCTGAATGACTTTATCACAAAATCCTTACAGAATTTCACTCATGTGTTTAAGAAGATGCAGTTTGCGTCTAGTTGATACTGTGTAGTTCGTTAATTAACTGATCAATCTTTGTTACTCAAATGCCTGGCGTGAAAGTATATGGGTTTGGGTTCCGGAGGAGTTCATTGCAAACGTTATTATAGTACAATGTCAATGTGAAATTAAAACACAGAACTAATAAAGGTAAGAGCCAAATAATGATGAAAAATAAAGGATATGTACATATATATATATATATATATATATATATATATATATATATATATATATATATGTATATACGGTAGCCATATAGTTCTAAAGTATATAAGAAGTATGTTATAGAAATACAGAATAAAAACAAAACAGAACAATGCGTTAGTGATAAAAGAAATTGCGTGGAATAAATTCAGATAACTGAGCTGCTGAGCACTGGATTGTAATTACCCAGTACTATTATGCGTCTCATTGACTGAAATATAATATCTAGTGTTATCCTTGTTATGTCTTCCTATGCCGGAACAAATGAGTACTCATGAATACGGTATGGACGGATTACGATCACATTATTCGAAGCATCTGTGAGAAAGGTTTGGGATCAGACGACAACTAAAAGAAGTCTTTCTACTTAGACATTTCGTTTACATTTTCATTATGATTTGGCGTTTACTTTTTATTATTCAGACGTTGTAATTTTAGATAAATTTCACATTTGATGCATGTTTAATTTAGGCAATCAGGAGCCCACCACTCTAACGGATTGTCTATTTATATCTATGTTAACAAATGTGGCTTCGGGGAAATCACTCAAAATGAATTGTTTTCAAGGTCTGTACACGAAATGATTGGCCATCTACATTACTCATACCTTGTATATATAGATATATGTAACTAGCGCAAATTGTCGTGCCTTACGAACATCTTCGATATCATCTTAAATCGCGCTGTGGAGATTAGCAAGGCATAGGCACACAAGTGTGTATTCAGGGTCAAGGGCAGGGCTTTGACTTGACTTTGAGAACAGCTTAATTCTTAAGATAAATATTATATGTGAATGCACAACTCAAGCAGAAACGTTTCTGTTCTCGAACTCGTTAAATTAGTGAACATTAAAATCTTTTCAAGAGTATAACAAATTCATTGCTTTTGCGTATACGCAATTAATTAATTAAAATTACAAGCTTCAGACGACCGCAGCCACATAAACTGTTGCAGACAACATTTCTCAGCGCACTATTGAGGAGTACTTAAGCTGCATCTAGTGTTGCTTTGAAGCCAACAAATATGTAATGCTAAGAGCCTTTCTGCATGTTCAGAACTGTTTGCCTTGCTTTGTATAATTGTGAATAATCTAGTTAGAATGTGCAATTGGGCTTGAGCAATGTAGCTGACCTTGACCTTGGAAAGCGTTTTAGCTGCGATCCTCTCGAAATTATTGGTTTTCAATCACATCCAGATATTGGTTGACCATCAGATACGTAGTACCTGTGATGTCTAGCTGGGGCGGTGCGCTACCTGAGTAGCAAATAAGTCCCACAATTTAATCATTTATATATAATCTCGGATGCGAAAGGATGCTCGTCGTAGGGTATTAATATACATAATAGTAATATCAGTAATTTCCTGCAATGAAAATATATGTAACTTCACAATTTACCAAAATATAATGTTTTTTTTTGCCGAAGTTGTGGTATTGTACCACCAAAAACCACCATTCGACTTAGCTATCTTGCGCGTACACTGAAGATCTACCAGTTTGGCGCCTTATGCTTAATTTACTAATTTATTAAGTATAAAGCAATCGCTCACAGCCTTCGCGCGCATACGCCGAAGAGGTTACTATAGGAATGAGTTGTGCAGGTACAAGACGCATTTAGGTTTCTCCATAATGAGTGTACGCGCCGTACGCATTTATTGTGTATAATGGCAATATTGTGTTTTACATAACTGTGCCACAGGATTCCTGCTAAATTCTAGGGTTGCGTATTTATTTCGCCTCATTTTATAATAAACGAGTTGTTTAATGACAGCCGTCACCTGTAAGATCATTTGCGTTGTAGAGCAATTGTGTGAAATAAACGCAACCTCACCAAATGGCGTAGAATTTTTCAACCTAAAGACGAATGAAGACCTGAAACACAGACGCGTTTACATCTATCGTTCTTAGAATAACAGTCATAGAGCCAGTGATGAAATATGACAATCATCCCTTAAGGGATCTCCGTCACCGAAGGATCCGAACAATGAATAAGTTGTATCATCTTAGGTTCTGTTGCTACTGGGGGTCGAAAGGTAAGGCAACGTCGTCGATCTCTCTCGGTGCTATTTGTCTCTGAACTAACTTCTGCCCACCTTCGTATGCAACAGAGGAACATCAAGTCAACGCCCACTACGAGCGGGGGTATTCACGTTCCCTGTAAAACTTGAAGCTGAACACATCCACCATCAAGCACAAAGAAGCGGATAAGTTGTCATTAATCAGACAGTATTGACTGGACACACAGTTGATTGCGGCAAGCGAGGTTCGCATAAGCAAATACTCATAAAACATTTAACGCCCGTCTATCTTACTCTGCTCTATTCTGCTTCATGCTGCCATTACAGGGTGTCAGTGAATCACAATGGATATCGCCGTCTTAGTGCTATTTGGAGCATTTGTTTTAATGCTCTTCTCCTGGTATCTCTGCGCTAATTATTTCGGTATCACAAAAGACGCATATGAACAACGAGCCCCAACGCATATCACTGTGGAGCCACGATCGAGAAGTCGGTCTTCCAGCCGACGTCAACATCGGCCTAGTACTGTTGACATCGAAAGTATTCTCAGAGAACTTCAAGGGAGAGCATCAGGCTCCCCACGGGCCGGAAGAGCACGCCGAGCCTCTCGAAGGTCCCCTGCCCCAGGTCAGCAGAGTTCGGTCGTCATGAGGTACGGCGACCCTGAGGAGCCTCCACCGTCTTACGAGGAATGCGTCGATGTTGACGGGCACAGTGCGAATAATAAATACAGCAGCAGCAGCAGCACCACCACCACTAACAATCAAACACCCGCTGAGTCAGTTGTCAGGAGTTAACAGCATGTATGCACCTATAGGAACCAAATGATCATCCTCATCTTCATTGGAAACCCCACAGGTTGTGAAAATTAATTGCGGCGAATTTCATTTGCATTTGCAATTATGTGACAATTTTTGTTGAATCCTTTTGAGTTTTCGACATGTAATATAGCGCAAAGTTAGTTGTGACCAATGTTGAATTGTTACATAGCTTTTTTTTTTAACTGTTACACCCATCATACAGAGTGCGTGTTTTTGTAAATATAAATAAATATTGTCAAAAAATATTATAAAAATAAAACGTGTACTTCAAGTTGTTGCAAGGGCACTTACATAAATAGTTATGTCACCAAAGAGTCAGTTATGAAAGAGTTAACTGACAGAGCAAATGTTACCGTATATATAATACAGTTCTTCTATATATAATATAGTTTTTTAATACTATAATAGTAATAATATATAATACTATATAACTATATAATATAATAGTTTATAGTTAGAACTCGAGCAAGTCAGACGGTAGCAGGTAGAGTGGCTTCTACTTCCCTTCGAAGTCACTGTTTTTCGAACAGCCACCGTTTCCGTCAACTATTTCCTTTGATTAATGATCCTAGAGATACCCAGAAAACACTCGGTATGACATAGGAATCCAAAACCTTGAGAGCATCGTCGAACCGCGGGGCTACACACATTTTGCGGACAATTTCACAGTGGTTCGATGACTACCGATCTCACGCTGGTGTTCGCAAATAATTTTTAACACATAATTAAATACCAGTTCCTTGTATACTAAAAATAAACCAACTGGTAACCAAGCAACCCAGTCTGGGCTATTCCTCGAAATTGAAAGTACGAGACGCGCCAGATAAATGGATCAACGTTTTTAGTGTTGCACTAGTCTAAACGCCCACACCCGTGGATACGTTGACTGCTGATTGCTGCTTTGAGTAAAGCCATTTGGTTTAGAAGCAAGTTAAATCCTCTGGTAGCTCTAAAACGATAAACAATAGCTTGATAATTCCGCAAACGGTATCCCTCTCTAGTCTACCTTACAGGCAGTCACCGTTGCATCCACCTGGTCACTGAGACTACAGTCAGTAAGTGACACTATCCAATGTTTAGTTGTGTCCTTGTTGTGACTGTTGTGAGTTTGTTAACGACGTTATTTACGCAGATATTTGTGCGTTTCAGACTCTACGGGAAGTGAAGAACGAAATGGATTCTATATTTACCATTCCTCTATAATACTGGTACGTTGCTAGTATATATATATATATATATATATATATATACACATATATAAATACATATATATATATAAAATCGAGGTATTTTACGAGTATTGGCAGTCAAGACGTGCTATCATGATATTATCTGCCGACAAAGACGTAACCATATGCCGTTTGGTGCCAGAGGTCAAATGTATATAATAACTACATTTCATGATGCAAACCTCGCCAGGGAGAATTATGTTTTTCGATTCTGGGTGGCCTCAATAAATACACTTTTTGCACACTTTTTGTCCGAGAACGTCGATATGAATGTAAGGAGATCGATAATCAATTTACAGTTATTCACTCGCTATTCAGCCACGCTCGTTCTACTACCCCTTATAACCTGTAACTGGTTGTTTACTCATTGGTATGGTCATTAGTGATCCTTCTCCAGCGGTCTCCTCGCAATCGTTCGATCGATTTTAATCTTCTTTTACCCACCACCTAATTTTGTAACTTTGTTTATATTGAGTATGAGATATTTTGTTTCACTTTTAAATCTCTCTACGATTAGGCCGGTGATAGATTACGACGTTATGTTGAGGCACGAGCAGAGGAAGTCCGGAGCCGACCACGAGGAAACTTCATCATTCTGTGAGCTCTACCAATCATCATTGTCTACCAACCATAAACGAAATTGAAATTCCAAACTGTATTTGAACATATAGATCTCCTTGGAGAGCATTGAAGCGTAGTGATATCTTGAATATGAATCCGACCTTAGTATCACCTAAGCTTCTGCTTAATTGCTCATTGTCTTGCTTGCATTTTGCTCGGTCATGTCTAAACTATGAACAGGTCAACTTGCCCCCGATCAGTATGACATTAACTACTCCGTATGTATGACAATCGGTGTCTAAACATTTTCGTTTCTGTGTTTGTGATTTCTGCGCATCTGTCTATTGTAGTTGCGTCTTTGGGCACAGCTGAACACAGCTAGTTGAACTATAGTTGCTATGCTACCGATTGCGGGAATTTTCATCGTGGTCGCTATTGTTTTGCTGTGGCTGATCAGAAAATGGTGCATGGATCAACATCTTCGATCACAAAGCGGAGCTTCAGCGACTTTTCGTCGAACTCAAAGCAGAAACAATTCTGATGGCTGGCAAGTCGATCTACAGGTGCCGAGCCGCCGCCCGCAACCGACCGCGCCACTCCAACAGAGGCCGGTGATGACAGCAACAACGATCCCGAACATGCCGTGGGAAAGCCCATATCCTGACTACGGAGCAGGGTGGTTTGGGCAGTCACCGCTTCCGAAGGGACATCCTGGATTTCCACCGCCCCCACCGTTTTCTCCATATGACACTCACAGCCATCCGGCCGAACCACCGCCATCGTATGAAGAATCCATAAATAACTGCAGCGGCGGCAGCAGCAGCAGCAACAACAATAACCCACCACGGCGGGAGTCCGCAGCGACGGGTACAATGATATAACACCAAGGGATCTATTATGTAGACAGCTGTTTCTTGCTGGCAGGGCTGCTGAACCCACTCACCAGCATTACCCCGGAATGAAGAATACCCCCCCCCCCCCGGCGTTGGCGCACTGGGAGGCCAAATATATTTTAGGGGAGAAAAATGTAATTAATGATAGTAGCATTGATCAAGCGTATATTTGCGAGATAAACATCTCTGAGGTCTCACTATGTTATTATTATTGCTATGCAATACTTACATTACGCGGGGTATGCTGGTCATCTCGTGTAAATAGTTGTTATAGGCACGCCCAGTGCCACATCCTTTACGGGTGATGTATACTGCTAAATAAACATGCTCATGTAATATAAAACGGTGTATCTTAGGAGTAAATTTCAGACCGAAGTGAATATGACCTCTTCAGAACAAAAGGAAGGAAAGAGTTAATTGTTCTCGTGAGTATCTAATAACTGTAGCAGACAATCTTAACTCCCCAATCATAATAAGCAGCTTATGGTTCATAATTGTATCGTTTGACACCATGACCGGCTCGGTGACCGTGTTATATAAGCTATGCACCGTTATGTGAACAGGGTGTGCTTAAAAGCGATGCTCCAGTTAACGGAGAATCTTCCTCGCTTTAATATTCTACAGCATGTGTCAAAGGGGTGGTAGCGATATCAGATGCACTTCGAATGATCAATGAAGCGCAGTAAAAGCTCGTTAACTACACATGTACAGCTTTTCCCTGACTTCAGTTGTTTCGACCATAAACGTATATGTCGGTGTACGAAATGCAAACGAAAATCCATTTCCATTCTTGCAAAATAGCATACGCAGTCAGCATCTCCTTCACGATCAGATTCTGGGACGGTGCAAGTTAATAATTTTTACTTCAAGAAGAGTACGTTATCATGTCTACTCAATGAGATCGATTCATTTAT
Organism: Stratiolaelaps scimitus; assembly: GCA_019614645.1. Lineage (NCBI taxonomy): Eukaryota > Metazoa > Arthropoda > Arachnida > Mesostigmata > Laelapidae > Stratiolaelaps > Stratiolaelaps scimitus. The sequence continues at coordinate 254,640 of JABWDB010000077.1, forward strand.
GACAATCCTTCAGTTCATTCTTCTGTTTCCGGTTAGTAATATTCGCATGCACTATTCATCTTCCAATTTCAAGCCAATTATCGTTCGAAATTTAGTGTCATAATGCTACATGGGTACCATGATAGCTAGGGTGTACATATATCGCGACTAGATTCATCTTAATCTAACGATAAATACCTAAAAGGTTAAGAGCTGAGGCCTGTCGCATAGGGGAACAGCTGAGGGTCAGCTGGAAAAAACAAAAAATCTAACGACAAATAGACCTAATAGACCCAAATAGACCTAAAAAGGTTAAGAGCTGAGGCCTGTCAGATAGGGGAACAGCTGAGGGTCAGCTCGAAAAAACAGTAGTAATCTAACGACAAATGCTTAATTCATCTCTGGTACGTGGCACAGAATATGTGAGATACAACGAATCCAACCGCTGAGCCAACTCATTACCGAGAACTTCTCAGCGAGTAATTAGCACCATCGTCACTATCACTCTGCACATTTTCCCCATACGTAAATACATAAATAAATATAGCTAATAATAATAATAAAATACCCATTTCTAGGCAACTTATACCAATTGCTCCTCGACACCGTCGTCCAGTCGCCCCACGCCTGACCTGCTAAAGACCTCCTGGTGGCCCGCCCATCGAATGATGCTGCTGCTGCATCAGAGAGCAGAGGAGATGTCAACACACCCTAAGAATGGGGGAGGAGAGAAGGCCGCCGCCGCCGGCCAACACCCCAATGGAATCAAACAGCATCGCATAGCACCGCCGCCACCGCCGCCACCACTATTTTTACTGCTGGCAGTTGCCGCCGTCGCCGCCGCCGCCGCTGCCGCTCCTGCAGCCGCCGCTGGTTGTGAAAGTGGTGCGTTGGGTGCAGTGTGCTGTGGTATGGCACGGTGAGGCAGGCACGGCCCGTGCTGATTCTTACCGCCGTCGCCGCCAGTGAGGCCAGCCAGCCAGCTAGCTAGCCAGCCACCGCAGCAGCAGCAGTTACCCAGCGAGCTAGATTGCGACAATTCGACGTTCGTCTACTGGTTGCAGTCGTCGCGTTTGCTCATGCTCGTCTTGCAGCAGCAGCATAGCCAACGGCGGTGGCGGGGACAGGAGCGCAAACGGCGAGCCCATTCTACGGCAGAGTTACGCAGTAACGGCGCCGCGTGTTGTTGCACAGTAGATACTTATATATGCATGTAGATCAGAGATTAACACTCCCTGCGGGTCACGCAGGACACACAAGCCGCTCGGTGTCGTTGGCCGTCAGGGGTCCCAGCTGGTTGAGATTGATTCAACAGCAAGAAAAACTAGCAGCGATAGACAGCAGTGTGTTACTCTTGTTGTTAACCGTATTGTATGGTGCATTGAGCTGGTCGGCGATCAACACGAGTTCGTGTTTGGCTGTCATCGCCGAATCGAGGACACTCACTAAAGACGACGACAACGACAACGACGACGACAAGTAACAACACACTCGTGTTTAATTACTCCTCGTCGCTTCCTCGAGATCCGCGGGGTATCAATAATATAAGCGGCAGCGACTGTCAGTGTTGTCGGTGCCCCGTGTCTCTCCGTTCAGAAGTGGAAAATGTATATTGGTGCTTGATCCACGATCCCATTGGTAACGGTGTGCGCGTACAGAGCGCAACCCAATACGATTGGGCAGCCGCGAGCCTCCCGTTGTTTTTTTTGTTTCGCTGTGCAACAAATTACCACCGAGAACGAGCTCAGTATCATCGCCAGTTCACATGGTGCGTCTATGGTGCAATTGAACATATCTGTTATTGCCGGCTCCATGAACGTGCAGTGAGTGACCATAACGCCAAGGGTGGTTCCGTGCGTGTTGTTCGTCGTGGCTCCGATAGTGGTGCTCTTGTAAACCTCTCTCTCTCTCTTCGTTCTGTCGGTGAATAAAACGCGGCGTGTTGTGCAGTGTATTGTGAGAGAGCGGGATTCTCTCTGTGCTGGCTGGCAGTGTCCCTGCAGAGGTAGATTGGTGCTACCGCGTGTCGTTCAGCGAGCTGACCACAGTCGGTCTATTTGTCCTCCCATGTGGGTGGGGGTCCCTTCAGACCGCGCCACTGCAGTTGTCGCTGCGTTGAAGCCGGCTTTCACGATCAGAAGTGGGATCAAACCGCTACTAGAGATAGCCTAGCGAGCGGCGGTTCGGCGACGGTAAATCGAGCCCCACCGAGTGGGTCTCTTGGTCCTGTTCAATGCAAGATTCGTCAGTTGTTCAGAAAAGTATGATGCTGGTGTTGCTCTGGTCGAAGTTGTTGTGAAGAAGTAATCATTCTACAAACTAATACTACTAGTAATAGTGTTACTTCTGGCAATCATTTGGGTGAAACAGACTGTCTCGAACGACTGCTCGTCGTTGGTCCGTTTTTACCTGTGGGCATCAAACCGGATCTAATCAACAGTAGAGACATTGAGACTGAGAGAGAAACCTCTGATCAGACGTGTTTAGCCGTCGCCCCGAGACGACGGACCGTACACTGCAACAGCAGCAGTAGCAGCAGCAGCAACTAAAGTGAACAACAAGAAAGAGCCAACCGAACAGAAGTAATAGCACCACCGGCTACTGCTAGCGGCTAAAGTCAGTCAGTCAGTCAGCGGCAGAAGTCGAAGCACACCATGATGTCGAGCGACGTGGGCCCGCTGGCCACGGTGGGTTCGAACGAGCCCACGCATACGGCAGTTCTGGCCGCGGCAGAGTCGCCGGCCAACGACAACAACGCCAACAACAGGTAAGCTTCGTTCGCCAAATACACACGCACACAGAGACGTATACACGCACAGACAGAATCACACTCGCAAATACACACACACACCGAAACCCCGTCAGAACAGGCTCAGTCAGTGTTCTAGCCAATAGATGGATATATACATACATAGATACCATAGATGAGTAGTGGAAGTAGCAACAGAAGTTGGCACACCGTTACGAGAACAGCTCGCAACAACAGTACCACCACCACAACGACGACGCCTATATACGATCGAGCGACATAACATTAGATAGAAGAGAGTGGCGGACATACATCGGAGGCTGTTTTGATGCGAATGCGGCCCTGTGTATCTGCCCGGATGTATGTACATATATGTGAACGTGGCCATGCGTTTCGCGTGTTCTAGTGCCTGAGATGGGAATATATTACGGTAAAGTATACTAGTTAAACTATAATAATATCAACAGCCGTTTTGCGTTCGATTTGCATTGCATTTACACATGCGGACCGTTTAACAGAAGCCGTATTTTGCGTACGTGCACCCAGTGGGAAAGTGCCACAACATAGAGACCGGGTAGATGAAACGAGCGTGGCCGACTTTTCCCTGCATTTTCGTCAGTGGCGCCCGCGACGGGACGCATTCGCTGATGAGAGAGAGAGATCGTTTTCTGCACACTCCTTTTTTGTGCGCAAATAGGACACGTACATCGTGGATGAAGGGACGCTAGGACACCGGCACGGACCCCGAGCAGGACGGCGACAACAGCGAACTAATGAAGAGGAAACTTCAGAAGTTTCACTAGGGCCTATATTCGACACATATAAGATCTTCGTGTAGCATATACGTGTAAAATAGTGGTGGTGCCGTTGTTGTGAGCTGTTGCCGGATGTGCTTAAAACTACAGCGACGTTTTTCGAACGGAACCATTTTTGTGCAGATTGGCCGGTGCGCGATGATGTGTTGAAAGTGGACTACCATTACATTTACTATTTAAGTGTTCCCAGTGCCGCTTTGTTGCTCTTCCTCTACCCATAGTGAGTCGAGTGATTATTATTATTATGGGCTTGCAGTTGTTACCTTAATGGCTGGGCTGGATGTTAAATTTCGGCCAGTAACTTTTGCTTAGTTTCAATGGTTTTATAGACGTTTTTTTTTTTATGCGAACAGTAAAGGAAAAAGCAATGTTTTATCAGTGCTCGTTTAGCCGGTGGGATCATTTTGTGTATAGAGGCCGGGCTGAATGTTCATCGTTCGGATAATATTGCATATTTGTTAAATAAAAAAAGCTATCCAATGTTGATTTAATGCTGCTCTGTAAGATAAAGACAAAGACTGAGAGTGCTCCGAAATGTTCAATACTTCCTGCGCCCCTGTGTGGTTTATGGATAAGTTCAACGCATGGCGAAGGCAAGATTATCGACAGTCTCTCATAGTGTTTTTCCTTCGAAGTAATTTGCTGAAAATCTTAATATCAGCGGCGCACGGAAATATTGAACAAAGCAGCGAATCCTGCCACAGTACTGCACATTCATATGTAAACTAAGAGCAGGTGATCATTTACTACTTCGTATGTGAAATAGTTGCCAGTGTAACGATGCTAAAAAAAAGTTTTGTCCATTGTAACTTGTCATGGCCAGTGGTCCACTGACGCGAAGAATTGTTGAATAGGAAGATTGAAGCCCCTGAATGAAATGGTGATGCCGAAATTGTTAATGCTGAGAGGCTACTCTTCATCTGTCTGTCAATTGTCCGTGTCACTGTGAAAGAACGAAGGGAGCATGCAGGGTGGGCGTGTTCCATGGAATCTTTCGAAAGTTCAAAACACCAGTGGCAAATGGCCGCTTTGAGCTGTATTCGTCGAGAAAACATTTTTCGTAAACAGTTCCCTGTTGTCACGAGCAGTAGTACTAGTATATATATATATATATATATATATATATATATATATATATATATATATATATATATGTATATATATATGTACATTTTATTCGTGTTTATAAAAATACAAATGTATTGTATGATCGTCCGAAACAATTTTAACTTTCAAGCCCGCTCAGCAAGACTGCCTAAGGACGGCACGGGTACGAACGTTGCAGCCATGGCATTTGGGGCACAATTCGCCGCATCTCATATAGAGGCAGATGCCGGCCGGTGCTTGGAACTCTGTTGTTTGGTACGGTATGTGATGAAATTCATGTACTGCATGTACCGCGTGAGAACGTGTCGATTCGTTCTTTGTGGCAATTTCGAGGATTCGGAGATATTAGTTTTCTCTAGAAATACGGATCGATTTTCGCCATCTTCTTCTCTCATGTGCTGAGGAAGTGCAGGTACGCTGGTGTGGAGGGAAGCTAAAACCTACGCTTTAAGTCCTCTGAATAGCGGGGTGCTATTCAGCAGGTACACATATCTATTAAGAGATGAGGGGTGAAGCTCCAGGGCTGAGAAAGGCAGGTTTTATTCAATCGAGTTTTTCGAGTTTGACTGTCATAAGTGCTCCAGATAACCTGGATACCGTAGGAGGCCACCGGTGCCACCTTGATTTCGAACAAGGACAACGCCGTTTGCGGTGGAAGTCTCGTGTTGGTGTTCGCATTCCTAATTGTGGGTAATACAACCCCTTGAAGCAACCAGCCGGCACCCACGACAGAATTTCATGGCTTCCGTCCTGTTCTTATTGCAAGACCTACCTCCTTCACGTAAGCGGAGCTGGGGGGATGGAGTTTGCTGCCGCGTACATGCCTCTGAAGTGGTCTATTAGAGCAGTTGAGCTTATTGGACATGCCATCGATCTGTCCTTCAGCAGGCATCTGTATGGCTTCTTCAGTGCCTGATCCAACAACTTGGTCTCTTGAAGTGCCAGATGCTAATGGCAGGCGGAATCAAGTGTTCGGTGATACGAGGTTCTAACAAAGATGAACATAGGCGGGTGTCGCTTGGCCAGTGACCGTGTCTCGTGCAACGCTGCGGAGGCCAACTTACAACTCGTATTAAACTATGGACGATGACGACGCGGCCTCGGTTCAGTTACGCATGATTTCACTACTTCGGTCAATTCACCGGGATATGAATCGATGCCTGTCGGTCGCTTGGGACCGCGAACAGGGTTGCCAGTTTGGGGTCGAACTTTGCCGCAGAGTCTCAGAAAGGCCAACTTGTCTTCCAGTTGGCGTTGGTTCTGGCGCAAGAAACAGTTTAACCCCTACCGGGACGTGCCATCTTAAAGCGCTCCCATCGCTCACATATATATATATATACATCATATATTTCACGAAATATATATATATATATATTACGTGTATTGCGTGAAATATATGATGTTACCCTATCTGCGTATATGTATAGGGGTTCTATTGCTAGGTACGAAAATGATGACCACTTCTGATCAATGCTAAAAATTTTTAAACATTTCCTATATCTATCTTAATCTTGATTCCAAACATATGCAGACAGCTCTGACCACTTCACCTTGATATCTTCAAGACACATTATTGGCCAAATATACGATTTATCTATAGACAATTTAGTGATGAAAAGACTTGTGGACTTTACACTAAGCGCTCTTGATAGACGTGTACAGATTCTCAACAACATAGGCAGGTGTCTATTGCAACCAATTCAGCAAAGTGCAATATCTTTACAAGAACTACTGTTTTTGGCTGTCCATATCTCATATTCATACCCTCCACGCCATATATCGCGAGTCAAACATGCACTACTAACTAAGACCACGCCAGATTAAGGCACTCAGTCTCCAAATCCGTTCTTCACGGCCACTCAAAGACATCACCAAGGCTAAAAACATGTTTACTCTAACCTTCCCTGACTGTTTTCTCAATGAAGGTTTACTAAATAGCTCAATACATCTAACTTATTTGCGACAAAACAATTAGCTATTCATATAAGATACTCGTTTGACCCGTTTCTAAATATGACAAGCAACAAACTTACGAAAAAAAAACATAGAACTCTAAAATTTTTATAGTCATTTTTAGACATCCATGTTAAGAAGCACCGACGCGTCTGCCCAACGAACCATGAATGACACGATGCCAACACCCAAGGAAGCTTAGCCTGAACGAACTGGCTCGGTGCTACTTGAAGCTCTTTTGTTCAAGTGACGGACTCGACCAGTTTCAATGTTGCTTACAGCTTATAGCCTGAACAACAATAAGCGAACAATGACCGCGCGGATGGCAGCGATTGTTGTACATCAACAGCACGAAAAATAGAACCTGCCACAAAATATTGTTCTCATGTTGGTCACTGGGTGACGCGAGAAATGTGGACGACGTAACGCTCTACGGGGCAACGCGCTATCATTTCTCTATCTAGCGATCTATCTAAATAGCAACGATCTCGATAGATTTCGTTTCGGCTTGATGATGGCTCGCGCGTGCGCCCAAGAGGGAGCTCTCAGTTGATATTGCAGGCGGCCCTTTACAGCAGCCACTTTTGACCTCCTAGCTCACCGTGGTGGCAGCAGTGTGGCTCTGTTGACTCGTGAAATTGTTTATTTATTATTTAAACAATAAGTCGTCTAGGCTTCTCTAACTCTGACTCTCTCTCTCTGTCCCTGGCTGTCTCCGGCTGGCTGTCGGCAACAACTCGCTTTTACCTTTAGAGTAAATATAATTGTATCTTCAGGTAGGCAGTGTTAAGTAGCTGAGACGAAGAGCGAGGGAGTTCACACGGAACAATAAGGTACCATCATGCCAGCGATCCTCGAATCCCTGGGAAACGCCCACGAAATGAGAATGTTCAATGTACAAAAAGCAAATGTTTGAGGCGTTCTCACATTCTAACGTATGGCGAGACTTGAAAATCATTTAATTGACTATGTTCTGGCTGCCTTTCGTATCCAGTGAATTTACTCGCCTGTTTGCACGTATACGAGGTGACTGAGTGTTCTCTTTACGGAGAAGTAAACATCACGTATTTGAGTAGTACAACCATCTGCACAACTGAAACTGGCGGTAATGTCTCCTCTAAACAGACTGCGCCCGTACGTATCCTTTCACTCTTATCGTAGGAGAATTATGCCTTGATCCGCTTTTGATCGGAGCCAAAAAAAATAGTCGAACTCAGTTCCCTAGTCAGCGTTCCTAATACGATATCGAAATGGAAACAATACAACGAATTGGGAGACAAATGCAATATACACTATTTCTACGAATTCTCCTACATATTTCTCACTTGCATCAATTGTCTACCTAGCATGAAAAATCTATACAAAAAAACAAGGTAGATAGCCATCCCCTGCTGTTCAACCACGACGATCCCTTTTGTCGGAGACGAACCCCGAAAATCGCAGCCAGCCGCTACATTTTGATTACTGTTGATTATTATTATTATTATTATTATTATAACAACGAAAAAATATTAACCCTTCCTCGCATGCCGCTAACTGATAATAATCTTTTGGCTGGGTAGCTGGCCGGGCACACCAAATGCAGCGAATCCGACGGCGTCGAGCGGCCGAATGCCATCTCACTAGTGCCACGTGCGCAGTTTTCAGAGTTTCGAAGCAAAGTTTCTATAATATATATATATATATATATTATAGAGGGCTAGGCAGTTTCGACTGGCCGCAAACCGTTCGACGCAGCGAGATGAGCACATCTTCCAGCTACGGCAATTGGATTTCAAGCCGCTGTCAGATGCGTTATGTATTTTGCTTTTCGTTGCGTTCGACTCCGGTAGAATCGTTTAACTCGTTTTTAGATTATTCCTGATGTTGTTGTTGCTGACGTCGACAACTGCCTTGCTTCTGCTGGTGATGACGACGATGTCTTCGCCGGTTTCTTCACTTCCCACTTCGTCGGCCGACGTTATATTGATGAACTATAATACACTATCGCTATACAAACAGGTAGAAAAATGCATAAACAAGTGCGAGACAGAACGAAATGTTAACGATGTTAAACACTTGAGACAATGTGTGCCGTTGCTGTTAAACAATAGAAATGTAATGCAGAGAAGGCTCAAAGCGAAAGCGAAGCTCCATCAAGCATCCATTTTCTGGTCCTCTGGTTTTGCGTTCTTGAGTAGGTGGACTGATCCTATATATATATATATATATATATATATATATATGCACATTGTCTTGTGACGCATGACACCCCGGTCAAACGGGACAGTTGTTCTCCCTACCTATATTGATCAGTGAATGTTTCCAATACTAGCATTCTCCTATTCATATTGACGTTCTCAAATAGTAGAACCCCTTAAAAACAATATGCTGATAGTCAGCCGAATTGTTCACAATTATCGTTATTGTATGTGAACTGTTCTGCGTCTAGGCTAAGCAGGTTGTCTCTATCGGTTGATCTTTTAATTATGCCATTATCATTTTTCGTAAACTGTAAGACTGAAATATTGTCGAAATTTATCGCTGCTTCCCTGCATCGACTATGAATTGGATGTCTATTTACAAAGTCTTCGACGGGGGCGTCGACATGTGATCGTTGTCGCGTATGGCTTTAGCTGTTGAGGGAACAAGCATACGGCTGTACAGTGTTGACGGGTCGTGCCGGCGACACATCAGTTATCCCTGAAGTTTTCCATGTTAAATACGATATTGATTCCATAACTAGCTTGTACCACCAATGAGACAAGCATACACAGGGTGAATATTTATGAGTAGTCAACGCATGTACGAAGAAGTCAGTTTGGAAATTGTTTAAGAGCGACTTTAAAACAAACAGCTGCAGACAAGATGAATGACAACGAATGGAGGCGGTTGTGTAGTCGTAAGATCAAAGAAATAATGATCCACGCATCGGATAAGTAGCTTGTTCGTATAAATAATTCATGCTATTATAATAATATCAATAATAATCGTAATAATAGATTCGAAATATCACAGTAGCACAAAATGTATATTGTGTGTTTTACGAGATTACCATTTGTTGTTTTTATAATACGTCCATTCACTTCCGTTAAAAAATGTGTAGCAAGGATGATTAATAGTGTACCCCTTCTGTGAAGCAAAGGGGCCACACAAGGCTGTATCGAATGTACGCAACCGCTGCAAATGTGATTGGTAATGCCGGCCCCCCACCACCCTTTTCTATCTCCTATCTGTTCTCAAGTGTTGTACCTTTGTCTTAGACAACGAATCGTTTCTGTTCTCGCACTGACCTGCTGTAATCTGCTAGTTATTAAGATATATATATATATATATATATATATATATATATATATATATATAATCTACACTCTTTGCCGGATATTGAATTATTTAAATTGCGCTGCTCTTATTACTTGACAATGAAGTCGAATGTTTCGTAGTATATCTGTATATGTATGTCTATCATTTCACATCCACGTGAATTAGTCCGGCGGCGTTCTCGTAGCGTAGCCGATCGCCGTCTCATGTTTGACTGTATGAGACACAGCAGTCAGCATAATCCGATACGACATTGCGCGAGCTATCATCACTGATCCGAGAACCAAATATCAAATTTGACCTTCCAACGTTGATTGCCGTCCATAATCGTTCTTCAGCTCCGATCTGTTCTCTATGCGCAGTCGCCGCGCTACCACTGCTGGGGCTTTATTTATTGTCCCCCCATCCACCTGCCGTGTCTCCGGTTTACTGGAGGAAGCGCAACAACAACTGATAAGATGCGATGAGGTCATTTAATCTTCTTTCATCTTTTATTTATCTGCCGTCATTAAATACGTGCGTCGTAAGGGTGTGCAGGACAGACTATCGTACCATCGAGAAATATACGAACAATATGGGATGCGCGCGGAGGAGATCGACAAAAATTCATTGTTATTCATTCATATGCCACGGCAATGGATAAAAAAAAGAGGGGTGGTTTTGTATGACCGAACAGAGCTGGCCTATTCTCAATGATGCTGCAAACATGGACAGTCAATAGTCAACATTATCGAATTATTTTGTTGAGGAAGAGACTAATAATAATAATAATAATAATAATATATAAGTAAATAATTGCCCTTATTGACTTGAAACTATTGGACAGCGCCGATACAGTTGCGTGCAATATGTACACACATATAAATAAATTTTCCGGGCTGACCTACAGGTAACATACCTCACATATTGCATGCATAGATCGCTATTGTATATCTCTTCTTAGTTTGATATTGTTATCTGCCATGTTCGAGTTGTTGCAATAGTTACGAGTCGCAAAAAATGGATCGATATTCTGCATGGTTGAAAAAATATGTTGAGTAACCTAGTTTAAGTTGAAGACGCGATTGACTAGCCTGGATATCGCAGAAAATTTAAGTATGCATGTCTCTATTCTACGTCAAACCATACGAGCTCAAGTGAATTCAGTTCGTCGACGACCATATGGATGTGCGCAATACTTAATTAAACTTAATAGGACATTCATTTGCTTGCTATCCACCCATTGTCATTTATCAAGTGATAATAGGTGGCTGTTGTTAATCATAGTCCACTGATTTACCACACTAGGCATGTGGAATTATATGACATTAACGTATAAATCATAGTGGTTATCTATTTTCTCATGCATCAAAGTATAACGACGCCTTTTATCAACTATCTGAGCAATTGTCCACATATAGATGAGCAGAGACACGTTCATGAAGGGATCACAAGGTCGTAGGAAAATTATTACGTAGGAAAGTATCAGTAATCTACAGCACACGTCGTGTAATTAACTAGTCAGAAAAAAACACATTTTCAAAAACTGAAGGCACAAAGATTGATATAAGAAAAAAAGTTCATCTTTAACTTGCAGACGCGACCGATGGTTTTCAGGTCACGATTTTCTGACTGTCCAATCGCTACCGAGCTGCATGGCTGCATGGCTACAGTGCTCATTAGCATGTTCTCGTGTACAATGACTTTCGTTGACGGCTTGCCAGCCTCAGAATAAGCAACTCTGTTGCTCGGAGAACATCTCTAAACACTTCACCATCTCAACCCGATCGTTTAGGAAGCACTTCGATCTGTGATGGGTCATCTGATTTGTCTGAGCGTGTGGCCAGAGCAAATCAATCGACTAATCTCGACTTCCGCTTGCCGTTGCAGTACCTTTCACTACCTTTCAATTTCGCCGCGTTGCGTACCCCCCCCCCCCTAAGCGACAACAAACAACAAATAGAACCGCTCGAAAAGGCGTCGTGGTATTTGGAGAATTGAAAATTGGAAAAAACTATCACCTACCATAAGGAGACGTAATACTGAGAGTTGCGTAATACTGCGAGTTGGGATGTTTTCTCAGTCCATAGTTGTTCAGTGACGGACAAAAATCGTGAAAGAGAAGACTTCGCACGATGTTTGTTGGCATTGAAACATCATCACGCGCTGAGCCCGCCTTAGCGCTAATAACCTGTGCAAATTGAAGGTAAGGCACCTCACGAAGGTGCGATCGACGGACAGCAAGTAGTCCGTCTCTGATCAAGTCAGATTCACTGCCAGTTAGTAACTGACTGTGCCCGCCTAGCCGCCTCAAAGCTGACACCTCGCTCAGCTATCTCGAATCATTCGGAGACGAGGATCTTTGCCAGACGAAGAATTAGTGTCATCTGTGTGCGTATGTTTGTAGTAGTTTGTGTTTTCGTTTTTCGTTCAATAAGAGGACAGCACGGGAGACGAACAGCGGATTCGACTTAAACAACTTATCACCCATATTTAGATTGGATTCCGTTTGGTTCATTGGTCATTTTGACATTGTAATTGGAGTGTTTGTACTGACAGTGCCTTAGAATTAAAATGGATTACTGTTTAATACCAAACGTGTACTCAGATTCCTCCTGCTATTGAGTAGTTTCGCACGATTCTAGTAAACGGAGGAACCATTGTAGCTTTTAACAATTGAGAATGTGCTTATTATTTATATATGATATATTTGCAAATGTGTATTAGACTATCGAAATTTTGTCGAACACGAAATTAAACACTTTCATTTTGCAGTACAACTGGTACGTCTAAATAAGCAAGCTCCTTTAATAAACAAAAATCAAGCTTTACTTTTACCTTCTGTTGTGGCAGTAGCTAAAAGCATTGGTGATTTTCAAGTTGGACTCTTTGCGCAGATAGGATTGTATCAAACATAAAACAAGCTTGAAGGTGTTCTATTAAGATGCTGTACCAGCAGTGAATTTAGCAAAAGGTTCCAACGCAGGGTATTATTCAGTGCTCCAACTATAGTATCGTTTTGTGAGTGTCTCGTATGAGAACAGAATTGATTCCCATTCATCTAAGATAGTTATCAAATAGTTTCCCATTAGTGAAATCTCGAGACCAATATTTAGTGATTTGAATTTTTCAATTTCTCAGCTTGTCTGCTCAGTGGCAAAATGCCTATGTTTAGATTATCACCATAAAGGTGATAATAATTACAAAAGTTGTGTATAAACGGTTCTACGAAGCATGTTGGCCGCTTTTAGCAACTTACGCTCCCGTCAAATCTTTGCGATACTATCAGCCACTTTCGCTCAAAAAAGAAATGAAACCTTCAATGTAATGTATCTACCTTTGCGACTAATAGAGTTTAGTGTGCGCTTTATTTCTAAAATTGTACTAAGAATATCACGACACAACAAACGAATACATAATAGAAACTGATCCCTGGTAAGCGAATTTACCCCTGTTAAGATTGTGTAGCTGTGTTGCCAACACCTTTGATCTGTCGTGACCAGAACCACTACCTAATTATAATAACTATGCATAGGCCGGCGTCAACAATAGCGACTCCAATATCTCCATACCCTATCTCATCCAGATGGTGATCCCTTGATGGCTTTGGTTTATGTTCAACTCTTTCTATTGGGTGATGCAGCCCCTTACTGTTATTACAGTTCATTCGTTTCGACTCGAAGGTGCTGGTGGCGGCGGCGGCGTTGTTGCTGTTGTTGTTGTTGTTGTTGTCGTTCCATCTGTGGTGGTACCGACGAGCCGGGCTATCTTGTTATGCCAATTGTGCGCGAGTACACGGACACGGTGGTGCTTGCGGTATCAGTCGACGAATGTAGCCAAGTGAACAGAACGGGGAACATACATGAGAGCATAGACCGAGTATCACACGTCCGCCTATTACCGTTACGTTGGCTAGTTATTTCTTTGATTCCGTAGATATGTGTCACGCCATCTGCAGCCCGATCGAGTAGCGTTTGTCCGTCGGAAATGATGGACTCGCTCGCACTGGGAGCAACCGTTGCTCGAAGCCGGTGCGCATTCGAGGCGACTCTCGAAGAGACTATTTTCTATTTTGTCTGTGGCGGTGATGGTAGTGGTGACTTCTTCCGCAGGGGGAGCTCACCAGCTCGTTCGATCCGGCCGCAATAACACGGGACGTCGGTCTCAATCGAGATGTTGTAGTTCCGCTGTTGTACACTTCGCTCTATAGAGAGAGAGAGATATATTGTGGTTTTCGCTGAGCCTTCCGTGCTTCACATTCTGGGTTTTTGCAATATCGTGTGCCGGCGGCATGAGCCAAGTGAAGTTTTCAGAGAGAGAAAGAAAGGAAACGAGAGATTGAGAGCGATGACATGGACTCAGAAGGCTCGCAATTGATCGACAGCTGACGATTGACGGTCATCTGAATGAATCGACGCTCTCCACTGGAAGCCACACCCATGTTTCTAAAAATATAATATAATCTACAATACAACAAACATAACAGGCAGCATTGGTGCGACACTTTCGTGCGCTCATTGATCATTCTCGTGGATGGTGACCGATGACAGTACTTGACATAAATGTAATGCAGTATTTCAAACTTGACGGCTGAAATGGAAGATCTTACTTACGTTGAACGAATGGCTAGTGCCACTTTTATCTATATATCATCACCAAAGTATTTGTAGGTAAGGTAAAGGTTTTATTGGTTCATTAAAGGAGCTGCAATTTCACAATGCTTAAGCTTTCTTCTTCTACAGCACTTACTCATTTCCAAGCAGACATAATATTTAGGATAGGATGTGGTCTTGGTTCAGCAATAATATTTACATTTTCCGGGCTGACTCACAGCCAGCATTTAATATATACGGCCCAGCAATGGTATCCGGCAATATGCACATAATACAACGGCGATTTTATGTGGTCGCAACTGATGAGTCCCAGTGCTTCCTTCCGGATGAGCCCCAGCGTTCCTTACGACGATTCCATCTGATTATCTTCGTTAAATAACCGCCAATTCAACCTGAAGAGCCTCGCGAGATGCGACAGTAGACTGTACTAACACTTCAGTGCCGAGTTGCACCGAAATTGACACCTGAACCAAGTGAACATTACAGTGTCATTAGCGGTTATGCGTAGCCTTGTGCTTAAAAGATGAGCTGTACACAGTTCACTGAAAAGGGTCGGCTCTTGTCAACCAGACCAAAGAGTTACTTTCGTTGATAATAGTTTCGGGTGTGGCTTGCCGTGTGCATATCACAAGAATGACAAGATGTGTAAATAAGGTTTCCAACGAAGTGGATTAAATAGATTGAGTTTCGTCTTTCATTTGTCTTCTGAGCTAGGGCTATTTATGTAGCAGGTTTTGTGTTATATATTCTTTTTAATTTAATCGTGGAGTTCAGTTTCTTATTGACATACATATTGTACACCTGTTCGATATGTTAGCCATCGAAGCGGCCTCAGATTGATATTTCTACCGCGCAGAATCTAATCTCGGTGTGATTAGAGTGCCGTAACAAAATAAAAATGCTTATCTTAGGACAGCTAAGGCTGGCCTTGACAAAGTAGAATTTAACCATAATATGTCGTATTAAGTCTATAACATCGCTATGCATTCAACTAATATTGAGCATTCAAGTTTACGATAATCAGCTTGAATCAGCAGATCCTGTCGGAGCGAATACCCAATAGCAATCACGTTACTGTGACAACGTCTCAATCCACCAAAGAAGAGAGACTTGTTCATATTTTCCTCTCTCGTCACCCCTGTCGACTATGTTCTATTATATATCTCTATTTGTGTCACTATTTCAACAACACTCGTTGTATGTCTAAGCCTGACAGCTTGCGCTGCTAACAAGCCGACACGATTGCGAGCTAACTGTTCATGTAGCTCTATACACAGTTACGCACGTATACTATCGGCTACAGCAGCGTTACTTTTGACTCGCGCCCTCGTCTAGGTTGTCTTGGGGACTGCTCTCGATGGACAAACTCACTTCAAAGCTAGGAAAATGTGCTCTCAACGATGGGAGGCCCCCCAATAACCTGAGTTCTGATGAGAGAGGGGGGGCACCAACTGGCCATTTTGTGACACAAGCATATTAATAAGAACACCAGGGCGCTGACAATAACGACAGGCAGCATACCTCCAGTAAAGTTTCCGTTGTAAACGTATTGTTCAATTCCTTTGACGATGCTAAAACCACGATAGGAAACTACAGCCAACAACAGCTCAGTTTTTCGTTGAGTTACAGACACTACCTTAACGTTCGTGCAACGCACTCGAACAGAGCTGAACCGTCTCTTGCCTTCGTTTGTTTGTAGCCTCTATTCGTAGGGGAATAGAATTTACTAAACAGCAATTCCGGTTCATAGGCAGTCGGGGATTTGAAAGAATACACTAAGCATATCTATGATGCTTGAAAATATATTGTTTCATTTGACGCACACCCTATCTTCCATTGCTGGATCCATTCACCCAGCCACACGACAGAATCAGTAGCGGGTCGTGTAGTGAAACTCATCTGTTCGACGATGATAGTTTATCGCCCGTTTGCCACAGACCTCATGCTTTTGGCCCTATGGCAGACACAGACAGATTGAGAGGTCAGATAGATCACGAAGGCGTATGACGTGAGCGCCTACGGTCTCCGCTCGCTCGCTCCCTCTCTCTCTCTCTCTCTCCGTTGCTTGCTTGGCTGGCAGGCGACTGAAAGCCACCGATCCATCCCACCGCTCTATCTCGGAGATCACGAACGCACTCACGAGCGATTGAAGTGAGCTGAGGTGTACGAGTCGGTGACAAGTAGACGACGACCAACACCACCCATTCATTCGCTCCCACTGACCCTTTACTGGCCGCCGCTAGCGCTGCTGTTCGCGGCCACCCCCGAACCATGGGGTAGCGTGCGCGACAGCGATCGGCTGAAGTGACAACACCCGTCAAGTATGCGTCGCTATTCTGAAGAGGCCATTGCCCTTCAGATGATGATGGCAGATGATAATGATGATATGTCCTCCTAAGTTACTTGACAGACTCCTGAATAATAGCATTCGTTCAGGACGCATGGCTGATGTTGATAGGTTTTTTTTACCTGTCTACTAGTTTTGTGAGATATACATTATCACTGCTGTGTCGGATTGAACCCGGATATTCTATTGGTGAAATGCAATTCAAAAGGTAATTGTGAACTGTTAAAGGAAATTGCACGTTTTTCTTTTTTATCGTACGTGCTGCGAGGCATGCAGCACGTCCATACATGCACAACTGATTGTGATAGAAGTAACTGAATAAACGTTTCGAGATTATTCAATTAGCTAATCACTAATTAATCCATTCGACGCGTTTTCTATTTCAGGCGAGATCCGTCGTATGTCGGTATCAGTTGCACAAACTACGGTTATGCGGATTACTCACGACTTAGTCGAAACTTTAGTCCCGTCAGCCGAGTGCCTCTCGATCCTCCACCAGAAGGAGCGCCGTTTGCCACGGCTCTCACCAACAACGCCTTCCATAGCCTTGTGTGTATATACATCTATATATGTATATAGAGATGATGGTTAAATTTGGCTGACAATCATATATATATATAATTGATCTCATTTACTCATACGCCTATGAGTGTGAAATGATACAGTTGTAACCCGTAGAATACCCTACGTAAAATACAAATTAGATGGAATCCATTTGGAGATTGAACCTGATCGGTGTGAAAATCTTATAATGATATATAGAGGAGCAAAAAATCGAAACATTCTTCGTTATAATGATAGTCGTTGTATCAGCCGGTGATACTTTTTAACGTTTCAACAATCCTTATCCTTTGTGGCTTCGTATTGCCTTCCCAGGGCATATGATGCGATAATAGAAACTGATGATTCTGAAGGATTCGAAGTAGCGATTCCGCCTCCTTTTTTCGTTTTTTTTTATATAATAAACCTACCAATTGTAACTATGCTAAGCCAGTACCGTCATACGATTTTGAGCGATGAGTCACTGGTTATGTTCTCCCAGTGATCGGTTTTATGTCGAGCGTTCTCTCTTCATTTGATGCTCTTCTCCTGATTACAGAGTGCGGTGTGTTCACCTGTGAACGAGGTTCGGATTGACACTGCTTTCGAGCTTGCAGCAGCTCAACAAAACGGAGGTACGCTTTATTGAAGCAGAATTACGGTTTAGTAGACGTTCCAGGGGGGGGGAGGTATTTGAATATTTATATAATTTCTAATGTGCTACTTGCAGAAACCCTTTTCATTATATAGCAAAAATCATTAATTTTGCTTAACGATCATTGCCTCATTCAATTTAAGCATCACAACGCGAATCATGACTAACTGATGTGTCACTTAAATATACTCGAATAGATAAGAATGTATTCATCTTACTTACTACTATGAATGGCGGGCCCCAAATTCGATACCAAGACTGACCCCTCTCAGCTGGGATCTTCCTAGACCTAACAGATAGATGTTCTTAGTGAACTTGGGTAGCCATCGCGATGCCGATGAGCGGGTCCTTGTAGCAAGCTATTACAAATACTCTACATGCCTGTAGATGTTTGAAATAGGCATTTGTTCAAGTCAGATTACTGCCTACGGTCATGAGTCTAATCAAATGAACTGAACATCGCAATACAGTTCCGCGTTTTTACTGACCCACACAAACACATGTGCGCAGGCCCTGTGTGTGAATATTGCGCAGGTGTAATTGATTTCTTGATTTTACAACTATCATCACCAGGTAAAGGGGATAGACCATCGATCATAGCTCAGCGTATTCAGTCGTTGTACGGCGAGAAGACCAAAGAGGAGTTTAAGAAACGTTCGAAGAGTGCTGGACCCTTCCAAAGAAGTCCGTATGAAATACCCAGGTATGACAAGAACTGCGTCCGAGAGAGTGGAGCACGCTTAAATGCGATTCAACCTATTCCTAGTTTGGCTATTTTGTTAAAAAAAAATTTGACACATCTCCATAAAATGGTTAATTAATCCTGCAAAAGTGGACTTTTTGCACGCGCATCGTTCATTACTAATTAGAGCGTTCTTGGAGCCGAGCATCGATGTCTAAGTGCCAGTAGATGCTCTAATAAATGTTTACTCCTGTTCTCCAAGAGGTTTTTCAAACGCCGCAGGCCTCGTCTGGTGTTACTTAGTGATAACGTCTTCTACTAATCAATTTTCAGTTATAAGGCTGGAATCCTAGACTTAGCCAGCAAATTCGACCTTGAAAAGGAGGAATTGCGACCGTCCAATTTTCCAAAAAGCGTCAAGGAGAAAACTGCATTTGTCGAGAAACTGATTAAGAAGGATGTCAAGGAGGGCGTGAAGCCACTTGAAGAGCTCAAAAAACCACCAAGGTTCGAAATCCCATCAAGGCAAAAGTCCGAGGAGTACTACAAGCAACAGAGAGAAATCGAGAAACAGAAAGCCGTACTCTTCAGTCAAAGGTACCGCACCCGAGGAGGACTAATATTCCCTGATGACAAATGCTGCTCTATAATGAATCATGGGAAATTAGCCTTTTTTTATCACGGCCGCAAAATGCTCTTCTTTTATGTTAAAGAAGTTTGTGAAATGTGTTAATTTTTGAAGGATTTGTTCTACTCCCGAAAGATAACAAAGTGCACAGAAGAGCACGTGGAAAATTCATGAACTGTGTCGATCAGCTTTCCGTATGCCTATTATTATTATTAGATACTTTGGTCATATTTAGTGAGATCAGTTGACAGTCTTAATACGAGTGTTGGTGTGGTTAACTCCTAATCGCTTAACGTGATTAGAAATTGGTTATTGATATTGGTAGGTATATCTAGCATGCACTAAATGTAGATATTTGTTAGTTCAGAAACTTCACTGCGCATGCATTGTCCACTATTATACAATAAGTGATTTATGAGTGGCCGCAGTTAATTGCTCTCCTGATCGGTAATGCAGCCAGTTTCTGTATAATACCGCTCATGTTCCTGGTGCAGAGGTAAAATGTTAACAAACTCTTCTGCTCACAGGCTGAAGGAGGCAGAGGAGCGCCGGAAAGCTCAGGAAGCGATCGAAGCGGAACAGCAGCGACTCACTGACGAGCAAAAGGCGGCTGAAGTAGATGAGGAACGTCCGGCCGGCAGAGTTGAAACGATACCCCAATATAGCAAGGTACCAATCTATGGGCAACACGCTAACCCCCATCTCATGATTGATTCCCCATCTCGAAATGTACCGCTTTTAATCATTTTCGCTTAAATTGTAGAATATAATTGATGGTGAAATATACTGAGTTCACAGGTCAGTGTACAACGTTGTCTTCACGAAAGCAAACACGCACCTAACAAACACATCGAAAGCTTTGTGGAAATTTTGGCGACGCTAATCACTTGAATGTCAAACAAAGAATTTCTATGAAATATAACTCGCACCAAAGCATTGTTGCTATGCTAATGCGTTTTCCGGGGGGCAGCTATAGTCTCGATTCTAGACCGGAGGGACACGTGTGTGTTGTGTTCAAATCCTGTCCGACGCGGAGAATCTTTAGAGTTCTTTATCATCTTTCTTTATCTGAGGATTCTTGTCCGGTACGAGTAAAGCAGAGAATAAGCAAAGGCGGCCCCGACAGGTCCTCATAGTAATACCTAAAAGGTTAAGAGCTGAGGCCTGTCAGATAGGGGAACAGCTGAGGGTCAGCTCTAACAAAAAAACAGCTATAGTCTCGATTTAGAATCGAGATGTCTTGCAGCCAGTCAGTTATCATAAGGATTGTTGTTTTTAGGGAAAAATAAATCAGTATTACTCGCTAGAAACGCAGACTTAACGCGTTTGTTTGATTTAGCAATCAAATTGCTGCGGCCAGCCACCCGCGTCGTGTTGTGTATTCCGTTAACACATCCGGTTTGTGCGCAACCATCAGGTCGAGTGCGAACAGGTCCAGGTGGTAGAGCTTGTGAACACGAGTTTAGGAAGCACTGACTCACTTGCTGAAGGCGACGTAGAGCCCGACCCGGATACAGCGGCAACGGACGGAAGCAGCGTTCATACGAGTCGTAGTGTTAACATCAGCGAAGATCAAGGCGTTGACGTCGTTGACGCGGAGCAAGTACAACAAGGGACGAAAATCCAGGCGGAAGAAGTTACTGAGACCCGAGTCGAGAAACTAGAGGATGGCGGTGTAATCACGCATTCAACGATTACAACGACAACCACAACAACGACCGTCTTCAGTAGCTCGGACTGTCAATCTGCTGAGGTCGAGGAGGTATTCGGTACGTGGACGAGGTTCTACTCGTTGCCTAATACCTTAAGCTCCTGTGCCGAGGCCTGTCACATAGGGTAGCGGCCAAGAGTCGCTGCAAAATTAGGTTTTTCTTTAAGCTGTCGAGGTTCGAGAAGAACTTTGATGAGAAGTGTGGTCGAGGAGTTACAGTTAGGTGAAGCATTTCTTCAGGTTTAACTGTCCAACTGAACAAAGTTGCATGTTAAGGCGATAATGAAGATCCGCGATCACCCTTACAATAGGTTTTCTGATCCTCCGCCTAGATATTTTCGGGCTGACTTTCAGCCAACGTCCACGGAATTGCTATTTTTATACCGCCCGCCTGTAGTTGGCAAAAGATTCCTGTCTATCTCTCTAGCAACAAGCGACTCGATTTCAAGCAGATGGGAACTGGAAAATAACGTAGTTCTTAATTCTATTTCCTTACACCGACGCGTCACATCACGTCTACTCCGTCATCACGACCAATAGTGGGAGATACCGCCGACGAGCCAAGCCTCTCCGAGAAGGGCAGTAACATCAAATCGGAGGACAAAGAACAGATAATCATAGAAGAGATTAGCAAAACAGAGAAACAACAGGTGAGTGTCCGTATGGCGAACAACTCTTCTATATTTCTTCAAGGATTCCATTGGAGATCGCTGATCGTTGGGTTCAAGGAGTGACTTGTGTTGTTGCAGGCAAGTCGTCGTGTGGAGACTCAGCAGGAACCGTCGACAAAAACCGGGGTCGAAGTTAGCGAAGCAACAATGGCGGGAAAGGAATTTCTAGTGTTACTTGACGATGCCGAGGATCGTATTCGGAAAAAGGTGGAAATTACGGAGGGATACCTCAAGGAAACTCACTCAGAAGAGGTTCGTTTCTAGTTGTTTGGTATATATATATATATATATATATATATAGGTGAGTTACTATAATAGACGCATACATACATAGAATAACAGTTAGAATAAATGATTCATAATACATATATATATATGGATTGCGTGGAACTATTTATTAACCTATTTCACACTGATGAACTAATTATCCAAATTACAAACCAGTCACGTCTATATCCTGCTGTTACAGATTCATGGTCGTTTACGGGCCGCGATAGGCAAAGGCAATCTGCTGATTGCGCAAAAGTGCAAGCAATTTCGAGGCCTGTGCGAAAAGAATCTACGGGAACCGGTTGAGGGCGAGTTTCCTACAACTCGTGGTGATCTCGAAGGGTTTTGGGATATGATTCTCATACAAATAGACCAGGTAATTCGTGGATTTTGAGGGAGTATCAATCAACGAGTTGTCCTCGCTTGTTGCAGTGTTATAAAAAGCAAGACCTGAAATCCCTTTCCCGTAATGGGCAACACTGCTCGTAGTGGGGTCGCGATCGATCTCGGAATGTATTATACCTAGGGACTGAAATAATATTTGTCACGCTTGTAGAACGTGGCTAAACGATTATTGAATTTCAGATATTGGATACTTTCGCCGAAATTGAAGCCATGCGGGCCAACGGTTGGAAGGAAGTTCCCAGGAAAAGTTCGCCTCCCAAAAGTACGACTTCCGATGCGCCTGCCAAAAAGAAACTTCCCAACCCGCTCAAACCCAGAAACGGATCGTCCAGCGCAGACAAGCAACAGCGGGATGAGGCACGAAAAAGGCTCATGGTGAGTGTGTCTTCTCTAAGTTATGCGCTTTTGTTGAGAGCCCCAGTTCTTTGAGAACCTGCATCATCGCGATATAGCACAATCAAATCTCTCTCCGTGCTAGAAGTATACTAGATATGTCCGTACTGAATACTCAGGTGTGGTGTGTAAACAACTCGGATAATATGCAGACAAAACAGGATTTGTAAAATAAATGTTAGATTATGGTAACAACGAAACCGTGGTAAGCTTTGCCATCAAATTGCACCAGTTAATCTGTCCCACGTTGTGATAAACTAAACTGAACATCTTTTCTTCATTTCTTTCTTTATCATTTTGTGTGCCAGGAGGCGAAACGCGTTGCAAAAGAACGCACTGAGCAAGAACGCCCTGAGCAGCAGTAGGGCGGCGACTCGGACGTTATTTTGTAAACTCATCAGAGGGAGTTGTCAGCGTTCTTTACCAGGAACACAGCGACGCTTAAATTTCAACAAAACGAAGCTATCATCATCCGTCAAATCAATATTCGTCAATCTCATTCATTGAACTTCTGCTGCTGTTGGCATCCAATTTGTAAGCGGAGGTGGAATTGGATATCGGACAGTGGCCTGCCCCTAGCCAGGGATCTGACTTCCAGTGCAAACAACGATAACCTAAATAATTGTTTTTGCCAATCAACCGTCACCAATCAATCACTACGTCGACGAAGATGAGCTACAACGAAATCTTGTGAAAAAATTCAAACCGCCCTCTGTGGAGATGTACTCCATAAAAAAAATGATATATGTATATATCAATGACAACAACAGTGTCTCCACATCGCTATCGCAACGTGTCAATGTATACTTGCTCGCGCTTGTCGCTTCTATTTTAGATATATACGTATATATATACTAATAATAGTAATATTATATTAGTAATAATATCCTAATCAACATTAGCTTATTGTTCGAACTCGGCCAATGTGTAACAGGAAGCTGTTGATGATAACGATGAGGAGGATACAGCATGTCAAACAAAATAAAGTTCAGGGAGAAATGCTGCGACGGTGATAAACGAGAAAGTTGGCCACAACACGGAAGTGGTATAGCGTAGAGTGCCTACGCACCTAAAGAGAGGTGTATGAGAAGACATGACAGTGCTATTAATTAACGAAAATTAACGAAATACATTATTATTATATAAGTCCATGTAGTTATGTTACCCATGACAAGCTATTTCACAACAACAATAACAACAATTCCAAACTGCCTATTTCGGTGATAGTCCCACAGATGTGACACGATACAAAAAAATCTGGGGGATTTCATTTGTCTCTCTTCGGCTTCAGTTTTTGTATAAACTGATGAGTATTCTTAACCTGCTCTGCCTGCGTGATGTAAATCAAGAGTTTATTAGTCGCTGACTAAATCTTAGCGTGTAGCAATCTTTCAGAGCGATCCGACAAGCTGATGACTCATTGAATTAATAATTCTGTGTGTGAGGTATTCATTTCATTATTCTTCATCTTGCAATGTTTTGTTATACTTGCCACTTTGCCACGATGGCGCGTACGATACACGACCATCGAATATAACATATAATCATATGCTGATGCAACGCTTTAGTAGGTGTATACTACTCAGTACATAACAGTCGACCCTGTTTTGTGGTGGTCGTCGAATTCAAACAAACAACGGCGTGATAGCAACATCACGGCCACAGGCAGACAAACACGCTACATACAGCTTTCATTCGTACATGAAGCTCCAGTGGACTGACATAACAGAAACTCGATAAGGTTGATTGATGATTGATCGATATCGAACGCGGATTGGAGAGATATGGATGACTAACTTGACGTCATTTTATACGTCGTAGTTATATTTTATATACAAAGTATTCGAATTTCCGGTTATAGCACGTAGTTCGGCCAAGCTTGCGAGCGTAGTGAATATATGACGATACTACTAATAATAATAATGATGATTATTATTACTAATTGTGTTAACTATATATTATGCAAGTGGTCGATATGTGACGAGAATTTGAGAGTATCGCTTTGCGAACGACCATAGATACGATGGCCAGTGTTATCGCGATGATGGTGATTATTGTCGGTCGGAAGAAAGTACTGAAATGATACTATATAGTCTATATATATAATAATATAAATAAAACGGCCAGTAGTGGTCGTCGGTGATTTGTTGAGTAGGAAACAGAGTATAATAAACTCGAAATAATAATAATAATAATAAAAATATTAATAACTAACTATAACATTAATGATGATGTGGTAGTATGAAATAATATTTACGTTTTCCGAGGACAGATAGAAAAAATAGAGAGAAAAAATGATGATAATTGTAACATGAAGATGACTAAAGAAGATCCGGTAGCGCGCGATGAAATGGAAAAACCGGAAAAAACACCAGTCCCAGAACCAATTCCATCTACATTTTTTGTATTCAATAATGAAGCTACATATATATATATACATATACAAATAAAAATATATGATCTACCGTGGGACTTTGATTCTTTATTTATGCAGATACTGCCTATATGTACCTCGATGATAGTATCTTATTTCAATATTGCACATCCTCTAAGTTATAAAGAGTTGATCATTATTCAGAATAGGAACTCGAAAAATTGACGAATCCCTTCGGGCGGGGAATTCAGCCATGGAATCAATATTAGACCATAAATATACTGGCTATTACTGTTATGTTCCGTAAAATCATGTTGGCTCGGTAGTGGAACTTATAACCTAAATTTATCACGTGAAACAGTCAAATCAGGACTATAATGTATGCACTCAATGTTGCCCCATTTATTGTCAACGTTACGGCTTTCTTGATTAACCAGAGAAATCGCGATTTGGCAGTTGTTTAACCTAGTCATGTAGCTCCCTCTTAGAGTCACTTGAGGTAGGCAGTGCCTAAGCAACTGTCTAGAAATAGGCATTTAACGACAGGCTCCAGCTAAATTGTTTTCAGCTTGTCATTCATGATGGCAAAATACGAAGACAATTTTCCAAGGATGCAGAAATAACCCGCCGTTGTGATCATCGTCAAATTCGGCAACATCATATAAACTGATCAGGTGACTGGTACTTTTGAAAATAAAAAATATTTTTGTTCGTTTTTACCATTTCAAAAACTATAGGATGTTCTTGCATGTATGCAGATACATCTTATTTGGTTCAAATTAACCGTCTGTTTCAGATACGACATCTTATGCAAATGACAATAATTGTTTAGATAGCACGGGAAGACCTTAAGAAAATGATCTTAGCATTTTGCCAATTTTGACAAAAGAGTTGGCAGCATCAACTGAGGGCCACAGTTACGTTCGACCAGCGCGGATATATTATATATATATATATATATTGGTCCAGACCCCGTGAAAGGTAATTCTACTTCGGCCGGCTCATGGTTCACTGAGAGGCTTCAACGATAGCAAGAAACAAGGGTGTCTCAAAATGAATTGAAAGAGCTACCGATTCTTACCACTAGCAACACATGGGCAATTTGGGACCAGTTTCCAGCTTATATATCAAGGTGGGCCAAGGAACTTCCTACAACATAAATTCAAAAAAGCGCTGCAACCCTGGCCAGCCGGGTTGAAAAACTTGACGTACAAACTATATTTGAAAGTAATGATTTAGAAGAATTTGAATGACGGAAACGTCACTTGGTTACATAGTTCTCGATTGAACTGAAAGCAATAGGTTAGTTGACACGGCACTCTCAGTAACCGTTCGTTTCTCGCCACGGCTCGACTTACTTGGGTCGTTCCGAGATTTTCTGCGAACCATTTTCATGTTGCTGCGTCTGTTCCTCTCACGGTAAAATTGAAGTGGAAATTTTGAGTGATTTTGTTATCAAACTTGTGAAGTGGTATCGTGCACGGACCACTGGAGTTTGTGTTAAGGTAAGTAACACCCTAAAGTAGCGTTCCTGGGTTACCATAATGCATTGGAGTATAGGGGTCCGTGCAGGAGATTTGCAAACCTCCAAAATGGCCGCTCACAAATAGGTATCTATCCTTCGCCGAGATGTTGAGCAAGTTTCGGCGGTCTAGTTCCTATTTTCTTATAGAAAAATAGCGATTACAAATAAATATTGCATATAAGAAATGCGCTACAAGTCTGATATAGGCGAAAAGCCATATGAGAATAAGGCTCAAGTGAACTGATATATCAAACGTCCCAAATGATGAGACGAAACAGCACCTTTGTGACTATTCTATTAGTAAAATTAAATCAGCTGAGTGGAGAGTAACTGCCAATTATTTGTCAATACTGACATCTATGAAGATCTCTACGATGTTGCCAAATATCGTCGATGATTTCAATCAAGATGAAGACGTTTGTTACACAGATCCAGATAATTTGCTAGTATTTTTCATCGAACTAGAACGTTAGTCATTTAGCTCAACCGCGCATGATGCTATGTCCAGATTATGTATTGACAACAGGAGCGATAGCACTCCTTTGTGTTGAAATCGATCAAATTAAACGGATTTTCATCCAGATAAACTAGACATTTTTCTCTCTTTGCAAATCTTTTTGAGCAGTTATGGAGTTCCATGATTAGGTACTATGCTGCTGGTTTGAGTACATAATTAAATCCAGAAACTTATGACCGAACGAGACTGTCAAAATGCTTGCTCAACGTTTCAAAATTGCTTGTAGGTACCAACGAAATATGTTCCAAGAAACGTTTAGCTCAATCTTTCAAATGTCGTTCAGTTTCATTTCAAATCATAGAGACTTCATTAAATACATTGACATCCTTTGGGCGTTTGATCTCCAGCCCATAACCCGTTGGTCACCCAACGGCACGCATGTGAGAAATGTCAGAAGAACAAATCCACAGCTTCCTCCTGACGCTTGGCAAGATTTGAACCTGCGTCCTGAGACATATTCGTTGTATTTATCTAAGCTGTAAGAGTCTTTCCTAACTTTCGCCATCTGTATATAATACCCTTATAATGGACAATGATTATTTTATTGCAGGTTTATAGATATATAAAGCACAGTGTGTCATTAGGTTACGACCCCAACTTCTACATCATTTAAAATCCATAGGCATCGAAATGAGTTAACATTAAATGCGAGATAGAAACTGCATTCCCTCTGTGAAAAAGGTTTGAATCATTTTCAGTATTAGTGATACTAAGTAAATAGCCAAAAAAAAACTACTCGTATCTATCCAGCTCACAGTAACTTGAAAATTGCTCTCAGATGAAACGCTAATTCTCCAAATACCACATAATATCCCTCTTAAGTGTTTGACATAAATTTCATGTGTGCTTATTCTTGAGCCATGTTGAAGCACAGCAGAAATTGTATAATCATTTTGGCAGTCGGTCCAGAGCGTATACCTTTGAAACAACATGGTCAAGTTTCAGTTCAGTTTATGTGCAACGACTCATCAGAAAGAAATAAAGACGTTTCTAGTCACAGAAAACTTTCCAAGCAGCAGCAGCAGCAGCAGCAGCATGGGCTATGCATGAAAAAGCGCGGATCAAATTACCCCATAATGTATATGTGTATATATATATATAGAGTGTATATGTGGTCGTAACACAAGCCACCAATGTAATCCAAAGCCCACGATGCGCCTTAGACACATATTTATAATATGACACATGCGCTATGTTCTAAGTAAAAGCATGATTTTCGATTGGGTATCTACTTATGTCTGAACTAGGGAAAATAGCTGTCCCTGAAGTTGGCACAAATTTTGAAGATGTATTTACTTTTCACATACGAGTCACCCTCCGCGCAAATAGTTTAGTATTTTTCGATTTGTCTACGTTTGTTTGTTAGCTACTCCCTTAACAACGAGGTGACTTTTACGTTCAGTTTTAGTCACGAGTTTCCGACGAAATAGAAAACAAAAGCGGCTTTAGTAATGGTAGCCATTTGTAAAAAAGCTGAGCATATTCATCAACGCTCTTGGATTATTTAAATTTCATCGAAATGCGATGAATGATTATAAATATGTGAACCAACTTCTCAATTCGCAATTTGAATCTCCATTCGCCCTCTCGTAATTATGTTGTCTAAAATACGTCAAGGCAAAAAATTGAGGTTGCTTTGCTATTATATTATATATTATATTGAATCTCGTTTCAGATGTTACCGGCAGGTGGCATCGGTGCTGTCCACACAGCAGGTAGTAGCGGTTCCACATTCACATTAACTGGGGCCAGCTCTGTGATGCAAAATGGTCAGACAGTATACATCGTCGAAGGTGCTTCGTCCACTCAAGCCTTGATACCGGCCATTCCGCAACAGGTTCGTGCGTGGAATGGCTACATTCCTTTAATTATCGATGTAATTGTAGGTAGATTAGGAGTTGTTTTTTTATTGTGTATTAATAATAATTTTATTGATAAAATTTTGAGAACTTTCGAATTGATTCAGTATCTTATATCAGGCTGACCCAAAAAAATGAGACTCCTATCGTCTTGCAGCGTATTCTTATTATTGACCGGTTTGAATTCAAATTTGGCGGGTAGTGAGACACAACAATTAGCAAGAAGGCGGCGCAAAAGCCGGTAGCATTCGGCTTCGTTGGGCGTTCGAAATGGCAACCGGCGGAGCAGGTCCCTCAGACTTGCATTCTCAGAAGGAAAGTGTCAGGTTTATGTTTCAAGAGAAGAAATGCCCAACTCAAATCCATCGAAAGTTGGTTAGTGTGCACGGCCATAATGCCCTGAGTCGAGCACAGGTGCAGCGTTGGTGTGCGCAGTTTAGGCAAGGCGACCGGGACATTAATGAACATCTTGGGCGCCTATCCCTTTACAAATCTCGCTTCGACGAACGGATCGAAAAAGCTTTTGACCAAACTAGAGGTTGCTCATTGACTTTGTCGGCTGAAATTGGCCTAAAACATGCCGTTGAATTATTAAAAATAATCTGAGGATGCAGAAAAAGAATGCAAAATGGGTCCCACATGAACTCGGCTCTGGCCAACTGAAAATGCGTGAGGAGTGTTCGCGAGACAATTTGAAGATATATAGGCAGCAAAAGAGCCGCTTAGAGCATGGCAATGGAAGCACCGTGGCTGCTCGATGAAAATGCTAGGGCACACTAGAGCAATGAAATTACGTCCTGGCTTCGGTTATGCAACGGTTATTTGCTCAAAGAGGCCTTAAATAACGAAGTTATAAATGGTAAAGGAACTGCAATTTTACAATGCTTAAGTTCTCTAATATGTCACGTAGCGAGACTCGAACCTGCAACTAGAAATGTTGCATACCTAGCCGTCAGAAAGCTCCCAGAGCTCTGGGACCAGTGCATAAATAAAAGAGGTGCATACCTCTTTACTCATACTAAAAAGCCTTTGCTTTAACTCACTTAGTTTAACCGATATTTGAAATTTATATGTGTCTTATTTATTTTCGGTTAGCCTATTATTAATAAAGCAAAATTGTGAAAGTTATAGTCCGCATACAGAAATGAGTGAGTAATAATTAAGCACAAACATGTAGTATAATAATAATATCAGAACAAATATACCGAGTCTGCGGACAGAAACAAATGATCGTTGTCCAGTTTTACTGAAGTATTTCAGCTTCATTCATGGATTACCACATAAAATCTAATCAAGCTGCAAATCAATACTGATTGTGTAAATTTAGGAGATGTGTCGTTTTCCCACGGAGTACCGTTAGTACTTAAGCCAAATTCTTAGGAGCATTGCCATGTACAACAATGCATTACATATTGGCTTGTTCCTTTCAAATCGGTACTTCTTCAAACGTACATTGAACGCATTAAACTTCACACTGCAACCTTTTAAGCATAAACGTTTGCATATAACTGACACCCGTAGTTTGATGACAACAGCGTGACAATGTCGAGTAAAAATATCCCAAAGTATTGAAACGTACACCATGTTAACTTGACCATAAAAGTCACTGTATCAAAAGTATTGATCGAAATAATAACGTACCATTGAAGTTTAAGAAGCAATGCAATTTTTTTGCAATTGAATGACTATGTTATGTACAATTTTTCGAAATCACACCGCATAACTTATTTCATTGAAACGTTATGACAAGCAGTGACTCAACTTTTGCTCGCTTTTAACGAGATCGTAGATTCATTTTGTGTCCCGTGATACGAATCACGGAATAGCTGATTATAATGAAAAGAAAACGGTGGTTTAGTTTAGAAAACTACATTAGAGCAGTATGGATTACGTAGTTCACTTTCGATATTACATTAGTAGGTTACT
Source organism: Stratiolaelaps scimitus (assembly GCA_019614645.1). NCBI lineage: Eukaryota > Metazoa > Arthropoda > Arachnida > Mesostigmata > Laelapidae > Stratiolaelaps > Stratiolaelaps scimitus. The sequence continues at coordinate 285,638 of JABWDB010000077.1, forward strand.
TACCTGAAAAGAGCATAACTCGTTTTGTCGATCGAATCTTTAATCGAAATTCCAATAGCTGTTTGACGATGTGCTAGAGCGGATATATTGACGGTGTGTACAAAAGAGAGTGTTCGAATGCAAGGCCTTTGCTGTGCATAGGTTGGAAATTAAATCAATCAATCGTATATAGTAGCGCACATTTTTGGCTGACGTGGTCAATTTCATCAACTAGCGGTGGTCGTCATAACATGTCAGTCAGAAGAGTCGTCATTGCGATTAAGGAGAAGGCTGACAGCACCTGTAACATCGGACTGATTTGCTCTGAGCGGAGATAGACAAGTTAACTAGCGCAATACTGAGCTAAACAAGATTATTAAAATATATGGCCGAATCTTCAAACTTTACAATAGCTAAAAACATCATTGCGAAACGACAACTGGTGGCGTGGTGGAGCCGTGTGCATATACCCAACAACTTGTATTGTAACTTCGACGCGTTGAATTGGCACTCACTAACAATGCCTCGGAAGGAACGGTTTGTAGTTTCTAGAATCTCAGACAGCCATCATCGAGTCCGGTGGAAGTGGGTAGTTATGGGCTAACCGTGGTGTGTGTTCGTACACATATAATATAGATATATTTATATTTACAAAAAAAAATTGTATATGCACACATATATTGACGTCACCATAGAGAGGTGTCCGTCTGGGCTGGACGTTCCTCGAGCTCTCGGACTCAATGATAATAAAACATACACCGTAGTGAATTTCAAAGATGAGACATTTTCGTGTGTCGCTGATCTGAGTCTGAATAATTTTTGCCGCCAGCGCAATTTCCCATATCACCCTCTCGCGCTCATTCGCGCTTCCTGCTAGTGTAATCATAATATTTTGCAACGGTTCCGCGATAACCTGCTCTCCGCAGAGTCCACGTTCCGCGCATTTTGTCAACAGTCGTATGCTGTTCGTTCTGTTCAGGGCAGTGGATTTGTTTTGTATTAGTCCGAAGAACAGAATCTGCTATTTCTACGGTAGTCGGCGTTCGACAAGAGAGCCGGTGTCCCAGGACGACAATATTCTTTGTGGCTCTCATGCGATTTGTTTTAGAAGGAGTGTCTCAAGGATCTCATCAGTGGGACGGCGCGAAACCGGACGGGTTGGTAAGTATCTTAACTGTTACATAAGGGTGGAATAGGAACAAATTAACTCAGTGTGGTGACGTGGAGATGTCATTTGTTGGCACTGGGTATAGCTCTCTCTCGTTCTGTCTGTCTGCATGTTGGTGGCCTCTGTCGTCATTATGTCACTGATTCTGTTGAATTGAGAAGTTCGATACACTGCGCGACAGCTACTTTTGCTTGTTAGAGCGCTCATGGCGGGTTATATAATATCACGTGTTTCTTTATATAGAAATAACCGTTTTTGTGATATGATTGTTACTGTCAATAGTGGACTTGCTTGTCTTCTAGTCAATTTTCGCTTGCTTGCGACGAATTGAATGAACGAGAGTGCCATATTTTCTCGAAGACATCTGTGTAGAAGTTCTCTAATAGCTGCTTATCTATAGTAATCATGTCCATGGTACATTTCAGTATCGTTTCACAACAAGATATTTACAGCAGTGTCATGGATGCACAAGTTTCGTGGGCTTTCATCCCCATTGTTATGGCAATGAACCGGCAGTAAAGTTGATTGCCTTTCCGCAGTAGGATATCTGTGTGCCATATTGAGCATGCTTGTGTTGTGAAAAAGTACATTAATAAATCACTGTGATATATCTCAGTCTGCTGTATGTCGTCACCATAGATGATTATTTGTGCTGGTCGCATTCAATCGCATGATGTACCACCATACATTTGCTAGTATTCTATAGTCAAAGGCGCGCTAAAGAAACGCTCTCGGGCCTGATCATGTCGAATGCGTGAATCAATGTCGGTTTTCCGAAACCCAGCTCCGTTGTTGGATAGCTCTGCTTGTTTTCTTTTTGACGGCGTAACACAAAATCAACATGCTGTACTGGGAGGATGTCGCTGATAGCGCAGTGTGTATTCACTTGATCTGTTGTGCTTGATAGCAACTGATTTCTCGGGTCTCTGATCTATTCAGATGTTGAAGCGTGAGATTTCGCCACTACTCGTACTTTCAATGCACCGATTTGTCGATGCATGAATAAGCATTTGCGGTTTTCCGCGCAATGGCTCGCCGGAACGAGGGAGAGAGAGTGATGCTTGACGGGCATTTCAAATGTAAGGCTTTGGCGCCCGGCGAACGATTTGACAGACGCTTGCTTTCGTTGGCCCATACTCGTTTTCTGGTCATTGGTATCAAATCAGTTTCATTGATATATACATGCTACTATAAAACGTACCCCTTGCTGCCATAAATGTGGTTATTACTTTTCGATGCCTTGCGTTTGCCATGGGTATAATCGCACCGTACCGTGCCTACAATTGTTTTAATGCTTCTCGGTGGGTTCGTTGGATAAGTAATTCCAGTGTTACCAAGAATTATTTCGGCATACAGCAACAACAACATTCGGCCTATTTTTGTCTATCAGAAATGCACCATAATGTCAAAAGAAGCACGCCAATTGCCTATGTGCTATATGACAAATTGTAAATTAATTCCACAGGTGCTGACGATTTCTCATTAAATTTAATTCCTTTGCCGTCAGAATGCCTGCTTCGATGCCTTTGAAGTATCTAGGTTTGACATTAAGCTTAACAAACCCACCGAGCGCATTTGTTCAGCAGCCGCACGTTTAGCGCCATCCTTTACAGAGTGGGCATGCAAAACGCTGGCACCTTCTCGTTGTCCAGCATCTACTATGCGAACGTAAGCCACCAGTTGGGTACGACAGAGCTCTATAGTTGAAAAAGAATTTCCAGGAGTTGAAAAAGCGGGTCTATCTTTTTCTGCTAGCCGCCTTTCGTCCTCTCCCTAGTTCTTAAACCAGTAGTGATCACACTCACATTGTGTCTCAGATCACATTATCTCAGATAGGGTATCGGATTATGTGTCAATGAAATTCCGATATATCATTTAACTCGACACGACAATAGGTATCCATGTCTCGTTATGTTCCTCGCGTTATTTGATATGTACACCAGTAATAAATATGTGTTGATGTGCATTGTGAAATAATTAAATAGCACGTATTAACATCAGCAGCAGTTTTTAACAGGCGTTCTCATATTTCTCATTTCAGAGAGTTGCTTCGCCCGTTGGGTTTCGGCGCGACACCGTTGTTGACATCACAAACTGCGCACACTAACATATTCCGACGATACCTTTCGAAGAGAAGAAGATGTTCGAGATAAGCGATATGCAGAAGATCGGCGTGGGCCTGTCGGGTTTGGGTGTGACCTTTATCGTACTCGGCATGCTGCTGTTGTTCGACAAGGGTCTGCTCGCCTTGGGCAACATAATGTTTGTGACTGGCCTTACGCTCGTCGTAGGCGTCCAGCGGACTCTATCGTTCTTCTTCCAGCGACACAAGATTCGCTCGACAAGCTGCTTTTTCGGTGGGATCTTTGTCGTTTTACTCGGCTGGCCACTGATCGGGATGTGTCTCGAATTATACGGATTTGTTTTGCTATTCTCTGGGTTCTTCCCCGTTGTTGTCAACTTCCTCCGGCGAATACCGCTGCTTGGCAACATATTGAACCTGCCAATAATTAGCACAATTGTTGACAAGCTCGGCGGCAATCAGGGCAAATCAATTGTATAGGAATCAAGAGAGAGCCGAACAATAATGAATCGATTCGTTTTCCGGTGCGCGCACGGGCTTCGCCCAGGCCCAACAGCTGTCTATGCTTATTGTTCGCAAGGGTTTCTGGCCACTCATCCATCGTTTATGTCGTCGCTGATTCCATTTCGCAAGGGGAGTTGTCAAAAACAGGAACATCGTATGGCTTGACACGTGCATCATACGAAGCGATCGATTCCAACCACCGACTAATAACATCCGAGAGACTTTAAGATGTGAATGAATGTCATTCTCTTCACACCCGGGGTTATCATCGACTGTATGACAATCTTTGTGGCGTGGAGATTAGGGAAGATAAGGTGTAAGTTGTCTCTGCTGCCATGCGGAGGCCACCGGAAGTCGTGCGCGTTCTCGCTCTGGTTAAAGTCGATATGTTATGAATTCAGTCCTCTGTTGTTGTACATATTCATACAAAGAAATAGGTAGCTATCGGCTCCCGTGTGGGCGTGGAGCACAGTTGACGCGATGGACATGAGAACGGTATGTCACGAGGTGAATTGCAACAAGAAAGAATGATATATGACAGTATATATATATATATATATTATATATATATATATATATATATATATATTACACAGGAACCGAGGAGTAGTTCCTCTTGCGTCGAAACGTGGAGTACATTTTGCAATGTGTGCGTGTGTGAAGATCGATGAACGAATGTGTAGATAATAAATACATGAAAATAAATAAAGACATCGGGGGCAGAAAAAGTGGGCAGAGCGTTACTCAGTGAAACCAGGTAGCTGTCCGGGAATTGAACAGGCACAAGAGCAGTTCTAAATGGAGACAAGGAAAGATTCGATTCGAGGTGTAATGGCAACGACAACGATGTCGACGTGTACTTGCATCTGTTGTAAATGTCCATGTTGTTGTTGTTTTTTTGTAAATTTCAATGCTTATTAATAAATAAAGGTTGGTTAAAAGGCAAAGTGAAGTTGAACAAGCCAGAAGAAATATAACTAGATATATATATATATATATATAAATAGATATATATATATATATGGGAGTGAACTGAGTCGTTAAGTTTCGATGAAAACTTTGCGACTGTTGATACGAGACTCACTAGGTGGAAGGGGTTCGGGGTGTAGAACCTTTTCTACATCGTCCACTCTGTGACCGAGCACAACGAGGAGCACAATGGAGACCGACAAGCAGCCCAACAATCGAGTACTCAGCTACCGAAGTCGAGATATGCTGAGGACAAGAATAAAATAATAATAACAATGATCATGACGATAAGAATACTGACACCGAAGCTGTTATTACTTTTAACATTTACATTTAGATTATTTTTTAATTAGTAGAAAGTATAACATAAGTGCACTGTATAATAATTAATAAATTTCTTATATATTGAACATAAACAACTATAGACCTTCTACCTGAGTGTCGTTTTTTTTTCGTCGCCCTCTGTGGAGTATATGTAAGCGTGTGTCTGACGTCAACTAACCATTGCTATGTGAGTAGCAGTCGGAGTCCCAGCGTATCGATTGTAATTGTATGTTGGGTTTCAGTCGGACGCGTCTCTCTAAGTAATCGATGTAAACTTTTTTTCCACTGATAGTTATCACAGATTCTACACATTAATTCATAGAGACAATAATATATGCTCTGTAAGAATAGATAAAATTAAAATAGCGGAATAATACACTTCGAAACCAAATAACAATTTTTGCTCATGAAATAAGGGAAATCTAATGCGTTTATAATAAATAGCCATGATCAGTAGAAAAATGAAGAAAACTCGAAGCAAGAAGAATCTATGAAAATCTATTGAAACGTGCGCAAAAGAATATTAAAAATATGCCCAAACAAACAGACATAAAAGGGCTCGCGATAGCAGAGAAACTTGAACGACGGAAAGAACGAGGGTTTCAGGAGTGAATGTGTGAGGTTTTCTCTCCTTTTTGAGTTTGCGCTCGATGGAAGCGGTTTGAAGACATCAAAATATTCGAAGCTTTCACCTCTGTTTAAAACGTCTGGACCACGTAAAATTGGGCTCAGTTTGTTTCATATGCCAAGGCAATACAGAAGAGTGCAATACTTCGACTGAATCAGACGCAGGAGCCTTTTGTTAATGGCTTCGATTTCTAATGCTGGAGCGAGCATGTTGAACGGTCAATTTATGTTGTCGAATTTTGTCAGCAAGTCGCTATTTTGCCTCTCTTTGTTCTGTAAAAGCTGTGCAGCCATTACAATTTACTCCACGTCAGCCTTGGTGTAAAATGCAAATTAAAGATGATTGTCTAACCAGCCCGTTCGAAAGCTGTATTATTCAATTCTCTGCCCGTATATATTTGTTTTTGACATAGAGCAATCTAGACATCTGTTATAGACATAGCGCACATGTAATAATGATAACTGATTTTTTCATGTTCGTGTTATAATATGTACTGCGATATATTATACCTCACGGTCTTGGCTACTGTACTATAAATTCTCTATTTGTTATAGGAGACACTGAAGGCAGAATATGTCTTGGACCCTTTCTGAATTATATATATATATATGTATATACAGCCCTGGCCCCAATGTTCTCTAAGGGGTCTAGTATAGGTTGGTCTACGCCCCCGGAGACAAGCGCGCAATGTCCTTCCTTCTGCAAGTGCATTTCCCTCGTTGTGAAAATATCAATCCCATCGCCTCCTCTGGGACCATGACGGCCTTGACCTGACATTCTGTCCCCCACTGCGTCACTAATTATTGTATATATTAAGGCAGACAAATCGCGTCGCAGATATATATGTAAAATCTGGAACCTAAACTTAGTTAACTTAACAATCAACTTTAACTATTTTGCGAATTCCGTACGGCGCTAAGATAATATAAGGCAAATTCGAGTGAAGTTTGATATAAGTGCTTGTTCCCAAACCCCGTTTGTGAGAATAACGACCAACAGAACAGAATTTCATATTCTATGTCCTATCTCTGTTTCAGAATGCGCCTAAACTTTTACTAAGCAGCGTTGTGGTAAGTATTAATTCGAGGTTAGTAAACTAAAGTGTCGAGAATATAGAGTATCGTCTATTGATGATGTCGGAGCCGATTCAAGCCTTATTCGTTAAAGGCTATTTTGGTTAAACGTAGCGATATCCCTACGGCATATCACTTCAGCTTATAGGTAAATAACTAAGTACAATTGTACTCCACGATTTTTGTTGATAAACTAGTCGCCTAATAAACATAAAACCAAATATTTTTTCAACAATATTTTGATCCCAAATACCTGACTTTCTTTATTTAATTATCACTCTCATGTTGAGTAGGTTTGTGTCACTTCACGGGGCTCGAACCTGCTACCTGCGGCTTCTTACAGCCCGAGAATTAGCCCACCCTCGAATTAATCTTCTAGGCCAACCTCACGAGACGAGTGGTCGATTTAGTAAGCATTTTAAGAACAAAATACTCATCTTGCTATCAACGATATTTTTTCGTGAACTCCTATCTGCGTTATGTACAGTAGTTTAAAACAGCCTTTATTTCAGAGCATGGCAGCGAATTCTCGAATTAAAGCGGAGCCCCATCGGGGTGCCGACTGCACATCTTGCGAGGCATGCCGGGCGCGCCTACAGAAGCTTGATGAGCTTGTACGTATTTGTTAAAATACCTTACACTAGACATAAACAGAGTCTACCCTTAAAATGGACGCTGTTTATTTCTAGTGTAAGGTATTTTACTATTTTCTGACTTCAAAATTGTATAACATAACTATCTGTAATTATAAACATCGCCTGCGGAACAAACCGGAAAATTACCAATATAAATCTTTACCGTGGTTGTCAACTCGAAGGAGTTCGATGGCCGCCGTGGCTCAAGTAATAATAGTGTTTGACTTCCATTTTCTGTCTATAGGAACTAAAACAGGCAGAGCTTGAGATGATGATGCAGATCTATCAGAAGAAGCTCGACTTGTCCAAGCGGCTCTTGGATGAATACCACGCAAAGGAAAAGACGTTTCTTGACAATATTGGAAAGATCTTCAATGGAGACCAAATTGTTCGCATCCTGACCGGACATTGCCAGAAGCGGCGGGGCGTAAGTCAGAAGAATTCGTGCGATTTGTACGATTTACTCGTGTTCATACGAAGTTGTTTAGGCCTTTAGAGCGAGTATGGGTGCCAAAGGGTGTCAGTCTTTGGTAGACGAAATATATGACATGGTCATGTCTCAAGCGATTATGTTCTAGCCGATTTTGAAGCTTCCCTTCATTTATTAAGAATACTTTGATGTTAGTTGACCACTAAATCATCGCTATTTTATAAGCGAGCCTCTAGGATATCTCGTCAGTGCTAGATTAATTATGTAGCTAGTTAGTTAACAAGGAATTGCTTGTTGCCGTTGTGTTTGTTCCATTCAGGGATCGAGCTGGGACGACGGAACATTGAAGAAGGCTGCAAAGCTTTACTTTCTTTGCTCGCCTCAGGGTTATCAGGAGATTCTGCACTTAAAGATGCCTCTACCTAGTAGTCATACACTTCAAAAGTAAGCAATTGATTGGCTCAATAAATATGTACAGCGGCTGCCTGTCATAAAGAGCCTATAACAGACTATAGGTGAAAATCGATTACTAGCATAATTGCGCCAATAGCTAACCGTATTACGTAAGTTATGAATCATAAGGAATATAATTCGATATATATGCATTTATGCTGTATGACCTTATCATTTGTTATGTCCGTTCGTTTCTTATGGGACATAAAGTGTGATCCAGAAAGGTCGCCCTCAACCGTTAAGCCCGAAGACGTCAGTGTTCGATCCTTTCGCAAGCACCAGCGATCTGAGTTCGTCTATCGCTCTGGTTCGCCGTGGGATTGTGCAGCAAGGCCGACAGAAGGACTCCACCCATATTGGCAGCAGCAGTAATCCTCCACAGCAGCTACAAACGATACAGCCGCAGCAAGCGCTGAGTCAACAACCCACACTGCAACAGCAACAGTTGCACCAGCAACAACAGCAACCGCCGCAAGCACAAGTGATCTCGTTAGGTGACAGTCCGCCAACACAGCTGCAAATGTCAACCACTGGAATGGCAGCGTCCCCTTCTGTGCTTTCCATATCGGCCCTTCCTGCATCTCATATCTCTCTCGGATCCATTGGCACGGCGGTATCTGCAGGTGTCGTTTGCTCCGAATCTTCTCCAATTTCGTACGTCGTCCTATTTATGACTTTTGTAGAAGGAAAGAAACTTTTTCTGAATTTTCTTTATTCATTTTTTCTCATCTCTCTCTCTCTCTCACCTCTCTCTCTCTATTTCTCTCTCTCTATCTCTCGCGCGAAACCAATACATGCATATGTAATAGATATGTGGTCGAAAATCATGTGATTCCTCTCTGATGGACAAGTGATTAGAATTGCTTATTATTAATAATCCCTCCGCAAAAGTTAGACAAATATTAACCTTCGATTAAGAATTGCTTCTTCTAACTGCCCACTCAACCATATCTGGATAACTAACTATTCTATTCACTCAGTAGCGAAGACACAATGGAATCATACATTTGATTCGTTCCAGCTAAAGTTGATGGGCCTGATATCGTATATATAATTAGTCTTCATATTTCGATGGGCATAATTACCGATGAATTAGCTTGAAGTAAATCGGTTTCTGCTGTTTTTTTTCCCTTTTCGTGAAAATCTGGTCTGCGCCGCGTATAGGAAAATGGTTCCTCGTAGCGTTTTTGCCTCAAGGATGTCGAGCCTCGACATACCGGAGGATATTGCAAATTTGGTTGCTGAATCTGAGGTCCACAACAAAAGTTGTGGAACTTCTTCCGTAGCAGAAAATGACAGGCTGCATGACCAGGAAATCCTGGACGGAGTTCCGGGCCCCGACCCCCAACTCGTTTGTCCCGAAGGCGAGGTCGAGTCGCCACCACCCGAATCACAGGTATTTTGAATTCCTGTCAATAATGAATCAAGGATGGGCAGAGACATAAATGGCAGGAATACCTCTCGTACTTGGAAGAGCATGTTTCCCATTACACTGATGATTAGCAACAGGTTTTCTGGTCTTATAATGTACTGCATCTGAATCGTGTCTGTCTAAGACAATGTGTATCTTTGTATGGAAATAGCACATGCATGCTGAATAATTAGTTTGACATGTCAACGATTTTAGGTGAACAATGCTGGCTCCCCTTCAAAAGAGATGTCAGTTGAACGAGCCGTAGGAGCCTGTGTGCGTGCGTTAGTCGATCAAGTAGCACGGCCCCCACAAACTTCGACAGTTAGGCCTCGTGCGCCATATGTCTCGATTTTGAGAAATCCAAACGTGAGTAGCGTCACCTCAAACCAAAATAAAAACTCCGGCGGTGGGGAATCCAGTCCGATTGCGTAGTATCAACAAGAAAATTGGTTCTCAACTGCCGTACCGCAAAAATTATGCGGTTACAATCGATTTTTATCGACTAGCGCCCCTTGTTGTCTAAACGACGACTCATACCGTTGTTTAGAATATTGAAATTATAAAAAATCTTTAAATGATACCTTAAAAACGTTAGATAATTTTTTGACGCAACACTACCTAAAACCATTGATTTACGACTCTCTTCTATCGGCAGGACCCAAATGCCCCAGCCAAATACAACCTCGTGGTACCTCGTCACCTTCTACGACCCGGACAACGGATAGTGCTGAAGGCTGGTGCGGGAGGCGCCAAATCGTCAGCGCCTACGGTCCAAATCATTGAGCCATTTCGAAACGCGATGACCGGGGGGATATTGCCGACGTCCACCGGGGCGGTCGGTGTACGACAGCTGGCCCTTACAAATCCGCTAACTCTGGGGGGGCAGATTGTCAACATTAACAAAAGGTAACGTGCGCACTTAAAAACGTATGATTTTAATACCTAATTACTTTAGTCTGTCAGTCGTTGCGAGCTCATCAGTAATGCAACCTAGTTGACCAACACGGTGTTTGATCAAGTGGATCGTAAATTATTTTTTTCTGCATAAGGTCAACAAACAAAGGCTATTTTCACTATTGATTCACTTGATTTTCATGAAGCTTTTTTTTATTGAAAACTCATCTGTCAAAGATTGATTCTCATTTTTCATTGCTGACTAAACGCCTTGGGTGGGCGATCCACACAAAGGCTCCAACCCTTTTAAAAACCGGAGAGACAACGATCTCTAATTTATTTATTCAGGTTTATATATATATATATATATATATATAGCTGAGGCCTGTCAGATAGGGGAACAGCTGAGGGTCAGCTCGAAAAAACAGTATATATATTAGGACATACACTTCAAAATTTCGCGCCTTTCGAATGGCGCACAATCCGAACTACGCGATAGAATGCGTTCATTTTTGGCGTGGGTACGCGGCGTGAACATGGCTTCCTTTCGAACACTGAGTGGTTTCGATACGATCAGAAAGATTGACGCTGCAGCAAAAAGTTCAAATTCCCCCAAAAATCAACGGGAAAACATCAAGTTTTTGTTTCTCCAAGGACACCCTCCACCTGAAATCCATTGACAATTAGTGAAGGCGTACGGTAGGTCTGCCTTATGCCTGCGCATGGTGCAAATTTGGTGCAAGCGATTTAACAGTGAAGATATGGACACCGATGACCATCGAGGTGGGGACCACAAATCAGGTGCGGCAAGGGACGAACGGATTGAAAGAATCAAGGCAGCTTTTGAGCAAACTAGAGCTTGGTCCACGGGGTCTTTGTCGGCTGAAACTTTGATTCTTCGGACGACGTGTTATAAAATTATCACCAATATACTGAAGAAGAAGAAAACCAATGAAAAATGGGTTCCCCATAAACTGAGTGCTGACCAAATGAAAATGCGTGTGGAGTGTTCGACATTAGATTTGAAGACTTATACGCAACAAACCAGTCGCTTAGAGCACACCGTGTCGATAGACGAGACATGGGTTAGCCTGGCTAGACCCCCTGAGAAGGACCAAGCAAAACAGTGGCTCCAACAAGGTGAAGTGGCGGCGTCTGTGGCAGTGCCAGATAGATTCGGACGAAAGGTGTTGATGATACTCGCTCTGGATATCAAGGGTGTTTGCTATTATGAAATATTGGCGGCAAACGAAAAACTCAATGCTCCCCGATATCTCGGCTTCTTGAAAGGATTGATGAACAAATGGCGTGGGGATCGACAGCACCGAGTGTGGGTACTCGACGACAACGCAAAACCTCACCGCACTGCTGAAATTACGGCCTGGATGGAGGGGAACAATATTGAGCGATGGCATCAACCCCCATATTCTCCTGATTTAAGCCCGTGTGATTATGGTTGTTTCCATGCATTAATAGGTGGGGTTCCATATGCAACCGTCGAGTTACTCGCAAAAGCAATAGATAACGAAATTATATATGGAAATGCAAATGGTAAATATTTGGCTATTTCAAAACTCTCAGAGCGCTGGAATCGGCGTGTCAATAAAGCTGGAGAGTACCTCTAACTCATACCAAAAAATCTTTGTTCTACCTCATTTAGTTCAAAAGTTATTGTCATTTAAAGAGGCGAAATTTTGAAGTGTATGCCCTAATATATATATCTTTTGAGGTCTGCACCTGTTCTGTGCAAATGCCAACAGGTTCAATGGTCTCGCCTGCATCTGTGTTTATCTCTGGTGCAATTTCTGTACGTGTGTATTATAACAGCATGTTAGTGGAGCTCAGTTGGCTCATATCTAAATGACAATGTGTGTGTAACAGGCCTGTGATGTCTCCTGCGCAAACGATCGTTTTGAGGCCGCAAATTTCTGGGCAACCAAATCAAGGAAACATAATTCAAGGACAGCCTCATATCATCGAAATAGCCGGTAGCAGTATCGGGGATCTCGTGCCGTCGTCATCCGTAGCGAAGAGACCACGCCTTGGTGACTAGTAATAAAATAGAACACAATTTCATACGTGAATTACCAAGGTGTCGTGTAGTCCTTGTTGTGTAAGAGTACATACATGCATATATACATTATATTAAATTGTATAAAAACATGTTTGCCGAATAGTCCTTGTAGTATTCAGCTAATACAGTTGCTTGACTCATGTTGTTATCAAAAAAAGAAAACGACATATCTATTTTCGATAGTGATTTCATTATTGTCATATATGAGACCAACTGATGGAATAACGATTACAAATGCTATGCTAGTCCCAACACAAAGTGGTCAGGTTCAATATATATATATATATATGGACGGACCATACACGAGTTAGCCTGTTATACATAGGTGGATGTTTTTCGATTAGACGTTGACCTAAAATCGAAATCAATTGAAATATAGCTATTTGGATTGCGCAAATGCCGTAAATATAATTGCCAAGCCAACCCAACTGCGCCGATACTATAGGACATATTGATTATTATTATTATTTTAATTATCATGAAATAATTGGAGTCTGATGTATATACGATTCAACGCGGGTGAGAAGAACAACACGATGAGCGAGCTTGGCCTGAATCGCAATGTTAACTTATCATATATCGTTCAACAATTGTATTATTAGATCGTACACGATATATATATATATATATATATATATATATATATATACGTTTGCCATTGTCTATATGTCACTATTTGCGTTATTTATTGTGTGCTTACCGTTAGCAAAACGATGTCCATTGTAAACGGGTGCCATATTACCAAAATAAATCATGCGAGGGTTCAGTAAAAAGTGAATATTCACGAGTGTACTTTCCAATATTGCGATTTACCGTACCTTTAGCGATTCAATTTAGTATTTTGTACCACTAGCTTATCCAGGGTGCATTTCAGTGATCAATTGTTGTCTAAATCGTGTAGCTACAGGTTAGCATTCTATTAGGGTGTCCGGTTCAAATTGTCCTCCCTTTAAGTGCCAATAACTTTGAACTAAATGAGTTAGAAGAAAGATATTTTGGTTAGAGGTACTCTCCAGCTTTATTGACACACCGATTCCATTCGCTCTGGTAGTTTTGAGATAGTCAAATATTTACCATTTGCATTTCCATTTATAATTTCCTTATTTATTGCCTCTTTGAGTAAGCCGACGGTTGCATATGGAACCCCACCTATTGCCCTCTTTAATGCATGGAAACAACCATAATCACATGTGCTTAAATCAGGAGAATATGGGGGTTGAAGCCATCGCTCCATGTTGTTCCCCTCCATGGCCGTAATTTCAGCAGTGCGGTGAGGTCTTGCATTGTCGTCAAGTAACCACACTCGGTGCTGTCGATCCCCACGCCACTTGTTCATCAATCCCTTCAAGAAGTCGAGATATCGGCGAGCATTGAGTTTTTCGTTTGCTGCTAATATTTCGTAATAGCAAACACCCTTGAAATCCAGGGCGAGTATCATCAACACCTCTCTTCCGAATCTATCTGGCACTGCCACAGATGTTGCCGCTTCACCTTGTCGGAGCCAATGTTTTGCTTGGTCCTTCTCAGGAGGTCTATGCAGGCTAACTCATGTCTCGTCTATCGACACGGTGTGCTCAAAGCGACTGGTTTGTTGCGTATAAGCCGTCAAATTAAATGTCGAACACTCCACACGCATTCTCATCCGCTCAGCACTCAGTGTATGGGGAACCCATTTTGCATTGATTTTCTTCTTCTTCAGTATATTGGTGATAATTCTATAACACGTGGTCCGAGGAATTTTTCCAATTTCAGCCGACAAAGACTCCATAGACCAAGCTCTAGTTTGCTCAAAAGCTGCCTTGATTCTGTCAATCCGTTCGTCCCTTGTCGCGCCCTTTTGGTCCTCGCTCGTATCGAAACCCCTCAGTGAAAGGAGTGGTTTCGATCCGATCAGAAAGATGGATACTGCAGTGGTTCGAAAGGAAGCCACGGTCCTGCCGCGTGCCCACGCCAAAAATGAACGCATTGTGTCGCGTAATTCGGATTGTGCGCCATTCGAATGGCGGGACAGTTTGAACCGGACACTCTATTAACAGCTATGATAACCGGTATTACCATGTGTTCTCGGCTGGCCCACGCCATGAAGGTCTCCTTCTGTCGTGCATCGCCTAATCTCAGTCTTTGTATTGTAGCTTTCGGACTTATTCTTGCTTGGCTTTGTAGTCCTGCGCGTTAACCATTTATTGCGCAGGTTTTCATATTTCAAAAGCTTTCTGTTTTTCTTTGCGCGTGAGTTTAGTCCCGCTTAGCTCTTTGCTCGATATGAAGCTACAGTCATGCTACACATCATGTTTGGGATCCTCTTGGTCACCATTGAAGTCCTGCCGGCAAATCGTCTCGTGTCTCACCTGAAACTTTAATTGTCTGGACGTTCCATATCCAGCTCGTAAGTTCTGATGGATCCACATAGATACAGTCAAATTACATTTTGTCTCTGACCGTGCCGGACCGAGCGGTCTCTGATATAATACCAATTCCGTGTTCGGTATTTTAGTAAGCATAAATGTCACGTAATTATATTCATTTTAATCGAAACAACTGCAGATCAAATAGATCGAATTTACCATTCTAGATACACACAGATTGCTAATCACTTGTTATGTAGCAGTACGTAGTGCCACCTAATATCAAGTACAACTGATTTGCTTTGTGAATAAATTGCAAATTTGAGCATCAATATTTGACTCGTGGTTCCCTTATACCGAAGAAAATGGCCCCAATGGCGCCTTGCAATCGGAGGAGACACGTTGGTGCGCCGGTTCGACGCCCACCGTTGGCGAGAATGGCCCGACTCGGTGTGTGTAAATACGCATGCATTCATTCAGAGCTACTCTCTCGGCGCGTGCCACTGAAGAGTAACTTCGAGATCTCGTGCGAAAGCTGCTCATTTGCTTCTGATACTGCCTGGTGTGAGCAATCAACAGAATCGGAATAACATATTCATTCGATCGATCGTTGTCGTGTTTGCGTGACCATGAAGAATCAGGATCCCACGAAGCCTTTGTATATACTGTACGGGACACCGGTGCCAAATGTTCATTCCCTTGATTGGGATAAGATTCTCGATAAATTTGTGAGTATAACGTGAGCATTTTATACGATAATATACAAGGAACTTATGTTGGAGCAATTACGAAACTTATAAAAGGACCAAAATTCAACCGGAATTACGGTGTATGTTATTCAATTGCGATCGCCTACTACCAGTGGCTTCTGGATTTAACTAATCCTAATATGTTTTCATTGACTCTGCGCTCCCGTAGAATACGTATATATAAATAAATATAATTCGTCTACATATGAAGAAATTCCTTGGCGAGAAAAAAATTCACCTCAAAACAAACGCTGACCTATCGAACATCAACGCGTGTTATAGTTCACAATTCGTGCGTAGTAGAATTCACCGCTTGTGCGAAACAGAAAATTTGCAGCTTGTTTTGAAAGGTCATTCACCGAACTCACGTTCTTCCATGAATTGTCGTATGATGCTTGAGCTATTATTAATCATAGTATTTAATACGAGTAAGAGCAACCTCTGGCTCAAATGTTGACCTTTTGTAAGCTAAAATTGAGGCTGTCAGGGTAGAAAGCAGACGTGTTTGTTTTCAATGTCATCGAATATCTTATAAATGAAGGTTTATAGCTTATACAAAGTATTATTATCTCTTTAATTAAGTATTAACTTAATAATTTTAGCTCGTGTTAAATCATGTTTGGTGCAATTCACGTTCTATTTTTGTCTCTGGTTTTCAGCCCCGGCCTTCCGTAGGACGAGGTACAACGAGGGTATGTATCGCATAATTGTGAATTCCACTTCTAAAACACTATCTCTAAATATAGAATTAAGTTCTGGTTATGTAACGTGCATTTCATTATAGCGTAAATTGTTCGTTTAATTGTTTTAGTTCTCAATCTCGAGCATAATTGAATACCGGAGTTCATAGTTATTTGCAGTATGAAGGTCTGAGCAGTGTCGAAAGCAGTTGCACGATGCACGTTAACTGTTGGCTGTGAGTCTGCCCAAAAAATTTACTTTACCGAGTAGCAAGTGAAAATACTAGCCACAGTCATAACATGATCTACAAAGTGGTGGCGATTAACAACAAATAAACTATTAAATAAAACGAACAACAACTGAACTACAAATAACAACAGTGCATATGACACTTCCTAGATCCATTTATTTGAATAAATTCGAATGAAGGTTTTGTAAGGCTTCTCGTTCCGAACTACTTGCATATGTGGTTCAATTGGTTCGCTTGTTGTTACATTTCCTGCTGCAATTGAAGTAAACCTGTATGATTAACCGAATCTCATTTGTCTCGTTTATGTTCACTTTTTCAAACTGGATAGAGATCACTTGCGAGCTCGAAGTTCAATGTTCCATGTGAGAATCAGCTGGACGCGTTTGATCCTTCGAAGTTTATTTTGCCTGAGCAACCAGTGCCGGGGCAATTCGATGATGCCCCGGATAGAAGGAGATACCGCGATGTGAAGCCAGGCAACAGTCGTGTATCACAGAGGTTTGTGTTTTATAGAACTATCATTGCGATATGTAAGATGATTTCGACTAATGGTTGAATGTGTACTTCCCCGGCGGTATCTACCAACCTTTGCCCCCACATATATATATATATATGAGGTTGACCAAAGTTGTGTTATAGTTGTCGATTTTTTATTTCCAGATTGCACCGGAGAGTAATTTTACTTTCCTTAATGATCAATATAGTTCTCACTTAGAGTTAAATTTTTTTACCAAAATAGTTCGTCATCAATCTGAACAAGTGGTAGTGAAGAAGAGGATGATCGGGGGAATCCGAAGAGTTAAGCTCATCCAATCTTAAATGTATCTCGTTAATTTTTTAAGCTGGTCGTCCTGAAAAAATCGATGCAGCCTTTCGCACAGCCTTATATATATATATATATATATATATATGAGGGTAAAGTCTATAGTTTTATATATAATGTGTATATAGAGTCCAAATAACTTAATTATTGTTCTCTGTTTAACGTGTTCAGCGTCATCTGCCCTGTGGATTCGCAAGAGGTGAACCAGGTGGATCCCGGTGAAGAAGCTGATGACAGCGCTAGCGATAGCAGCGATTCAGACTCGAAGATGGCTCATGTAGCTCACAGGAAACTTCGTAAAATGTCTCTCGCTTCGGGGTCCGAGGTGTGATATTGCACGAAAGCGTCACTAATGCTCACTACGAGGCGTCGTTCGCGTTGTGTATTTTTGTTATTTTCCTATTTATTGGATCACCCTGGCACGAAAGGCTCTGCCATTAGTGATGGTAACGAGTCGGTGTGAGCATTAGCACCAGTATGCAAATTGTTATGGGTGAACTCACTT
This sequence comes from Stratiolaelaps scimitus, assembly GCA_019614645.1. Lineage (NCBI taxonomy): Eukaryota > Metazoa > Arthropoda > Arachnida > Mesostigmata > Laelapidae > Stratiolaelaps > Stratiolaelaps scimitus. Next base: position 303,619 of record JABWDB010000077.1, read on the forward strand.
GGTGGGTAAATGTACTTACATTATTGTTACGAGATTGTATAAATTCGAATCCTGTTATTACATGGAACCGAAAGCGGATAGTATCTGATATGTGTGATTCTAGGGTTGTTTCTCCGACGCCGGCCAAGTCTGGGCTTTGGCGTTAGCTCAGATCTCAACAACCCACAATGGATACGAAGCCAAGGATGGTGATGCGCATTGAGGCAAACTATCTACCATCTTTTTCTAAGCAAGAGTGATTTATTGATAGATATTTTGTCACTGAATTGAGTGTGTAATATTGTTGTCATGTCTATAGGAATGGAAGATAGTTTTTATGGTTGGAGGTGGGCAAAGTTGTCGTTGTGAACGTTGAAACAATAAATTACTATAGATACTCCATAAACAGTTGTTTTTGTGTTCTGTTTGTATTTTTGCCAGTCGAAGTTAGCAAGTCAAAAACACCCTTTATTTATGTCAAAAGGGAGCGGCTTGAACTGTCGTTGTCTGGCTTTTGCATACAGGGTTCGCCGCACAAGCCTTTGCGCCAACTTGGTGCTTATGGTTTGAATATGGTGGTAATGTAATGCTTTGCACATATGCAACTTTAGTAATTCGATATTCGTCTTAAAATATTTTTAATCCCGTCTTAACACGTGTTTTTGGGATTTCATCTTAATCCCTCCGCACCTTCACTTAATGTGAACAAGATGTCATAACATTTTAGCAGATTATTAAGAAGGATTATATAGGCCCGAGTTAGAGGTAAATAAGAACTAATTCCTAACTACTGTATGTTGGAATAAATTATAATATAACGGTAAATACGTTTACTCCAGTTACCTTGGTTGACATCAGGGCGAGAAGATGCTCATATAAATTTGATAATAGGCAGATAATTGCTGCCCGCACCAAATCTTCTAAAGAAAATACACAATTTTCACGTAAGGTAAGCTTTGCTGATCACTGGGTAGAGCCAACGGCACGAAAGGGTTGTCACATCTAAGGCATGTGATCCAGCGTATGGGGGAAGTGAGGTAAAGGTTTATTCGTTTATGAAAGAAACTGCAATTTCTACAATGCTTAAGTCTCCTTATATGTCACGTCTCGGGACTCGAACCTGTGGTCTCCGGCTTTTTACAGCCAGGGACGTAGCCGTCCCGCCCACCGCGGTGACGAAAGCCGAAGCAATGAAAACAATTTTCCTCTAAAAGGGTACTGCGGGACGCAAACATTGTCGTAGTTAGAGCCGGTTGACGGTGTCGTTCTATCCTAAGGATTGCGACGAACTTCTTGCAATCGGCATTTGACTTGCTGACAAATTTCCTGTATACGATGAGGTCAATTTGCCTGCACAAACTCGTAGACTGAGTTGAAATCTGCTTGAACGTTTCCCGAAATGTCCTCGGGGGTGAATTGCCTCTTGGTACTAAATTTCTAATTTTCCTTAAAAAGTTTCGCGTTCGAGTGGACGGCCACTATTCAAATACTCCACTTGCAATTTCAGAGCGTGCGCAGTGAACGCGTCCTCATTCATGATCCTACTGACTTTTGCTCAACTGTGCCGCGCTGTTTCTTCTGGACATCGTTACGTGGGGAAGGCTGAAAGTATTGGAAACCGAAATAGTGCTTCACGACGCCAGCTAACGACAATCCCGTGATTCGACCCAATCTAAGGAATAGTTGGAACAGTAACCAATGCCGCATTACAAGGATACGGAGTGTGAACTTAGGTTTAAAGCCGGCCGACGTCTGCTCAGAACTGCCAGCTGCCCCTGAAATTACCATTTGGAGTCGACTGTTGACTGAAAAAAAACTGGATCACCTAGAGGAAGAAACCAGAACGTATCCACAATAAGCAACTACATAGTTAGATGCGAATAGGGTTGACGGGAAAAAGGTTAAGTAAGCCATTTTTGTTAACCCCTATATTCCAAGCTGACCAATGTACGAGCACGCCCAATTCTATGATTTCTACCAAACGTGGTTGGCAGTGCAAGGACCGCCAAGGATCTATCACGTGACAGGGAAATGTTATATTGCATTACAACGAGAACTGTTGGTAGGAGAAATCCACGCCTCACTGAGACCACGTCGAGATTTGAACCTGCGATATCCCAGTTGTGTCACCTGACGCATAATGTAGACACGTAACTAATTTTAGTTGAAATCCTAAGGCAGAGAATAAGCAAAGGTGGCCCCGACAGGTCCTCACTGTAATACCTAAAGGTTAAGAGCTGAGGCCTTTGTCGTGGAGGAGGGAATCCTTTTACGGACGTTGTGTCGGACTCGAGGCAGGTTCTTTTCTAAAACCCGCCCCCCTACCAGGTGGCCTGATGGTAAGCCGCCTTCGGCGGCTCAGATCTTATGTCCGCCGAGACTAAACCCCAGGAGGGTCCCGTGAAAAGACCCTCCCTCACCTCCACGTTTCTCTCCCCGGGCCCGGTATTGTGGGAATATTACTTCGGAACCCGGGTCAAGGAGCTCTCTCTACCCATCTACTTGGTCGGCCTGGTCGTCGTCATCCCCGACCCCCGCCGTTCGTCGTCGTCGAAGCCATCTCGGCGCATCTCCAAAACGAGCCCTGCGGGCCTCTTCGAGCCTGGTTTTCTCGGCCATCGTCTCGTCGAAGAAACGGCAGGTTTCCCGCCATCCCTCCGCCGAGGTCATCATTTGGTCCACCATCTCCTCAATGGTCTGCCGGCCGGTAACGGCGGCCCCTCCCGCATCTCTGACTCCTCGGAGGGCCGGGCATCGCAGAACAGTGTGTTCCACGTCGTCGTCCTCCCCCGAGTCGCATAGCACGCAGGTGGCAGCTAGTTCGATACCCTCGGCCTCGGCTTTGGCCTTGTAGATCCTTGTTATGAACGTCTGGAACTGGCCGTGGCCAGTCAGCACCTGAGAGGTCCCGTAGGACAGCTCGCCGTGATCGCACTGGTACCATCTCTTCAGGTCCGGTATCAGCTGTTTGGTCCAACGGCCCCGGGTTGGTCTCCCAGAGTTGACTGCCTGCCATTCATCCTGCCATAATGCCATGGTTTTGTTCCTTGCATGCGTCAGGTCAAGGGTGGGGTCGCGCCATCGCTCGGCACGCTCGCTGGCCAGTAAGTCCCATGGCAGCATCCTCGACAGGGCCAAGAGGGCTTCTGTGGACACCGTTCGATAGGCCCGGGAAATCCCAATGGCCACCGGTCGCTGTGCCGCCCGTAACGTCTCTCTCGCCTTTTGCGTCCTCAGCCCCATATCGGCCCACACTGGTGCTCCGTAGAGCGCTGTGGACTCCGCAACGCTGGCCAGAAGCCGCCGTTTCTCTTCCGAGCAGCCTCCGATTCGTGGCAGCAGGCGGGCGAGACTCGCCCCTACTTTGGCCGCTTTCTTAGCCACGTACTCGATGTGAGCTTTGCCTGTCAGGCCCTTATCGAGAACCACCCCGAGGTATTTCACCTTCTTCCCGAGCTCAACTGGGTGTCCGTCGAGATTAATTTCTACGCTCTTGGTCTTTCTGCGGCCTGTTAGGTACAGCGCCTCCGTCTTGTGCGGTGCCAGGCTGAGAGAGTGGTTTTTCATCCATGCTGACACCTGCGCCAAGGCTTCATTGGCGGCATACGTAATTGCCTCTGCGTCTCGTGCCGTTACGATGAGCGCTAGGTCATCCGCGTAGGCGACCATTTCCACTCCCGGTGGGAGGTCAGGCAGCTCCAGTACCCCGTCGTAGGCTAGATTCCACAGGATCGGACCCAGAACCGACCCCTGTGGGACCCCAGCAGTGACCTCGTACTCGTCCCCCCCTGCCGACAGCCGTCTTTCCGAAAGGTAGGACGAGACTACCCGGCGCAGGTAGGGGGATATCCCTTTCCGTTCCATTGCTTCAAGGGCCGCCTTCCACGACATCGAGTTAAAAGCATTCTTGACGTCGAGCAATATAAGGAGAACCAAGTCCCTGGTTTTCCGGGTCCTCCTATTCTCCTCACTCGCCCGCTGAAGTATCCTCTCGATCGCTCGTAGGGTTGACTTTCCTTTTCGGAAGCCGTGTTGTGCTTCGGACAGCGCCCCTTTTTCGTCAATTTCCTGGTTCAGCCGGGCCACGATGATACTTTCTAGCAGTTTACCGATGGTATCCAGGAGGCAGATGGGGCGGTACGCCCCGCCCCCTCCCTTCGGGATGAGCACCAGGTTTGCCATCTTCCACACGCTTGGGAAGAGACCCGTGCGTAACAGCCTTGTCGTTAACCCTTGGATTAATCGAGGCCAGCGTTTGGCCAGCGCTCGAACTGCTTCCGGGGGGACGCCGTCCGGCCCGGGAGCCTTGCCCGGGGACAGGCGTTCGTGGGCCGTTTCCAGTTCTTCCAGCGTGACTGGGGGGATTTCTTCCTCGTCCTCCTCGCCACTTTGCGCTCCGATCCTGACCCGGGCCACCTCCTCGTCCGCACCCCGCCATGGGTGAGTGGGAAACAGAATGCGAACCTGCTCCGCCATCACATCGGGCGGGAGTTTCGGGGTGGGTGCCCTGATCTTGCCGCGCACGATCCTGTATGGGAGCCCCCATAAGTCCTCTTCCACGTCCTCTATCAGCTTCTTCCAAGCCGCCTTCTTGCTTGTTCGTATAAGCTTTTGTAGTGCCTCGCGGTCCGCCTTGTAGGCTTCCCATTGTGGTCTCGTCAATTCGTCGATGTCCAGCTGCTCGCCCTGTCTGATTCTTCTGGCTAGCCAGCTCCTCTGTCGGCTGTACGCCCTACGCCGGCGGGTGCACTTAGCCCTGGCTCCCGCCACTTCTGGGTTCCACCAGTAGACGGGCCTGCGGTTTCCCCCTCCGTGTCGGTACGCTGATCGCCCTGCCTTCCTACACGCTGTCCTCAGGGCCTCGACGAGGTCCAGGGCTTCGACCGTTTCTGGTCTGAGCCCTTGGCACCTCTCGTCGATGGTCTCGATAAACCGTTTTTTGTCTAGTTTGCGCCATTGCCAGCGCTTCTGGGTTGGGGGGGGGCTCCGTCGCTTCTTCTCCACGCACCTCGAAGAGGATGTAACGGTGGTCACTTCTGTTTTCTTCCGTGCTCACTCGCCATCCTTCGATTCTTCCGAAAGCCGTTTCATTTGCCATCGTCAAATCCACGAAGGTCTCCTGCCCTGCCCGTGCGAACGTCGGCACTCGGCCATCGTTCACCACTAGCATGTAAGTTCCCGCTGCCCATTCCAAGAGGATGCGGCCCCGGGCTGTTGAGTGCGCGCTGCCCCACACCTGACTCGCCGCGTTGAAATCTCCTGTAACGATGATCGGTTTCCTACCGTCGTGTGACCGTATGCTCCCCCCTAGTTTATCGAGGAATTCTACGAACTCCTCCAGCTCCCTGTTTGGTGAGAAGTAGGCAGTGTAGAAAACGCCTACCCCATCCACTTCGACCCAACAGAAGCCGTCTCCGCCGCCTGTTCTCCTTGTCGCTTTGGTCTGGTCATGGCCGGTCCACCAAGTGGCCGCGTCCACTCGTTCGTCCAAAACGTATTCTCCTCGTGCCTCTTTTCCCTTCGCAATCCGGACGTTTGGCTCCGTTAGCAGGGAGAGGCCCACTCCCCGCTCGAGAGAGGTTCTTTCGAGCAAGTCGTGGGCATCCCTGCATCGGTTGAGGTTCACCTGTAGAACCTTAATCATCTTGAGAGTGAGAGATCCTACCACTTTCGCCGCCCTCGTTGCTTGGGCGACGGACAGTCACTCGTGGCGTGGTGAACCCATCCTTGTCTACCGTTGCCGTCTTCTTTCCCCCACGATTTGTACCCGCCGCTACTGCTGCCGCAGTCTCAGTTGTTCCGTCGGGCTGCGGCGCTTGAGCCGCCTCTGCTGCGACCTCCGAGGTGTGGTCATGACGGAGGGCCTCCCTGTTCCTTGCTTTGGCTTCTTCCCGCAGCTGTTTCAGCTTAACCGCCATTTTGGGGCATTTAGTGGAGTAGGCCGAGTGTCCCTCCACCCCGCAGGTATGGCAGTACCAGTCCGGCTTTACGCAGTGCCGGGACACGTGCCCGGTGTCTCCGCATCTGTAACAGCGCTTGCCGTCCTGCCGTTCTTCACTGCAGTCCTTCGCCTGGTGGCCTGGTTTCTGGCAGCGGTGGCATACCGGCAGCTGGTGCCATTCCTCGGTGCGTGAGGTTTGGCCGCAGATCGTTATTTTGCCTTTCGCAATGAGGCGGGCCGCCGCAGCAATTGGCAGGCCAACAAGGCATTGCCATCGTCCTCTCGATTCTCGTGGTTCTTCGGTGCGGATGGGTGTCCCCGTCGGCAGTCCCAGTTCTCTCCGAACCGTCTGCTCGATTGTTCCCCTGTCCGCAAGTGCGTAGACGTCCCTGAGGACAACCGTCTGCGTGGGCCCTACGCCCTGCTTGCAGTCAACTGTCGCCTTAGCTCCGTTCCGAATAGCGTCGGCGAAAGATTTTTTTTTTTTTTTTTCGCTTGAAATGTGCATTTGCATGCTTCATAAAGATGATTCAATGCTTCGTTAACAATTCGTCACCTCAAAAATCGTGTTTAGTGACGAGCTCAATATTATGCTTCACGATTTTGCGTGTCACCCCTGCGCAAGGATGACACGCAAAATGGTGAAGATGTCGAACACTCCACACGCATTCTCATCTGCTCAGCACTCAGTGTATGGGGAACCCATTTTGCATTGATTTTCTTCTTCTTCAGTATATTGGTGATAATTCTATAACACGTGGTCCGAGGAATTTTTCTAATTTCAGCCGACAAAGGCTCCATAGACCAAGCTCTAGTTTGCTCAAAAGCTGCCTTGATTCTGTCAATCCGTTCGTCCCTTGTCGCGCCCTTTTGGTCTCCGCTCGTATCGAAACCACTCAGTGAAAGGAGTGGTTTCGATCTGCTCAGAAAGATGGATACTGCAGTGGTTCGAAAGGAAGCCACGGTCCTGCCGCGTGCCCACGCCAAAAATGAACGCATTGTGTCGCGTAATTCGGATTGTGCGCCATTCGAATGGCGGGACAGTTTGAACCGGACACTCTATTAACAGCTATGATAACCGGTATTACCATGTGTTCTCGGCTGGCCCACGCCATGAAGGTCTCCTTCTGTCGTGCATCGCCTAATCTCAGTCTTTGTATTGTAGCTTTCGGACTTATTCTTGCTTGGCTTTGTAGTCCTGCGCGTTAACCATTTATTGCGCAGGTTTTCATATTTCAAAAGCTTTCTGTTTTTCTTTGCGCGTGAGTTTAGTCCCGCTTAGCTCTTTGCTCGATATGAAGCTACAGTCATGCTACACATTCTGTTTGGGATCCTCTTGGTCACCATTGAAGTCCTGCCGGCAAACGTAATTATTCTTCTCTGTTTAACGTGTTCAGCGTCATCTGCCCTGTGGATTCGCAAGAGGTGAACCAGGTGGATCCCGGTGAAGAAGCTGATGACAGCGCTAGCGATAGCAGCGATTCAGACTCGAAGATGGCTCATGTAGCTCACAGGAAACTTCGTAAAATGTCTCTCGCTTCGGGGTCCGAGGTGTGATATTGCACGAAAGCGTCACTAATGCTCACTACGAGGCGTCGTTCGCGTTGTGTATTTTTGTTATTTTCCTATTTATTGGATCACCCTGGCACGAAAGGCTCTGCCATTAGTGATGGTAACGAGTCGGTGTGAGCATTAGCACCAGTATGCAAATTGTTATGGGTGAACTCACTTGGTGGGTAAATGTACTTACATTATTGTTACGAGATTGTATAAATTCGAATCCTGTTATTACATGGAACCGAAAGCGGATAGTATCTGATATGTGTGATTCTAGGGTTGTTTCTCCGACGCCGGCCAAGTCTGGGCTTTGGCGTTAGCTCAGATCTCAACAACCCACAATGGATACGAAGCCAAGGATGGTGATGCGCATTGAGGCAAACTATCTACCATCTTTTTCTAAGCAAGAGTGATTTATTGATAGATATTTTGTCACTGAATTGAGTGTGTAATATTGTTGTCATGTCTATAGGAATGGAAGATAGTTTTTATGGTTGGAGGTGGGCAAAGTTGTCGTTGTGAACGTTGAAACAATAAATTACTATAGATACTCCATAAACAGTTGTTTTTGTGTTCTGTTTGTATTTTTGCCAGTCGAAGTTAGCAAGTCAAAAACACCCTTTATTTATGTCAAAAGGGAGCGGCTTGAACTGTCGTTGTCTGGCTTTTGCATACAGGGTTCGCCGCACAAGCCTTTGCGCCAACTTGGTGCTTATGGTTTGAATATGGTGGTAATGTAATGCTTTGCACATATGCAACTTTAGTAATTCGATATTCGTCTTAAAATATTTTTAATCCCGTCTTAACACGTGTTTTTGGGATTTCATCTTAATCCCTCCGCACCTTCACTTAATGTGAACAAGATGTCATAACATTTTAGCAGATTATTAAGAAGGATTATATAGGCCCGAGTTAGAGGTTGTTGTAAATATTAGTTGGCCGATTGTTAATTTGTACATAGTAGCGGGCCAATTGTAATTTGTCTCAAATTCGAGTGCCGCTTAGCGCGCTCTGCTTGTTCTAAACTCTAACGCGTTCATAAATAAATGAGAGAGGAGACGGCGTTGTTCATGACTGCGCCGAAAAGATTGTGAAAAACGTCTCCTGCCGATCGTACGGATAAGACGTGTGTCTTTCCTTAGCATAGATTAGCAGGTTGCCTCACCGCACGTAGTTTTTCATCAATTCGAATAGATCACACAAGAGAGCTGTCAACAGAAACAGCAATCATACAATTTTCTACATGGTGCCGTGACCAGGATGTGAAATTCGGTTGTGTTATGAAAAACTGCAGGTATCGCTTAAAAACAGGCGTTTCACGAAGTGTGTGAAACACGTCTTGCGTCGATGACACTTCATGCATCAAAAGTTAAATCAGTGTAGCTACGCGAGTTGAGACAAATTCGTCTCAGTAGCTGAGATTTCGACGTCGCCTACTAAGGCCAGCTTGCTGCGGGACGGATACTCCGTCCGCGCAGTCGTTTTGTGTAAGAGGATCGCAAAGAGCGTCGGAACCACGAATATCGGTGCACAAGCAAGTCACCGCTAAGCAAGTTAACGGATAGTGCGGTGGAGTGAGTCCGCATCAGTGGTCGTGTTGAGTTGTGCTGTGTCAGTGAACATTGCGTGTGTGTGTGTGGTGAAACTAAGCCATCATGCCAATGCAGCATTCACCCGTCCGTGATGAGCAAGCTCGGGGCGACAACATCGACAATGTTGAAAACACCGCATCGGGATCGGCTCCAGCAGCCAGCGGCAACGACAAAGTGGCGAGAGCCCAGACAACGAAGGCGTTGATGGTGCTGCGTGGCAAACGTACTCGTGCGCGAAATACGATCAAGAGCAATGAGGAGGAGCTCGAAGAAACGGATCCATCGTCAAATGAAGGCCAGCAGCGTATACAAGCCTTGCTCCCTGTGATTAGCGAAAAATATTGTACAGTGGCTGATCTCAATACTCAAATTATTGACCTACTCGACGTTGCCGATCCGGCGTTGGAGGTCGAGCTGGATGACAACGAGTCGTTCAGTACGCGTGTGCTAAGGTGTCGGGCCAAATACAGCGCTCTGCTAGGTCTATCAGCGCAGCGGCCGTTGGAGAAAAGGTCGGGCGGCTCTACGGCTTCGCTGTCATCGACAGTGTCATCTCATTTAGCGCCAACGGCGCAGCAGCAGGCTACAACGGTAGCAGACGGCTCTTCGGTTCCTCGCCAAACACAAATTCCGTGCCAGCCTTCACACTACGTGCCTGCCCCCTCCCCGCTCTCAGCCGCGGCAGCAGTCTGCGCGGCCGGCCCACAACTCGAAGTGAACATCGAACCGTTTACCGGCGACGGAGATTTCAGACTGTTTACTGCACAGTTCAATACATATCTGGCGCGAAGACCAAACTCGACCGGGGTTGAAAGGCTACTCACTCTGATTTCTCGTCTTCGGGGTCAAGCGCGGCAGCTGATTGCTAGTCTCGCTATTACCGATGAGAACTATCCGGTAGCCTTCCGTCTGCTCGAAGACAACTATGGACAGCCAGAAGAGGAGAGGAGACGTGTTATGTGTCGCTTATCACGGGTCCCTATAGTGCGCTCGTCTACTGATGTTAAGGCGCTGCGTACACTGCTCAACCATGTTCAAGGCACCGTACTGCAGCTACAAGCGATTGGAGTGACACCTGAACAATACGCGCTGACGTTCGAGGGGACCTTTCGTGATGCACTGCCTGAACAACTGCTCTACGATTTCGAAGGCGAGATACGGCGAGATCAACTGATGCGACAGGGCTTCTCCGCCAGCACAGCCAGCTTGCCACCAGCAGTGGAGGCCGAGGAGAATCTGAAACAGCTGACGGAGTGTTTGCGTCGTTACACGGTTCATATGGAACGTAATCCTCGATCAAGTGGCGCGGGCAAGGACGACAACAAGGGTCATCGCAAGCAATTACCGAGTTGGAAAAGGGATGACGGAAGAAATCGCCGCAACGAACGCCTACAAAATCACCCGCCGAGAGAGACGCAGTGTTACACCGTTGGTTCAGTACTGCATCAGCAACCATATCAGAGGCAGCAGGAACACCGGCAACAACAAAAGCAACAGCCAATGAAACCTTGTTTTTTCTGCGGCGAGGTAGATCACCGACCATCCCGTTGTTCGAGCAACATGTCGATTCAGCAACGCGTGGCCATTCTCCAACGAAAGGGGAAGTGTGCGGTGTGTTTCAGCCAACACAACAGCAGTCAGCGGTGTCCAGGCACACGAGCGGTTTGCGACGTCTGCAAATCTCGTGAGCATTATACCGTGATGCACCCTGAAAGTGGCCAGCCGCGTCAACAGGTTTCATCGCACTCTATTTCAGTGCCCACCACTCCAGCTTCAAACGTTTCGAATGCCTTGGTGATGACGGCTGCGGTGATGGTTCACCATGCTGGCCTCAAGGTGCCAGCACGCATCTTCCTAGACCCTGGCAGCATGGTGACTTTTGTGACACCCAGCTTGATCGCAAGGTTGAATGGCATTCAGCCAATAGCGCGAGCCGACTTCACAGTAAAGGGATTCAACGCACCGAGCTCCGTGTCTGCAAATCGTTATCGGCTGTCGCTCGTCGGTCTTGGTACCAACCCTAAGCGAGTCGTAGTGCAAGCATATGAGCGTAATTTCGAAGCTGATCTGCAAACCAACTGCACTGGTGACGTCCGCTCCGCTGTCCGGGCCTTCGGCAAACGGTTTCCGCTAGCCGACCCGTCCTGCATCACTGATGACGTGCCCGAACAGCCCTCCATACTGGTGGGTGTGGACCAATTCTACCGCATAGTTGGCCGGTACATGCGTGATGTGACTCCGGAGCTTGTGGCCACAGAGTCTGCCTTCGGATGGATCATTTCTGGAGGTGAACGGCGCGAGGGAACACGGGTCGACATCGAGCGCACACAGGCAGTGTGTTGTACGATGGCGCTGACGAGACCAGCCCGGGACGTCGAGCGTTTGTGGACAACCGAGGCACTTGGGATCATTGACACACCGCAAGAGGCACACTCCATGGACGAAGCCGATGCTTTGCAACAGTTCAAGGTGGGACTAGTACATGACGGCGAGCAGTATACGGTGGCACTACCGAAGAGGCCAACCATTGCATCCCTGCCGAACAATCTTGGCCAGGCGATGCGTCGCCTTGAGAGTAAGCGTCGCTCGCTTCAGACACATCCGGAACAGTTCGCGCGTTACGATGCCGAGATAATGGCATTCGTACGCGATGGGCATGCCGTTCTTGTTCCTGAGTTCGACGACAAGGCAGTGGGCCATCCGGATGGGAACTACTATATGCCCCACCACCAAGTTGTGACGCGAGGTGAAGCTGGCGAGGACAAGTGGCGCATCGTATTTGACTGCTCGGCGAAGGCCCCGGGGGCCACATCACTCAACGATCACTTACTCGTCGGCCCAAATCTGAATCCGGATATTGTGACGCTTCTGATTAATTTCCGAATTCATCGCATTGCTGTCTCCGCCGATATAGCAAAGGCCTACATGATGATAAAGCTCCACACAGCCGACCAGCAGTATTTCCGGTTCCTTTGGCAGGGCCCCTCCGACACTGCCGTGAAGTGTTACCAGATGCAAAAAGGTAACTTGGGGGGCCGCGCCAAGCGGCTTCCTGCTGGCAGCTACTCTACGGCGTCTGTTCTCAAGGGTGGACCCGGAGAACACAATGAAGCTAGGTGAGTCGTTCTATCATGACGACATGTTGAGTAGCTTCGCCGACGAGGACGAAGCAATCGCGTTCGTTGATCAGGTGATCAGTTGGCTGGACAGTGGAGGAATGAAGTTGGCCAAGTGGAAAACGAACTCATCAAGAGTCGCCGAGCACCTACGCCGCTGGGGTATCGAGGCAGCTGATGCGGGCAACGGAGTCGGAGTACTTCTCAAAGTACTGGGTATCGTGTGGACGCCGGCAAAAGACGAAATGCGAGTACAATTGGCTTCACTGGCAAAAGAAGGTGCTAGCATACGGATCGCCACGAAACGCACTGTGCTTAGATTTGCAGCGTCTATCTTCGATCCACTCGGTTGGCTTGCTCCGTTTACATTGCGCGGCAAGATGATGATTCAAGAGCTATGGCAAGAAAACATGAAGTGGGACAGTGCCGTGGCGGATGTCGCACTCGCGAAGTTCCAGACATGGGCAGCCGAGGTGGCGGTGCTGTGTGACTTGCGGATACCACGGCACTACCACCACGCGAACAAAAAGGTTGTCAGCTACCATCTGCACCTCTTCGGAGACGCCTCGGTGACCGCGTATGCGGCTGCTGCGTACCTACAGTCCTTCTTCCAGGACGGCAGCAGTCAGGTAGCGCTCGTGATGTCAAAGTCGCGCTTGGCTCCCAAGAAACACATGACATTGCCCAGGTTGGAGCTCATGGCAGCAGTAATCGCCACCCGCCTGCGAGTGTTCCTGATGGAGCGCCTCAGCGTGCCTATCGAACGGGTGTCTCACTACACCGACTCCACGACAGTCTACCATTGGTGCACGGTCGAACGACCGTCTCGGTGGAAGGAGTTTGTGTGTAACCGAGTCACAGAAGTCCAACGGCACTCCAGCCCGGACGAATGGTTTCACGTCGATGGTGTGGAAAATATCGCTGACTTTGCCACTCGAGGAGAGACCGCACAGGACCTGCGCGATCACCGTGCCTGGTGGGAAGGACCGAAATGGCTCCAAGAAGAAGCTCATCATCGACCGTGCCGGAAGCTGAAGCCTGTTGAGGTTCCTGAGTCTGAAGTTGTTGTGGAGCAACGGGCCATTGTTGCTGCCGTCGTCACGGTTGAGCCGAGGTTTGAAATCTCGCGCTACGGAACACTCGACGCAGCCCTACGCGTAATGAGTCAAGTTCTCGCAGCGATCCACCACCTGCGCCGACAAGATCCACCGTCGCATGCTGTACTCCGCTCAAGGGCAGAAGCGCTCATCGTGCGATGGACTCAAAGGCAGCATCTTGCTGAAGAGATCAACTCGGCGCGAGCGGGCGAGCCAGTGTCGACAGGGTCACCGCTTGCAGGTTACAACTTGTTCGTGGATGAGTCGGGTCTGCTGCGGCTCCGAACACGGTTGGAGCGAACGCCATTCATTTCATTCGAGGAAGCAAATCCCGTGGTCATCCCCGGCAAGACACATCTCGCGCGGCTGCTCATCACACATCACCACCGAACAAACGCTCACTTCGGCGTGAATGTGATTCTGAGCGTGCTGCGGAAGAAATACTGGATCACACGGGGGCGACAGGTTGTCAAAGCCATCCTGCATCGCTGCGTCGTCTGTCGGCGGGCCCAGGGAACGACGGCCGATCAAGTACAGCCACCACTACCCGCAGAACGAGTGACAATGGTTGTCCCGTTCCAGGCTACGGGAGTTGATTTCTGTGGCCCGTTCCGAGTTCACTCGCGGGAAGGTGCGATGAAGTCATACATAGCACTCTTTACATGTGCTAGTACGCGGGCGGTGCACCTGGAGTTGGTGCCAGCCATGACCACCCCAGACACCCTGATGGCGGTTCGCCGGTTCATCGCTGTGCACCCCGAGTGTCGGTCAATCAACTCGGACAATGGACGTTCGTTCGTGAAGGCGGCCACAGACATCAAGGCGCTTTTCAACAGAGTCAAGGATGGAGAGTGCCGTGAATTTCTGAGTCAGCGGGGCATCGACTGGTCTTTTAATTGCCCACGCGCGGCATGGCGAGGTGGATACTTCGAACGCTTGGTAGGCACTGTCAAGGTCGCTCTTGCTAAGACATTGGGCAAGAGTTTCGTAGGTTACGAGGAACTGCGAACTATTGTCGCTGAGTTGGCGGCGGTGGTGAACAGTCGGCCTTTAACGTATGCCGGTAGCGATGTCGATGCACCGAGCCCGCTGTCGCCTGCCCACTTTCTGCGTATGGGACCGGTTGAGCCAGCCCTCGCTGTCTCTCTACCGCTTGACGAGTTGGGGCCAAATGGCGCTCTTCCTAGTGGTCCAGCTACAGGAGAAGAACTGCGCTCAGCTGCTCGAAGGCGAGCCAATTACTTCCGGTCGGTATCCAGGCGTTGGTACCGCGAGTATCTACTCATGTTGCGAACGGCTCAAGCTGGTGCGGTTGGACGTGCACGCGAGATCAGAACGGGCGACATCTGCATCCTCAAGGATGACAACCAACCTCGAGCGCGTTGGAACTTGGTCAAAGTCACGTCGGCGCATCCAGGTCGCGACGGAGCTGTGCGGACTTACAGTGTTCGCTTCGCCAATGGCCACGAAACGAAACGAGCTGCGCAATTGTTAATACCGCTCGAAGTGGCCGAATAAATGCAATAAGTGAAGTGACGTCGCGCAAGTGCTTTAATTCGTGCTAGTTCGTATCGAATGATGCATACGACGTCACAGAAGCTAAATAATATTGTACTGTTAATTATATGCCATACGGGCTTTGTAACTAATCAAAAACAACAATTTCAATAATAATGAACACTGAGTTTATAATCTGGAGCCCAGTCAGATGGCCGGCCCTCCGGGCGACCATCGGGTGGACTGTTGTAAATATTAGTTGGCCGATTGTTAATTTGTACATAGTAGCGGGCCAATTGGAATTTGTCTCAAATTCGAGTGCCGCTTAGCGCGCTCTGCTTGTTCTAAACTCTAACGCGTTCATAAATAAATGAGAGAGGAGACGGCGTTGTTCATGACTGCGCCGAAAAGATTGTGAAAAACGTCTCCTGCCGATCGTACGGATAAGACGTGTGTCTTTCCTTAGCATAGATTAGCAGGTTGCCTCACCGCACGTAGTTTTTCATCAATTCGAATAGATCACACAAGAGAGCTGTCAACAGAAACAGCAATCATACAATTTTCTACAGAGGTAAATAAGAACTAATTCCTAACTACTGTATGTTGGAATAAATTATAATATAACGGTAAATACGTTTACTCCAGTTACCTTGGTTGACATCAGGGCGAGAAGACGCTCATATAAATTTGATAATAGGCAGATAATTGCTGCCCGCACCAAATCTTCTAAAGAAAATACACAATTTTCACGTAAGGTAAGCTTTGCTGATCACTGGGTAGAGCCAACGGCACGAAAGGGTTGTCACATCTAAGGCATGTGATCCAGCGTATGGGGGAAGTGAGGTAAAGGTTTATTCGTTTATGAAAGAAACTGCAATTTCTACAATGCTTAAGTCTCCTTATATGTCACGTCTCGGGACTCGAACCTGTGGTCTCCGGCTTTTTACAGCCAGGGACGTAGCCGTCCCGCCCACCGCGGTGACGAAAGCCGAAGCAATGAAAACAATTTTCCTCTAAAAGGGTACTGCGGGACGCAAACATTGTCGTAGTTAGAGCCGGTTGACGGTGTCGTTCTATCCTAAGGATTGCGACGAACTTCTTGCAATCGGCATTTGGCTTGCTGACAAATTTCCTGTATACGATGAGGTCAATTTGCCTGCACAAACTCGTAGACTGAGTTGAAATCTGCTTGAACGTTTCCCGAAATGTCCTCGGGGGTGAATTGCCTCTTGGTACTAAATTTCTAATTTTCCTTAAAAAGTTTCGCGTTCGAGTGGACGGCCACTATTCAAATACTCCACTTGCAATTTCAGAGCGTGCGCAGTGAACGCGTCCTCATTCATGATCCTACTGACTTTTGCTCAACTGTGCCGCTGTTTCTTCTGGACATCGTTACGTGGGGAAGGCTGAAAGTATTGGAAACCGAAATAGTGTTTCACGACGCCAGCTAACGACAATCCCGTGATTCGACCCAATCTAAGGAATAGTTGGAACAGTAACCAATGCCGCATTACAAGGATACGGAGTGTGAACTTAGGTTTAAAGCCGGCCGACGTCTGCTCAGAACTGCCAGCTGCCCCTGAAATTACCATTTGGAGTCGACTGTTGACTGAAAAAAAACTGGATCACCTAGAGGAAGAAACCAGAACGTATCCACAATAAGCAACTACATAGTTAGATGCGAATAGGGTTGACGGGAAAAAGGTTAAGTAAGCCATTTTTGTTAACCCCTATATTCCAAGCTGACCAATGTACGAGCACGCCCAATTCTATGATTTCTACCAAACGTGGTTGGCAGTGCAAGGACCGCCAAGGATCTATCACGTGACAGGGAAATGTTATATTGCATTACAACGAGAACTGTTGGTAGGAGAAATCCACGCCTCACTGAGACCACGTCGAGATTTGAACCTGCGATATCCCAGTTGTGTCACCTGACGCATAATGTAGACACGTAACTAATTTTAGTTGAAATCCTAAGGCAGAGAATAAGCAAAGGTGGCCCCGACAGGTCCTCACTGTAATACCTAAAGGTTAAGAGCTGAGGCCTGTCAGACAGGGGAACAGCTGAGGGTCAGCTCGAAAAAAAAAAGTTAAAATCCTCAAAAGAGGTTCCGTTTTTACATCTTGAAGGATTGGAATCCAGCGAAGGGGGGGGCGAACTTGAACGGCATTGGCTTGTTTGATATTAGCGAATACGCCAGAAAATATGAGGAAAACTGAACGAGATACTTAGTTAGAAATGCATGCCATATCTCACCAAGATAGGTTGATATGACCATGGCACGAAGCGGGCCCTATCGATTCATCTGTATGTCAGAAGGAGCGAAACCGCTGTTGGCAATTAGAGCAGCATTCGCTTGAAATGTGCATTTGCATGCTTCATAAAGATGATTCAATGCTTCGTTAACAATTTGTCACCTCAAAAATCGTGTTTAGTGACGATCCTCAATATTATGCTTCACGATTTTGCGTGTCACCCCTGCGCAAGGATGACACGCAAAATGGTGAAGATGTCGAACACTCCACACGCATTCTCATCCGCTCAGCACTCAGTGTATGCGGAACCCATTTTGCATTGATTTTCTTCTTCTTCAGTATATTGGTGATAATTCTATAACACGTGGTCCGAGGAATTTTTCCAATTTCAGCCGACAAAGGCTCCATAGACCAAGCTCTAGTTTGCTCAAAAGCTGCCTTGATTCTGTCAATCCGTTCGTCCCTTGTCGCGCCCTTTTGGTCTCCGCTCGTATCGAAACCACTCAGTGAAAGGAGTGGTTTCGATCTGATCAGAAAGATGGATACTGCAGTGGTTCGAAAGGAAGCCACGGTCCTGCCGCGTGCCCACGCCAAAAATGAACGCATTGTGTCGCGTAATTCGGATTGTGCGCCATTCGAATGGCGGGACAGTTTGAACCGGACACTCTATTAACAGCTATGATAACCGGTATTACCATGTGTTCTCGGCTGGCCCACGCCATGAAGGTCTCCTTCTGTCGTGCATCGCCTAATCTCAGTCTTTGTATTGTAGCTTTCGGACTTATTCTTGCTTGGCTTTGTAGTCCTGCGCGTTAACCATTTATTGCGCAGGTTTTCATATTTCAAAAGCTTTCTGTTTTTCTTTGCGCGTGAGTTTAGTCCCGCTTAGCTCTTTGCTCGATATGAAGCTACAGTCATGCTACACATCATGTTTGGGATCCTCTTGGTCACCATTGAAGTCCTGCCGGCAAATCGTCTCGTGTCTCACCTGAAACTTTAATTGTCTGGACGTTCCATATCCAGCTCGTAAGTTCTGATGGATCCACATAGATACAGTCAAATTACATTTTGTCTCTGACCGTGCCGGACCGAGCGGTCTCTGATATAATACCAATTCCGTGTTCGGTATTTTAGTAAGCATAAATGTCACGTAATTATATTCATTTTAATCGAAACAACTGCAGATCAAATAGATCGAATTTACCATTCTAGATACACACAGATTGCTAATCACTTGTTATGTAGCAGTACGTAGTGCCACCTAATATCAAGTACAACTGATTTGCTTTGTGAATAAATTGCAAATTTGAGCATCAATATTTGACTCGTGGTTCCCTTATACCGAAGAAAATGGCCCCAATGGCGCCTTGCAATCGGAGGAGACACGTAGGCGCGCCGGTTCGACGCCCACCGTTGGCGAGAATGGCCCGACTCGGTGTGTGTAAATACGCATGCATTCATTCAGAGCTACTCTCTCGGCGCGTGCCACTGAAGAGTAACTTCGAGATCTCGTGCGAAAGCTGCTCATTTGCTTCTGCTACTGCCTGGTGTGAGCAATCAACAGAATCGGAATAACATATTCATTCGATCGATCGTTGTCGTGTTTGCGTGACCATGAAGAATCAGGATCCCACGAAGCCTTTGTATATACTGTACGGGACACCGGTGCCAAATGTTCATTCCCTTGATTGGGATAAGATTCTCGATAAATTTGTGAGTATAACGTGAGCATTTTATACGATAATATACAAGGAACTTATGTTAGAGCAATTACGAAACGTATGAAAGGTCCAAAATTCAACCGGAATTACGGTGTATGTTATTCAATTGCGATCGCCTACTACCAGTGGCTTCTGTGTTTAACTAATGTTAATATGTTTTCATTGACTCTGCGCTCCCGTAGAATACGTATATATAAATAAATATAATTCGTCTACATATGAAGAAATTCTGTGGCGAGAAAAAAATTCACCTCAAAACAAACGCTGACCTATCGAACATCAAAGCGTATTATAGTTCACAATTCGTGCGTAGTAGAATTCACCGCTTGTGCGAAACAGAAAATTTGTAGCTTGTTTTGAAAGGTCATTCACCGAACGCATGAATAGGTTCTTCCATGAATTGTCGTATGATGCTTGAGCCATTATTAATCATAGTGTTTTAAACGAGTAAGAGCAACCTCTGGCTCAAAGGTTGACCTTTTGTAAGCTAAAATTGAGGCTGTCAGGGTAGAAAATATGAGCAGACGTGTTTGCTTTCAATGTCATCGAATATCTTATAAATGAAGGTTTATAGCTTATAACAGCAAAGTATTATTATCTCTTTAATTAAGTATTAACTTAATAATTTTAGCTCGTATTAAATCATGTTTGGTGCAATTCACGTTCTATTTTTGTCTCTGGTTTTCAGCCCCGGCCTTCCGTAGGACGAGGTACAACGAGGGTATGTATCGCATAATTGTGAATTCCACTTCTAAAACACTATCTCTAAATATAGAATTAAGTTCTGATTATGTAACGTGCATTTCATTATAGCGTAAATTGTTCGTTTAATTGTTTTAGTTCTCAATCTCGAGCATAATTGAATACCGGAGTTCATAGTTATTTGCAGTATGAAGGTCTGAGCAGTGTCGAAAGCAGTTGCACGATGGACGTTAACTGTTGGCTGTGAGTCTGCCCAAAAAATTTACTTTACCGAGTAGCAAGTGAAAATACTAGCCACAGTCATAACATGATCTACAAAGTGGTGGCGATTAACAACAAATAAACTATTAAATAAAACGAACAACAACTGAACTACAAATAACAACAGTGCATATGACACTTCCTAGATCCATTTATTTGAATAAATTCGAATGAAGGTTTTGTAAGGCTTCTCGTTCCGAACTACTTGCATATGTGGCTCAATTGGTTCGCTTGTTGTTACATTTCCTGCTGCAATTGACGTAAACCTGTATGATTAACAGAATCTCATTTGTCTCGTTTATGTTCACTTTTTCAAACTGGATAGAGATCACTTGCGAGCTCGAAGTTCAATGTTCCATGTGAGAATCAGCTGGACGCATTTGATCCTTCGAAGTTTATTTTGCCTGAGCAACCAGTGCCGGGGCAATTCGATGATGCCCCGGATAGGAGGAGATACCGCGATGTGAAGCCAGGCAACAGTCGTGTATCACAGAGGTTTGTGTTTTATAGAACTATCATTGCGATATTTAAGATGATTTCGACTAATGGTTGAATGTGTACTTCCCCGGCTGTATCTACCAACCTTTGCCCCCACATATATATATATATATATATATATATAGATATGAGGTTGACGAGAAAGTTATGTTATAGTTGTCGATTTTTTATTTCCAGATTGCACCGGGGAGTAATTTTACTTACCTTAATGATCAATATCGTTCTCACTTAAGAGTTAAATTTTTTTACTAAAATAGTTCGTCATAAGTCTAAACAAGTGGTAGTGAAGAAGAGGATGATCGGGGGAATCCGAAGAGTTATGCTCATCCAATCTTAAGTGTATCTCGTTAATGTTTTAAGCTGGTCGTCCTGAAAAAATCGATGCAGCCTTTCGAATAGCCTTATATATGTATATACATATATATATATATATATATATATGAGGGTAAAGTCTATAGTTTTATATATAATGTGTATATAGAGTCCAAATAACGTAATTATTGTTCTCTGTTTAACGTGTTCAGCGTCATCTGCCCTGTGGATTCGCAAGAGGTGAACCAGGTGGATCCTGGTGAAGAAGCTGATGACAGCGCTAGCGATAGCAGCGATTCAGACTCGAAGATGGTTCATGTAGCTCACAGGAAACTTCGTAAAATGTCTCTCGCTTCGGGGTCCGAGGTGTGATATTGCACGAAAGCGTCGAAATTCGATGACGCGCCGTCACTAATGCTCACTGCGAGGCGTCGTTCGCGTTGTGTATTTTTGTTATTTTCCTATTTATTGGATCACCCTGGCACGAAAAGCGCTGCCATTAGTGATGGTAGCGAGTCGGTGTGAGCATAAGCACCAGTATGCAATTGTTATGGGTGAACTCACTTGGTTGGTAAATGTACTTACATTATTGTTACGAGATTGTATAAATTCGAATCCTGTTATTACATGGAACCGAAAGCGGATAGTATCTGATATGTGTGATTCGAGGGTTGTTTCTCCGACGCCGGCCAAGTCTGGGCTTTGGCGTTAGCTCAGATCTCAACAACCCACAATGGATACGAAGCCAAGGATGGTGATGCGCATTGAGGCAAACTATCTACCATCTTTTTCTAAGCAAGAGTGATTTATTGATAGATATTTTGTCACAGAATAGAGTGTGTAATATTGTTGTCATGTCTATACGAATGGAAGATAGTTTTAATGGTTGAAGGTGGGCAAAGTTGTCGTTGTGAACGTTGAAACAATAAATTACTATAGATACTCCATAAACAGTTGTTTTTGTGTTCGGTTTGTATTTTTGCCAGTCGAAGTTAGTAAGTCAAAAACACCCTTTATTTATGTCAAAAGGCAGCGGCTTGAACTGTCGTTGTCTGGCTTTTGCAGACAGGATTCTCCGCACAAGCCTTTGCGCCAACTTGATGCTTATGTTTTGAATATGGTGGTAATGTAATGCTTTGCACATATGCAACTTTAGTAATTCGGTATTCGTCTTAAAATATTTTTAATCCCGTCTTAACACGTGTTTTCGGGATTTCATCTTAATCCCTCCGCACCTTCACTTAATGTGAACAAGATGTCATAACATTTTAGCAGATTATTACGAAGGATTATATAGGCCCGAGTTAGAGGTAAATACGAACTAATTCCTAACTGCTGTATGTTTGAATAAATTATAATATAACGGTAAATACGTTTACTCCAGTTACCTTGGTTGACATCAGGGCGATAAGACGCTCATATAAATTTGATAATAGGCAGATAATTGCTGCCCGCACCAAATCTTCTAAAGAAAATACACAATTTTCACGTAAGGTAAGCTTTGCTGATCACTGGGTAGAGCCAACGGCACGAAAGGGTTGTCACATCTAAGGCATGTGATCCAGCGTATGGGGGAAGTGAGGTAAAGGTTTATTCGTTTATGAAAGGGACTGCAATTTCTACAATGCTTAAGATTCCTTATATGTCACGTCTCGGGACTCGAACCTGTGGTCTCCGGCCTTTTACAGCCAGGGACGTAGCCGTCCCACCCACCGCGGTGACGAAAGCCGAAGCAATCAAAAGGATTTTCCTCTAAAAGGGTACTGCGGGTCGCAAACATTGTCGTAGTTAGAGCCGGTTGACGGTGTCGTTCTATCCTAAGGATTGCGACGAACTTCTTGCAATCGGCATTTGGCTTGCTGACAAATTTCCTGTACACGATGAGGTCAATTGTCTGCACAAACTCGTAGTTGTGTTGAAATCTGCTTGAACGTTTCCCGAAATGTCCTCGGGGGTGAATTGCCTCTTGGTACTAAATTGCTAATTTTCCTTAAAAAGTTTCGCGTTCGAGTGGACGGCCACTATTCAAATACTCCACTTGCAATTTCAGAGCGTGCGCAGTGAACGCGTCCTCATTCATGATCCTACTGACTTTTTCTCAACTGTGCCGTTGTGTCTTCTGGACATCGTTACGGGGGGAAGGCTGAAAGTATTGGAAACCGAAATAGTGCTTCACGACGCCAGCTAACGACAATCCCGTGATTCGACCCAATCTTAGGAATAGTTGGAACAGTAATCAATGCCGCATTACAAGGATACGGAGTGTGAACTTAGGTTTAAAGCCGGCCGACGTCTGCTCAGAACTGCCAGCTGCCCATGAAATTACCATTTGGAGTTGACTGTTGACTGAAAAAAAAACTGGATCGCCTAGAGGAAGAAACCAGAACATATCCACAATAAGCAACTACATAGATAGATGCGAATAGGGATGACGGGAAAAAGGTTAAGTAAGCCATTTTTGTTAACCCCTATATTCCAAGTTGACCAATGTACAAGCACGCCCAATTCTATGATTTCTACCAAACGTGGTTGGCAGTGCAAAGACCGCCAAGGATCTATCACGTGACAGGGAAACGTTATATTGCATTACAACGAGAACTGTTGGTAGGAGAAATCCACGCCTCACTGAGACCACGTCGAGATTTGAACCTGCGATATCCCACGATTGTGTCACCTGACGCATAATGTAGACACGTAACTGATTTTAGTTGAAGTCCTAAGGCAGAGAATAAGCAAAGGTGGCCCCGACAGGTCCTGATTGTAATACCTAAAGGTTAAGAGCTGAAACCTGTCAGATAGAGGAACAGCTAAGGGTCAGCTCGAAAAAAAAAAAGTTGAAATCCTCAAAAGAGGTTCCGTTATTACATCTTGAAGGATTGGAATCCAGCGAAGGCGGAGGCGAACTTGAACGGCATTGGCTTGTTTGATATTAGCGAGTACTCCATAAAATATGAGGAAAACTGAACGAAATACTTAGTTAGAAATGCATGCCATATCTCACCAAGATAGGTTGATATGACCATGGCACGAAGCGGGCCCTATCTGTTCATCTGTATGTCAGAAGGAGCTAAATCGCTGTTGGCAATTAGAGCAGCATTCGCTTGAAGTGTGCATTTGGATGCTTCATAAAGATGATTCAATGCTTCGTTAACAATTCGTCACCTCAAAAATCGTGTTTAATGACGATGCTCAATATTATGCTTCACGATTTTGCGTGTCACCCTTGCGCAACGATGACACGCAAAATGGTGAAGCGTTCCACATTTTTTTTTGCTCGACGCAAAAGTACTTAGTCTATATAGAATACGTATGACTAGTTATTGAACATCTTTTAATGTTTATTAGATACATAAATGATTAACACATACAAAATTGCCATTTCGAATGTATGTGATATGAACGCTCAGTATTTCGGGCGCAGGCTGACCTCTGATTTCGCGGTTTTTTTGCGAACCTCCCAATTATTCGTGTGCACGTGAACGCACGTATCAGAATGTCACTCGTGCCAAGCTACAAGCGCCATCACGACTATCACAAGATGAATGTGAAACGGAGCCGCTGACGTTGAACAGGCGTTATCCGCCGTCTCGAAAACGAACCTTGCCGGGGGTCCGGCATTTCCTACCTCATCTAGGGCAGTCGCTTCCGCATAATAGAGTGAATTAGCTGGCAGGCCCCATTGCTCTTTCGGAGAGATCACGATGTCGACGTATCCACTCACGAGCTGCTTGAAGCTGCTGAAGGGATTAAGTCCACGACACTGAACGGATGTCATCACAGGCAGAGTTGCAGCGTTGGCGGGCACATTTGGCGCGGTAAGAGAAGAACTCGGCCAGTAGACGAGGTCTATTCGTTGGCCACAAAAGTCCTTCTTCATTCTAAGTCGTAGTAACTTGTCGCCGTCAAGTGTATCTAATATCTCAACACGAGGCGTCGCCGGATTCCCCGGTAGCGAATGTTCGCCAGTTGCATTTTGACCGAAGTCATTTTCAATGACACACGTGAATCGCCCCTCGGTCCACGGGCTCGATGCGTCAATCACGAGTGAGAATCGGTTGTCAGACTCATTCCGAGTTGAGAACACATCGTAGTCATCAGTCGGCGAGTCCATCCAGTGCCAGGCGACGTTAACTATAGGAGCATCCGAAGTCACTTTACACGTTAGCACTGCACGATGCCTTTCTGTCCATGCCTGAAACGTTTCAATTTTGAGCGGGCGCAATACCGCTAGCGTCAGTTGTGTTGAGCCAAGTTGATAACTGCCGGTAAACGCCCGGCATTCATATACGCCACTGTAGTTGTGTAGCGTGCGTTCAAAGAGAACTCGACCGCCTATCGAGAACGACCATAGGTCGAAGTCAGTTTGATTGACGAGAATCCAATCGAGTCTGGTCACTAGGGGATCTTCAGACGCGCAAGCGAAGCTGGCTTCATCACCTTCGAGTACGCGAAGTTCACCTGTAGGATGAGTAGTCACTTTAGCAGCTTCTGTATACAGCTGTCTAATGCCAGGCAGCACGGCGCTAAGTAGAGCGACAGCTATAGGCACCATGGCTTCAGCTAGCCACCGCATCCCTCTGCAAGGTCTCGTCGTATCTAAAGCCCAATGAAGCTCGCGGCCTGCGGATGAGGCAATTCACTCGCTACAAGTAGCCGTTCTACTGGCCCTATCAGAATGGTCACACCGACCCCCCTCCCTCGAACACGTTTCCGGTTCTGAGGATGTCCCCCACAGCTAGTGTCACGATTATAGTCGACGGCATTTAGCTTCTACAAACGATACAAATATCGGGTTACGAGCCCACAGACCACGATTTCAAGCTAAAACATAATTAGCTTTACTAACCAATGGCCAATTGTCATACGTTGAATATATGTACATGTCCTGCTCTAACTGTTTTTGCAGAACATACGATGGATCCATATCACAAAGTCCCAGGGGAACTCGAGACTCCACCTAACACGACTGCCCTCCCTACTTGGAGTGATGCGCACCACATTCTCGCTTGGACCACTATGGACGAAATAGTGGAATACACCACACATCACTAACATATACAGAATATACATATACATAAATTCGAACCCATTTCTTCTTCATATGTCCATAGTGAACCTGTACAGTGAGTTCCATTAGGTGGAATCAGATTGCCGGGAGATACATTTTTACATAGATGACGTATATGTACCAGCGACCTTTAACCAACGGTCGGTGATAAGATGGTCATTGATATTGATCATTTTTTGACACCTTGCTATATATATATCAAACATGCTTGAGATACACATGAATCGAAGCATAGTTACGTCAGAATGGTTAAATTCTCGATGCAACCCAGCGGTGTTTTATTTTTGGCAGTACGCAGTTTGCGAGCTGCTCTGTCAGACTGGTGAGTGGTCAAGTTACAGCAGCGCAATACGTCGGTTTCATATAAAACGCTATTGCGATAAAGCAAATGAATTACAGTTGGGTTGTGTGCGCGTGAACAAGAGGTGTACCTTGATATTATTCGTGATATGTAGGCTAAAATCTAGCACATGCGTTACGGTAGGCTCCCACTGATATGTTGATGGGATCGAGTTGATTATCTAGCTATATCAAATATCTGTTTCATTACACCGTCGCGAAAACTCATTGATTATGCTCTGAATGACTTACCATCGATTTATTCCCGGTTGTCACGGCCGATGAACTTCTGCCCACGTTAATAGACTGGGTTTCTGAACATCTCGTGACCTGCGCTGTCAATGGCTTCCAAGAACTCAAGAACTCTGTATGAAATGGAGCACAGTCCTGTCATATATTTTGAGAACCGGATCATGCACCAGCCTGATAACTGGGATAGTACTCTCATCAAACTAGAGCAATGGCGGTGAAAAATTGAATAAGAGTATTCGGCAAATATATGCGTCATGTTTTCAAACGAATTCCAGTACGGGTTCTGTCTCGGGTCTCTGAGGTTCTGTGTGATCCAGCTAAACAGAGCAACATCTGATAGACTCAACAGGAGGAAGGTTCAAGCATGTTTGGCCTTGAGTCAACTTATTTTGTTGCGAACCTATCTCTAATGGACATATCTTCATGTCCGCTAGAAAGAACGCTATCGGAGAAGTCGAGATCCTCTGTTCCGTTTATTTCATGTTTTCTTTTTTGTATTCATCCGATGACATTGACTATGTGTATGACTGCAGCTGGGGACAGTCATTTTTGCCCCTCTTTGCTAATCACCGAGAAATTAAACGGTGTGGCCAAAATATGTACAGTCATTAATGACAGTCTTGCTAAATGAAGTAAATGGGTCAGATCAGTGATGATACTCTTCGGTAATGTAATCACTTGTAAGTTTAGCATTATTGGTCCTGGTATAGGAAAAAGCATCATGCTCGGTGCAAGATCTTGCCTCGCAGATATCATATACGAACTAACGAGATCAATTGAAATTTTCGATACATTTCCGCTGAATGGGCAGCCTGAAGCAGCTGGCTAGAGCGTCTGCAGGAAGCCTCTGCCTTTAAAACGATTACTGGCAAGCGTCATCCTTTTGCTTTGTTTACGGAAGACGAAGTCCCTACATCTAGAAGATACGCCAACTATTGTTTACTGTATCATTATTAGAACGCGATTCAAACAGCATTTATATTTCAGGCATAACAGTCATGCGGCTGCTAGAATCACTATCTATAAAAATGTACGTGTAGAAGAACCCTGGCCAGCAGCACCCAGTGGCACAAACTGGCGGAGCGATCGACGTCAATCGAACACTGGAAGCTACAGACAATGCGTGAGAGAAAAGGACTTTACCTTTCGACAGACGACACAATGATCGTGACTTGGAATGAACACCCCTTCGATCTCAGAGTAGTGGGAGACGAAGAAAAGGGGACGGTTTCCTCCGCGGGACGGAGAGTTTCTCAGGAGGAACCAGAGGCGAGCGGGAGACACCGAAAATAAAGAGAGCAAAACCCACTTGAGACGATACGAGAGGGAAGTGTCCTGGGTGGATACGGGCTAAACTCGTATAGGAGAAGAGAACGGCCATTAGCCGCCCGCCAGCTGTATATCGAGTTGAACCAGTTAACTACGACTGTCGACTCTGGCTGGCTACGCGAGAAAGCTTAAAACGGAGAATGGGAGTAAGCGACAGACAGCCAAATAGAGTCAGCGAGACAGCCAACCGTGGGATTCATCGTATAGTCGTCGGTCGGTCGGTCGTGCGCGCGGCGCAGACGAGCTTGGCTAGGGGTTGTTAGACGAATATCAGCGGGAGCAGAAAAATCGCAGTAGCGCACGAAGGCGGGAGGCTGGAAGAACGGGAAAAAGAGCGGTGGAAGACGTCAGCATAAAATAAAAAAGGGAACGGTATACCATACAAGGGGCTCTTCAACCCTTCACTGCTGCTTCATTCTCTCGAGCAGAGAGAGGGAGGAAGACGAACGGAGAGAACAAGGCGGAGAACGAGGTTCGTAGCATGCCATGACAGGGACCAAGTCAGGGGGCCGGCAGTGTCTAGACGCCGGCCAGTAGCAGTACAGACAGCCCTTCTTGCGTTCCTGTTAAAGGCAGTCATTGCCTACTCAGTCAGGTTAACACAGCCTGAATAGACGGGGGTCGGACGGGCGGGCGGGCGACCGGTGCTCCAAGCCGTATAGAATACAAGAAAAGGAGAAGGCTTGGAAGGATAAACCAGCTTGCATGAAGAGGGACAAGGTGAGCCTTCTTGTTGCTGAATTGTTGGAAGGGTACCAGAAAAAAATGAGGAGGAAGACAAAACCATCAGACGCGAGAGGCTGGCAGAGGTTCAGGCATTCTCGGGGGAGTGTCGTCATTGCCGTTTCGGTGGCCGGCCACACGACAACGACGAGGACGAAAGAACTGTTTGAGGCAGGGGCAGGATAAAGCTGAAAGGTAGATAGGAGTAGGGGCGCGGGAGAGAGAGAGAGAGGGAGAGTGATTATTTCCAATTCACGTTTTAAGCGCCAGCAAAGAAGAGGGCCCTTGGGTTACGAGTGCGGGTAAGGCCTCGTTATCTTGGAAGTCCCAATCAGCTCAATCTCAGACGATAGATGGCTGGAAGAAGACGTGGAATATCAAGTACAATATAGCATTGTCGTTGTCGTTAATATCGCCGTTATCTCGATTGTCAGTATTGCTGGTGTGACGATGGAAATTACTGTTGTCATTACGCATATCCTCCATGGAATCATCGTCGTTTGAGGCTGAGTGTACTGAATCATTCTGAGTCTTCACAAATGTAGCATACGATAGAATGAAATGAATTGTACTAGAAGGGAAACATTTTTTTTTATTGTTTTTGAGTAGGCACAAGCCTGTACCTGTGACCGCTTGCCGGTCGCTTGCCGGTTTCAGCTCTTGGCGAAACAGCTTTGATAGCCATGAGGGTGTCACCAAATGCTAGCTGTAATAATTTGCTGAATGTGAGATGCATCGTCGTTGTTTCCCACCAAAGGCTTTCTGTGCATATATTCCTATAATACCTCGATTTATTTTTTTTAGCCCAAACGCAGTTCTAAAAACGGAACACATATGCAAGTGCCTCTAGGTTTTTGATACTTGTGTCATCTTTCGAACATCTGTGAAAAGAGCACACCGAATAGGTCACGTTCCAAACGATGGGCAGCCAGCGAAACCAGATGAAAGCTCATTGGCAGAACATTCAATTTGCCGTAAAACGTCGTCGCGCCACCACATCAGGATTAGCAAAGAATGGCATTGAGAAAGGTCACACCGGTTTCATTTCAATTCGGTCACCAGATGTGTTAGATATCTCGGATGAACCAGTTGACGCGGCATCAGACACAAGCCGAGATCATTAACCTGCTCAAATGGTATTGAACAGCTTAATCGTTCTTGCCCGACAAGACGACATGAGACATTAAATAGACCAGATAAATAATATATTTATTATAGTATGCCAAAGGGCGTTGTAAGCCCAAACAGTATTACGTCAAATGAACATATTATGAAGATGCAATGCAATATTTAGCATAAACGTCCTGATGGCCAACGCGATAAAAGAGATGAAACAAATATATAGGTTTTTGTTTTTTGTGTCGTTTATTTTCCGATGATGAATGCTCCCTTATCGAACCTTAACTCCACGCTTTTCTTTGTCATTGACGCCATTGTTCTATTTTATTTAGAATCTAAGTTACATTGTTTTAGTATATATATATATATATATATATATACTGATACAATGTAACTTAGAATCTAGAAATACAGAAATATATATATATATATATATAGCAGTACAGTGGACGTTAAATGTTGGCTGTGAGTCATCCTGGAAAATTGATCTATAGTACATATATTAGATAACGATATACGTATATTTTAAACTCTGTTTTTTTTTCGAGCTGACTCTCAGCTGTCGCCCTATCTGACAGGCCTCAACTCTCAACCTTGTAGGTATTGCTATGAGGATTATATTGAAAACTCAAATGAAATTACATGCATCTATATATATCTTTAAATTATTCTGTATAGTTACAGGAACAGTGTGAGATAAATGTGATCATAATAGTACATATATCTACATAGAGAAAATGTACAGAACTTAAGCGTTGTAAAAGTGCGATTCCCTTAAATGAATATATGACGATAATATATATATACTATTAGAAATGTATATCGATATTAGCTAGCGTTCCGCATGGTCTGTATTCTTTGTCTAGTATTAGTTATATCCACGTAGTGACATCTTCCCACCGCTACGCTAGTTGCTTGGTTGGCCTTCATTTATATTACTCCGGCGCTGTAATTTCATATACGTTTATAATGAACTTCTTCGCAACATAAATCGACCTCCTTTCAAATATTGAATAATTTGATACATTTGGCAAGCTCTAGAATAGTTAAACATTGACGCTTGGGAAACCCGCCAACCAATTGCTGTATGATTAAGTATATTATGATCAGTATTTTTTTTAAAGAATGTTACTATTATTATTATTATTACTGTTAGTTCCTGAACCTGTATGCTAACGAACCTCACAACATAGGATAAATACTTTTAATTGTTATGAACAACCATTCTCACACACCTGTTCATCCCTGTCCCAATATGGCCCACAACAACCAGCTCCACCGCACGCCACTAGCCTTCAATATTTCTACTTATCTAACCTAAACCGGCTTCGACCCTGCTCGATTTGAACCCCTATAATTACGATGTCTTATTACTCCAGTGCGCGAGTCCCGTTACACTGTTGCACTTCAATCATTGTTCTTGCGTTGTAATTATCTCGTTCCAGTTCTCGTCAACCCAAGGATAAACACGAAATACCGTGAAAATCGTCAACGCCGTTTTCGAGGTCATAGCCAGAAATACACAGAATTTATTATAAAATAATAATAATAATTATATACGCTATAATAAAACTCCCTTATGGAACGTTATAAGGTCAAGAACAGATGATCTCTTGGGTCGTCGTTTCAACAACGGTTAGGAATTTCCAAAACAACTAAATGTCAAGGTTGCGTCATATTCATAACTCTATTAGACACAATGGAAGGATTTTTTCTGAGAGAAGGACATTTTTTCCAAACACACGGACACCACCAGAAGGACGCTCCAATCCCCATTGAAGTGGGCCAACCCAGTGCAGGGGGGCTAACGTGGATGACAAAACGCCTCTGCCTGCTAAAACCATCATCCTCTGCTGGGAGTTAGTCTCTTCCCTAGAGCCGGGGAGGCATTGGGGGATTGACACATTTGGATTGTCAACAAAGGGTCGGTGTTTCTCTATTGTTGGGACTAATTTTCACCAAAAACGGATAAACATGTCAGAGGATGTTAATGTGAAAGTATTAGCGCTAAGTCAACGCAGAGTGTCCTCGACTTGTTCAATGATGTAGGAAGTTGTGGGTAGACTTTATCTTTTTTTTTTTCGAGCTGACCCTTAGCTGTTCCCCTATCTGACAGGCCTCAGCTCTTAACCTTTAGGTATTACAATGAGGACCTGTCGGGGCCACCTTTGCTTATTCTCTTCCTTACTCGTACTCGGGTAGACTTTATCTTGAGATTAAGCAGATCAACAGGAATAGGGTCAAGAATTACTTATAACGTGGCTGAAACAACTTGGTAAAGAAATTCAAATAGGATAATTGTCTAACCGTGGCGTGTGTGACGGTGATAATTAGTGAAAAAAACAACAGCAGTGAGGCGAAGGGAACAATACAGTGTGTTAACTAATTAAGGTAATGAGGCAATATGACAACTGTATAAGAAGTAGATAGTATCGATTATTATTTATTTTATCTGAACAGTGTCTTCGACATCTTGTGAGGCTCTTCGATTGCTTTGTAAGTGGTGGAATTACCGATAGCGTAAGTCACATACAGTGAGTTCTTCTCGATTGCTGTGTCCTAAAGACAGTCAATGATGCCTTTGTCAACCTGCACGCTCTGCAGGGCTCACAGCAACACACGATAATCGATTCGTAAGGAAATCCGGAAACCATAACCGGTGACAGCACCGGACATTAGGAGGCTGAGTTGAGCTAGGAGGAATATCAGCTATTTGTGAAATATTTCCAAATTTAGCAAAATATAAGGAACACCAAATTTTCCGGACAGACTCTCAGCCAACATTTAACGCTCACGGTGCCGCTTTCGGGATTGCTTCACCACACGGACTCTCCGTATGGTGTTGTACAGCGTATGTTTCGTTTAAGTTTGGCTTGATCTTGATTGCGCGGACACAATAGGACATATTGCATGGGTGCGGCCGGCGTAGACAGGTACAGTTTGCTGGGTGTCTTCCGTTCGGGACCACTACACCAGTCGCATGCTAAATTACTCGATCACAATTGTGAAAATATCTATGACGACGCAGCCAGGCGAAGCACTCGTTTTGATTGTATCGGCTGTATCGAACGATGAGCTGTATTCAGTGATACAAGTATCCGATAAGAGGCCTGCATTGCTTCAAAAGTAATGGATGGGATGATGTTATCGAAGTTGACGTATGTAGAGAATACACAACGTGAATAGCTATACCACCCTTACAGCCTCTACCTGTAACGTAGACATTAATGGGTAGCCCACCGGTAAACGGACCAATTGAGAACTAAACACATTGCCAACAAGTATTTTTACAACGCGTGACTACAAACGATGATAGAGCAGGATGTTCGATCAACTGTAAAAATATATTAAATACATAGATAACTTAAAAGTAGATACAGATTGGACATATTAAACAACGTAGTAATTTCATTATTACCGCAATTTTTCAGTATCTCGCCGTCACATCAACTCCTTTAAATCTATCTGGGGTGCCTGATCGCTTGAACGATTGAAGACAATCATGCTAGCGATATTTATATATATATATATATATATATATATATATATATATATAAATATATATATATAAGAGAATTCTCCGTCATAAAAAAAATGTATATATATATATAGTGAAATGCGATGAATTTCTCGTTCCGTATGATTTTATAGCACGCGCGCGATGTATGATTTATTTTGAAATTGCCAGCACCTAGGAAGAAGCTTTTGTACCCGTTCCCTATATGACTCAAGGCGTACCACGCCACACCAGGCCCGACGGCCTCATGCTGACCTCATAGCGAAGTTGAGCTTTGTACCGTACGCCGAAACGAGGGTTACTTTCCCATATCTGTCATATTCGTGTGTCTCATTTTACGTAACAGTACAACGATAATTACACTATATCACTAATTATCCCGGCAAAACGACGATAGGCGGACATAATCAAAGTTAAACAAAAGCTCAGGGCCATGAGCTCAGTGGGGGGGGGGGGGTTGGGATATTGTATAATACGCGGACGCTGGTCGCTGCCTCCTCAGCATCGTTAAGTTCCGACGTGTCCCTCTCAGTTTCCTCAGTAACACAGGATCAGTTTGGGGCGAAAACATTTCCATCCAAAGGCAGACGACCATGGTGAAAGGCCTCCGGTTCCTCGTTCACAATGCACCTTATTATGTGAATTGATAGTCACTTTTTCTCTCTACGCTCCCTCATTCTGCCTCCCTTTATCGCGTCCCCGGCATCATACGCTCGCGGACGAAGCGTGATATCGTCCGTCGCCGGTATATGATGCCCCTGGAACAACGGGCAGCATGCCGCATCGATGTTCCAAATGAACGTTGCCTGCCTCCGCGGTAGCCGGTGATCGCGAACGGATAATATGATGTCAGCGGAGGGGGGAGATTGGGTGTTTGGGGGCTGGTGGCGACAACAGAGGGGGGGGGCGAACAGACGCTGTGACTGAGTGTTTTTGGGGGCTGTGTCTCTCGGTATCCCTCGGATGTGTGTAGATGTATCGCTCGGTACATGTGAGGGAGTGTGCTTGTGTGCGAGCATAGCCGAGTAAACCCGTAATGACGACATGAGCGTTCCAGCAACGAGCTCGAGATTGATGAGTCACAAGGGGTAATCAATCAGCTACCCAGTGGAGCAGCAGCAGTCGCCATCGGGCGGACAACGCTGCCAGGTTGTGGGTACATTGGCCAGCCAGGAGCTCTAGAGAGTAATAGTTTAGTAGTCGTATATATATATATATATATATAGGGAGAGAGAGAGAGGAGGTTCAGGGTTGACACAGTTGCTGCTTCAACTGTGAGCCTACTTTTCCCCCTTCCCTCATATATATATATATATATATATATATTAATATAGTAGTGTTAGTTGTGGCAGAGCGAGAAGCGTGCAAAGGTGATGAGGTGTGCCTCATTCACCCCTGTGGCCGCCGAGGTGATCTGTTTGCTTTAAATTCTCGCGCGCGAGATCGATCCAGAGAGAGAGAGACGACGACATGATCAGTGCCGGCTTCTGGAAACCCAGCAAGACCACGCAAATGGAAATACGATGGGGCTCTTGAAAAATAGGCCACTTCGAAATACTAGGCCTGAAGCACCCGAAGTCCCAACGGAAACGGATGTTTTCATGATGAGAAAACGCTGCTCTGTATCGCTAGCATAGCAATGTTAAAGAGTCGTTTCGCTGGGGATATGCAATGGAATACGGGTCCATCCACTCTGTTGACTTGGTTAGCATCTGGACTATTACATTCGAAGGCTAGCATATTTCATAATTCAATATGACTGCACTGAAGTGTAACTGCAATTCATTGTACGATAGGAAGGGACCTTAATAAGGATACCGTTACTTATTTTTATAACCAGACTCAAACGCTGAATCCGTGTGCTAAGCAACGACCATTCGAATACAGATAACATATGCGCCGATGTCACAATCGTTTGCTCCTTTTGGATAATGTCCAGACTTTGTTTGTTCACGATAACACGCTAATAGATGAAACCGATAAATCAAATTCACGTCAGTGATAAGCGTTCTCCATTGCAGAATATACTGTTCGAGTTCGGATGGAGAGGAAAGAATACCTTTGAATTGAGGCCACAGCGAAAATAAGTTCTCTGGATGGTGACCCGCCCATTGAGTGCTTATTGGTATATTATATCTAGAAAGATGAGATTTAGAGGCTTACTCTTTAGAGGCGGTTCCCAACCCGTCGCTTGAAAGTTGTGCTAGTAAAGTTGGTCAAATGGAAATATGTGACGTCCTCTGCCATCTGGCCATCAACTTTGCACTTGGACTGGCCAACGTTTGGTTAGGCATGTCTGGCTATTCTGACCAGTGAGAGATGGGCTCCGAATAGATTTGTGACGTTTGAGGTTAGCCCACATTTGGCAAGTAAAGTGCCGCAATTGCATAAAGACCACAGCTCACGAGGTACTTCGTATGGCCAACGCCATACAATCAAGCTGTGCGAAGATATGTTATCGTATGCAGAAAATGCACCTTTTAATTTGCATATTGCGCGCACATACACACATGCAGAGCCGACAATGCGAGGCGAATGTTAAATCCTTATGAACAACTTCGACGATATTGAACGCTCAACGGACGATACATGAAATCGAATAGCAAATCTAGCGAAGACACCACATTCGAATACTCCTTAATATCGGGTTTATTTGGGAACGAAAATGGTTCTTTCTTACATTATTTATCAAATAAACAGAACGAACTTTTCTAGTCACAAATGCTGTCTGTGTAAACGGGTGCCGATGACGGTATCGTAGATTGACATATCAAACTACCGAAGACGACGAAGTATATGCCAATGATTTCGAACTGCAATTGGCTGAGCATATGTTATTCAAAACCAAACCAGTTTACGGGTTTTTTTTTCGTTCAAAGTCAACACATTGCAATATATTATCGTGTCCCGTATTACATTTCATTGCATGCAAATTGTCCCAAATACGATTTGCAAACAGTTTCAAAATAGACGGACACTAAAATGATACATATAAATAAAGGTTCAATAAAGGGAATCTACTTACTGGCTAGCCTTACACTTCGGTACCTTGACGAAACTGCCCAACAGAATGATTTTAATCCGGCCTAAAAGTAGAGAATAGACGGTGGCCGGCCGGCCGGCCTCGCAGTTAATTTATTTTACGGTTAGGACAATTCCGGAGCCTTCACTTCAGAGTGGCACACCACACGTAGTTGTACGGGTGGAAACATGATTTCTCCGGTGCACCCGACAAAGCGGCAAGCCTGCAGCTTGCTATAGCGCAAAGAACGTTTTCAATTAACACTGCAGGCAGTGTCTACCAGCGAGCGAGGACGGGCGTCATCAACAGACCGCGCCCGGCTTCTGGAGGTGCTCCGCCACCGACCGTTGCTGCGACCGGTCTCAGAAAGTCTCTCTTACCCCAACCGCGTCCGGTGGCCCACGCGACGCTCCCCAACGGCCGAGAAGCTCTGCCCCCTTGTTGGACCTCTCTAATTTACGCTACGCTATGGCATGCTATACACTGAGTTGGTGAGCACTGTGGTGGGACAGGACATTGTAGCGAGCGCGTTTATAGATTGTGTTGCCAGCGACAGTCTCTAGCGGGCCTCCGTTGGGGCCTTCGAGGGCCGTTGGCCTGCTGAACCCCCCCCCGTTTTTGAGGGGTAGGCGGACGACGTCTGGAACAAGAACGTAGATGACTAGGAATCTCAGGAGGTGCGTATTTTTAGAGGATCTCATTATATTTTGGCCTAGCGGGTGGACGACAACGGCAGCCAGCTCATTAGCTTCGTCTTCGTGACGTAGCTCTTTCGTTTCATGTTGATGCTACTCGAGAATGAGAGCGGAACGCCAAACGACGACAGGCTTCGCCTCTTGCGATTTTGTTAATGTGAACCAACTGGAAACAGTTAGAACAAAAGTAATATTTAGCATTTCAAAATGTAAGAACAATGAGTGAGTATGCCTACGATAAATGTCAGCATTAGTAAGGTCACATGTACACAACATGTGTTCATCATGACCACAAGCAACGGTAACGGTATAGCTAATGAGGAAAAGCATAGTGAGTAATAGAGAAGGTATTGATTGATATGCTATCAGTGTGTGCACCAGGTCTTTGTTCTATGGGACCATACAACAACATGAAGCAACAGCAGTAGTAGCATTTTGGTGCCGATTGAGATTACCATGTTCAGGCGACATCATCCAGACACGGTGGAGCCAGCCAGTTGTATCTCACTGACGTCTCGTGGTCCGTCGATCGACTCATATATAGCTGAGATCGTCTGCATAATACTTATAAGATACACTTTCGGGAAAAACAGAGGCCACATCTATAACAAGATCTCTACACATCATGGGTGCAAGGCATGACCCTGAGGGGCTCCGGAAGGACAAGTCCCAGGATCACGAAGGCTGTCATCAAGTCGAACTCGAAAAACATCTGTTTGCCAAATATGCACCGTGTAATCCATCGGACCGTGGGTTCGTTCGCTCCCAAGCTGCTGACCCAGTAAGTTAAAGAAAAATGGTAATAGATGCAGTTGAGCTTGTTTTGGCGATTTAGAAACAAACTAATTCGGTGATGAGTAGAGCACTGCTGCTCCGAGCAACAGGATCGTAGTTTTCCAAGCTGTGTTTATCACCCCTTTTGAAATAGACCATAAACATTGCAAAGGTACTTCATCGAATTTGCGCGATCGCGCTAACAGGTAACAAAGTGGTTCAATTAAGACATCACACAATACTTGTGAATAGTATTGTGAATAGTTTGAATAGTAGTGGCGGGAGGCCATAGGAAATTCGAGGTTAAGCTGCACGCTGCTTTTGGGTATTTGACGATTTTTTCTATGTCATCTGTAGTGATTTCCAGGATGCAGCATTGGAGAGATAAGATGGCGAAAGGCTGAGTTAATTTCTATTTATGTATTCGTGTGTGTGTGTCGACGAGAAGGGAGACGAAATAGTCCTTAAATTGGCGATATTTACTAGATGGACCTTTTCGATCGGCTAGAACCGACACTTGCATTTATTGCAGAAGTAAAATAGCAATTAAGCTGAGATTCCTCTAAAATGCATAGATGGGGGGGAAGGTCCTGCTAAGTTTTGTCATGATGAGATCGTTGGGTCTTTCGTCCATGAAACAACAGAACGCGCAAGGCACCTCCCCCTCACCACTGGTTAAGCGGTAGGGAAAAGAAGAAAAAAAGACGATAACAATAATTACATATATTGTAATAATTACATATATGGATAATAATAATTACATATTCTATAACACGAGAGGTTACATTGAGTCGAAACAGGGGAAAGTTATGGGTCAGTCAAGGAGAGAATCACCCTTTCTAATTTAAATAGACAATGCGACAATATATTGAAGAGCAATGTGCCTTTAGGCAGCGCATAGTCCTGGGTTTCACGATGTATTGCGGCTTTAAGAGTAAGCAATTGACGAGCTTCACAAGTGAAGCCTCATGTGACATTGCCTAGACCTTATTGAATAACCCCAGAACATTGTGGTCAGCATACATTGTGGAGGGTGACATATAGTTGTTATGTCGACTGAATGTTGAAGTTCCGGCCTCAATGGACACTGACAGAGATAGCAGTGTTGGGCTCTAGGCGTCGTTCAAGTTAGAATAGAAATTCAAGCATGACTCACGCCAGCTCTAACTCATTGTAGACATATAATGTACCCATCTCAGCTTTGTATATATCTCGCCCAGACAAGATTTATCACCTAAAATGTGCACCATATACTGATATGCCCGGAAAGGAATTGACCTGTGGCTATTAACACTAAGGCGCCCTGTGGGAAGATAATTCAAAAGTCACTGAATCCAATTGTTTCTTTGCCCTTCTACAAGACATCCTATCAACCCTTTGCTCTTTCTCAATTTTTCCCTTTCGAGGTTTGTGTTCGACGCCATCGCAGCGGGTGGTCATTATTTATTTTAAACGCTGTTACTGCAGCCGCCGCTGTCTTCGTCGTTGGTCTTTCATAGTGGCAGCATAGCACTCCCAGGGCATCGCTGGCCTCCGCCGCGCCCGAACGAACGGCTCTACGCCTCCATTTGGGCGCTCAGGGAAGTGTCGATTGGGAGCCTCTGGCATAGTTGCCATGAAAGAGGTGCAGGGATAGCAAGCTGGCGACTGACGCACAACAATACACAATTCGGGGCTCTTTCCTCAGGCACGCTGGGGGGGAGGGGGGAATGACGCTCGATGGACGAATCCTCGCTGCGCCACTCGAACCCCCTGCGACCACCGCCCTTTGAGACCCCCAAGTCCCCTTCTGCCATTCGCCTCCCCACCGTCCTCTGTCAGCGAGCGAGCAACCAACCAACATAGCCAGCCCGCCAGCCCATACTCTGCTCAACGTAACATCGAGTCAGAGTCGGCCCTTTTGTCGCAGCCGACCTTCCAGATCGGCTCTGCCCTGCTCGACTCGGTCCTGCCCCGTCGCTTCCGAGAAGTCCGAACGGGACGGTGGGTGGCCATACACTCTTTAACAGGCGTCAGGGCGGCGGACGAACGGCGGTGGGGCGGGTGCGCCGAGGCCTGCTTCTGACACCGTGTCAGTGGTTCGGGTCTGCGCGGCCTGACTGCGGATCCCGACATAGATGGCCATCTTTGGACGCAATGGCCTTTGGCATTGCGGTCAACCGCAGAAACTCCCGTCTTGCGGGCCTGCCAGCAAGAGTGAGTGAGGTGGAGCAGCGATACAACGCTACGCAATGTGACTATGGCTAAAAGGTCGCTTTCCTTCCGAAGACCGGTCGAAGCAAGTACGCCAACTAACCAGCCAAGCAATCACAACCGCACTGAATATCATAATATGACATAGATCTAACGAGAGAGACAAACGTGGAGGCGATTCTTTCAAGGGACCGGGCAGCACTTGAGAGTGATTGTACCCATATGTCATTCAAAGTATTTAAATTTACGTTACTTGTTTGCGCAAGGCAACTCAGGCAGATTGCCGAATAATCCATTGATACACGTATATGTAAGTGTTTGGCGGCAGGTCTGCTTCTGCAGAAGTCCAAAATGAACGTTTAGTCCTTGGCGTTACTGGTAGTAATCAATATAGTGCTAGTTATGTGTTCCGTTCAGCTCGTTAGATCAACATCAGTGGGCATAAATGATAACAATTTCTGCACGGCCCACTGGTGTTGAGATTAGAGCATATCCCAACCCGTCAACTGCTAGACAGATATATTCTAGATAAGCACTTTGTCGAGCATAAACATTAGCGCGGGGCATCGTTAAAGGGAACTCGTTGCAAGCACAGCTGACGTCCACGGCAGTTAACCTGCAGGTGTCACGCTTTAGTTCCTGTATAAACAAAGCTTTACTGCATAACTGCAATAAACTGCTACTGTGTGTTCTCTTGGCTCCAAGGGGCGAACCAGCCTCGAGCTTTGTGACGATCAGTGGAGATACTGAAAACATTGTCAAGAGACCTGAACGTTAGATGAAATCATGTAATAATTTTCATATTATGTCGGCCGCAAGACGTAATCACCTCACTTTAGTGTAACCGATAATTAGAGTATAGTAAAAAATGTGTTTCAACCCAATCTTAACTACTATCCACATATTAGAAGGAACTAAGGGAGCGTTTAATATAGTTGTGTAAACTCTCAGGAAAATCATACTTGCTTGCTGACGCCGCCGGAAACCTGTTCACCTGTTCACTTAAAGCTTCGTGAATCACCCAATGGCCGATATCGAGTTGTATCGTTTCAGCCAATGTGAATATTATTGATCTATTTTCCAAACGCTTTGCGTTGTATCGGGTATGATCCTTGTCGAACGTGGACAAGTTTTTTGATCATTCATTGATTCTTCGACTTCAAAATACCGCTGTTGCTTCCATATTACATTTGCGGTTCCACAACAAATTAGTCACTGTCACGGGGACGTGGCGCAACTGCTTGGTGCGGTGGCTAGCTAACCCTGCTCACCCATCTGATTTCTCCTATATCGACCGTTGAAGGCGGTGTCACCCAACTGAAATCTTACATTATTCAGACCATTACGTATTGCGCAACATGCGATATAAACGGCTTCGCAGGCCCGCTCTGTTGGCTGGACACCTCGGACCTGTTCCGGCTTTGAGGTGGTGGATTAATCTTCATACTTACACGAGAGGCGAACGACCGGGGAGACGATGACGCTGGAATGGGGCACATTTCTCATTTGTTATTACATGGCGACAAAGCGAGAAAAGATAACATAATTCACATTCGCCACCTTCGACGCCGCTATGTGTGTGTGTGTGTGTGTGTCTAGTCGGTGTATTTGTACGGTCTGTGTATTTGTGCGTCTGTCTGGCTGGGCACGGGTTCAATATCGATGCGCAAGTGTGCGACGCTCGCGTTAATGCAATAACGTCATTTTTCATCAGGCGAAGAAAGACAGAGAGAGAGAGAGTAAGAAAGTGAGAGAGGAGTCCGTAAGAATTTTTTTGGCGAGTCGACTGACTCAACGCGACGCACGAAAAAATGGCAATATCGTGCAAGGTATAACGTACAGGGTGTTCGAAAAGTTATGCAGACGCGAAGTTACAGGGACACAGGCGAACATTTGACACCCTCCTCGAAGGTAATCTTCCGTGCGAGTCCTTCCTATTGTTTATGCCAATACGTAGTTAGATAGTAGATTGTACTTTAGAGTAAAGAAGGGAGAAAAAAGTTGTAATAGTAATGTCGAACTTCGGTAAAAGTTTTCAAGTGAATCTGCCTTGATCTTTTATGACTCTTCTTTCGTAGTTCTTCCCCGTTCTTGTGTGCTTTAAACTTTATACGACTATTTTTATTTGTACAAATCGGTAAGAGCACAATTCACGGAAGGTCATCTTGAAAACCGTGTCAAACTTTA
Source organism: Stratiolaelaps scimitus (assembly GCA_019614645.1). NCBI lineage: Eukaryota > Metazoa > Arthropoda > Arachnida > Mesostigmata > Laelapidae > Stratiolaelaps > Stratiolaelaps scimitus. The sequence continues at coordinate 345,369 of JABWDB010000077.1, forward strand.
CTCTTCTATATAGGGTTGCGAAACTTTCCAAACACCCTGTACGTACTCTTCGACACTTTATCATTTCAACGGCACTTTCTGTTTTCACGGCGGCGTCTCGAGGCAGCGTGACGTCGTTTCATACTCGTTGCCAGCTGTTAGAACGCCGCTTGGAAACCAGTCAGTTCTAGTTGGTTTAGCTTTACTCCTGTTGTTGTTGTTGCTGCTGCTGCTGCATCCGAAAACCGCCGTAAGAGCATCGCGGCATCGAGGCACTTGGCGCCGTGCAGAGGCGCATCAGCTTGGAAAGTCGAGCCCGGCGATCTGCCCGACCGAGGAACGACGGCCTCTTTCATGAGGTCGCCACAGTCGCCAGTCAGGTTGCTGGGCAGTTGCAGGACAAATGTACGACAAAGAATAATCTTGATAAATATATTCTTTGGCCTTATATCGACATAGGGAACACATTGTGTATGGTATCGTACGTAACGCAAATTACCCAATGCTCCATTCGATGCCTGCCATCTACTCGGCAACAATAGAGCCTGAGTACGAAAGTATAGATTGTTGGCCACTGTAAGATTTTGGCAATGTGGTATCGGTGAACAACATGTCGCTCTGTGAAATGTGTAAAGCACGAGTATGAAATAAAGTATCGTATACTTAGAAGGCGGTCCGTTAGAGCGGAACTTATAGTAATATTCTCAAATTATTACTAATATGTGATATGCTACGATAAACAGCTCTAGCTCGTACCCTCCATTGTATCTTTTGGGACATTGTACCTATATGAGAAATATGAAATAGGTTTTCTCGTCAAATAGTTAGCATTACCGATTCGAACATAAATCCTGGTGTAATATGTCCCGGTCTAATTTACATTTTATAGTAAATGTAGATTAACCTGAGAATAAAGTTTGAAATGAGCAAAACGAAGCTCTTAACTATGCCATCGCCAAGAACAATTTACAATACAATACAAAGTGTGTGATTTATTGACGGAACTACAAACTATAAGTGCAGGTTTTTTACAACGCTCAAGTTCTCGATATGTCAAGTCGCGGGCCTCGAACCTGTGGTCTCTGTGCAGATTTCTACACACACGATGCACTGGGGCGGTCAAGGCGTTATCAGCTAATGTCCGTTAATTGCACTGCGTTAGAGAGATTCTGTGAGTGATAAGTCCTGATATAACAAGGCTAAAATGTACTTTTTCAATTCAATTTCAATTCAATTATTTCTTTATTGACGGAACTGCGAAATATTACAACGCTTAAGTTCTCGTATTAAAAAATAAGATAAAAAGAGCGATCACCAAAGTATTTCACAAGGTTCTTCGAGGTGACATACCATCAAAACATATCACAAAGTCATATTGAACAAGATAATTACAAGTGGTTTACTGGATTTGGGTCAAATAAGATTTTAGCCTTTTTTTTATTTCGAAAGCAAATTTCTTAACACAGGTGAGAGACCGAATCTCTCTAGGCAAAGAACCCCAGATTGACGGCAGGCGGTAAGCGAGAGTATGGCGGCTTGATTCTTTAATAGCCAGAGGTGTCATGAACACTGTCGCTCTACGAGCAGTTCGTTTGGTGCAGGCTTTCATCGGAAGAGCAGCGTCTGTAGGCACAATGCCCTTGTGTATCTTGAAAGCAAGAAGAGCGACGTGAAGTGAGTACAATGTCGTCAGCGAAGGAAGGTCAAATTTCACTAGGACGTCTGCAACCGAGTCTCTTCGAGTTTTACCAGTAATAGCTCGGAGCGCGTCATTCTGTATAATCTCCCCTCTCTGAAGTACATTTTTGTAGCCTCCACCCCAGACTGATATACCATAGCTGAGTAGAGGGACAAGAACGGCTTTGTAAAGGTACACCAAACCTTCTGTAGGGATTCCAAGTTCTCTAAGTCGACGCAAAGAGGCTACTACAGCGTAGCACTTTGGCACTACTTAGATTATACCTTCTGAAATAGTACAAAACAGTTTTGGTGTCTTCATCAGATGAGATTTCAACTTGTCACGCTTTGGCTGGGTTTAAATTTTCAACATTTACCCTATACATTATCCAATAGGTTAGTCAAGCGTTTGATTTAATTCGTTTATTTCGTCGGACCGTCATGGAGTCAATAATGTAATAATGGTCGCGATAAATGTAATTATTATAAATAAAGGGTTCACGGGCACTACCGTGGGCATGCATCCCACCCCGTTGGATTTTAATCCCTCCTTCAAAGGCAGCAACTTACCGCTTCGCGATGCGACACATATCTCCCTCTATGCATTTTTTGAAATCGGAATTCATAAATAAATAATAGGTGTTAATATTCGTAATAAATTCATAGGTGTTGTTCACCACTGAGCGAACAGTATAGCAATAAACTCAAACGTTATTAGAATTACCAATACCTGAACTTTAACCAATACCTGTCAGTCTATCATAAAGGTTATATGGAAATCCATTGCACAGCAAAATCAATTTTGCCGACACACACGCACGCAGCGATCATTTAACGTCCGCGGTATAACTGGTTTCGGTATTGCTTCATAAGACGGACAAACCCTTTAGATGTAAATGTGCAATGGTGGGGATTGAGCCGTGCACCTTCTGGTCTCCTCCGATTGCATAGCGCACACGAGTGCACCACGGCACCAAGCTCGACATCCATTGCATCGGGGCACCTTTGAAGCTTCGAACCATGTATTCCTCTTGGTCTTGTCCTATGCAACTTCCATTTCTATTTGTCCTTCGTACTAAATCTGATAACCATTGCCGCCTATTCTATAATAGCACATCAGAGAGCTTGCAACACCGTCCTTGACTGAATGCCAACAAAGATTATGCCCAATGCGCTGGTTGGCTGGCCTGACACGTCAGCCTCCTCGCTCGAACAGACGGCAGCAGCAGCAGCTCCCATCAGGCAATGCCTCTGATGGGTGGCCATGTAACACAGCACAGCACCACCCTCTATCCCGCTCTCTAGCCAAACTCGTTCCCGACAGGCTGGCCATGGCTGAGCCAGTTTACAGTTTCGCTAGGGTTTGTTAGACGACGTTTGTTATACGCTAGTTGCCGCCGAATGCGTCGTCTGGCCAAATATGATGCAGAAGGGCTGGGCTAGTGGTGGTCGGCGTCGGATTTTGAATTCGGCGGCTGCGGCGCACGCTAGCCTCGAGTGGTGCCAGAGACAATTGGAGATGGACGCCAAGTGGCCTGAGAACGAGCGACAACGAACGCAGAGGAAGACACAGCGAATGCGGGTAGGAACGACGTCAAAGCCGGCGATGACCGGGTGGCCCTTCGGGGAAGGAAGACCTCATGGGGAGCGAAGTCAGCACACAGGGCCGGGGCCAAAGCGACAGAGAGAAAACGCGAGGTCGGAACGAAATGCGTTGCAGTGTTCATCACAGATAGGCACAGAGCACTTATGTACATTTGGGTCATCCCTTGACGGCGTTCGGACGGCATCCCACGCGAGGGCGACGGTGGCGGTGGTGGTAGCGGCCACGAGAAGAACAACGACACAGATATATGGCTGAATCATGGACCTCGACGATTCCAGCTCCTGACGCCTCGCGTCTCGCGGGAATCTCCCACTCATGGTGGTGGGCCCGGCCAGACGACAAATCCCAATGTGCGCGGTAACTCATTCAACGAAAGCATCTGAGCGTATTCACTTAATGCTGCCGCGTGTTTACTCTAGATTTTTAGACGTAGGCTTTATTGTTGTTGCTGCAACTGTTGTTGTTGATGCTGCTGCTGTTGCTAGGAATGGAGCTGGAGTTTAGAAGGGAGTTGGAACGACTGCACTACGTGGAAAAGAGTTACATTCCCCTTGGAACTGTTGCCATCAAGACACCATAAATTACATATAATAGCTAAACAATATTAATAGTTTGAAGCGGTTATCATTTCTCCTAAAGGACGGGCTGCCCCTGTTATAGGTCGACAGTTGACATGGGTCCTCCCATATACGCTGTCCCTTGGGGAGGCCAATAGCGAGATCAAAACGTTCGTAAATAATTGAACTATATATAGGGTGTTGTTGATTTCAGCTATAATTCAAAAGTTTTAAATAACAGTTGTCTCTTCCACGCTTCTGGAGAGGTCTCACCAGATAAGTGCAAGCTGGGCAGAATTGCTCATATAGAGTGCATTGAAAAGGTACCAATAGATGCTGGGTGACCAAAACATTGGATGACGAAAAGCAGTCATGCTAATTACTAAACAAAGGGAAACGTGACTTTAGAATAGGCTGCATTATTAGGCTACTTTCAAGCTGTGCCAATAGGTATGATTAAAACTACTTTATAATTAAAGCGCAAGTGAAATGAAACGATAACGGGATACAGATATCAGCTTCTTTTTTTTATGTCAAGATTAATTTCAACTGAATCCTCTGATATCTCGGTTACGTCAACCTCCAAACGGTTGCCTAAGGACACCGTTGGTTGTAAGTGAATATAGCACAAGAACGCATCGATTGTGCATCTTAAACTTAAACTGTTCAACATGCGGACACACTTCGACCCTTTCGTTGCTTGCTTAGAAAAAACAGTACCCCTGATAGATATTCATGAGAGCTCCGATACGTGGTTTTGAAACACATACACACGCACACACACACACATACACACAGCGTTTAGTCGTGCATCATTGCAAACGTATTCAAGTCATTGTGAGAGAAACCTCAAAACAAGACGGCACTGCACACAGCTGATATTGTCCATGTGTAGAGAATTGACAACGTACAAGAGACAGACAGCGCAGACAGAGGGAAGGCTTAAAAGCTCGATGAGGACAGAAGACGTCAACGTCTGGGTGGCACTGAAAATGCTCCGCCCTTCACGGTGGAGCGACTTGTTGTCGCGTTTCGTTCAAGAATGTTCCAGCACCTCGTGTCTCTGACATTCGTTTTTTGTGGCTACTGCTGCACCTGCTGCTGCTGCCGCTGCTGCTGCCGCTGCTTAACCGTATTTCTGTTTGTGAACAGAGCGGCTATTTTCAATAGCCAATAAGAACAGAAAGGAAAAAGCTTTTCGGACACAATGGCAGCCACATATATAGCGTTTTTTCTTTTATTTGGTTACAACGGCCAACTTTGTTATTGATCGATCGTTTGTTGCTTGACATGATGAATGATCGTACGGTTCTCGCAAGACACGAATTTTGAATGGGACACATTGAACTGACACACAAATCAGAGACTCAGGTGGTGCCAGATAGTAGAGACCTTCGGGTTTGCATACTAAAGAATATTGTTTAGCTAACTAAATTAATAAACACTCGAAGTTGTATTCGATACCTTCGAATTTTTAGTGTTTTTTACGGGACTACGGGGCGATGCAATTGATCAACAAAAAAAAAAAAACAGGCACTTAGTAATTATAACGTTTCCCACAAAACCCTGAGTTACATGCAAGCGACATGTAACGCGCTTGAATGGGTAAATCGGTATAATTAAAAAAAGTACTTCGAAGATAATACAAGCGACCATACAGCCCTCTTACCCTTCATCTTGCTTAAACATAACGTATTCTATGTCAAACTTGAGGATTACCTGACAGCTTACGCAGGCGACACACACACTACATATAGACTATTAAGCAATTCTGTCCTGGCACAATTCAAAATATTCAAATAGGCCTCGCTAGAATATCTGACTACTTCCACAGTTTAGTTCGAGGTTGCTACGGCCAGCTCCAACTTAACTGCCTAGAGCCGGCGTTTATAAGATTTTCAAACTAAAAATCCAGACAAAGAAATATTCCTCAGAATATTTCATTTGAAACCACTCGCCTCGAAGCGTTTTTTGACAACTATCACAGTGATCACGACATACATCGTTTGCTTTTTTGTTGGACAGACCAGGTAGAGTGTGTCTGTCAATGATTTGGTTTTGCCAATTCCACGAAATACGACTCAATGTAATATTTTTGGACTAAATTATACAGACAATTAGCTTCTGTCATATAATTCAACGAAATTTTGGCAGACCATATCTAAGTTTCGTTATATCATGCATACCATAAGATTCATCCGAGCGTCCTGTTGGATATCGCTCTAAATACAATATATATATATATATATATATATACAATTTATACTCTTACAATATATATATATACAATTTATACTCTTACAATATATATATATATACAATTTATACTCTTACAATATATATATATATACAATTTATACTCTTACAATATATATATATATACAATTTATACTCTTACAATATATATATATATACAATTTATACTCTTACAGCAAACACTTTGCTTGACAGGAAAAACAACGGTTTTCACCCCCTGTACATATTTTAATTAATTAAATTAATAATTATCTATATTATTGTGTTGTATTGTGGACGTATTTTCTCGACACGTACAAAGTGCGATTGGAAATAACATATTTTACACAGCAGAGACCATTCAATAGTATTATAGCATGTGGAAGCAATGGTGATGCCTTCGACTCTTGGTGCTTCGATCTATCCAGATCGATCTGAGCATAAGACTACTAAGACAACACATACGACTAAATATTATACAGCCCCTATATCTCTCTCTGTATACGACTATTGCCTCATATTATGCATTTAAATGTTTTCGCTTCTTGTTCAACGGCTATATCGCAGTCATTTTGCTGGGAGTGGACCACTGAACGGCGAAACAAGCGAACGAAAGTAATTTTGGAATCGACTTTACGATCGAGCTTTTATTAAGGTTCGCCTCATGGAGCCAAAACCCCGGTGGAGGGGGGGGGTTGTTTCATTGCATTCGTGGCCCAACTGCGGACCATAGACCATAAAGGCATGGATGTAGCGCATCAACCGGTACGCGAAAACACAGTTCGGCTTCAAGAAGTAGCACAGTGTTGAGTTCTGCACGCTGGGGTCGGCAGCAACATTATCTGGGTCGCATCAGCATTAACTGTACAATTCGGGTCGTACACGGTTGTTGCATAGACAAGAAGCAACAATTACGATTATAAAGTAACTGGATCATGTTGCTACACATTCACACTTTTATGATATGCCAACGGAGCATATATTGTACAATGATGAAATTTCAATTCGATTTTACAGATGTTACTATACTCTAGTTAACCCAGAAGATCGATTCCCTGTTGCGAGCAATCACCGATCGACTCTATTTGAAAGGATGATCAATCGAACTTAGTCAACGACTCTAACGACTTCACATAATGTCACTATAGCGAGATATTCGCCATGAAGACGCTATTCATCTGAACCGGTGGGGAGCAATTTGGCCAGGATCGCCCTGACAGACGCACGCTGGCAAAAGAGCTAAGGGCGACAACATAACAAGAGGTATTCGATAAAATAGGACAAATGGGTTAAACCACTCCCATGCTTAGGTATTAATAACACAATGGCTCACCAGTGGGTAGACCATTTTTGGAAGCTCGAAGTGTTGCAACTTGGAGAGTGCTGAGTTCGTCGGGCAACAATGAAACCTTCTACCGATAGTTGTTTAGCACCTGCTGTTAAAAACAGTCGATTGGTAACTGCTAGAATAGGGTGACGGGCAAGCGAAGTAGGCCAGCTTCTTCTTTCACTGACTCAACTTTTTCTCTTGAAGTCCTATACGGCCTGATTCGGCAGAGATCGTACCGTGCTGCCCGATCTTACGTGGCAATAGTTAGTGAAATTGGTCGTATACACATTATCCATGTATCTGCAGGTTTCCCCTAGCAGCGTGAGATAACTTCTGTCCACCCAAACGAGTAGGTGACCACGTTTACATCAAACGAAACCTCTAGACAACAGTAAACAGCCTTCTGCAAACGGATGCAAATCTACAATTTATCAGCAATAGGCGAGGTACAAGTCACCATGGAGTACGTAGATACCAACACAGGCTTTTTGCTCGATAGCAACGAGTGGTACGACAAAGTAATTTACAGTGGGTGAAAATCAACGGTAGGAAAGCTTCCGCTTCGAGCCGCATCCTGGCTTCCTTCTTCGCCACCTCTGCGGACAATAGCATAACGCCCGAATAGCAGGTTGGAAAGATGGCCGGTCATCGATAGTCCCCTGCCAGCGGCTATTGAAGAAAATCATGATGGAGGTTCACCGGCAGGGAGTCCTCGATGGGTTGGCTTTCGTGCGAGGTGTTCGGCCTATCTGGGGGACGGCTGGGGAATGGGAGATGGTTGAGAGTCGGGTGTTTAAGGCTTAGAGGAAATCCCCGACGATTCGTCACGCTATGGGCGGCTAGTACTAGGCAGAAAGGTAGCGCACGCAACATAATGCAGGGAGAAGATCAGCGCCAGCACCCACTAGCAGCAAGATATGTAGGCGCTTCGAGACAGGCCGCACCGAACGAGGAAAGAAACTAGTGTGGAAGCCGGAAGCAGGACACCTGGTCGTGGCTATGGCCGAGTAGGATAAAGGGGGCCTACTTGAAAAAGCGATACGTTATCTCACACACTCACGTGGACACTTGCATTTTGGCTTGGCACACTTCGGTGCTTTGCAGGCGCTAGACCAAAAGAATGACATTTCTCAGCCAAGGAAAGGAAGAATTTTGAGTTCTTCTTCTTCTGCTGCTGCAACTGCTATATGAATAGCTAAATGACGTTTATTTCCTCATGATTTGTGTATCACGGTCATATATTCTAGTATTCTATATTATTTGCCCCCTAACGATATATATAGTTGTTTCGTAGTTTGCAATTGCTCAAAATGCCTTATGCGCCCTCTTTCTTACATCGTCGATTTTTTTATTTCATAATTAAAGTTGATTTTGAATTGAAAAGTCTGCTCCTTCTAGAAATTTCGCTTTTGACTCTCGTTGTCGATATCTATATTTCACTAATTTGCTAGTTTTCCTCCTAATAAAACATGGGCTAATATTATGTATAAATATATATATATATTAACTAACAACTGCTTAAAAGGAGAACTTTAACTTTCAACGTCTGCGAAACACACTCCTGCACTAAAAATTAAGAAGCAGAAAAAATTTCGTCTAGAGTGAGTGGAGTGTTTAATAGAAGATGCATCGGTTCCAAACCTTGCGATTTATGCCAGTTTCACCAGGATTATTTTGGGGGCAAAAAATTACCACTTGCACTTGAGTAGCTTTGATTTCTAGCTCAAAATATAAGTAGGACTCAATGAGAATATATGTCCTTTAATAATGAAGACCTTCAAAAAATCCATAAGAACCGTTCTTTTCAGGTTCTACCCTGGTCGCAATCTCTGAAAAAAAAACCGATTTTTAGCAAAATGCAAGTGACAGCCACATTTGTTTTCCATTTATTTTTTACAAAATTAGTTTTCATAGTGCAAATATAGATTTCAGGCAGCTTGCGAAGTAACTCTGAACAATTATATAATTTGCCATCTCCCTGGACACACATCGTCCTGTCCACCATGACGTGTCGTCTAATTTTGCAACACCGCTCTCTTGGACGTTCTATACAAATATAGTTGTCATATAGACCCTCCTAGACACTCCTTCCACTTCAGTGTGGTATTGTTCTAAATAAGCTCTGCTCGTCCCCTCCTGTTCCTTGCCAGTTATTATATCAGGACAGAGTTCTCGATCAAAAGGCTGCACGATGGTGAGCAGCTTCCCATCGTTGCAGCCTTGGCAGAGCAGCCTTTTACCTACCTTTTCGTTGAGGCGCTTCCTCCTTTCCACTCTCGCTTTATATTGGTTGTTCTCCGCCTTTTGCCGTTCTTCTCAGCCTCAGACGTGAGCCCTTTAATAACGACAACGACATCGGCAACGACAACAGAGCCCAGCACCGCTAACAACCTCAACGACAACAGCAAGCAGAGAGAGAGAGAGAGAGACTTCTGCGGCTTCGACCACTGGCTCTGTCCGTCCGCCGTCGTACTTCCAGTAAAGGCGAGCGGTCGGTGGACTGGGGGCTGGCTGGCCCAATCCACAGCTAGTCGTTTTGCACACAGCCAACAGGAGGGAGAGATCTCCCCGAGTCAACTCACGAAGTCCTGCAGCGGCGGCTGCTGCTGCCGCTGCTGTTTGTGGTGGTGCCGCCGTGGCCGTTGTGGCGCCCCTTTGTGAGATGCCTACCTCTGCTCTCCTGCGCCGTCCGGATGCCGTTGGTCAAGGGGCTAACGCAGTAAACGCCTCGTTTATGGGGTAGAGTGCGCGGGAGACGAAGAGAGTGGCACTGGACTACCACTGGATCCTAGTTACCCTCTGTGCTGCCAAACCTATCTATACCTCCCTCTGTTTCTATTCTGCGACCGGTGGCACGCTCCGAACGAGCCGGCTTTGCCAGTCGGACTGGCGAAGCAATGGGTGCCACTGCTCGAACGGCGGCGATGGCGGTGGCATTGAACGGTCTGCGAAAGAAAAGTTGCCGCTGTGCAAAACGAACGAACGCTACGCGATGTCGGTGGTGAACGGGGATAGGCTAGCGAACATTGAGGTGTGTAATGGCAGAGCGAATGAACGCCAATGCCGCTGTCCGGCCCGGGCCGGTCCACCATTCCGCTCGATCCCTCGACTCCGTCCGTCCCCCAACTCGGCCCACTACCTCGTACCTCTCAACCTTTCATTTTCTTTGCCTCCCGATGAAAGCAAATCAGGTAATACAGCACCCCAGCGCAGACACAGTACGTAGCGCGGCTGGGTGGCTGGCTGGCTGCCGCCGCGGAAACAGAAAAGGCCTCCCTATATCTAACGAGATGGAGCTAGGCAAAAGTGTGGAAGGGTGAAAGCGCCCAAAGGATAGAGTAAGTGGCAGGGAGGTCCCGATGGCGCTGGGACAAGCAAGAGCAACAACAGAACAACGATGACTGAGAAGACAACGCACTGACAGATCATTTAGGCGGGCCACAGATCATGAAGAGAGATTAAGGATTGGGACGGAGCAGAATGCTGTTCATCCAACACCTGACCTGTTGGGTGAACTGTACTGAATAATTGCTTGGTGCAGGTAAAATACCTATATATATATATATATATATATATATATTCATCTGAGGCTACGACGATGTTGTTAAGTTTTGGGGCTTCCACTTTAATGACAATTCTTTGTATTAATTTATATTCAAAGACGGAGGCTCTAACCCCGTCAAGGACATATTCCTTTTGAAAAAGGTTTTATTTTATTGTATTATTGTGTATTCATTTGCATTGGATAGCAGCTTGCAAATGGACACATTATCGCCGTTCCATCACTTGAGATTTCTTTTCAATCACATAGGTGATCTTATTTCAAAAACATACATTGACGTTCGCATATAACGCATCACAACGGGACATTGTGTCCGGAAGGTGCTTTCCCAAAGGAGCAGTGTCTACGGTGTATAATGTGTAATTTTTTTTTGTAATTTATCATATAACACACATGCTCAGGCTCGTTATCGTGTTTGGTAGTCCGACATTGATGAAAGGAAGTTCATTTCATTACAAATAAGAACAAAAATCTAATAAAACTTCACCTAATGCTGTGAAACCCGAAACACTACCAACCAAGCGTTGATAAGAATGCATCACCTTACGAACGTCACAGCGCAGCACACAGCTGACACACGTAAAGATTAGGCAAGTGCATTTCCCCTCTATGTTTCTCTCTAATTCGCCGTTGTGGAAACGATTGCGTTTCATCTGCTGAAAGGTACACCTTTTTCCTTCAACGCGTTCGATGGGTTGGCTGGCCAGTGTTTGGATATTGTCCGGAGGTGGTCGTAAAGAACGACTGTGCTTGTGAAATTGGCTTAAGGCGTAACTGTTTCAATTGTCTTTACCCCTAGATCTGCATTACCATTCAGCCAATCACGACAGATGGCAGCTCGTGCGGTCAGCCTGCGTGCCTGTCTCGAGGGTGTGATTTGTCTTCTGAGATTTGCACACGGCTAACTAGCCACCTGCAAAAACGCTGTCACGGTGTATACGAAAATGTGTACAAAGAAAAAAAACAGGTAATTCTGTGACAGAGGCAGGTTGCAGTGCACCTACGGTGTCTGATATGCGAGCAATACCCTGAATAGAAGGTACGCAAGCTTTGCAAATGAAGACGGCAGTATACGTAATGAATAAGCAGTCCGAGGTCATCTCCAAGTGCCTTCGCACCGGGAATTAACATATGGTTGCAAACATTCAAATATGAAATCTCTGTCAAACTCAACTGGATGTCGGTACATTAAACGTTATAGAACACTAAACCGTGATCGTCCGTAAATGAACCTCTAACAACCCCGGCTCAGATGATGAACTGAACTCAGATTGAACCTAGAGATGCAGGTGACTTGACACGGTTTCATCTTTTTCCTGATACAGGGCAAGCTAAACTAGTACGGCTTTCATGAACACTTGAGGATATACTGCTGTTCGAAATATTACATACATAATTTGGTACGATATCCTTGATGATAGATTGGTAAACGGAACAAACACACAAGTCCGTACAGTAAGATAGGCAACTCACTTGAAAGTACATTCGAGTGTCATCGCATAGATACGAAAGGGTTAAGTTGAGGGAAATTGGGAGAGAGAGAGATCACCTCCGTATGACGTACCTTCCACGTACGTGAGATACCTTCTGTATGCCAGCTATAAGGCCAACTGCGTGTTCATACAATAAGATATATGAGATCGACCTTAGTCGAAGATTATCCGAAGCCCATCGGTGGAAGGAGGGTACAGCCTTCTGGCTCTGTGAGTCCTGGTCCCTGACGAAAGGTAATGTATTAGATAGACAGTTAAGCCCCGCCGGCCGTTGCTGGCAGCCACTTCCAAGCGCTTCTCTCGTTTTCGCTTCTCGACAGAAATGTCATCCCGAAGGTTCGCCGCCGAGCCCACGATTGCTGCCCATTGACGTGTGCTGCTTGGTGACCACACGCCACTGTCTGAGCTACACGACATTGCACCCCCGCTCGCCCCGCTTCTTCCTCCGGAGGCCTCTGTTTGTTTTCGTTAACTCGATGAGCGTCAATGTCCAAACGTACGTTATTTCCTTTATCTTTCATCTTTGTCCTTGCTTTCCATCTTTCCCTTCTCCTCTTCTGTTGGCGTTCGTCTTGCACTGAGAGGCTCGAACGACCCCCCTTGGCTTCACCAGTAGTGATCAGTATGTTGATCACGTCGGTTTCATCTCAATCAACGAGTTGCCGACCGGGCGCAAGGGGTATTGACGGGAAAAACGCGACTCAGATGACGACGTCAACGACGACGACGACCCGGACGCTACCGAATCGCAGTCGGCTCGAACACCGAGCTCGATCGGGAAGCTATGAGAGAGAAATGCGAGAAAGAACGGAAGACAGAGGACCCGTCGACTGTGCTCACCTTAGCCTTGAGGGGCATTTGTAAAGATTGTCTCAACCAAACCCGAATATTGCCCCGACGTGGAACCTCTGCATCCCCGGCCCTTGCCGGTTGGTTTCGGTGCCTTATTTGCCGCTGGGTCGATTTCACGCTGCGCGTTCGCTTACCACGTTCCCAAGGGGCCGAAGGTGCCGAAGGTCCCGCAACGGCTTGCTCACCTAAACCGTTTTCGTTGCTGTGCATGCTGACGCGCGGTGTCAATCGGGGCTTTAGTCAGTGTGCGTGTTCCGTTCGTTTAGAGAAATATTAGGATTTAGAAAAGCAATGCCAAGCTTCGCTCGGAGACAACATCACTAGGATACACATTGTGACATTGTAACATCCAAGCATGCATGTGACGTATGATTAAACCACATGCTAAAAATATCGCTTTTAAGGCAGCCGTACCAGACTGTGTTGGGATTGAACATCGGGAGGCGCGTGCGATGAATATCGAAGTAGAGGTTAAGTTCGATCACCTTCAATTCATGTACGTATTAGCCCTGCCAAAATATAATGGGATCATTTAAACGAGTTCAGTGAGTCCCAAATGTTTAAGACCCCGTGAAAAAGTGCCGTAACCTTTGAAAAGGTTTGCTGCATTATATACCGTTCTGTCGATTCGGGCCACTTCAGAGTACCAAGCAATCCGGCCAAAAAAGGCGGTCACGAACTCTCGTGTCTCTCGTAGAGTGCTCTTTCGTAGAACCGAACGGTGTTAAGGGTTTCCATAGGCTTAGGGCTATCAATCAAATTTTCCAGCTACAGACCCAACAGTGAGCGTGCTGTAAATTCATAAATTTTGCGACGAATTCGAATCGCAATTGTGGTTCCCCGGTTGTGTCTAGGCGCGAGATAGACAACATTTGTGGCTTTCCGAATACGACTGTAGACGTCGCTGCACTGTAGACAACCTAGTCCAAGAGCCCAACATAGCCACCATGATATAAAATAGAGCTCATTAGAGCTTGGGGGCACAGCGGCCAGTTGACCACGACGCGGACGACAGAAATAGTTCAGGTTTCATCCATGGGCAGGATGAGGTCGTGCGTTGAAACTCTTTTTCCGGATGAGGTCTCTCCCCTCTGCCCCCGTCGCACAACTAAGTTAAATTCGTGCACGTCGTCTGTTTGACTGGCAAAATTTCTAAAATTGCACGAAGCTGCACGAAACCTATAGGGTAGTAGGTGACAAAAATATCGCTACACTTTAGTCACATTCGGTATTATTTGCAGTCCTCCCCAAACTTAGAAGGCGGCCATAGACGATCTGCAGCTGGTGGCTGGTCATCCATGATTTATATGGATAACATTCGAACGTAATATATTTCTCTATCATTAATGACCACGTGAATACGGTGCATTTTAGTTCATACAGCTTATTGTTAGCTGATACTCAGGCCGGCGGCGTTTGATTGGCATTACTATTGGCTAACCGTGTTGTATTGTGAGCACATATATGTATAATATATATATATGTATATTTTATCAATGACCAATGTCGATAACCTTTTTAAGGAAAAATCAGTTAAAAAAGAAACGTTAGCCTAATAAAAGAATTGTGCAATAGCGTAATAGGTCGTGATGGGCTGTAGCATGAGCATATAGCGAAAAGTAGAGCTGCTTTAGTTTAAAATTCGTCTCGGGTGACTGGGTAAGACATAGGAGATGGTGGGTGACACAATACCGCCGATATATGGACACACCTTATATTCTATATCCGTTTCAATTGGTTCCATGTCCTTGAGTTCACGGCCGTTCCGCTCGCTCGTGACCTATGCAGTGTACAGTTTTCAAACACGTCAGCCCGTTACTGAGATGATAAAAAACGGACACTATTCAAGACATGTGGGGTTCGGATATTTTGGAATAAGTGCACCAGCGAATTGAAAACTGGAAACAGCCATGGAACACCGAGGTGCACTTTGTTCCGTAAGAATCGCATATGATACACGATATTTCGTAGAAGTTAGCATGCATTGTAACGCGCGCATCTACCTTTAATTTAGCACCATAGGGTACTCTACCGAGTTCAGGTTGATTTGTTGGATTTACAAAGCATTTAGATAATAGATCGAAATAAAGAATTACTCGTCTAGGTCCCTCATTAATTGAACACTAGGAGCACTGAAGGCTGACATCGTATTGCATGAGCTCATGACTACAATTACCGTCGCCTTCGAGTCGATCAGGACGAGTACCTTCTTGACGTTGTCGCATGCAATTAACTGAGCGTGAGATTCGAACAGTCGGCTGCCCTTCTTACCCCAGTTTTCTTTGCTTAGCTCCTTCTTGTCGTTGCAAGATATGGCCCACTCCCGAGATAAATGTGTAACAGCCAGCGCCAAGCACCACACCCTCCCGCCATTGTGAAGTCGATTTCCTGCACACCAGGGACCGTCGAGAGGTTAACCACCGTGCCTCTGTGGGTGTATACGCCCGTATACGAGATTAGACAGATATAACTATCCCTGTTAGCCTATATAGAGATCGAGAAGCTCTATGGTAATGTAATAAACGTATAATTGAAACTGATGCGATCTCAGAAAATGAGAGTTGAGAATAAAAAATAATAAATAACAAATAAAAACACGAGGAACAAGATGGGTTTTTACGAAAGCCAACGTTTTGAATGGTCACCTATTGGCCTAATGGTCACCTATATATATATAATACACTATGCGCTTTAACAATTGTAGTAATATTGATTAGGTTAGGTATTGGCAGCTTAGACGTCGTTATTTATTGGCATGAGGCAATTAATGCTACCAGTTTTTTATGATTCATTTTTACGTTATTCATTTATTTAGTTGCGTTCCGTCCGGACAATAATCTAAGCTTTGACGTTAACAACCACTATATTTGTGAAAAATACAACACTTCTCAACATTAATTAAAACGGTTGATTAGACAGAATATACAGTAGCGACTAACTAAATTCATTCAGATGGCAAAATGGCACAGCTCACACGTACCTTAGGCGCACTCTATTAGCTGCTAAGCTAATACACTTGGGTAAACTACCATAACCGAGTGGTGTGCAGTGTATCCCAGTGGAGGAGGCCTTCAATGGCTTAGCTGCGAAACAGCTTCCAGATACTCAGCAGGCCACTCGCACGGAGTGGCAGGTGCAGTTAAGGTCGTTCCACATAATCCTTTAATTACGGTGCACTCTGTCTGTGATAGATAATTATTTACGTTTCACGTTTATATTGTGAAATCTTTGCAAATTGAACTAATGACACGGGATTATCTCAGATTTGACAAACTATATAATCGAGAGCCTATTGTCATATAATGAGAGCTTCGTGGGCCACCGGAAACGCTCGAAAATCCTACCTGATCTATAAATTCGTTTCGACACATTTTTGTTTGCATTATTTCGGCCAGATTTACCCCTTAAATGAATGTTATACGGTTCACTGTTGATAACCGTTACGTCTCGCAAATAATTTGCACGAAACGAGCGGATGTTGTACGGCGTGCTCTGAGACAGCATATTGGGATTTATTGGGATGATTTTGGCGCTATCAGAAGTTGTTTTTGTTGCTTTGCTATTAAAGCCAACTTTGTGAGGAGGGCGTTTAACGTACAGAGAACGCTATTGCCCTTGATGGATGGTCGAACCATCTCGTTTGCTGGTTAGTGTCTTATGCCGACCGCAGGAAGATCTGTTGCCTTAGGCTTCAAGCAAAAATAAGGTGCAATGCCTCCGATGGTGAAATCATCTCCAGCATATCCTATGAACTCCTTGATGGTCGAGGGGTGAGCGCCTTGGATTCCTGGACAGCAAGTACATGTGGTTTGGGATAAAATCCTGCCAGACGCGAGGAATCTTTGGAGTTGTTTGTCATCTTGATTTATCTGCGGTTTCTTGCAAGATATGGTCGGTAGAAAAAGCAAGCTAAATTAAAAGTCCCCGACAGGTGCTTGTATCAATACCTAAAGGTTAAGTACTGAAGTCTGTTACATAGGAACAGCGGAGAGTCAGCTAAACGATAGTCCATTATATAATTAATAGAAATAAAATATTATACAAAGCATATTTCACCGTTAACTGAAACAGGAAACACATAGAAGTGATACCAATCTATTCCCTTAGGTTTGAACTTTGTGAATTTTAGGTTAGCATTCAAACCCGCTGGATACGGCACTTGCTTCGAGGAACATCGATAGACAATATATATATGGATGTGCTTTACAGAAAATATCCAATCCTGCGTTACCGACTTGGGTAGCTATAGGCACCTAAAAGCATCTGAAACATATCTAACTATGTTAGTCCATGTTTAGGATCAAACATCTTATGAAGGGGGCGTTTTGGGTTCTTCGCTATTGGCAATTGATGAACTCCGCTTATGAATTCACTTAGTTAACTAACCCAACGGAGCATTTCATATGGGTGATTTTGGGAATACATAAATACAACCCGAAGGGTTCGCTCCAGCCCCAGGGCTCGGAAATTGCTAGGCATTTCTTCGAGAACGTAATGAAGTCTAAAATCTCTCTACACTATCATTTTAATTATTCTCAACCATCCTGGAGATTTATTCACTATTCATGGTATAAAATAAAATCAGGTTAGAATCATACCCAAGTGAGCGTGGTAAAAAAAGTGGACCTAAAATCTCACATTCAAAAAATGAACAAAGGACATGTAGTAGACGCTGGCTCGACTTCACCAATCACTCCAGAATAGCAATATTGTTACCCCTTGGCTATCGGAAGCCAGAGGACGCAGGTTCGAGCACCGCTGCGTGACATAGAAGAGAGCTTAAGCATTGTAAAATTGCAGCTCCTTTAATAAACCAATAAAAAGTTGACTTTTACCTTTCGATGTCCAATCGCTGCATCAAGAATTCAACTGCACGAG
Organism: Stratiolaelaps scimitus; assembly: GCA_019614645.1. Taxonomy (NCBI): domain Eukaryota; kingdom Metazoa; phylum Arthropoda; class Arachnida; order Mesostigmata; family Laelapidae; genus Stratiolaelaps; species Stratiolaelaps scimitus. Next base: position 363,538 of record JABWDB010000077.1, read on the forward strand.
GCTCCCCTGAAGCTAATTTAAGTCCTTTTCCTTGCCAAATGCAATAAATAGATTAGACAACTGAGCCCCCCGTATCTCCCAATGCCCCTAATGCTACGAGGCTGAAAAGATAGTATTCTTCAACAAGTGATGCATACCTCTTAACACATTGTTTCTAATTTTTATGATAAAAATTATAATAAATGCTGCGCACTTTATATGCTAATTATCTGATAGCAACATTTTAATAGTTATGTTTCCCTATCATTATAGTATTTCAATATTAAGTCAGGTTACGTTCATATGATCATCCTGATGGCGGTAATGTGCCCTCGTCAGAATGGATGAAACAATCGTCCTTCTTCCATCGCTCGCGGTGTTTGCAGTTTGTTGTCATGGAAAAGGTCCACCTTTTGAGCCCACACTAATCACTTCGGGGGTGCCCTCTATCCGGATTTTCTCCCTTGTGTTCACTTTATAGTATCCAATAATGTCCATTATTATTATTAATTATATGGGTCGGTGCGGTGTCTTCGCCATTTCAATATTGTTTGAAAAATTAAGCAAAGCTCTACAATAATACAGGCCAATGAAAGAGCTTCTGACCCGCAAGCAATTTAGCATTCATCCTTAAACACACTTTGAAATGTAACATTAACCAAAATGGAAAAAGCGCACCTGAGACCAACTCAGATAGAATGTATAGATCGTGCGCATGTCCTTCGAGTTGATTTATTTATATCAAGCCGCTCACCCATCCGAGCCCAGAAACCGCCATTAAGGTACGTTATTTTATATTGAAGAAGGAACACTATGTGTGCGTACCTTTTGTGTTGTAACCATTTTCAGAGTCTTCTTTCAATATATCTAGGTAGTTCTACAAACATCCTTGGTATTTTTGAGTTCGATGCTTAGTTCCATATAAGCCATATGGAACTACAATAAAGGTAAGTAAAAAGCTATTGCTTCGTTTTAGTCTAGTGTTCTTTTTCAGGGTCAGAGGTAAAACGAACGGCCTGTTGTCACCGTGCAACGTACGGCGGCCATTTCCGAACGACATCCGAATGCTGGCAGTGACAATGAGACCAAGAGAAGAATATCACCCAAGGCTGCTCCGTCGTCTATGGCCAACTATGGTACGAATCTCTACGGCATCCTTCTTATTTTTCTTGCCTTTATTTATGTAGGAACTAGCCGTGGTAGTGACATCAACATACTCATATATACAGTAATGTTATTGTACAAGCCGTGAGCGATTTGTATACCTTCATGCTATTGGACGCCGAACAACACCACCATGGAGTTATTTTGGGTTAGCAGCTTACCCGGACCACATATGGTCCATCAATTTTTTCGTCTATGCATTTCTATTCATAGAAGCTCAAGTACATCATAAACTTCCTGTCGCAAGGTCACATTTTTCAATTCAGGTTATATAGGTGTTCATTTCTGCCTTAAGTCGCTCCATGAGGCGATGGGGGATAATAAAGGCTTTCCAAAGGACAGGCATCCTAAAAACATTCCCAAGTCCAGTTCCCGCGCAAGGGGTGTGTAGACCAATTTGCTTAGAAATCATCCGTCTTGGCCTCGTTTTCGAGTGAATTTTGTTTAGATAATTTAGCAAATTTCGGAAAGTTTCAAAGAGAGTGTGAATGTTGTGAAAACTTGAAGTTGTTTAACACTTTGCTATTCTTTGCTATCTTTCTTATATCATTAATAAGAAGTCTATGGCTTCCCGTGTAAATTGTCCTAAGTCTACTGATTGCTAAAATGGAAACTGCAATGACGACGTTGTGTAAATATCGAAATTAAATAAATTGAGGTCAGGTAAAAAATACACAGGGACTTAACGAGGTTGACAGGAAACCAATTAGCATTGTTCGTAGTTACATATCCCTTGTGCTTCGTCAGTCCACAACCAACACACACATACATATCATATTCCTTTGACTCTACCTAGGATTTATAATACCTAGGCGAATAGCTGTTCTGTTTTGTGTGGAGCTAAAAATATCGCTGATCGAACAACTCTGTCTACCCATTGGATATTGTAAGTGATTTTTTGTTGGTGGTGACAGCTGTCCCCGTGCGTTGATATATGACTGGATCTGTTCCAGCGCTCCTGAGTGTGCTGAGTCTTATTGGCAGGAACGGGGACACTGGTCAACTATTAAGACAGATGGATATAATATAATCAGACTCGCGGCCACCCATTGGGCGACTAACACGATTTTCATTCGCTCTTCCACTGTATCGATGGATGCGAATAATAGCATAGCTTATACGTATTTATAATGATTGATTTTGGAGGCCAATTTAAGACAGAAACATTCTCTTATAATTTGAACTTCCTCAGAAAAAAACTGACACGCGCCAACAACAACCCCACGTACGGGTAAGAAATACTTTCTTTTTTGTTGTAAATGGCAACACCGTTACCGCCTCCCCTTTGTGGAAGTATTGACGATGTTCAACAGCACCACGCCCCCTCCCGGAATCGCTTATGGCATTCTTCAGTAAGGACGGTGAGATGTGTACAAGCCCAGCCACGAGTACCGCACATCCTCCTCACCGTACGGACATGACCTGGCCTAGCTGACTCTCAGCTGCTTCCCTTCTCTCTCACTCTCTCAAGACCTCTGTTCATTTCCCATACGTGAACAACTACTGCGGTCGATAGGGTATTTGTAGAAAGCCCCGTGTATGTAAACATGCAGTATTTATAACAGGGGGTGTACGGTGCCTTCCTTCTGCACTGTGGCAGCTGTGCCGTAGACCACATCAGTTGCCACTACTACGAATTTTAACAAATCTTATTGCGGAGATACTGCCCATAAAAGTAAATATGGCCCCACTCACATTTGAACCTCAGGCTCCACAACACTCCCTTTTTGGTATGTCTACCTTACCTCCACCGTGCCATGCCCGCAGAAGAAATACGTACCTAGAATCCACCTACACAACGATACTAGTGCGAAGAAGTCTGGCTGCAAAGGCCGAAGGTACATATTTATAAATTATGCCCAGAGCGACTCAGTGATTGACAGGCATTATATCAAAACATGTGGTGCTTTTCAACAACATTCTCTAATACTATAATCGATACCTGCTTGATGGCTTACGAATCGTCTGCGCTTGTGAAAGATATCTGTCGAATGTTAGTATGAACTAACATTCGAGAGATATCTTCCACGTGTTCTTTGAGCCTACACGTAGCACAAAAATGTGTGCTTCACTTATCACATTGAATAATGGTTTTCGCACAGTGGGAATGATCCTTCTTGTGAGACAATAGGGATATTGGCCTGCGGCTTTCGTGGGACGCGCTGACGAGTTGACGGGAAAATACCGCCGGGTGCGGAACTTCACAGCCAGTGATAGCAATCGGCTTGCGGACCAGCCCGTCGAAACGCTGGCTTGCCAAGTAGGCCCAAGGTGGAATGCTGGCAGTCCGACAAAACAAGACAGGATGGCAACCGAGTATTGGCAGCAGCGAAATGTCGTAAAACATCAAACGAGACCCAACTCTTCCACCTGCTTCCGAAGGCTGCGACTGAACGCTAGCGTTGAACGGAGCTGTAACATCGCGCAAGAATACACTGACACACAGTGATGGATGACCCGATGGACTTTGTCAGTTTTTTCTCATGAGAATAGCCATCTTGTCTTACTTCCTTACCAAACATTGATGCTAGAAGCTATTTCTTCACCACCGTTCACCTATAATAATAATAATAACAACAACAACGCACTCGGCGATGGTTGGCCTATTGGTTCGACTAGAAACGCGACTTTATGGATGTTTCAGCTCATAGCCACTGGTGTACTTTATGCTGGGAAAGCACTCTTTTTATTTACATAGAAACAGAGGTATGAATAACTATTATAAAACGATGTGTTATTAGTGTAGCAGTTGAGTATTCACTTGAGACGGTGCAACAACTGAATGAATATATTTACATATAGACATGACCGTGTGATTATTATTTCGGGACTGATATAACAGATTTGGTTATATATGCTGTATAAATATGAACTCAGTGATGTATAACAGACACAAGAACTGATATAATTAGATGTATCAAGGCGTGTAGAGTGGGTAATAGGAGCTAACTTCCGAAGAGAGAGAGTTAACGAAAGGAATATGGTGCTCGACGACAAGCGACGTCATTTGGGTACATTTATGGTCTGGCGCGTTCAGGGTACACAGCGCGCGAGACGGTCCCAGCAAATATATACTTGTAAACCTACAATTTGTAGGTTTGCCTTCCCGATCACATCCACCGATGATAATTCTACAAGTGTATCTCACTGTTTACAATGGTTGACAGCTTATCCGATCGTTTAAGAAGAGTGTTTTAACGGTTAAGTTTTATTTTTTTATTTATTTAATTTTTTTGGCAACTTCCCGAAGGGCTAATCGTTAATGGGTTACATGAGAATTTCGAATTAATATAAGGCGTAGGGAAATTGTCATACGGTGAGAAAAGAAAGCTAATTATCTAGTAGAAGTAAAGGCTTGAATATAAAAATTTGCACGTGTACAACCGCCTCGATTTGAATTTATTAATACGCGATATATCATGTAGCCGTGGACGAATCTGTTAACTATTATTATACATGACTACCGTTAAAAGTGAAGTTGCAAATGAAAATTGGCCCTTGCTTATATAAAAATGTAATGAAGGATTACAATGAAATCAGCAGATATTTCGGACGAATTCTGCACTTCGGCAAATATTCAACACACTCGCACAGAAAATTGAGTGCACATAAAATTGTAGACATTTGCTTGGCGTTGCTCTTCTGCTTATGCGTTAATAAGTAACGATTGTCGTCCGTTCGTGCAATCGTACGTGTGTTTAAGATATTGACGATATTGGTTCAATCTATCAGCGTTCTTTGCCTCCTCCGTTATACGGGTCGCCGGATTACTCAACGCCCTTTTTCTCCAACCCGTTGGTGTCAAATCTCAAATAACAGCAGTCGCTGGTTTTTTCCCCGTTCAGCGGAATCGGATTCGGTCCTTTTTATGAGATGAAGTTAAGCCTTCTTGAGGATAGAAAGCGTCGAGGTTAAGGACCTCGTTAAGGACCTCCTGGTTGGTTGAACTTTCCGAGAATAGAGCACCATTTCAGCCGAAAGAGAGACAGAGAGAGCGAAAGACCAAACCATTCGAAGCGGGACGGACCATACCAAAACACCCGGTTGGCTTTCAGTCTGAATCGCACACATAGACAATGTTGGCGGCGCCAAAACTCGGCTTGATTGGCTGCTCTCACGAGTAGGACGTACTGAAACTCACCCCTGGAAAAAGCGATTGATTGTCAGACATCCGTTAGGATGTTCAGTGTTTAAAGGGTACCGAAAACGTCTGTTAGCGTACTTTGGATCCTTGGTTCTGGTTAAGGAACGTGCTTAACAAATGATTAGTGGTAACTAGGGATGTTGGCCCTGTTTATAGCGACATGGTTGTAATAAAGTTGCCAGTGTCGTATAGTGCTGAGTACACTAAATCATACAAAAAGTTTCCGTAACAATAATGGCTCTATACATTTTTCGCCTCACCTCACTAAAGAAATCGATTCCACCCGCACAATTGAAGGGCATTACACAAATGTTGCCGTTTGACTCTATCCTGATACCTTTTCCATCCATTATATAATAGTTTGAACATATTTAGGTGAACTTTGTTTTTTTTTAATTCGAACCGTCGCCTAAACTCCTAAACTAGCAACGGCGTTTCACAGAGCAAATGTACGAGTCGGTTTCTTGCAGAGAACTGCAGTTGCATGTGTTTTTAGATAGGTTTTTTTGGAACCTCTGCTACAGCAAGCAGTACATTAATCAAATGTATATGAGTTTGCTCACATATAGATGTTGGATATTATTATAATTGTGCGTCTTAAAATATACAATAATAGGCTACAGTTTGCTTATAAACTACATTCATTTAGGCCTCGTACGGTGTACGACTGGATCTGGTAAGGTTTCTGCGCTCGAAAGAATGGTCAATACAGTTTATGATCTATCCTAATTCTATAAAGTGTGATCCATCTGCTGGAACAGCAATCCAATTTCCGATTCATGGTACATCCCTAAACCTAGCATGCTATCTTGTCGCTGACCAGAACGGTGGCATAACTACAAATTATAAAAGTATCAAAACACGTCACATGCGGATCCTTTTAAGGGCTTGCTATTGGTCATTATTGTCCTCTCACACGCCGCTAGCAGTATCGCTGTTGAGTATCCTCGGATTTTCATCGGAAAACGAACGCTCGATGGTCGGTCCTTCAGTTCTTTCCATTTTCTGCTCTTCTGGAAATGGCCTTTTAGAAGGCGACAAGTCTCCTCGCCACCACCACCACAACCCACAGCAGTCCCCAACGAATCTACCTCAGTTCCGCCCTTCGGGATGGCCTTGCCTTCGATCAGCGCCACCATCTTTGGACCCGAATGACTGTTTCATACGGTTTCGAGGAGTGGAGCAGAGTTCGCGTAGTTGGTTCGTCGATCGTTCAACGTCTCTCTCTCTCTCTCTCTCTCTCTCTCTCTCTCTCTACCCCTTCGAACGGTCGAATCAGCGAAGGAACATGGCAGAAACGAGACATAAGAATAGGCTGAACGCGTTTCGCTACTTTTTTTTGCCTTTCGACCCGTCTGGCCTGAACGCGGCTGCCACTGCTGCTGCTGCTGCTGGCACAGCCAATCCTCATATTTTTAGTGGACGAAGCCTTGCGGACGCTCGTTCGCTCGCCGCGAAGAGCAAACACCCAACGTAGCTGCCCAGCGTAACGGACAGATTGACAAATGCGGTGGTGCGGTGGCTTCGATGCCCATTCGAGTAAAATGTTGCTTCCCACTGCTTCATAGAGAGATGTCAACCGGAGCCATCACAATACCATACAACACAATACATTCGGCCACAGCGTTCGGCACGTCATTCTTCGCCGTCATAGCCGTCATCGCCGCCCGCTCCGACATCGGATGTGTCAGCGTCGTTATGTTTCTTTGTGAGTTTGTGAGTCTGCGCGGGTGTGGATGTGTGCGATACGGGTGTTCCATAGGATAGATACAATGAATGCGGTGTACGTACCGCGATGCCAATCTGCGTGGCTGGTTGTTACACACGTTTTTGGAACTGCAACTGGGTGTATATTTTTTGCGAAGTGATCTAGTTCATTGTAGTAACGGCGTCATTTGGTTGTAGGAAAAATGTCCGAACGGAAATCGAAAATGGACTTGTACCGATGTCTAGAATTTGTTACCAAGTTCTCTGTTTTTATATATATATATATATATATATATATATATGCTCGTACTAGCCTTCCAAGAGGCGATAAAATAGAATAAGGGCATATCAAGAACCAAACTTGTCATTTCGTAAACTAGCTAATTAACAAATATCCCGTTGTTTAGTCGAGACCATAATACCAACACGATTTCATCGGTCTGACTACCGCTCCTGGCTGTCAGCTCGACACCCATTCTCATGGTGCTCATAGGAGCCTACCTCTACAGGGAGGCATGGGACACTATTTGGCCTATTTCATGCAGCCGCAGCGTGTTTTGCTTGTCCAACCGCCGTATGGTGACTGTTTCAGGCGGCATGGGCTACCTCAAGATGATAAATGCATTATCCCCCTCTTCGTTACCAGCAGCAGACGTCTGTCGGCCCGGCTCTCTCTACTCTAGGCCGTCATCATTCCTCGTCGTTCTAGGCAATTAGCCACCACGGAATATCACCGAGCGACACCACTGTGGGCAAGGACGTAGACGCACAGAAGCAGCAGCAGGAGCAGCAGTAGAAATGTTCCTTCCGTTGCAGGCCGCCACAATTTCTATCAGAGGCACGTGCGGGCCTTATACAGAGCAGGATAGGAACTGGCCACATAGAGTTTTATAACGATGACGATGATATCCGTCGGACAGTCCAGTGAATTGATCTAGGCTAATAACTTCATTCATAAAATAGATGGAAAGGCTGTATAACGGTTTGTCAGATATTGGATGAGACAATCCAGATGGGTTTCAATATATTACATGAAGCAGCAACGACGAGGCTGGATCGAAAATCAGCAGAAACTATCATTTCCCGCGCCGGGTAAATGGTATTAGGGCTAGTTATACCGTGTTTATGTATAGTGGATGGGTGGGCAGTGTAAAGGTATGACTATAAATTAGGCGAAAATGCTTGGCTCGAAATATACTTAGTGATGAACATTGTCAATCCTGATGCGAGAAATCGACCCGCTGCCCACCGAAATGGATATCACTGCGAAGGCTCGAGTGGTGAAATGAGACTCAACCAGCAATGGAGACTAAGGTGAAATAGTTATCCCAGTATATGACCGCCTCCCGCTAAAGGCGATAGCGACTCGCCGCTGACACCAGGGTAACTAATACTTGCATATGACCAGGCTGCAGATGACAATCAAAGCGAGCAGCTACAGCTATGATCGAGAGAGAAGCTCATTATTAGCGCTGGCATACGCAAGACTACTTCGTGGCATGAAGAACAAACTCAGAAACGGTTCGTCACCTAAAATGTTTCAGTAAAAAATTGGCTGGTAAACCAACCACTAAGCCAACTTATAGACCAGCAGAATATGAAGTGAGTTATGAAAATTAATAGAGAGAGAGAGAGAGAGTGAATGTGTACATCATGAACAGGTTCACTTAACAAAGAATTGCTAACTCATTGTATCGTGGATGCGGACGTTACAAATGGAGCTTGCGTTCGAAATCAACAACTCCGGTGCATTGACTCCATATCAGCAGTGTTCACAGCCGTAGGCTGAAAATCGGTTAATTACAATATTTCAGATGTTATGCACCTTCATGAGCTTGACCAAATCGTTTTTCGAAGCAAAGAAGGCGTCTCCCGCTCTCGAATCCTTTCACTAGTAGAAATTGCCAACTATATTTCGATTCTCCATGGCGTATTATGAAAGCGTTGTTATGGCAGCCGGCTGTCGTATGTCGTAGTCGCCAGTTTGAAGGTATGATCAACACGAACTTACAATGGCTGGCTAGCGTACGAAATACGCGCGAAGTGGATCCGTCGAAGTTGGCCCTATCAGTGAAGCAGCTTCCCTATGCGGCTCCCCCCTAATGCGAGACTCTCCTTTTGTCATCATTACAGCTGAATTTGCTGAGCGAAGTAGCCCGAGTATACAGAGGACACGGATTCAGCTCGCTGCTGAGAATGACCGGAAAACTAACGTGTGCTTTGCGGTCTCATCAGAACGTTTAATTCAATCGTCGCGTCCATGTCATGCTGACGTTTCTGCCAAGCGCTGCAAAACCACTTCCGCTTTGACGAGTACAAACACAACGAAGCTCGATCAAAACAACGCGACTGAACAACACCGATGTAATAAGGCACAAGGAGGAGCTGTCGTCTGTAAGCTTCAACTAATCGAAAGGGTTTGTCTGACGATGGTAAACACCGAGTCACTACCGTTTACATTGGAAGACTTTAGCTGTTATTTTAGCATAGTCGATGTGAAATAAATGCTGGGCTCGAGTTCGAACTCTCCAATCAGAATTATGTCTAATTATAAAATCATGTATTTTTTATTGTTATAGTTTTCGTTCGTCTGAAATTATGTAAACCAAGGACAAGATATTATCATATGACCTGAATCATGGATCCGATCCATTTTAATTGAAGTTATTTCTCATCACAGCTCAATCGCAACCAGCCAAAAATTTGGTTCTGTGATCGAATATAATCTCGACATACTTTCTTAAATGTAACCCCCTCAAAGCCCATATAGGGCTGACTGCTACGGAAAATCGAGCCAGCGGCGAATATTCTTCCCTTACGGGTAATAACTAGTTTTATGACAAGTTATAATAATCACTTACGGCGTATGTATACGGCTTCTGTATTCATGGCAGTCGTTTTTGTTAGCGACGGAAGCAACTTCGACAATAAGAGTGTTCTTCTACAGCCGTTGTTGTTGTTCCCCTAATGCGTTGCATACTTATTATCCACATCGACACTTGAAATGTTTAAACCACCGTCGCCTGCACGAGAACAAAACGACAAAAATAGTAAACCTATCGAATATTACTGGTACAACCTTCTATCACTCGTGTGGAACTATACAAGTGATAGCAGCAACTATGTCTCATTTATACCTCATTATTGCCTTCCCTTTTCTTTTCACCCTCAAAGAAGTGGGTGTGTGTGTGTGTGATTTTCTCTCTATGTTCCTGTATCATGGTTCACCGATTGAGCATTTATTATATAATACGTAAGCGTGCCTCTGTTGTTTGATTGTTATTATTAAATATGAACTCGTTCATGTTTTCCAGCGTCGTCGGTTGCTGTGCTCTGCAGTTCCCCTCGATCCGCTCTCCCCTCCGAGGACGAGGAATCTGTTACATGTTCAGATCCTCGTTTTCAGTCAGCCAGCAGAGACGGTGCCTGTCTCTCCCTCTGCTTCAGCTCTTCCGAGATTCCTTGTGCGTCAGCGTCCTCTGTTCCCCGATCTCTCGCACCTTACTGCTGTGTCTGTTCGCTGCCGTCTGTTTTCTCTCTCGCTTTCTCTGTCTCTCTTCCTCTCTAACGGGGCTCGATTTGTGCCACACCAGTCCGGACTTCGTCATCTCATCGCGGGTCCTCCCGATGGCTGTCGGCGGACCCCACAATGGCCAGGGGTGTGCCTGGATAGATGACGTTCTGGGGTTCGGCGCGTTTGGCGGCAAGGGGTATCTGAGAAGGGTCTGAGTCTTCCGTATCAGACTACTGCTGTTATCAAGTCCTTCCCTGTTTTCCCCGCCTCGGCCCCTTCTAGATGGCTCGGTCTGGCTCGCTCGTTGGCTCCTGAACGTCGTGTCGGCACTGCTTTTCCATTGACAGGAAATACATTATCGTCGTCATTGGTAGGCAGAGAGCTTCGCCGTTATGGTCCTCCCATCTTTCTCTCGCTCTGGCGTGTGCGGTTTCAGTGGCAGAGGCATCAGTGGCGGATGCTGATGAACGGTGGCCGGTGCACCACGAGTTAATGGTGTCGTCCAGCCGTCCGTCCTCACTACCGCTACCACTACGACGACGACGAGTCATCTCCTCGTCAGTTCAGACTAGCGAGCGTCGCCGTATACGCCATGTAGTGTATAGTGGAAATGTATAGAGGGAGCTTCCGTCCAACGAAGCTCTCTCTCTCTCTCTCTCTCTCGTCCCTTCTCTCGGTGCGATGGTTGGCACCACATCCACTTGCCGTTGCAGCCTATGTGTATGTCCTCGGAGAGATCGAAGACAACAGCGATGACAACAACAACATCAACACTAGCAATTCTGCGAATAGTGACGTACCGCTAATATTTGTAGTAGTGCTGAAATGCTGAGGCAGGTCACATGGGGGAACAGCTGAGAGAGTCAGTAAAAAACGATTGCAATTATAACTCGATGAAGGACCGATGCGAGCGAACAGAAATGCAACATAAATACAAGTATACTCAGCAAGAGTATCCTCACACGCAGGTGCCCGCAGGGTACACACATTGTTTGCTTCTGTCAGCCTTTATTTGTTGTGTCAAATAAAGTGTATATTGTATATAGCGCATATGGTTTGAAGTGATACGAGAGTTAGTTCCGCACTATGACCCAAGTAACAGTGGGGTGTCCTGTGCAAATTTGAGGAAATGACGTTATAGGAGAAACAGCATTCGCAATAGTACACATTCATCATAGATATCCCTAACGTGATGGTTCCATCATGATAGACGAAACGAAAAGTGATGCCTGACCCAAATATGATTGCACAATCTTTAAAAATGGTTTTGCGAAGCGCAGATATTTTAGAAATATTCAATAAATAATAAATAAATAAAATGGATAAATCTGTGATAGTGGGAATCGCATTTTTCCACCTTAAACACTCTAGTTGTCACAAAGCGCGCATGCTATATCGCACACTCGATTAGGACAATGATGTGCCTTATGAATACGACAGCTGAAGCACGAATCATATTTGAAATCGAGCGGTACGCGGTGTAGGCAGAGGGGAGGAGGGTGTACGCAGAAGCGGAACAAAAATAATGAATTTATCTGAGCATTTTATTTGTGTTCATTTATTTGTGTTTCAGAAAAATTCTTGTGTATCACATCTTCGTACCTTCCTTCTTATCCCGACTTCACAAAGGCAGAAATTTAAAAAGCGAAGACACTTAACAATGGTTTTGTCATTCGTCAGATACATGGTGACTTTGCAAACAAAAGGTATCTATGAACATGATTTACAGGAAGACCGCTCTTCGCAATTCCGCAACCAACGGCAACCAGTATGGTCGCCTTACATCGAAGAAGCTGTCTGAAGATGAGATGGATGAAGTGCAACATCTCCATCTGTGCCGTTCAAAGTGTCATTTACATTCCCCGAAAGGCAGTGTAGTGCGTGATCCTGCCATTTCGTCATGGCCTGTTACATTCAGCATACCTACTGGAGTGATGCAGGAACGTAGCCGGTATTGACATTTTTGCGAGGGCTTTGAGTCGGTGTCCTTCTCTTAGCAAAGACACGAAAAGATGTCGATTTTTCGTTCATAGGACACACCGCCATCAGATAGGCCATCGCTCCCCCGTCCCGTCGTTCCTCTCTCTCTCTATCGTGGTCCATTTTTTCCTCTATCCTGCTATCTCTGCTGCAATACACCGACCACGTAAAAATGGTAACATGACAGCAACGTTGAACGTATGTAGCTGTCATTTTTATCTCAACCAGGGCTGGGGATTGAGCGGCTGTGTTGGCCGCTGTTGTACGAAGCGACACTATCCTAATGGCGTCGCTTGCCAACTCTGCCGGGCAGAATCAACCGATAGGCCAGTCTCAGTCTGCTACTTTTGTCTGTCCCGCTGTTTGTCTCACTATATGGCAGCACACTTACGTAAGCCGTGTTCAACTGAGCAAATCGCAGCCATGGAGACAGAGAGAGAGTGAGAGAGTGAGAGAGCTACTAGCATGGCACAAATTGTCTCTGCCGGGGCAGTAAACGATAGCCCTACAGAGTGTCTGATATTTTCTAACCTTCGAGCTACCTCGTGCAACAATCGAAAATGAGCCTCGAATCGGACTGGGTCGGCGAGCTGGGCAGGGTTGCTCTAGTAGCCGAGAACGAATCCAACTCGGCGGATAGCTAGCAATAGCAACGTCCGGCAGTATTACTGGGTGCCGCCTATCTATGATATTATAGAAAACGTCCTTCTCGTAGAGGAATGGATGAACGATGAAGCACCGCTACAATGCGAAGTCGTCAGTGGCAGAACGGCTTTGTTTTGGTGGCAGAACGGCTTTTGGTTCTTCAAAATAAGCAATGGGGCCTGTACGATTGTATCTGATTCAGACAGTTACATTCTGGTACATCCTTGAAAAAAAAACAGCCTACTGGTGTCGATGAGAAACCCACGCATTTCCTTGTAGAATAACGTTGCGCCAAGAGAACAACGTTACGGGTCAAGCGTTAGGTCAACTTAAAGAATCTACCCAACTCTACACAACTCTGTGTATGCTTAAGCCTGCCTGAGCCGGTGTCCGAGCTGGTGGGTGCGTGAATTTTCTCTCCAAGCAGGTTTCTATAAGATAAGATAAATCGTTGAATCTTCACCCGTGCTGCGTAATCTATCCACGTAAACACGTAGGATAGCCACAAATAATTTCAGTTTAATTTGGGTGACACACTGCTACGAGAAACAATTTGGTCTAGAAAGCTGTAACTAGTCGCAAGTGCTGACCACCGAAGACAATAGACAGGCAGTGAACAAAGTGCTCAGCATCAATCAAAAATGTCCTAAGGGAGTCCTTCTTACGAAGCAAAGCCGAAAGCAGTTGTACCGTGGACGTTAAATGTTGGGTGAGAATTAGCGTGCAAATTTAGGAGCGAAATTGAAGAAAAATATAGCTGTATTCATATCTTTTTTCTTTTAAAAGGGGGGGTGTTGGCATGCTAATGCATGCCAACACCATGGCCGCCCCCCCTTATGGAACTGTTGACGATGTTCAACAGCACCACCCTTCCCCGTATCGCTTATCGCATTCCTCAGTAAAGGGTGGTGAGATGTGTACAGCTGTATTCATATCTAGGTATAGTAAACAAACGGCGCATGAAGCTTTAATTCCTTAATCTGCGGCTTGAATGCAGCTGCGCCCATAAAACTGTATACGAGGAACGAATATAAACCTTTGTGGCCACGGGTAGATCTGATCTTGGGCTTATTACTGAATATTGGACTTCCAGATTGAAATATTGAACTTTAATGAATCTGTAAGATTCGAAGAAATCAACCATTTTCAGCTTAATTAACTGTCGAAGTCCGTTCGCTCGTCGGCCATCACAACGAATAGCGTAAAGAAAGCGATGGCTGCAACAAACTCAAGGAATCGCAATTTTACTTATATGATTGATGTGTCTACAAAAATATGACTAGCAAGACTCAAGCGCTCACTTTTTATCTCGAAATTCAGTTACCTGGTTTTTCTCTACCACCTCGAATGATATCCAAAATTTCTGGATTTTTTTCTATATATATATATATATTTCAATTTCAAACAAATGTTTATTGACGGAACTGCTATATACATGCTTAAGTTCTCGTAAAAATAATAGTTAAAAGAATTATTGCAACGCATATTTTATATATAAAGGGTACGCATTTTTGTACAATATGTAAACATTGGGTAAGATTCTACAAAACAAATATCCACAAAAAATATCTACATCTGATTGATAAAAAAAATTTTCACCTCCGCTATATATATATATATATATATATATATATTATATATATATACAAGTCATACAGTGCAAGCGTGTAGCAGTTGTTACTAGGCCGTCTTCTTCAGTAAGTAGCTCTCTGTAGTAATAGACGGCAACAAACGATTGAGTGTCCCAGACGTCTGTCGCGAATCCTTTTCCTCGCTAAGCCATATCTTCAATTTTCTTTTTCATTGCCTCGGTCTTCCTTTGCTTTTATTTCTATATGACCGCCACTTTTAGCTCCGTTTCATCTTGACGCCATCTATCCCATTTTAGAGGAAGGGATTTTCACATCGACTTACGGAACACGAACCACGCAGCGCTTGTTGTGCTTGGAGGACCGGTGGCCGTCAGAGCCGTTTCTACATCAAAGTTTTATCGATTACCATCTTGCCGGTGCCCCATACGGCTAGTCCATTCGCGTCTTTGAGGCTCCAGGTGTGCGGATCCCCTATATTTTCCTACCCCATCTCTGAAGCCTATACAAATATGTAAGCTGACGCCGGTGGTTCCCTCCGCTATGATAGTCTTCCACAGCAACAGAGAGCAGGGAGCATCGAACAGCGGTAGATAAAGAGGACGAGAGGCACCCGGCAAATGATGGGGCAGAGCGGTGCTCACGATGACGAGTACGAAAATGGGCAGAAAAAACACGGCAGCCGGGGGGAAGCCGTATGCTGTTTCTGCTGCTGCTGCTGCTGCTGATGCAGTTCCATCGCGGCTGTTGTTGCTGCTATTCTAGGGCTGGTATTCGCACCGGAATCTAATGTTCCTACACCCTTTGCCGCAGTGTAGGCGCCGCTATAACTCCGTTATAATGCCGCCGCTACTGCTGCTGTTGTTTCCACCACCACCACCACCACCGGCCTTCGTGGTTATGCTCCTGTCGACGAGCGGCGCTCGACGAGAAGCACTAATACCACGGCCCCGAATCCCCTCTCCGCCCCAGCCGTATATATTCGTATACCCCATCGTTCAGTAGCGGAGGGCGACCAATGGCTGCGGTGGAGGGGCCGGGGTTATTCTAGCTCTGTAGTAGTTGCAGTAGCAGCAGTAGTATTAGGAACGATAATGCATCGATTTTCCATAATGCACCACCGCCACTATGACGATGAGAACGACAACCACAGGCAGCCTCGTACAACATGCGCAGACAAACACACACACACACACACACACTACAGGCCACGCGGGTAAATCTACACAGAAACACTATCCTCGACCGGTTCGACCGGAGATGTTCCATCCATGAAACACCCGATGACGGACTTACGACGACCGCAGCTATAGAGAGAGAGAGAGAAAGGAAGTCGAGAGTTGTCGACGGTGGCTGGTTGTAGTTGAACTCTGATTTTCGAAGAACGGGCCCGAAGGCTCCCCCAAATTTAAACTTTTGAAACTATGACCACACCCTTCCAAGTACACCTTTCTCCGCGTCCAACACCAAATAACAGCTTCCCTTTTGTACTATCAATGAATTACCGGGATTGAAACGAGAAATGTCTTTGATGTGTTTAGGGCACATGGCGCAATTACATTACAATTAAGTTTCGATATTGGTTAAGGATTCATGAAGTTGTTCGTAAGTTTTTGTGCTGCTAACGCAACACAACAGTCAGACGAACTACAACCAGAAGAGGAATACCCTTACTGAGAACGTACAGGGTATGGGAATCTTGTATCGTACTATATGTGACTGTTGCTCTTACCTTGAGTCTAAATTCTGGGCTCATTCGAGGTCTCGCACTTAATTATTTATATTAACTTGTTGCGGTTAAGAATAACTACATAATGAAACGATATCGGTTCGGGTCGGTCTGGAGGTGTGCAACCCCCTTAACCGCGGCCTAATCGTAGTTTCCGATCAGCAGCAGCATTTCTAGTGGTTCACAATATCAGCCATTATCAAGTATTTAACAACTCACCTCAGTTTGCCAATTTATTATTGTCAGTATTTTAAAGTAAATAAGCAACAAGTGGACCAATTATTTACAAAATGGGCTACTTACTTGCTATCCAACTTATGAAGAAGAGCTGCCAAAATATGTGACGCATTACGAGTTCCCTGAAGAAAAGCTTAGATTCAAATTTGTCCCCAGCTCACAGGAAGTGAGGTCTATTGCTGGAGATGTATGGTGCTGGGAGATTCAGCATTCATAAAAAAATATTTTAGATATCGAAGATTCTCTCATATGATGCCATACAAAGAGCAAGAACAACAAACATGGAAACTGCTAAGAGATACTCGTGTCGCCGCTATTCATTTCCTTCATAACGTTGTTCATAATTATAGAAAATCGAGTGAGTACTTTATTAAATATTAGACAACTTTTTGTCTACCAGACAGCAATGCCTGTCGTTAAGTGTAGTCGAAATATAATTCATAACAAAAGGAAGTACTAATTTGAATAAAATAATAATTTCAACTTTGCAACTAAATAATTAACAAGAAAGTAGATAAACTTTGTCTCTATTGTATCATATAGTTGCAGTGAGGCAAGTTGTCGCCTGTGACCGCAGACGACAACACAGCCAGATGAATTCGCAATGCATAATGCAATGAATATTCAAAGGATGAAATAATACCCCTGGTACCCCCTAACCTTCTTTCCTTGTGACCTGTTCCAAAAATGTTGTCTCTTGATGCGTCCAGTCTCAAGGTTTTGTTATTTCGAACGATATCTCACGCGAAATTAACGCGGATAACAAAGTCCATTAAGAGTTTTAAAGTCTGTTCATCAAGCGAATAGCCGTAAATACGCTTAGCATTAGTATACATTATCCCAAAGAAAATATTTTCGATTTCAAAAGATTTCTAACTTCATATGAGGGGAGGGCCACACACCAATGGTGATCTTAACACGATGTTTCAATTGATTCAGAGAGAGAACGCCTTTAGCTCAATGCGTTTTTCGTTGCGCTCAACTCTGGTGTATCTACCAATTGATAAAACTAATCGGATCATCACCGTATTACTACTGATGTGCCATGAAGCGCAATGGATTTAATATACGACAGGCTCTTGAGACCATGTCAGAACGTTCGCTGCACAATGACGTCACTTGTATTATATTGTATTGAGAGAGAGAGAGAGAGAGAGCGGCCAGAGACGACCTTCTCAAGGCTGACCACGAACCTGCACACAACTTGGGCCGCAAATAGCTCTAAAAATGAACACAGAATGAGTCAACCGTGAGGCAGATAGTTCGTTGTTGGTAAATGTGTACCCTTCTATGCTGCGATGGTAAACGGGCAAGCGGATCAGTAAGTATCCGATGCCCGTGGCTCGCCATTTCTCTCTCTCTCTCTCTCTCTCCCCCGGAATAATCAGCTAATAGGGTGAATTATTAGCTCGACGTGCTTGGCGTATGGAGCGAAGCGTGCCTCGTCTCGTAACGTGACAAATACCGACATTATCTAATTATTATTTTTATTTGTACCCTAGAGATGAAATCGTTCAGCTACACATATACCTGGCCGGGCAGCAGCGCTCCCGTATTTCTCTCATGAGAGTTTTAACTGCCGGTGGGACTTGTGGGTGGAATCTATTTAAATTCAATTATCATTAGTCACCTTGACCCCTCAAAAAGAGATTATTGTGTAATAATTGTTAATCCAGTGACCATGTTGCGCAACGACGTGATTGCAATCACACACATACACACCAACAATCAACGGGATTACATAAAATATATTTACTCTGTGAATTTGTCTTGTTCTGCACATATTGTTGATTACGATGGTGTCGTATGCGATAGTCGTGCATCGCGTGCATGTATAGTACTCATGGAGTTCGGATATTCGTTGTGTTTCTTCGAGCATGAAACTATTGTTAAGGTAATCTATATCTTTTCTCGCTATATATAGGTTTTTTTTCTTATAGCAAACCATACGCGTTGACGGTAATACAATGTATTGTATTATATTATCGTAATGTATGTAGTGGATCATTATTACTCTGGTGCAATCGTGAAGTGTTATTGCATGTTTTGTATCTGTATCATTAGCAGTTCGCGTGGTGAGTTCGTATTATCTTGCCATGTGGTATCGGCCGATGCTAGGAAATGCTCCGATTATACAAAACGTCCATCCTATCCAACAAGTAACTCTGGGCAGACAGATGGTAGCATCGAATAAAGGAGGGTTGAAATGGTTGATCAGAGGGTACTGTATAGTGAAATGTTGATATGAATGCCTAGATAACAGTTTACCCATTGGAGTCAGAGTTGTTGTCTCTTTTATTTCGTCACCAGTGAGTTTTTATCTCAGTGAAATTCGACCGACGGTCGTCAATTGAGTGTCCGCTCGATAGGATCCGCGTGCTATCTTCAAGGCTGCCCAAGGTCAGCAGCCTCTCGGCAAATACAGACATCGAAGCCGACAGAAACAACAAAATAATTAACTGAAAAAAAAATGGCACATAGTGGCAGAACCTCTACTAGGCTCCATATCGCTTTGTGTCGTTTGTTGCTAGGAAAATGCCCGTTCAAAAGTAATAGCCTTAACATTTCAGTTAACGCCCAAATTGGTCGCCAATATAGACATTACTACCCTTAACCATTACAGATACATGATGTCGCGTAGTTCTCCTACTTACCGAGAAGTTACAACCTGGAACCCAACCTAGGATGTCCTGCCGGGCCGACAAAGTCAGCCGTATTCGTTAGTGGAGAAGAAGAATTAGAATCAGTAGGCCGAGGACGATTGTGCCCCTCTCTCCCTGAAACAGCGTCGCTGGGAAGGACATTGAAGGTGAGGTTTGTTTACTGTACTAAGACTAACGCCTCCTAGTTTGCCTTCAAGACTAGATTGCCTCCAGAAGGGATGACAAAGAGGGAGAAAAGAGCCAATTTTATCCTCCAATTGGCCCTCACTTCCGACAGCCTTTCTTTTCTAGAAGAAACAGGACTGTCTTCAAGGCTGCGCCCCTAAGTTCGGCAGAGCAGCGTCGCCTTCATCCGCTTGGGTCAAATGAACCAAAACCCTTCGATGGACCTTTTTTGCCTGGTGAAAGAAAATCCTGTTCCATATGACGTAGTATTATTAATGGTATGTAAAGCCCCTATTATTCACTTGGGATTCACTCTGTAACTGTAAGTCACTTATTAGTTTTTTGTTGCTACAACAAAGCAATATTAGAGGTACTAAAATGGGTGCGTTTCTTTCGCAATGTATTATATATTGGTGCATGACATTTGACTTAGATTCACTTGTCAACCCAA
Organism: Stratiolaelaps scimitus; assembly: GCA_019614645.1. Taxonomy (NCBI): domain Eukaryota; kingdom Metazoa; phylum Arthropoda; class Arachnida; order Mesostigmata; family Laelapidae; genus Stratiolaelaps; species Stratiolaelaps scimitus. The sequence continues at coordinate 383,505 of JABWDB010000077.1, forward strand.
TGGGTATGTGCAACTGTCGCATTGAGAAAGTTTCGAGAGGAAACGTTCCACTTACAGTCGAGATCAAGGTCGGCGCGACCTACATACAACGTATTCAGGCCCGATCATTCATTAGAACAATTTACATTTCCAACCATATCCAAAATTATTTGCCAGATTTCACACAGTTTTGTCTTATAAACAAGCAATTCTGTGTAGTGCTGTGCTCATTGGTTATTGAACTTGAAAAAACGATACCTTAGAAACAACTTCGAATACGATCTCTGCATTCGAAAGGCTGTTGTAGCCTTCATCTTAAGAGTGTCGATGTCACACAAATAGTTCTGGGTGGTACCCTGGTGATAAGCGCGTTTGATGTTTGGTGATCTATTGTTTGAAGTAAAGGTCATGCTATACGTCTATGCCTTCATAAAGGCATTGCCAACAAAACTGAACGGATTCATCAGATTTGATAACGACGCCAAATGCTTAGTTACGACATAGAAGTAACGGGAGCAAACGTTTTTTTAAGAGGTTAAAGGTAAATCCTTTATGCTGGACGCCAGGCCTCACACTAAGGTATTTGCCTGGTAGTGTCAGACTTTTACTGACTAAACCCAAAACCGATTTTGACTTGTTGCACTGCTCGGGACTATCAAAGTATTACTTCAGTCAGTGCCTTGCAGGAACCGGCAGTTGATTTCAACCATGTCCTATCCCTCGACGGGAGCGAACTTAAAAGGCCTCTTACATCATTAGGTTAGTTCCTGCTTTCGTTAGTGGCTCTGCTCCAGATTCTTTCGTCAAAAACTTTTGGTTAGTGTCTACTAATCAATAGTAGTTCAGAATGAACCCGCAATACCCAGAAGAGCTTATACGCACGCTATTTCATTGAAAATCCTGAAGGGCAACTAACGTGTATATTTAATGTGGACATTTATACATCAAATTTATACATATCTTTCACTCTGGGAAGGGAATCTCCCGTATGTCTACCATATCTCTATATTCTGAATGCCTGATTGTGGACCTCCGCCCTAAAACATTTCAATGTCTCTTTTATATCAGTCAGTAAATAGATTTTTAATAGATTTTTTTTTTAATAGATGTTCAAAGAGGCAATCTTCGTTTTGGGTACGCTTAGAGACTGGTACGATAGAGCGTCCTTTAGGATAATCTTCTTAATCATTAATACACGTTCACGAGATACATTTGTTGCCTAAACTATATGAATCATACATATTCTTTATTATTGTCTTCTATGGGCTGTAAACTTTCCAAGATTCTATTTTGTTTTGAGGTTTTCAAAAAAAAGGAATCACGTTTTGTATAGGCCGTGACTTGTTACCCAAATTAGTAAGACTCAATAATATCCAGTTGAATGTAGTTAAACCAATTAAGCGTTCACCTACATTTATTTAATTTGCGGTTTTTACTCCGTTGTCCAGACATGCTCTGTTTTTGTTATTTATGAATAAAACAGTCTCACTCAAGGTAGAAAATTTTAAATACGTTGGGTACTCTTTTGACAACGAGAGGACGCTTGTGACATTTCCATCACCGTACTGCGCTTTCGGCTCGGCGGCGGTTCCACTGGATAAGGATCCGATATCGAATGGAGCACTGATACGATGTCAGGCACGATCGTTAAGACTCCTGCATATAGTAGCCAATTGTAAAGGTAAAGGTATATTGGTTTATTAAAGGAGCTGCAATTTTACAATGCTTAAGCTCTCTTATATGTCACACAGCGGGGCTCGAACCTGCACCCTCTGGCTTCTGATAGCCAGAGACTTAGCCGCCCAAGCCACCGCGCTGACATTTCTAAAAGCGGCTTACTCACATTGTCTAGCTGGAGTCTAGCTGACACTTAAGATTTCGGCTCACATTTTACACTCCATTGCTAAATGAGATACCTGTTTGTAAAACGGATATTTCACGTATATCGTCCCTCCTATGGGTAAGCCTGATATTAGTATTTTGAGGAGTGCACTCTTTGAAACTGAACCAAACTGATCATCTAGGGCCACACCTAGATGATTTCGAGCAGTAGACTATTTCGTTTGCAGTACCCGATATCCGAATATACTCTAAGAATTTGAAAAAGTCCAGATGTATTTCTGGAGCTGGAGTTCTTGCAATACGACTATGATCGACAAAGATAGATAACGCAATTCAAAGCATTACTTCGAATTGAGTTCGGTTTATTCTCGATGTTCAAGTGGCTATTTGAGCACAGCAGTGAAGCGTTTAGTAAGATCATGAATGAACGTTTGAAGCATTGTTCGATTTTGCCATTAAACACCGCGTGAGAATAACCTCGTCAGCTCAAATCAGCATCGCTTGCTTAGAGTTGCCAAACAGATTCCAACAAAATTATTTTTTTCTATATATACATATATATATAGATATATACCACTACTTATCAACGAACCAGTCCAATAGCCATGTCTACCCAGCGATATCATAATGTAATTTTAAGCCTTTTGCCACTCGAAATCGACTCTCCGGGGTTCTACTTGAATCCGTTCGCAAAGACTGTACAATCGCCATTTTGTCTAAATCGTGTTCTCAGTATCACAACAACACCCTCGTCCCAACTTCGTTCCAGTCCGTCCATGTACAGCGCTGAACCAACATCGCCGTAGTTGCTTTTTGTAATGATCCTCCGCGAGTCGTCTCATGGGTAATATTGACCTGCCTACAAATCTGTCCATGTCGAATGATGTACATCAATACGTGTGATGAGGCACGCCGATGGCGACACAAATCCATTCATTCCATGAAATTATTCCGAGCTTATCTATCATTCCCGAGTAAGTGAGCGCTCGGTGTACCTGCTGCTGACTGGCTTGGGCCACCCTCTCTATCTCATCATTAGGACGACTCCCCCATTTGGCTGCCCCCACCGTTGCCTCGGCTGACGGCCTCCTTCGCTGCGAGACTGCTTGCCTGACGGCTATGTGGCGGTTTCGCTAGTTCCTGCGTAACCTTGGTGGAAAAGAGAGGGAAAAAGAGCCAAGTTTCGAAGAGTCGCACCGGCAGCGGGTGAGACTATTGATTCGACGGCCATAATGAAGTAAGAAAGAAGAGTCGTCGGAGAGGAACACGGGAGAGAAACAAAGAAAGCGATAGAGAGAACGAGAGGTGATCGAAGAAACCTGGAGGCGAGAGACCAAGACGAGGAAGTTTGTCTGTGTTCGGGAAGATGCGGCCGGGTGTGTGGTTGAGGAAACGGATCAACAATTCATTGATTGCTTCCAAATAGGAAAACCACTGGAGGCGGAGTGAACCGCATGAAGGAAAGCAATGCTTGCAGCGTCCATTCGATCTCCCTCGCCGTACGGAAACCCCACTCCTCTCCGAGCACACCGAAGCTCTGCGGGATCCCCCTCATGCTGGCTGGTGTTTCTCAGGGCTCAGCCTTCCTCGAGCCGTATCACACGGCGCTCCTCCCTATCCGTGTGAGTGACTGAGTGAGTTACTTACTACTCGACGAGGCTAAGAGAAACTTTTCTGGTCTTTGGCCTCCGTTTTCCCATCGGCATTTTCCGTCGCACCGCCGTTGCGTATTATAGGAATCTCGCAACCTCGTCTCTCTGACCATCTCGCTTATCATTGCAACTGCGTGTGGCGAGTTCTGCGAAGCGTATCCAAATGATATTCATGGTGACTTGTCGCCATTTCGCTATGAACCGCATGCATTAAAATGTTAAGGCTATTAAACAGCGCAAAATAATACAACTGTAAGCGAGTTCGCATAAATCGAGACTGCAATCTCGCGTAGTACTCCGAGTTATTCCAGTAAACCTCCCGGATCTGTTGGAATTTTGGCGCGCTCAGCACGATTATCGACCCAAAAATTCTAACCCCAACAAACCAAGCGCATTTATTCAATGCCAACTATATGTTTGTAAATTCATTAAATAAAGCAAAAAAAATCCCTTAACGTTACTTAAGTAAGAGGATGTTAACGAGCCCACAAAGGGAAGACCCCAGAGACCACAACATTAACACAGTGATACGTGCCTGTAGGTTACACTCATTCATCTATAAATACATACATATAACAAACTAACGAGTTTCCAGTAAAACAAATATAATTGAAGACCTTTGCTCGGAAAAATGATCACTAGATTAGCATCCCGCTACCGCGGGGTTACGGTTACGCACTTCGGTTTACATCAGCTCAGATATGCTGAGCTGTGATCGCCATTTATTCAAAGGCAAAATCATCTACATACATATTATGTATATAATGTACACATGTACACTGCATTGTACACATATACTTCAAATTCTCGTAAAACTCATCATATAGAGTGGCCCTGCGTCTCGTCCATATTTGGAAGTTTGAGACTTTCACTGTTGTCGTTCGGGGTCTCTCGATGAGTGGGCGCACGTCGTGATAGACGAACGGGCTATGTCCGTTGACGCGCTGCTAGCTTTCGGCCTCTTCTTCGATAGCAGCATCGTCGCCCACCTTCACTCACCGCCGGCTAAGACAAACTGTCGTCGTCCAATGGAGCAACCGATGAAGGAGAGCTGACGTAAAGTCATCAGGGACTCGGGAAGGTACATCGCGGCGGCGGCGGCGGCGGCTGCGTGTGAAGACGAAGACGACGACGACGATGATGATGTGCTGCTACTCCTTGCATTATGCCTCATCAGACCTCGCTCCTCTGGTACTGGGTGTTCTGTCGGTGGTAACGACAACGGCGCATGCCTCATTTCTCAATATTACTTACGCTCGCTGGCCTGACTGAACGACGCATGCTAAAAGCTGCATTGACAGCTTCCAACGAAAAATATATTGGTTGGTGGCCCGTCAGCACTACGCATCCATACAAGAAAAATGAAAATCATCTCTCGCTTTGTGTTAGTCTCGGATAAATATTCGCTCTAGCAGGATTGGGTGAAGGTAAACATTTTCATTCGTACACTCGGACTCCACTGGCAAAAGTGTCTCTAAATATGTGTTTATTGATGAAATAGACGAACAGATGGCCCGTATCTTAGATTAGAGGCTCTGTGGCTGATATAAGAGGGGGCCGGAGAGTCTGATCCCTTGACAAAGCTTCCCAGAAACGTGTGGTTGATTTGCTCGTGACTGGCTCCTTTGCTCCTCGGCACCACTACTTCTTTTTGCAATCTGTGTGCCCTCCGCTTCGATCATCCGCTATTCGGGAAACCAATCGCAAATAACATACGATCATAATAATAATAATAATAGTCATGTACTCTCGTTTAATTTTCTTGATCTATCACAGTCTTCGCTGCCCATTGCGGCGACGACACGATGAGGTCTAGGATTAAATGGGATTTCGCACTATTCTCGTTAAATTCCCATTACTCTTCTTTGAATGTTTTTCCTACTGGAACGTGTTGAGGATAGACCTTTCTGCACGCCCAGATTAGTATGACTACCCTTAGTGGGGTTTGGCTCCTCCCCCAGATGATGTCGGTGAACCGGTACGACGGGGAGATAGAGAGAGGATAGGCGGGCGGTGCCTGAACCTGGAGGTTCCAAATAAAAGGGTGGTTCGCTGAATTGCTGAGAGTGACCGTGGGGGTGAACCTTAGCCTGCAGTAGCCTAAGTTGCTTTCTCATATGACCTGCTGTGTTCTTATTCTCTGTACGAATAGTGGTTCTCCCAGTATCGTAGAATTGGTCATTCCACTGCTGCCAACTGAACTTATCTAGGCTAATTTTTTCCAACATCTCGTTATCAGCACGAAGCTCTTCAGTGGTAAACGTGACTACGTTTGGTGAGTCACGTTTGGTGAGTGGTGACTACTAGTGTTCTGTGAATGTGGGACGATCTACAGCTGTACAATAGAATTCAAGATTTAGCGAGACGAATCGCTGGATGAACACGGCAGAAGATCTCAACGGAAAGGTGTTTGTAGGGTCGGACCAAGAGACTCAGGAGTACTACACCGAGGAACGAGATCACGACAGCTGGCCAGTTTTGGAATCGGACCAAGAGATTCCGGAGGATGAGGACAGCTGGGATATTTTCGGATCAGTTGAAGATCTAAACGGAATGGCTTCAACGGCAGGCAATATCGGGGGCCAGGCTGCAGCAAACAGAGTCATCCTAGAGGATGATGGTAGTAACTTCATTCTGTGGAGTTGCGCTATCATACACCACCTTCAGGCAGAAGCAGGTTCCTGGGATTCGGTCACCGGGAAAATAATAGACGAAGCAAAGACGTTTGATGAGATGGCCGCAGCTGGAACAGCAGCAAAAAGAATTTTGGTTAACTCAATTAAACCAACACTACTAATGAAATTGTTCTACCAGAAGACCACAACATACCCTGCCACGGGTGAAGATGAAGTCCAGTACTCGGCTCAATACATGTGGAACACTATTGTCAAGAAATTTCAGACTCGACTGAGGTGAAGAAAGAGCTGGTGTTGGAGTCATTCCTGGGATTCAGCTTCAGGACGGACACAAGCATCATGAACAATCTTACAAGGTATGAAGATCTTGTGAGGGAAGTCGAATCCACCGGTTCAAAACTGGACGACGACTTCAAATGTGTGAGACTGATAAAGGCCCTCCCACCAACCTGGAAGCTATTTAAAATGGCCTGGGCAGCACAAACATCTTGAAAAACTTACGACAATGTCACCAGGATGATCCAGTCGGAGGGCAGACGAGAAGGGCACAAGGGAAGTCACAGGGACCGAGCGGAAGCCCTCTGGATTTCCCCCGCAACAAGAACATTTTGACAACTTGGGTCCTGGATACCGGGGCAACCCACCACATCTTGAATAAACGTGAAGATTTCGAGCAGTACACTTCGTTCAGACAGCCCTTAAAGGTGGCTGTTGGAGGAGGCGAGCCACTGCAGGCTTTTGGCTCAGGTGTGGTTGAACTGCAGACCAAAATGAACAGGAAGACCTTTTGTAAGTGCCGTCAATGCGTTGCTCGCTCTTCTCTTGTCAAAAGCTGCTGATAGTGGCTGGGAGATCTGTAGCGGAAATACTAGATTCAGGCTCAAAAAGGAAAGGCTTCAGTCGAGGCTGATCGCATCGGGAATCTTCACCTCCTACCGTTTGATAGGAGGGAATGGAATGGCGCTGAGGCGCTGGTGGCTGGGCCGACCGCACTTCAGTATTTCCATCGAGCCCTCGGCCACATCAACAAGGAGGCTGTGGCTGACTTTCTGGCTCGCGAGGGGATTCAGTTTACTGATGATGGAGAACAGTGTTAGACTTGCATAGAGGGCAAACAGCCATAAGTGTCATAGAAGGACAGGAGCAATAATGCAAGCACACCAGGGGCTGTGGTACACCCAGATCTCTGTAACGCCTCGGAGCCATCACTCGGAGGAGCTCGGCACTTCATGTGCATTACAGATGAGTTTACAAAGTTCAGAAAGGAATATTTTCTGAAATTGAAGGAGGACGTTCCTGGCTGCCTCGAGGATTATCTTTCTTGGCATTTTAATCAAACTGGACATGTGCGGGCAGTCATGTCCGACAATGATTTGGAGTTCTCAAACGGTCAGGTTAAGGAAATCCTGGCTCGAGTGGGAGCTGAGCATATCACGTCGGCTCCAAATACCTTGATGCCGAACGGTGTTGCCGAGAGGAGCAACCGTTCGATAGCTGATCTTGTACGTTCCATGCTCGCGGACAGCGGCCTTCCAAAATACCTGTGGGCAGAGTCCGTGGCCTGTGCAGTGGTGCTCATGAATATGATCCAGATCTGCCCAGGTACAGAGAGGTCGACCTACGAAACGGTGTATGGCCAAAGGCAGAATCTCACTTGACTGCGACCATTCGGGGCGACCTGTTTCGTACACAACAGTCGACCCGGTGACTTCAAGTTCGACCCTATGGTGATCAGAGGAATATTGGCGGGCTACGATGAAAGTGTCGATTCGTATCGCATTTGGATGAGGGACACCAATGAAGTCAGGAAGTCGAAAGACGTAACCTTCGTCAAAAGAGACATGCTGAATGCAGAAGACGAAGAGAGCAGAGTACGGGAAACGGCAGAAGGTGTGCCGGTACAATCGAAAGAATACTCGCTCAGACCACGGACCGAGATAAGAGTGCCGAGGGGATTCGAAGCTTCACTGGCGGAGCCAACTACAATTGGGGAGGCTCTCGGGTCGCCAGATGCCAGTCTTTGGAGAGAGGTTATCGAGGACGAGTTGGCCTCGATCAAAAACAATGACGTGTGGGAACTTGTTTATATGCTACATGATCGGCGAACATTGGGTTGTCGCTAGGTGTTCAAGGTTAAAGAAGATCAGAACGGTCGGCCAACGAGATACAAGGCTCGGTTGGTTGTAAAAGGCCACAATCAGAGGCACCACGTGGACTATTCAGAGACGTTTGCTGTGGTGGCTCGTTTTGATTCTATCAGAACGGTGATGACCATCTGCGCATCGGAGTGGACGCAACTGAGACAGTTCGACATAAAGACGGCGTTTCTATACGGAGAGATGACCGACCACGAAATATATGTCGAACAACCTGAGGCGCCTTACAAGACGGGCCAAATAGGGTGTGCCGGTTGAAAAAGGGCTTATGGTTTGCGACAAGCACCGCGCTGTTTTGGTCAGAAGCTGAAGAAGACTCTGGAACTCCTGGGTATGCAGCAGAGTACTTCGAATGCTTGCTCTTCTATTGAAATAGGGGGAACTGCCTTTCTGGTTGTCTACGTCGACGACGGTCTCCTCGTTGGGTCTAGTCCGCCAGAGATAGACAGAATTCTAGAGCAGCGGGCTCAGCATTTTGAGCTGACAAGCGAACAGCCAGACTGCTATCTGGGGGTCCGCATACGGATGGACTCTCTCGGCTGCATAACCCTCGACCAAAGAAAATACATCCTAGGTGTGTTAAGAAGATTCGGAATGAGCGATCGTAAATCGGCGGCAACTCCCCTGGAGGGATACATCAGAGATGAGGAGGTTACATCGGAGAAGACCGAAGGTAGACTGTATCGATCACTAATCCGTTGTCATATGTATCTTGCTGTGGCATGTCGACCTAACACTGCCTCCGCTGTATCGTATTTATCGAGATTCCTAGACGGGTACGACGATCGACACGGGGCCGCGGGCCTTCGGGTCCTGAGGTATCTCAAGGGAACCTCAAACTTTGGTCTAGAATACAGCGGGTCTGCAAAGAGTGGAGAGACAACTCTGCAGGTCTACAGCGATGCGAATTATGCCGGATCTGACCGGACACGCCGTTCGGTTAGCGGCATGCTAATAAAACATGCTGGGGGTCCCGTGCGGTGGTCATCCTGTTAACAAAAGGTGGTAGCTTCGTCAAGAACTGAGTCAGAATACATTGCTGCTGCAGGATGTGCCAAGACAACTGTGTGGCTTGGACGTCTCTTCAGCGAACTCGTGCGGAAAGTGATACCTATTATTAAACTGGATAACCAATCGACCATACGACTCGTGAAAAATACAGAGTTCCATAAACGTAGTAAGCATATAGATGTCCGTTTTCACCATATACGCGAAAGGCATAAGGCTGGAGACTTCGGCTTCGTACAAAGCGAGAAACAATTTGGTGACTACTTTACGACGCCGCCGCTGCCTAAACCCAGATCTGATAGATGGCGTCGACCAATGGAAGAACCATACATAGTGATACCTACATCTATGAATACATGTACCCTATATACATCTTATACATTGGTCAAGTAGATCAGCCGCTTCGACGGTCGGGAGGGACTGTTGAAGATAGACCTTTCTGCACGCCCAGATTAGTATGACTTCCCTTAGTGGGGTTTGGCTCCTCCCCCAGATGATGTCGGTGAACCGGTACGACGGGGAGATAGAGAGAGGATAGGCGGGCGGTGCCTGAACCTGGAGGTTCTAAATAAAAGGGTGGTTCGCTGAATTGCTGTTAGTGACCGTGGGGGGCGAACCTTAGCCTGCAGTAGCCTAAGTTGCCTTCTCATATGACCTGCTGTGTTCTTATTCTCTGAACGAATAGTGGTTCGGCCAGTGCCACAGAATTGGTCACTCCACTACTGCCGACTGAACTTAGCTAGGCTATTTTTTTCCAACAGAACTAAATATAATTTGATCCATATTAAATATTTACTTTATGAAGACTGCTTCGTAGGTAGTTCGTCTCTAGGATTCTCTGAAAAGCCACACATTGTCGTCAATTCTTGTTGGCCTCAGTTTTCTTTTTCGGTACTAAAAATGAATAAAGACTCCGTTAACATTCGCTACCAGAAAGTACCAATCCTTGCACTACCACGTAAGCTTGTTGGCGGAATTAACGTTCTAAATAAACTGCCTTTCAAGGATCTCGCATTATCGGCCACCATGCAGTAATAGGTGCAATCATTTTGCAGTATCATAAAATAATTCCCAACGACGAATAGGGCAAGTGGTCGAATGGTGCCTACATATATATAGATATATATATATATATATATATATGTGCAGACTTTCTTAGGACGTTTTCTTAGCACCCCTTCGACCACCCGATATGTAGTTCTTTCAAGGGAATTCCTATATTGGGACGCTAGACTACAAAAATGCTATCCAAAAGGGCTTCTCACCATATTTTGTAAATAACGTATTGAAATGACTAACTAAATAGCAAACAAATAATAACTTTACAAATCTGCTCGTAACGACCGCGTCAATTCGTATGTTTCCACTCAGATTCGAACTAGACATCCAATGGTGGTTGAATCTCTAGTTCGAATTTGCTCGTTTGCGTCCACTCGACAGCCCACCTTGTCCTCAACTCGGCTAAGAAGAGATATAGGTTTTGGTACATTTTTATTTTCTTCGATAAAAACCCTCACTAAGCACGTCTCGGGGTGAAGCCGATGAACAGTAGCCTTTCTATAGTCACGCAGTTGATGCGAGAATCGCTTATGACGTTTCTGTACTTTCCTTTCCACCGTCTTTCAGTTATTATTGGAATCATTGGTCGTGATGTCTCCCGAATACGGTAGCCGTATCTTGTTCTCGTCAATAAGTGATTCACCTGCACATCCACCAAATAATGCTGGCAAGCTACTACACTAGAACGTGGTCAAAGTAACTAATAGGCTTGCATTCGAATGCTCGAGCAGAGTCTACCATGCCGACCCGGTTCTTTAGCTGGAACATGACAGTGATAGCCGCGAAAATATACATGGCGTCGTCACCTGTCGGTCACTGATGGTGCGAGCTAAAGAAGGGGTGCGCACAAGAATACTTGATATCAGATCTAACCAAACGCACCTCATTAACGGACTCTGACAGCCTTGCTTCGAGTGGAACGTGTGGTCGGCTGTAAATTGAAAATTTCAGATTAACCACACGTAACTGCAGCGCTACGAGTTTGCCCGAACAGCACATGCACGGGATCTCCTTTGTCGATTGTTTCTTCTAATACGAGCTCCTCTATTGGACAGCTCGGAGCAGCCTGTGCCCATATGCCGAACGGCATTAGCGACCACACACAGTACAGCACGTGGAAATGGCAATGGTTCGTCCTGCGATGACAGCACTGGGTTCCCAAGGCGCAAAGAGTGAACTCCTCAAAGATTAAAAAAACAGCGGCAACCAATGTCAGCGTTTAGCCATTGGCGACACGACTTTTCCAACAGCAACAACAGTCCACGAAAGTCCACAAAGGAATCGCCAAACAGCACTTGCCGAATGTCCGGAACTTAGCCCGGCCACTTCCGACACGTAAGTTTTGGAGAGCACGTGAAAACCTTTGATGCCATGATTTGGCGAAACACAATGAGCAGCAGCCCACTTTGAGGTCAAATTTGAAATTTGACTTTTGTAGTCGTGCTCTTAGGGATCAGCGAACTGTGAGGATTGGCAGTCGCTAAGCTTGAACGCTTTGACTTGGATTTATTTGAGTTGGATCCTCGTCTCATCGAAATACACTGTACTGTCGGACGGCGTGACCCACCACTTGCTAAATGTCCGGGTCCGAACAACATGGTGTCATGCTGAACGCTGGTGTTAATGACTCTGATATGAGGGACGCCATATATTCATGAAATAGAAGTTCCGAGCTGCAGTAATCGAAATCTATTAAAATACCCCTTATATGCAAACGAGTTCGAGTTTATTATCATAACCACACCTCGAATTAGTAGTAACACCATGATTAGGATGTCCATGATTAGGACTAATAAATATAAATCCTGGCCTTTATAAGCATAGGTTATGTATGCTAGGTAATGGTATGCTAAGTAAAGGCATAGGTTTTATCTATAATATTTATTAAATTATTCGTTTATCAAAAGACCTGCAGTTTTACAGTGATTAAGTTCTCTTACATGTCGCCACGTTCTGGGCTCATTTGACAGCGTTCCGAACTAAACATAGGTTATACACAAGGCTGTGAGGACGCGTGTGATAATCTGACGACGGGCTGCAATCGACGTTCGTATTCAATATATTTCCGAAATACAAGACTGTTAGCAGCCATGTACGTTACACTATGATATTGTATACTACTATTATTAAAATTGTCGGACGTAATTTTCCGACTCACGCGAATGTTACAGTATTTTATCGATAATTGACGAAAAAAGCACAGTGTCGGGTCGACAGTGGCAAATCGAATAATGACCTGTTTAGTAAAACCACATGTTTAGTAAACCGTTGTTCATTTGCAGACTACGACACGGGTTGATGGTTCGCTCAAAAGCTACATTGAACGATAATGGCTAGACATGTGCCACATCCTTGCTACATTCTCATTACAGCTGCCAACGAACTCAGGAAGAACCCCCCCCCCCCCTATTCTATTGTCGTCACTCGGTGTCACCGAGGGAAATCAACTGTAATACAATATAATAATCAATCTGGCCGTTACTTCCGAACGATTTCCGGGTTCCCGAAACCCTCTCCGCTACGGGGGCCTAACCATGAAACACCGTCGACGGGCGGACGTACACGAACGGACGCGACCCAAAATTCAATTTGGCCGATTCCAACTCAAAATAAACGAAATCTTCTAACCCTTTTGTATTCTGTTGTGTTGGAAATAGGACGCACAGCAAGCAAGAAAGCGGACCCCGCGTGGATAAGCGGCTGGGGTCGTTTAATGAATGTTTCGACCACGAGCATTTGCAGCCCAGACGTTGAAGAACGTCCTCTCGGATGTCTACGATGCTTTCCCGTGCCTCGTGTGTTCGGTCGTATTGGCGCGACCTATTTTTTATTGGGCAAAAAAAACCTCTACACGACGCGGCTCCCAATCGAGCAAACGAAGATTAGTGAGAACACGAATGGCTCTTCTGGTTCGTCTTGTTTCTGAAAATGTGAAGGCATTCGCTTCGAATCTACATTGAAGAGTTCCTCTGCTTACCGAGACAGAACACGGAAATCCTATTCAATAATAGTCAACCGTCAAACGGACATCGTCGTAAAGCGATTGATGTTACGGGTTATATGTATAACGAATCTACATACTATGTTTGCTTGCTTTGCACTGTAACTCGTTGGGGTAGACCTCGCGCGGCGTGAAGCGGTGTGAGATAACGAACATCTGAAAAGCAGCCTCTGCTGCCAACTCACATATCTAATAATTGCGGATGCTAATCAACACGCAGCAGTGAAGACACAGCAGTAGATTAGCTGACGGAAACGTAAATGTCAACTGAACGCAATGATACCCGGCCACGACGCGAATCGACGCGATTCATGCTCAACAGAATCACCTGCCAGATCTAGTGGGGTCGTAGTTTGCTGTTATTATCTGTTACCTTTTACTATTTTCTCTCGAATCCTGCTCTCTGTCTCTCGCCGAAGCTCGCGCACCGTTCATCAGCTGCGCCAGCAGCAGATACGTCTAGCTGGCCCGGCTATTTCTCGTTGTTCACACTGGTGCCAACTGAGACTGTACGAAGCTGTTGCGAAACGAACAGGTGTTTTCCTTAGGCATTTCTACCTCGGACTCCCCGCGTCGACGATTGCCTGTTTTCCTTGCTCGCTGCCTGTTCGTGTGACATCATGTGTGTGTGTGTGTGTGTATGTGCGTCTCGTGGCGTCGGTGGCGGACGACTGTACAGTTGTGTCTGCAGATCCGTCGACAGAATTAGGAAATTGCACTGGTTGAATGAGTCGAGTTGTTTCTGTTGTTCCCCTCTCAACTTGTAATCGGTGGCAGGGGCCTCGGCTCCGAGCTCAGTGAGAAAGAGAGAGAGGAGAGAGAGCGCTACCGGCCCGCGTGGGCTCGCAGAAGCTCGAAAAAGAAGAGAAAGACATTTTGATAGCCCACTCAGGAGACTCTCGGTGCATGACGCGAGTGAGCGACCGGCTTGCGGGTGAACTCGCCACGGCATGTTCTGTCAGAGAGAAACAGAGGAGAACCGAGCAAAACGAGGTGATGCAGACGTCCGCGTATTGGCCAACGTGGCGAGGAGCGAAACCAACTGCACCATGGCTGGGTGTTGCAGGATGTTGAGCGAAACGTTGTTGTCGGAGTGCCACATTTCGAGGCGGTTGCTCGTGTGCGCTCAATAGTGTGATTCTGCTCCGCAGCGCGCGAGCACCTGCTTGCGCTAAAAGAACGATAGAGCTCGCGGCAGCAGCAGCAGTAACGATAACAACAAAGATATTCATCCGAATTGCTCCGGGAACCTGCCCAGATGTGGTCTCCTCCACGAGACAGAAGACCCAAGAGCGACAGGTGTAACAGTTGCCGTAGTACTTCCGTTTTCTCGACCACCAGCAAGTAGAAGGGGGCAATGCTAAGGGGTGCGGCGATGGGACGGGCAAGACGGGAACGTATCGTGGCTGAGAGAGTTCGTTGGCGGTCCGCGTCACCAATTTACGGGAAACCGGACAGCAGCTGCCACTTCCGTGTACAACACATTGGCACCCCCCGCTCGTGAGGCCACTTGAATGAGGTGAGGTGTACTGAGGGAGTCAGATGACGGTAATGACAATCGTAATCATTAGAGTAGACTAACCTACGAGTCTGGACGCGTACATAGGAATTATGCTATGCTTGGCAAATAGAGAAAATATATGTACGAAGCGGCGCACATACAATGTTGCAATCGTATTAATTAGGAAACCAATTGTGTCGAGCTACGGTTCAGAAATTCCATTAGCGTCTCATTTAACAGTATCTCCTGCCCCTTCCATAGATTACCTGATAAATTAGTTATTCCGCAAGATTCAAGTAAGTTCTCTCTTATATTCAAAGCGAAGTGCTGACCTTATATGGAACTATCATTTATATTCAAACAAAACCGCATTCATCTAGAAAAAAATACCGAATTATGTATTGAAATATAGACTTGGAATTCCCGCGTATCTATTAAACATAAGAGAAGACTTCGAATAAATGATCATACTTATGAAGCCATCGGATATATTTAGTATTCAACTGATCCAACACACTGAAGAACTTTCATGACCGTATGTAATTAGGTACGGCTTATTCATTTAAGTACGATCTTGTTTTACGTGGATCTTAATTGTAATCCCGTCACACAAGGGCGCTATATATATAGGTATTTTATATGAGGCGCAATCAGCATTATCCATATAGGGGGGAACAGTAAACTACTCCAAAAATACGATTCTCCTAAAAGCAAACGATGGAATAGAAGGTAAAGACTATATTGGCTGAGTACAATGCTTAAGCTCGGGCATATGCAGAAGAACTAGATACGAATATAAAATGATAAAATCTGATGTTTTCAACAAATGATTGTCACGAAAATCTTCATCATGTCCTGAGATGTCCTGTAGTCAACTTAAAATGTAAAACAATACAGCCATTTCGGACCGTTTAATCAACCCACATTAAATAATTATTATTAATGTGGGTTGATTAAAATTATTATTAAAATTATTATCATTATTAAAATTATTATAATTATTAAAATTATTATAATTATTATTAAAATTATTATCATTATTTCAACCAATTTCAGCTTCGCCGCTGCAGCATTTCGAGGTCGACCGATGTTTACCTTTTAAAAGAAAACTCTTCTTGGGGGTTGGGCAGCGGCGAAGCTGAAATTGGTTGAATAGAGAGAGCTACCGATATCGCATCGAGAGGAGAGAGAGAGAGAGAGGCATCGCATCGCTGCCTGTATAGAGCGGTGTCCTCCATTGGTTTTCGTATAAAAAAAAGAAAAATAAAGTACCGAAAAAGTTCGGTGCCAAATTCGTTGTCGCTTTTCCTTAACACACTTTCTATATGAGTCCAGTGAAATTGCATTATTTCAACTGTTATATATTTTGTCTGTCTCTACACGGAAGCGTAGTATTGGCTGATTCTATTCTAAATATCTGTATTAATACTTGTGCGATCCTCGCTGTTCTACTGCAGGGCGGTCAGAGTACGTGCCCTATCTTTTGCTAAAACGGCGACTGCAAACCGTATATACATAAACCACGTTTCCTGTATCGTATTCCAATTTCCTTTAAGGAATCCGATTAACATAAAGGCGCAATGATATGGCACCACCCCCCGTTCAGGACCAAAATGATTTCACTTCACAGCTCTTTCCTCAAGCAAGTCCAGCGGTATCGCAAGCAGTGGAAATATGAGTTGCATAGCCAATGCGTTTACCTTAAAGAACGGTGTGCAAGCAAGTCATAAGTTCACTCTAGATTTGATCGCAAAAGCTAAAAGGGCCAGCCACAGCTCACACGCGTACCTGAAATTGTACACAATGGCCTCGCTGATGTATAGCGACAGGGGCACACGCTTACTGTGTAATATATTAAGCTTTTTTTTTATTTAAATAAATACATATTAACACGTAACAGTCTGCGAAGTACACGTTTAGTAATTCAAGTACACTTAGATAACAAATAGGGATTATCGCTAAGCTTCTAACTTCGTTTATAACAAAGAGGCCCCTGTAAGCATACCACGTGCCGGAACATTTCAATAGAAAATGAAGTGAAATGCCAGTAGACATTTTTCGCTGTTAATACTGGGACCCGTGCTGAGTGTGTGTCTCTTTGGGGCGAGCATGATCTTATAAGCAAATACGCATAATATAATATAATATTAGGATGCTATTAATGACATATGCGATACAATATTTAAAAGACCCTTCGCTC
Source organism: Stratiolaelaps scimitus (assembly GCA_019614645.1). Lineage (NCBI taxonomy): Eukaryota > Metazoa > Arthropoda > Arachnida > Mesostigmata > Laelapidae > Stratiolaelaps > Stratiolaelaps scimitus. The sequence goes on from JABWDB010000077.1 coordinate 400,539, forward strand.
GCTTGATAATGTGCTTGTTAATGAATCATTAAATATTAGCTCCATTTATATTCAATTCTGAGAACTAAGTTAAGCTCAACGTGAATTGACGCGCTTGACGTAGAGTTGTGCAGTCCCTCCGTTGACGGATATCAAACAATGGATGATTTTACTTAAATAGAGGAAATCATCACCAGCCACCACAAGCAAGTGTGGTCTCATTAGATATTATAGTTAACATCCCTTCCGTCAATTCTGTTGTTATGACCATCTGTTGTGGGTATATCGGAATATTGCTCTCTTCCAAGCACGGCGTTACTACATCGATGATGAGATAACCCGACCCCGCCATCAAGTACGAATCGCGCTGCTGAGGAGGCTTGTCCAGAGTGTCAGGCAAACTAAAAATACGAAAAAAAACAATTCTTGTAGTCTACCGCGGACTCCATTTCGAATTCTACAATGATAAAAAGATGTAGTATGATATGGATGTACTCACACGCGATTCGCAAGAGCCTGTTTGAATGTGTTGAGGCATTGACTGCTGTTCGTAACATCGTAACTTCGCTTCAAAGCCTTATTGAAACGGTCCAAGACACATTCTTGAAAGGTCAAAAATCAGTCGATGGTTAGAACTATATTGTCGGCTACTTCTACGCAGGTATAATAGAAGAACAACTCGGCCGGTGTACAATACGATGATAAAGATATCCCCAGTAATATATGAACGTAATATAGAAGCATGTTTTCCCTGGTATATGGTAGGTCCAGATGTGGAATTGGCGTTTCAAAGAAATCTCAACTCAAAAATAACCACATCGTCGACGATGATTTGCTCCTCATTGTGTATGCTGTTGGCCGATGGTATTTTGGGCAAACACGCACGTGCCAAATAAGCAAATTATTTGAGTAAGTCCCTACGATCGAACCGGGGACTTGGTGCTTGCAAGACCTACACCAGCCTATCTCGCAAAAACCCCTTTTTTTTCTTATCAAATAGAAACCCGGCCTGGCCCGGCCCATAAGCGCATAAGATCGTCATCAGAGCGGCCACAAAGCGAGTCCGGTTTATGGTACTTACCGGTGTAATTCATTTCACAGAAGCCTGTCGTAATGAATAGCGCAACAAGAGCAAATAGAAGGCGCATGCTGTCAGACAAACTGCAGATAATTTGTGTAGAGGTTTCCGATAATCGCTTCGGGCCACTGCAAGCGTTTGAGAAAGATAATAAACACTATTACGAGTAGGCACTAGAAAGGGAGAAACCTCTAGGAACTTAAACAAGATCGGTACATTGGTGATTTCGTTATGCCCATATATTTTGTTAGAAGTTTTGCAATTGCAGTTCTCGAAGGAGAGGTGAACTATATTGTAACAAATAACGGCATTGTTTTTAGATTCGGGCCTTTATGTAAACATTTTCAACAGTTACACAATCATCTCTATTAGAAGGATTGAAATAGTTGGCGCTTAACAATTTGTAGTGAGCGAATAACGAATTTTATCCAGAATTTTATCAGCAATGTGAATGCCGATTTCGAACCAGCGACATGTCATTGCCCCTGTGGTTCAAGCATAACCGAACAGTCAGGATGATATTGTACGGGGTCCTAGATTATTCAGCAACATTTTTCAGAACTGATTAGAATTAGGTATATGACTAGTGAAAGGATGATCATTTTATGTTTGGTGTGTTCTCGACAAGGAGAATTGCTAAACGACCGTAAAAAGGCCTCTCGAGGAACACTCGAGGCGCTCAATGCGATCCTGCGAGATTACGTTTTGTAAAAAACGTGACATACGTAAGCTTCCAGGAATGTTTTCCAGTTCCGAGCGAAGTGTGTAACTTCATCAAAAAGACCAATTAACTAATTACCATGAGCTGTTTATCATGAACCTACTACTCCTACTACTAGTTTTAATGTTGGATGATCTCTCCTAAAAACGTCAAACGGCTTACTGGAGATTTCTTTATAAGAGCGCTTTATTTTAGAACTTTATAATATTTTAATGGCGTAAATCCGAATGTTAATTGTTGCGTTTTCATTGATTACCAGCGACGAGTTTTTTGGACCGCCGCCATGCGAACAGTTCTTACGGCATCACCCGAGCCGCTGCTATCGGCTAAAAGTGTATATACACTGATTTGCATGATTGTTGCTACTGCTGGGAAAAAAAGCCTCGGTAAGGCTGTCGACGATCTGCATGAGAATAGATTTTGTAAACGCACCGTCATTTACATATTGAATATCAGTGCATTGTCCCATTCGATGTCGCAGACCAACTTTCTCAGCATCGATGTGTGATAAACGTGATGAATTTCTGGTTATCTTATGTATTATATTTTCATAGCATATTTCAGCCTACACCGGAAATATATTGTATCATCGATAGTAAATAAATCTTACAATTATGTATACAGTTTAGTATATTTCAGGATAAAGCACTCACTAGCCTAATACAGACAGCCTCAAGTACACACAGCGAAACCTTCACAGAATGCGTTGTGGAACTCTTACAAAGTTTAATACTCTCTCTTTTCATCATCGACGATTATGTATACTTTAATATCATCAAAGTACACCTTGACAGATGTGTACGATCGAGATGCTTTCTTCAACGAGTCAGGGAATGGTGTAAATATTGAAGGACTAAAGGACTGGACTACACCTAGCTAGCATCCGTATGTAACCTAGACAAATGACGACAAACTATATGACCACTGGTGCTTGGCCGGTTCGAAAACAGACAGCAAAACAGACAGCTCTACTCAGCACGAATCTCATAGGGAACATTTCGATCTTCTGCCCAGCGCACCACCTTGGAGTCATTCAGAGTAACCTCGAACTTCTTCTTCGATGTCAGAGTGACGTGATCTTAGAGAAGTGTGGATTCTCCCTCCCGATGTTTCTTGTATTTATGCCATTTCTCGAATAAGTAGCGTGAAATGTCTGATAAGAAAATATCTAAAAGCTGACAGGCCCGCCGCAAATAAAAGTCTATAATGGGAATGTATGACTCGCAGGCCTTGTTTGCCTTTTGTAGATATTCTGTCTTTGGGTTTAACCGCTTTTTCCCGTGTCGGTCATGACCCATACGATTGTAAGAGCGCCGGTAGAGGACCGCACAGGACGCCACCATAACAGGTGGAATAGATCGAATGCGTGATTGCCAGATCAACATACACAAACGACTCAGCCGCAAGGTCGCGTTCTCAGGACCAAATGCCCAAATTGTTCTACTAGCGCATGCGCGTTTAGGTTAGAAGGCACGCATTAAATCTACAAATAATGCTAATAGGATTCTCCAGCATAAATCTGCAACTGGATGTCTTCTACGACCTCAACCTCATATTTTCTTTTAAATCGTGAGATGTTAATTGCCTCCTAAATTGTTTAACAATATTCAGGCACACGCTTACTCCAGCACGCTTCCTATTGTACAACCTTATTGAGAATAGGAAGGACAGTTATGGGGTCTGTCGTTCAGTGGACAACTTAACATATATTCTGCTGAAGTTATGACCTTGTTCTACAATACAATTGGACCAAGAACGTATTAATATAGCCGGTGTGTCCTTACATAGTTTCTGCCTTAAAGGATAGACCAAAAAGCGAGACCGCTGGTGGTACAACGTACTTGTTTGAACTAAAACGTTATCATGAATTCGTAACACAGCACAAGGGAAGGAATGATAATAAACTGTAGTCACTTTTCTGTTCATTTAAAACAACTATTGGCTATTGGGAGACCGGATCACTCGAAGCGGCTCTTAACGTCGTTCCAAACCACAAAACAAATATCACAAACAAAACAAATCATCGTCAACAAATTCAAATCACGTAGAATACTAGTTGGTCTCTTCGGGATGCACTTGGTGGCAGCATACGGCAGCTCTTCTTGTGGCTAGCCCTTCTGATCCACAAATTGACCCCTCAATTAATGGACCTGATAAACACCTTTCGTCTAATATAGCTGCTTACCTTCGGTTGAGATTGATTGTCCCTATGAAATGAATGTCTATTCAAAGATTGAACGTAGTCGAGAAGTCGTTTGTAGAGCAGCACCCCGACGGATTATAGAATTCGTCTGTGCTTTACAAATCTTGCTTCGAATTTAGCTCGATATGTAACATCCGTGTAGCCTGTCGAAGAACTGCAAACATTGAAGGCAGCGTCAAAATGTTTATGACGCTTAGTATTATATTTTGCTCATAAAAAGCAGCAGCCAGCTAGTACTCACCGCGCGTTCGGTAAGTCGTTGGTAAAATTCCTAGAATATTTGATTAGCCCCTCAGTAAAATATCATTGCTACACATAGCATATTACTAAAATTGTTACCAATGTATTGTACCATATTGAAAATTGGTGTCTATAAGGAATCCCTATAGGAAGCTCGATAATGTGGGAAAATAATTGTGGTTAATAACACCTGGCGTGGATAGGGATTAGATAATTAGACAAACTGTTCTTAAAACTAACTTGAATAATGCAGGTAGATTTGAAAAGGCATTTTCATGATTCATTTTCATCGGCCATTGAACATCAGGCCCCCCGACTTATTGAGAGCATTCAATTAGAGCTGATTACTCATGGGAATATTGAGGCCACTTCATTTTCGTTTTATTATAAGGGCCGAAATCCCTCAGTCCCGTAGCGTCGCAATAGACAACAAGTCTGGCTGGGACAAATTTGCAATATTCCATCCAATAACCAACTTTAATGATTGAAGCTTCATAACTTGATATTCTATATTATCCAATCATCGTACATTTTGATAAAATCAACTTCAGTTTGCTAACATTTTTCAAGTTGACCCCACATACTATAAAGTACTACAGCTTTAGCCTATTTTAGCACGGCGAAGCAGCTGAAGCCCAGAACAGGGGGACAGAACTAGCACAGTATCTCGGTGAAACACTTAACCTCACTAAACAGTGCTTCTTCTTAGTTAAATCGCATCTGAAATTATTAGTAATTCACTAGTTAAGTAGGAGGACAAAATAAAGGCAGTTCCCTGATCTTTCTTTATACAGGTGCTGTCTCTTCCGGCGATTGTAGGGAACTTTGTCGCTGATTTCAATTCGCGGGGAGCAATAATAATGACTATTGAGTTTACACAAATTGTATTCGTGAGGCGAACGCAACCGTAGAGTGGTGTTTTTTCAGCAACAAGTGCAACTCGGAACTTGCCCTGTTAGCGCGACGAGGAGCCGACTAACCCCGTTTCCGTCGCCGGAAATATTTTTACGTCTGTTTCCCTACTGGAGACAGATGAGGCAGAAACCCACGAGGTAGAAAGAAGACGAATAAGTTTAGAAGTTCGTCTCGGGCCTCAAATGGATTATTTTCTCGCCTAAAAAGAAGCGCTCTATCCACCCAAGAGCTTGACCTTTGCGAATAGCGATAGCAACACTACTATAATTGTATAATGTACCTTGGGAGTCGACCTCCCCCAACAAAAATAGCCCAAAGCTATATTTATCTTGGGTGTGTTATCGGTAGAGCGTCGTTATCGTCAATGATTTGCGATGGCTAAATTGTGTGGAATTCATGAGTCTCACTTTACAGCCATCTAAGAACTGTTTTTCGAGCTGACAGTTAGATATTTCCCTCAGCTATTCCCCTATCTGACAGGCCTCAGCTTTTAACATTATAGGTATTACTATGAGGACCTGTCGGGGCCACCTTTGGTTATTCTCTTCGTTACTCGTACTTGGCAATCCAAAGATTCTTCGCGTCTGACAGGATTTGAACCCAACACACATGTCCCTCCGGTCTAGCAGTCCACACAGTCGTCTAAGAAACAGTGTCGCGACACGCCCGAATTTATTTGTTTACACCCAAGCACTTCTGCTATCTGTATATATATATATATATATATATATATATTAGATTCTATATCTGCGTCCCGATCATCAAGTACTGCGAAACACTTTGGCTATCCTATCCACAATAGTTGAATTAATCAACTCTAACCGATTGAGGCCACTCGGTGAGTGCGACGAAACGTACGCACCTCTGATTAGTGCGCTCATACGCCATCCAACATTGATAGAGGGATGTTTTTGCCTGAGAGTACAAACGGTCAACATATTGCGCTTGCCTTTGTAATATTTCGCGCCATCACATCGTCCGAGTGACGTCAACGCCCTAATATAATGTTGCCGTTGCTCGCGCAGGGATCGCTATGAGCTGTCACGGGCAGAACACGCTCTCGTATCCTATATTATAATACGCTTCCCCGTGTGGGCGGATCAAAGAAGATTAAATTTGGTTGAATCGATTTTGACATGTTACTGTACTACGCCGACAGATATTGACGAGACTGGTGCAGATGACATTAATCTTGAAACAGAGAGAGAGAGAGCGGTCCAGTATGTTTGTTGACTAGTACTTATACTGCGGTCATTATTTGAACACACATGAATAGTACAATAGTTATTATACCATTAAATACGCAATGCAGAGGACTTACCAAAGCTAAGACATTTCTGCTATTTTAATATGAAAGACAATTTCACGTATATTAGGTGTCGCTATATGTTCCTTGCAATATCTCTTGTAACTTTTCCCACAACGTTCCATTCTACCATTGGCCAGTTTAGCTCTATTGAATATTTATTCAAACATACAATAATTAGGAATTATTTCTAGGGATTATTTGGGGGGGGGGGATTAGTTGGAGACCGGGGTCGAGGCCGACATTGTCCCGAGGAAGACGATGGCATTGCCTTTCTGCATAGCGACGGACAGGCGTTGGCGAAGGAAAGATCCTGCGCGCTTGTCCCCTGGTTTTGCGGATCAGCCTATGGTAGACCCCTTCGAGGAGGTTCGCAGTGAGAGAGCCGTGCCTGCCTAAGGTTTCAAGTACAAGGGGTGAAAAGAGGTGGGTTGCCTGGAGTGCGACGTACTCCCGTAGCTTGGCCCACTCCGCACGCGCTACCGCGTACCCGGGGGGTGGTTGCACAGTGGTTGACACAAGAACTCTATTGGTTACTCCATTTGTTAGTCTAGGTCAATCACTAGGTCAGTCGCATTCACTAGTCCATTCACTAGGCCAGTCGCACGGGGAGCGACGAAAAACAGTTGTTGGAGTACGACGAGCCTAGCGAGAAAAACGGACGAAGCGAACGGTATTGTTGATTTGTTGCAGTTCCATGGTTGTAGAGGGACCTTAGCAGAGACAACACCTTGGGCCGCCTTCGGCATCGTGGTGTTGGCCGGTGCTTATCGTCAGCGTCCGATGATTGAAGAAGTGCCGTCTGTTTGGTGGTGTCTGGTGCCCCATTCCACCTCATCTCGTCCGGACCAGAGCGATTCATAGCCTTCCGCGTACTACTCTTCGAGCTAGAGCTGCTGCGCAGTGACATTGCTCTCTGTCTCTCTCCTATGGTAATATAAAAAGGGAGAAACACGACGACCACATCAGGTGCTGACGCTATACGCCATATTTCTGGAGCGACTGAGCCCCAAGGGCGTCGTGCCCTGGTTCTGCGAGCGTTTCGTTCGGGCCTGGATCTCGCGGCCTTTTATGCAAGTGCTGGGGGAGGCCAGAGGGGTCTGGTTTGAGATCGAGTCGACATTGGCTTGTCTTGTTGAACTTGATCTTCGAGTGGTGTAAGCAACGAGGAATTAGAGGGATAAGAGCACAGGCTGTTCCCCCACGGGGCGGCCCGATCAAGATAGTACAATCGAATTTATACGAAAATGTATAATATCGCTATTTGGCACTACCCTGCCGCCGCGCCTGATCCGGCTGCTGGTCGCGTTGGCTGCAGCCATCATGAGCTGGTTATGCGCAGCGTCTTTGTACCAACGCGCACTTAACCTAATTATCACTTCGCATGCTGATGTATATATAAATATTCGAACGAAATGCCAGACATTCGCAAGGTACAGGCTTCCGCCATTGTATTCTAGCTACTTATATTGTCCTTTATACAAATCGATTTTCCTTTATTTCTGAAAAAGTGTGTGTGTATACAATATATATCAATGTTCCGTCAAGTAGTATTTTCTGCAATAAGGAATAAATGCTTATGATCGAAACTTCGTCAAGGAATAGACCGACAAACTACGGATACCCTTCAGATACCACAGACCTGACACACGCTGACGTTTGTGCTATATTTCTCTCTCTTCGTCTTATTTAAGTAGCTGTTATTTCACTATGGAAAATGGCAAGCCAATGTCTTTGCCAGATCTGGCCGTCTATTGAGAAATACAATTGATCAAATATCCACTTGCGGCGAAAGGCAGAATCCGCCTACTTCGACACTTACACGGATACGTTCCGCGTCCGTTTACTGTTCCTTTTTCGCTCACGAATGAACGATGTTATCGTCGAATTCACTTTACCTCAGTATAAAAACTGAAAGGGGAGAGCACGGCGATAAAACAGAATACGGCGCGCCTGCTCTGTCTGTTACAACTGCTAGACATTGGGCCCGATCGCGTTCGGGTTCGAGCGATACACTGAAGAAATAACGCAGATCGCGCCATTATTAGTTTTCAAAGTGCGATCTGCCGTTCTTCGCCACAGCGGTATCTCTACGGCATCGAGTTTACCTAGTCGTGTGTGTGTGTAGTCTGAAAACTACACACAATACTAGATATTGCTTTTCGCAGGCACGCCTACGTTTTATACTTTACCGACAATTTGCCGTCCGCTGTGGGTAATCGATTTGTATACAGCACCTCGTTATGCGCGCTGGATTAAAGTAACATACAATATTGTCGTAATCCGTTGATTTGGCAAGTGAAAATGTTGTTTAAACTTTGTCGTTGTAGAGTGCCCATAAATATTTCGCATAGTCTCGCACGCATCAGTTTCTTATCCTCAAGGACTATACTATTATACAAAGCATGTCAGCTGGTAGGCTAAGTGTGGACGAGAAATGTTTACGGAGAGTTACTCCTACCTACAATCATTCAGCATGTGTCCTGCCTCAAAAACGTTCCATTGTTTACCTCGATACTGATTCTGGATGACCTATTTCATTGTATGATAGGCCGTTGTGCTTCATCGAACCTGATTCTGTACTACCGATTTAAACGGCCTGTCATAATTTCAGACACGCAGCTATTGTATGCAATATCAATATTCCTTGATGAACGAAGCCTCTTAGGTTTTTGCATGAGTACGATTGTCAGCCAATTACGTTCCCGCAGAAGTTCGAGGGTACGCTATGTCTGCAAGCGATGTATCGTCTCTCAAGTCCTCCATCGTCTGTCGCACAGGGGAGCCCGCCATCTATTATTCGCTGTCCGACGTAGCACGTACGTGTCGGTGGAATATTGATTAGTGTCACTTACGGTGTACATCCGATTGGAAGGCCGTTCGCATCCATCGCAACTTATTTGTACGCGTGCCACTTGCTGGCTAAGTATGTGCCACACAGACTCTTCCCTTCTCTACAAATATTATATACTGTCTCACCTGCAAACTCCATATAACCAGTAATGAATCTAGTCCAATAATCGCTACCAGTTATGAAGGTCTAGTTTCTACGACAACCTTTTGATGTGGTTATTAGGGGTAATTTTCCTCATTATCTTGCTTAATTAGTTGCTTAGTTTTACCTACACATACTGACAGACAATACAGGAAACGAAGTTCGATATATATATATATATATATATATATATATATATATATATATATATATATATATACTGTGAAGGTTCACAGTTCAATGACACATTCATAAGCCTACGATTACGAAAAATATAGGTTCACAGTTAGGAAACGGCTAGCCTTACAGTTGAAGCAATATCCGTTTTTACTGCATTATTTTCCTATCCCCAAGCTTATTTGTTCTAACTATTTGCTACCCCTCACTCAACTGTAAGCCTACTTTTGTCCTCCTGTATGCATGTGTGTATAATGCAGAAAATCTCGAGAACGGCTGTAACGGTTTTGCTAATTGAGAATACATTTTTATTTTCTGTAATTATTATAAAATGAAATGATTCTATGTTGTGACGACAACGTGCGGGACGTTTCCGCGGTGCGGAACGTATTAAAAACAGGACCCGTTTCGAGATCTGGTCTTTGTCCCTGTGCCCTTCACTAGATTTCGATTCTCATATAACAAATGTCGTTGAGGCTGCAAACGCCCTCCTTAGCCCTGTTTTCCGTTGCTTTGTTGTCGAAGAAGTTGACTTGATTTGACTTGTATGTATGTGACATTATACAAGTAGATGATCAATATATTTTCTGTATCGGCAAATTTGGCTCACCGGTGGTGGAAGGTGTATGTTTCAATGGAAAGGGCGATCCTTGAAACAGCAGGCGACAAACAACAAAGCCGATGGTCGGTGGTGGTGTCGATTGTTTTGAGGACTTCTACGAGTGGAAGCGACATGTCGAACGGTGTCGCCAAAATGGACCTTTTCGTCTTTAGGGGTGTTAGAAAACACCACTACTTTGTGAGTTGTCATGCATCATAGATAAGGAGGGTATTAGATACAGTTTAGGAAGAGTCTGCCCCATTGTGTAAAACTGCGCGATATTGAATCAATGAATCTAACAGTGGTCGAACCCAGTGCCCAAGGCGAACTATATACGGGAGCTCCGAAAATGGTAACAAATGAGGAAAATGCTTGACGAGTTAGTTAGCTAGATAGTTTTCCAGGATCAGCGGGTGAAGGTTCACAGGATAGCGGAGACGTTATAGATGAAGAGGAGTTCAATTATTTCTATCGTATAGGGTGACGTACAGCTTGATTGTGGACCAAAACGAGAAACCTAACTTTCGGCACCGATTCGTAAAGTTAGTGAAGGCTGGGGTCAGTACATAGCCTAAACGAAACAAGCGCGACTGGACTGCACGGGGTGTAAGGCCTCAGACAAGAGTCAGGACTGAATATTCGGTCACGTTTTGTGCACTGCGTTCTGGGATATAAACGGAATTATTCTCGGCTACCTTGGGGCTGGTAGAACGATCTCAGGATATATTATGCAGGACTTTCGGATTGTTTAAGCAACACAATCGCTGGAAATCGGCCTGACATGCAGAAGAAAAAGAAGAAGAAGGTGCTGTTTCACCAAGATTTGCACCTGCTCAAAAGCTCACAGGGATTACGATGGCTAAACTGGTCGAGTTAGGCTTTGAAATTGTCGAACACCCACACTATTTTCCAGATCTAGCTTCGAGCGACTACTGCGTCTCCAAAATCTCAAATCGCACCTTAGGGGCCATCGTTATGATATAAATGATAGCGTTAAAGCCGTCGCCGAGGAGTTTTTTGGGTCTATGGAAACGATGCGTTATTCGAGTCGGATAAAAGAACTTCTGAGATCTCTGGAGCAGGTGCGTTGAGTTTCAGAGAGAATATATTGAATAAATTCATCAAAAAACGTTTCTCTAAACAAATGTTTTTCCTTTTATACAGGAACTCTATTGACCCATCTAATAGAGTCGTATTATTTGCCTGAATTATCATAATTTGTTATTGGCTCGCTTATCTAAAGAAGCACCTTAAACAGATTTTGGGAAAGATTTGCTCGTTGGGTTAGCCTCAGATGCAATGTGTCTAGAGAGCTCGTTGTCTTTAAATTTACAACTGCTGATATTGGAATATTTCATACGGCAGTCAAGCTAATATGATCGACCAGTTTCTATTCATTCGAGAAAGCTAACCTACAGCGCTGTAGAACCGTAAGCATAATTAACGTAGCACACTGAGCGCATAAATAATTCATTCTTCTGGAGATTGGATGAGTTAGTGCTCTGTTAATATACAGCACTAACGCATCCAGTCTCCAGATAACAGTGACAACTATTAACGTTATAATTTCATTGGATGCTCCCTCCTCCCTTTTCGCTGTTCATAATAAAGGAATATTTGTATTTTATTAGGATCTAGATGGCCTACGGTGATCTAAATTGTCGTAGACTACCGACACATATGCCAAGTGCATTTTGGCTTGAGACAGATTTTGTGATAACCTTTGACGATTATCATCTCAAGCAATCATTATACCAATGCTTCATCTCTCACAACAAAGTAAATGTAACGTTTTAAAGTATACAGACCGCAAGGCGGCGTAGCGGGAACGTGTACCTCACCGATCTTCGTTGCATATCGACAAAGATCAGTGAAGCGGACGACATTAACTAAAGGCTCATGTAAAATTCAGCTGCAGGGATTGTGTAAACATCTATTTGTCTAATCTGTTGCAAATGCCGAGTGTCTCGGTGGCCTGCACAGAGAGGCAGTGAACGCAAGAAAGTTGACGACACCTGCAGCGACGTTGTGTGTAACATCCGAGTTAATAATGTACAAGGCTTGTCGACCCGGGGCAGAGGGAACGCGTTAATCAACTAGTTAGCTGTGTGCAGTTTGCTGAATAGGGACCAATGAGAGATAGAAAGAGAGTATGTCAACAGGCAGTTTGCAGCTCACCACGTTTGACGGGCTCTGTTCAAGCTTCGGCTGGCTGGCTGTCTCGGCTGAAACTCTGCACATACATATCAGCAGAATGAACAAACTTCATTGTGCTTGCCGGGATACTGCAAACAATATCAAGCAAGTCAAGTTTGTATGTTATGCTGCTTATGTCGACGAATTCGAAAAAACGAGCGAGGTTGGAGGCTCAATGTCTTCAGTGTTGAATCTTCTGCAATGAATACGAAGCATCAATAAAAGGACATCTCCAAAGACAGCGGGTGAAAGAGAATTAAAAGCAATATTTCGAACGAGATCTGATGAAGCACAAACCGGAGTTCAAGGGGGAATATACGTTGACACAGAACATCCAGGGCAGTCTGACTGCGCAATGTCACCGTGTTGTTAAAAAAATACATCTAGTGGCGACAGTCACTCGATCCTGGTGCGGTACATAAAAGCTCGAACGATTCAAGTTCTGGGACGTCAAAGCTCATAATTCTCGGCTAGATCATTTCATATGGAAATGCTACGAGTCTCTGATTCAAGCCCCGGTACGCGGCATGTGTCTGTCAAACAGATGCGTCACGAACAGGCGAATGCTGGCGCGAGATGATTAAGTATGCAAAACGAGAATTTGACCTCTATGTTTTCTCTCTAATTCTAAATGGATGAATAGATCTATAATTCGTTGGACGGGCTGGAATTGCTGCTCCAAGGCAGGTCTTATTCGTCATTCTTCTTTCGAAAATATCCGTGAACTAATGTAACGCCTCGGTATGTATGCAGGCTATGAACATATTAGCATGAATGGAACACGAAGTCATACTCCAGAGTTCCCCAGGGGGCATCGCTATGTTTAGACCTTCTATCCAAGACTATAGCAAGTCTGTTCGAGTTCGACTTCAAATGTTTGACAATGCTACGGAGTAAGACCATCGACAGCCGTGTCTTGAAAAATGAACAGCGCACATTGAAAAATGCATTAGGCATATTGTCATCATCTGGAGATTTCTCTCTCTCTCTCTCTCTCATTTTCTCAAAGACAGCCAGCCATGAATGTTTATATCTGTCTTAACCGATGTCAGATTTATCATTTTGTACTCGGGCTAATGTTGAATTTGATTGGGTCGAATCGATAAAAATAGTACCTGAGTACTTAATTCTTAATGGTCCACTTTGCCACGTATCGCATCGACCGCGATCACATCGACGATTTCATCAGCGTTCACTCCCGACAGAAGGCAGCCACAGAACGGCCTTGAAATAACACCATCTATTTCACTGGTGATTAATCGTCTTCCCGTTCTGCGGCCGTTGGCCGTTTAATCAGTATTCTCTCACATCACAAAAATACTCGCCTGCATATTGTCTACCTAATTCACCCGTCTACCAGACCGTCCTATTCAACCGGCCAAAGAGCAACCAACCAACCAACCAGCCAACCAACGTAAGCCGCGTCCCTCTGTGCATCCGTCTGCGTGGGTGCCTGCCATTGTACGATGTGATGCCGTTAGGGATCGACGGTTTGAGCGCCACGGTGCTCCTCGGTACTCTAGCTTCCTTTCGCCGTTTCTCTCCTCCTCCAGATCTCCGAGAAACACCCTCCACGAGGAGCGACGTTGCCAGCACGTGCTGAACAAATGCCAGATGTCCCGAGCCTGAGTATGAACGAATACAATCAATAGCCTATTTTGTCTGGCAATAGCCTCCTCGGATCATAATAATAATCATGATAATAATAATAATACTAATAATAATACTGCCGGCTGCCGGAGAGCTAAGCAGTATGGTATAATATATACTGCGCTAGCCATCATGGTGAATATATTGAAAGTGGCGGTTAGTTGCGAAGGTAATTATTAGAGTGGTCATCATTTCTGCTCTGAGGAGTAGGTTCTATTGGTGTCGCACACCTGACAACCTGGCACGGATCAACGCAAGTAGCACAGCGACAAGGCATGAGCGAACTCACAACGGCTCGGCCCACACAATCATGACCGCAGATACAGTGAGGTCGCTGCTACAATGCCTGCCTGCTTCAGTAAACGCTGGTCAGCCGGTACCCTTTCTCAATCTCTCCCTCAACGCGCGGCTATGCGTATCTCTCGGCGAGAGACGGGCAAGATATCTGCATCGCATCAACTTCGTTGCATGTCATGGTTGAGTTGTATGTAGAAACCACGACGCCTCTGATCTCACACGATTGCACTATTGCTGCATCGTGATTGGGTATACGGGACGCCTACCTCATGAGCGGTCCGTAATTCCATTTTGACATGAATATGTAACGCATCACGATAAAATAGCCGGTACAGGTTGCTCTGGACACGTAGGTGCATCGTATTGAAACGAGACGAATGCAAACAAAAATACGCCGACTTCTTGTTGCTGTCTCATCATCGGCAAACGATGGAGCAGCCCTGAGCAGGGCCAGTTGCTACTCGCTCTTAGCCTTATATAACTTTATTTTTGAAATATCATCACTTAACTGCTACGAACTTGTTTGTAATAGGGTCCGAATGAATGTATTTATATACCGTTCTCCTCGTATTCGTGAGCAGAAGCGCGCTTTATTAAACAGGTAAATCGCATATGTCGAATAGTATCAAATTTTGAGCTTAGTCTGTAGACTGGGGAACATTTTGACCGTAAATTGGAATATTGTAATTAAGGCTCATACGCTCAGCTACCATCTGCCTAGTACGGTGATACTAATAATATCAGACAAGAATAGGATAGAAAAGAATATAAATTGCACCTGAACGTCACGGATAGAAAAGCGTTTGAAATAAAAATACCTTTTTTATGTGTCCTAATGTGTTTTGTGCTCTATCGAATGTTTGTTCCGTCGTTACTATGTCAACTTCCTGTGAACCGAACCCACCAAGCCGTTTGTTGCTACCTAAGCTTTAGGAACATTTTTTTCTTTTCTCTTTGAGACATTTCGAATTTATCACCATCTTACCGAATCGGACTTTATCAAAGGTTAGAGTTCGTTATTAAATGATCAATAGGGAGATAAAGGACAAAAATACTCCAAATCGGAAGTTGACGGACCATGACTCGAGAGCAGGCAGTGACCAAATCGACACAACTTCCAGACTTTGTTAGAGAGACTCAAGTGCTCTCAGGAACCTGTGAGTGTCGGAAATCGCTGAAGGCCTTCGACAGTGGAAACTGCCGAGGCAGTCGCAATGCTCGGAATGCTTGAAGGTACCCGTGTACACCCATGCATATACACGCATATAAGACTTTATCGTACGCGTTGACCCTGCTTGAATATTATAGATATCTCTTCGGTATCTATCAAATCACACAACCCAATTGTTATCAATAAAGAACGGTTAATATTGTAAGCACAAGTAACCTTGCTCTCGGATGATTATATACGTAAAAATGTACCCCCTATTGAAGCTTGGTCGTTAGTCCAGCATCAAACGAGCCACATACTGTTCTGAAATGCTGAAAAGCAATGACATAAACTTGTATATATAACACAAGAGAAGCATTTACAGGTAATATGAGTAGAATGAAAGAGTCTATTTTACCTTATAACGAATTCGCTCGGCAAAATTACAGCTTTTCTATACTCCCGCATTGGTTTCACTTTCTGTGTTCGTCTGGGTACAACACTTATTGCACATATGAGGTAAATCGCATGCTTAGTCATCGGGCCCTAAGGCTGAAGTAAAACATCGACGCCTGAAATTAGGAGAGCAGTAACGCCAAATTAACGAATATATTCAGCATGCACTAACCATCTGATAATTTAATCGTGTATTAACACGACCAAATGGTTCAAGTAATTCTAGATTCCAATCTCGCCAATAATGTGCGCTCACAGATTATGGCCGCTTTCAATGCTTTCTTCTCCTTGCTCTTCGTCATAGAGAATCAACAAAGTAATATTTGTTTCCTGTGACGAATAAAGCGAAGGACACTCCCTCTCCGATAGAATGTGTCGTTTCGAGGTAACGTAGATTTTTGCCAAATTCGACTGTTGGCCCCGAGCTGCCACTTCCGACGCTGTGTCTGCCGATAGTTTGCAGGGGGATGCTGGTCATACACCCGAAACAATACAACGCACCATGACATACAATGAACAATGAATATCAGGACAACGTCGAAGAAATACTCCATGGCAGAGCCGAGAGCGACAGCCCACCGAAGCCGCATGCCGAGAATGTCGCGAGAAAATAAAGATATTCGTCATTACGACCTTCGAAGCCTTGGGGGCAGATCGATGGCACTGGAGGTCGACCAAACGCTGCGCAGACATTCGTAGTATTATACAAGTCAACCTACAGATTTACCTTGCTCAAAGAAGCTTAACATTGGTTTTGGATGAAAGCAAGGCCAACATATCCAAGCACTGGATGGATAATAATTACAATAATGACAATAGATCATTGTCCATTCGAAAGTAACATTTAATGAATTTTCAGAGCAAACAAATACCACAATTCAGTAGTATGTGCAATTATTATTTTTTAAATTCCTTATTAAAGCTCGTGGTGTCCGTCTGTCTGACAATGAGGTGCAAATCGTTTCGAGGGGTGATTTTCGGGGTTTACCTTTTTTGAATATGGTCAAGTTTGGTATCGTTGTGTAGCTATTGACGAGGGCTATTATTCTATGGGGGTGGGGGGTTGCCGGGGGGTGGGGGTCAAAGTAGTGGGGCATTTTATCCCATGAGGTCTATGTAGGGGGTGGTTTTCTTTGCATTTCTCGATGCGTTTTGATGTCCTGAACAACTTTGTATTATTTTTTATTAAACGTGCTTATATTGTGTACATAGTATCAACTTTTATGGGAATTTCTAAATTTCATGATTTGGACATGGCTTGGTGAAAACACTGTAAAAACATTAGTGGATCAAGGGTTGTACATGAATATACTAAATGTACTCCGAGAACACTTCGCTATTGGCTAGTGTTTGCGCTTTTTAATTATCGGTTAAGTATTTCCTGATGGGCCTCGTTTAGGTTATACTTTATCGTAATAGAGCGGTACCGTTTTCCATTATAGTTACTGGAAAATCGCACTTTAAAAACATCGCACTCATTGCACAATAATCGAATCAACATTCGTTCAACAAGTGCTGCACAGTATTCGCAAGAACGAGAAGCAAATAAAACATTTACCAGAGGCCTATTTCATAATCCATCTAAGTTATCGAAATCATCGTTAATAAAGTTTATTTGAATCTAGAATCTATGAGCTTTGTTGCTAGGAACGAAACTTCTCTGCGTCAGAACTTCCACTTCTATCATGCTGCGTGTGTTGCGGCACTAGGATCGTATTCAATGCGTAACTAATCATTATGCTACATTTCAGTTACATTTGATATCCAACAAATCCTCCGATAGCACAATACGATTGGTGAGCATTGACAGAGGAGCCCCGAGAAGTTGGTTCAAACTCTTCTCCTTGATAAAAGGACTAGTTTCTGTTCCCTTTTTCCCAAGGGTAGGAACTAGAAAGGCCTTAAAAGCCGCCAGGGTTCGCTGGCCAGACCGAGAGTGTGTATCGTTTTTCGGTCTCCTTTGGTTTCCCGAGAAAGCTTTATGATGATCTTCCTTCCGGTTGATCTCCATCGGGTGTTCCCTTGAAGCGAAATTCTTCGTGTGATTCTTCTCATCTTTTCCCTAGATACCGTTCCCTAGATTCTGTGTGAGCTTTACGCCAGGTCCAGTTGTCCAGTGCAGCGTGAAAAATCTACGGGGGAGGATTTTATCTAAGCCCATTTGCCCTCGCGCGTCCAGGCAAGGGTCAGCCTTTGTCGGTTTGCAGTGTGGCCGTCGTTCGCCGTCAGCTATCGTACGTTCGTGAGGTACCTCGAACTCTTCGTATCTTGTGTCCACACCTGACTTCTTCTGAAACGCCTTTGGCATGCGGCTGATTTGTCATCTGAGGAGGCCAGGCATCAATATTGTCGATGTTAGCCGCTCATTGTCCGCCTTCGAAGCTACAATACGATATTTATACACCTTCTTATAAACAGACTTGATAGTAGATGGTTGTTCGTTTTCAGGCTGTTTGCATTTATATAATAGAATGTGAGACGCCAGCAGAACCTCTGTGAGAAGAGAAATATTTTATTATAAGACCACTTCTACAGTTTTGTAAAAGTACACCGACCGCAATAGATGATTCGTGCAACCCAGTTTCGAATGACCACCACCAACTGAATGTTATTGCTTATTTTTCGGATACTTTGAAATCATAATGTGACATGTGATAAAAGCCCTTCTCTCACTATCTCATATATATATATATATATACATTTGTGGATTATAACGTCGACAGTTGAGCTCACTGGGATATCACATTGACCAATTATTTAGGGACGCCTTGAGTCAATTGACTTTATGCTCATTAAAGTCCTGTCTGTTGTTACTTTGCACCAATAGGGCGCTTGTTGATACCTCTACAGCCGTATGCTTTGTTGGTATTTAGAAAATAAGTATAAACAATCAATGGGTGCTTTCGAAGCGATTAATTATAATCTCACCCTAAGCTCTGACTAGCTCATTCGTTCGTTGGCTGTTTGTGCTCGAACATGTTTCCGCGGTGGCGTCACAAGCAACGCGACCCAAATGGATCACACCAGATGGAGGTGTTACACGACATAGCTTGCCCGATCCCCGGTCATTGTTGTGGGTCTTCAACAATCATTATATTCTCTCGCTTCGTTGCTCTCTAGATGACCTTGCTGCGGGAGAAGAGGAGTGTCCGCAATAAACGTTGATTTTGGATCACTATTACTGCTGCTGGTGTAAGCGTGCCGATAAAGAAGGACCACGTCATTTCTACCGATAGACTCGTACATATATATATATATATATATATATATATATATATATACATAGAGCAGAGACACCGTAGATTGACTTTGTTGCATCGTCCTTCCCCAGTCCGACCGCGACTGTGGATGCGCGCGGTTAACTACTACACCGCCAGCTGTGTCATTATTCCGAATCATCTGTCCATCTGGGCGGGCGGCTGCTACTGCTAAATCGCATGCCGTCCATTTGGCTGTATTGTACAATATAATGGCTATGGCCCATATACACACACACACACACATCCATACACGCAGATGTCCCATGGAACTGAGAAAACTTCCTGTTTCCACCCCTCGTCGCGCCATACCGCAACTGCAATTAACTCAACTGCAAGTAATCAAGGCAACAACAATTGGTGACATTGAATTAAGACATATGCGGTGCAGTGTGGTAGACAAAGCGACGGATGACGCGTTGGCCGTCGGCGAACGCTAATGAATGGGTGAATTGACCTTTGGCCAATACCACGTATGTCCACAAATTTGTCCCTAACTATAACGATGGATGTGGCGACTGGCGATTCCGCGATAGGTTTTTTCTCCTAGTAAAAACGCGTCGTTGTGCCAAGAACCGTTGGTGAGAATGAAATAATTGTATAGATACCCAAAAAGTGATCTACAATATCGTGTGGGAAATTCATGTATGTCTTTATGTCCTTTTGATTTCATGTAAATCCTCTATACGCAGCTTTTCGCAAGCTGAAAGTAAATGACTGTTTAAGTGCTTCGTATTGGGCTCTTACTCAGCAAGACTCATATCGTCAGAACACGTTGTTCGCTGTCTTCATGATTATCAATTACTCACTACCTATATACCATAGACGGTCATCTATGGTGGGATAAACTGTGTGGAGAAACCGAGCCACATATTCCTTCCCGATACTGATATATATATATATATATGTTGTGAAACGCTACAGGTCTACGATCCCATTGCTGAATGACCCACTTAGCTTGCATGTAGAATTTTGTCATTTTGCCATGTTGAGCTCTGTCATCATTCAGTTCGTTGTTGGTGTGCGTCGCTTCCAAACCGCGATCTCTTCGCCTTGTCGGCTACTCTTCTGCGCACCGTCGTCAGCCTTGAACAGTAGTTCCTTCTGGCCATCTCCATATGTATGTGTATACGAGATGTGGTTGGACTTTCGTAGACGTGAGCTCTTTAACAACAAGAGCAACGAACAGAGAAAACTTCAGTGTTTCAAATCCATCTTTCCCGACAACTGCTCCGGCTACCTTCCATCGTCGCTCGCACACCTCAAAGTCAACTCACGAAATCGCTTGAGTGGAAACGCAGCGATCTTCTTCGCCGCGTATAACGTCGCGTGGAAACGAATCAGACGCTAGTGAAACGCAAGCGGCATGCTATTGGAAGCTGGCGTGGCAAATAAAATGTGCGGCAAAAACAAAGTACAATGCAAAGCCGAGGAGCCCCCCCCCCCCGCACAAAAGCAACAGGGGGAACGTAAAGAAGATAACGAAGCGAGTTCGAACGACATCGGGACGGATTCGCGGACATAGCTGAACGGAGCACTCGGGGGAGTTAGTAAAAAGGCACCGTGTTGAAGCGAACGACGATACACAGAGGCAGTAGGCGACACACAGAGATTTCGTACGTAGCCAAAGTGTCCCTAAGCGTTTGTAATGGCAGCCGAGATGTTCCTAAACGTTTGTAGTGGCAGCCATTCGAGGCCAAGAGGAAAAAATGGATGCGATCGTTACCCGTTTTTGTTTCGAGTTCGTGAAAAACAAATGGTGAGGGGTGTCATCAAATCGTGTGTTACATGTTGCAATTTCAGTAATTGGGTGACTGATAAGCCAACCGAGGCATAGCGTGTGTCCCCTGGATGGTCTAGTGGTAAGCGTCTTAGACTACTAGACCGGAGGGACACGTGTGTGTTGGGTTTAAATCCTGTCAGACGCGGAGAATCTTTGGAGCTCTTTATCATCTTTGTATATTATTATCTGAAGATTCTTGTCAGGTACGAGTAAGGCAGAGAATAAGCAAAGGTGGCCCCGACAGGTCCTCATAGTAATACCTAAAAGGTTAAGAGCTGAGGCCTGTCAGGTAGGGGAACAGCTGAGGGTCAGCTCGAAAAAACAGTGAGGCATAGCGTGTGTGAGCTAACTGCAAAATTGTAAAGAACCTTCTCTGTATCAGCAGATGGACTTGGATCCTCAATTTGATTCATTGGGTCGAGGCGAGAAGCAACCTTCAAGCGGGGCACAGTTAATAGAGATAACTAAATGGACACAAATTTCGTGTGGGTCAGTCGTCGACATGAGAGTCAGCAATTTGTGCTTACACCAACCCGAGAGCACCTTAGCATATTGAGCGTAGATAGTTCAGAGTAGACACTGATAGAATTTACAACAGTGAACGAATAGTGTTATATCGTTTCAACATTATTAGTAGACATAATCGAATATTTGATTCGAGTCCCGCGCAAACAACAAAAATCACCCTCTCTATTTCAAGGCAAAAATATGAACTAATATACAATTTGTACAATTCGCAGGTGATTTACAGATTAATTAGACTTGCTGAAGTGAGGTTATATATTTTAGAAAGAGGGAATTGCTCCAGTTCAAAGTTGTGTTTTATCGGGCGGATTCGCACTCGCTGAAATCCAAATGAATATTCCGGCTCGTCATCGTCGCCACTGTCGTTGCTACAAAAGCTGATCCTGTTAGATTACGTTGAGGACAGAATAGAGTATTGTGTGGAGGTCACGGGCTAGACAAATAGCACCGCCCTTCATTCGACGCTTAGCCTAGCTACGTGCCGTTACGCATTCCACCATAGAAATATATGGGTTGGGGAGACTGTGGTGTGGGCGGTCTGCCATTTGCCGCTCATTCTCCCAGCGATCTTCGCCATTGGCGATGCTCGTCGGAGCGGCCAAGTGTGGCACATTCATCTCTGGCCAGGTTCGAGCAGCAGTCGGTGTATGAGAGCGCTAATGCCATCATGAGAACGCGAAAAAGCGGATTCTCCAAAGCGAACGCCATCAGGCTAAACGCGATTTAATTATCTGCATCAAATGTGAAAGCGAGATTAAATCAGATAAAATTGATATTAATTGTTATAGCCATGTGTGTCCATATATGTATGTAGACATGCTATGCACCTACTGCAGAGCAGTCATCACATATCAACGTCGGCTCCATACGTGGAATCATGTAAATATATATATATTTATATATATATATATATATATATATATCGAGTTTGATAAACGAGGAAGTCAAATTATATCACATAGCTATTGAACCGATCCACGCATTTTGATGGGGTCAGCGTATTCTAGGCTCATTATTGACTATTTTTTCCTTGAGGCAATCGTGTCTATCATAAAACGTCCTATCCTAATTCGTTTCCCGATCCTATCCGAATCGGGAAATGAATTCTATGCAAATACACCTTGTGACGTGTTTCAGCACCACTAGAGATTCATCATCGAACCTACGAGTTACAAGGTGACTAGCTGCCCTTTTCGTATTGTTTCTTAATCATTATTCAGCTTAGGCAACACAAGCAAGGTGTTGCCATCTGCCGAGGTCATTTCAATCAAGAAAAATCTACCATCAACAATCCTCTGCAAAAAGCGGTATCGAATCTGGTGCGCCTGAATGTCAGGCGGTCGCCTCCTAGCCCTGCAACATCCTCGAGAACAACTTTGTCCTGTAAAATGGACAACATTAAAGGTGTAAAAAGGAGCGAATTTTATAATATAGAATACTGTTTATCCCAGAAAATATCATTATCACACTTCTATTCATGCATAGAACGAGAGAATACACAAGTGAAATTGGCGGCGCCTGAGATCACTGGAATGTTCTTATGAATGATATGACTGCTGCCAAGTCGTATTATACAATATGCATTGAGCAGGTGGACCTTCATGATCGTATAACCCGCGAGTCAACCGCCCATATTCAACATCTCAGGTTTTTTTGCCTCTCATATATTTGATATGGCTTGAGGAAGAATACAAAAATATGCCACTAGTTTCATCGATGGATTACAACGTTTGTATTTTGTTTCCATGCGCAGCGGAAGGAACAATTCCCTCCTCCATGCAGAAGAGAAGCTAAGCCTCTAATTGATTCTTCCGCTTGAGTAACGATTATAACTTCACGATGCCAATTTGTTGTTTCGTATCCATTGTATTGTATCAGAATCCGAGGTGGCCTTCAGCTACTCCAGCACCAGATCTCTGATGAATGTCTAAAATACACACACCGTTCATATTAGAGCACTCTCACCTAATTTTACAACATCTACCAGCGACTTGTCCTTACACCTAGCTTAATTTAAATATATAAAAGATTTATATAGATATTCCAATGAAATTCCTCCCCAAACTTAGTTTCTACGCAACTCAATCCGGCTGATTCGACAGTAAGACAACGCAAATAACGTAGTCAACAGACAATTTAATTGGCTACTTCCAGCTTTAAAGAGCAAGGGGTAATTAACGGATATACTGTTTAATAAATGAAATGCAAGTAATTAACCTGACCTCGTAACGCTTTTGAGTGTTAGACGCTGCTAGAGCTCAACAATTTTCAACGTCAAGGGGTCGGACGGTGGTGATTCCTCATCGGATATTTTCGATAGACAATTGACCCTCAACAGATTCGATTGGGGGTCGATATTTTAGCGTATACACAGCGACCCTCGAGTCAATGTGTACCCCAAACACTATTAGTGAAAACACGGGGGTGTATACATGTGTTCTGTGCCTGCCATTGAAAAGGGGGAGGGGCACATAGCCTAAGAGGTGCCCAACATAGCGGGTTGCCTTGTTATCAAAATGTACTATTATTACTCTTTCAATAGTATATACAAATGTCCGAATGCCCCCTCGAAGAATACGGAAATTATGTAGATTGCAATTTAGCCACACCCGCATTACGTACTTGACATCTGCCTTCACGAAAGAAAGCACAATTGCGGACCATCGATTAGTGGTGATGCTGCTGCAGCCAGCGACGGCGGCGTTATTGAAATCTGAGCATTTTTAGGCCCACGCTCTCTCCTTCTTTCGGGAAAACGTATGATCCCGCTCCATTTTTATGCAAATTACTTAGACGCCTCGATAAAAAAGTATAAAATAATACATACGGGCCGTAACTTCGAAGGGAATATATATTTATGTATCGAACGAGCACTGCAGGTAGTGCAAGAACCAAATGAGTAAGACAGGAAATATAAAAAATGTCATTGTGTGTGTTCATATTGGCATAAGCCAGGCACGAATTGTTGTCGATTAAACTCGGCCAGAATAAGGCTAGTGATAGTTTATTTCGCCGATTTTTTGTCTGGGCTGTTTCCAAAATCAGCTGCAGTTCAATGCTACTCGACATACGTTGTAATAGTTATTGATATAATAGCATATTCCCCTGTTATTTAGATATGCCCCTGATATATATTGGTAAAGATTCACTCCGGTTGGATCGCGTCAAGGAGTTGAAAGTCATTTTCAGTTGCCACCGACTGCAAACGACGAACACAATATCAACAGCGGCGAGAATCTACTCATCCTCTCTGCCTAGATATAGAATGCACTCAACTGTGTAATTTTAATGACACCCAATTAATTTCGCAAATGACTTTGAGGTGCTAACGCTCTATGTCAAACCTACCAAGCTCAAAGGTTTGTTCTGACTCTATACCCAAGCCACCCACATCATGTTCATCACGGCGAAGTTCTACGTACCACGTTCCGTGTAAATCCTACTAATAGTAAGCCAAGCCGAAACAACGCCATGAGCAGATTCTCACTCCGTTATGAGATGTAAATGTAGTCTGGTAGAAGGGCGTTGATATGATCCGTAATTTAGCTACCCTGCCAACTATTCAGACATGGTCCAGAGGTTAGCATCGAGCTCTATTCTTTGCTAATCATTAACAAAGGTGAACGTGATATGTATTAGCAACGAGTGCGGTTCCCTTATAGGACAAATACATGGCGAATCACTCGTTGTATAGCCATTAAAAATGTGAAAAAGTTAAAATAGAAAGCGAATTATAATATCAATATCCTAGATACTATCAATCCAGAGCAGGTGATTAACGTAGACAATTCAAACAGATTATTTCAGAGAGCACCAATGATGGTAAAGCCGTAGTCTGTTTAAATTTAGTCTCTGATATCAGGACGTTATAATGAACTTCATGGATTTGCATGAAAAGGTAGGATTGTACATTGGAGTGTACAAGGCTGAGAATATTGAACTAGGGAAGTCCACTCGAATCTGAAAAACGTTCCAAATCTGGTCCGATCCACTCCCGCCGTCTAGTCCATGGGATATAATCACTCAGAAATATGTAACCAGCCTCGTTAATTTTAATAATAATAATAATAAGAACCGCAAACAAAGCAGAGTAAACGGTTGCAAGCTAGAGTTAATTAATTCCGAATTAAACACTGACCAACCCTTGTCTTTAAGTTTTCTAATAAAAGTAATTTATTTTCGCCATTGTCCTCTATTAAAAAAAAAAAAATGTTTCTCGAGCTGACCCTCAGCTGTTCCCCTCTCTGATAGGCCTCAGCTCTTAACCTTCTAGGTATTACTATGAGGACCTGTCAGATATATTACTATTGTCCTCTATTAAATGTCTCTCATAGTCATGTCATTATTATATCTGCTGTTAGACCGTAACGCTGCGCGGGCGTCAGCTACAAACCGAATATCGCGTAGAATGCATACCCTATTTTTGTCCTGATTAAAAGGTCTTTTTTTCGCGTTGTTCACCTCTTTGTAGTCTCCATTGTGAAGGGCGTACTGCTATAGCACAGATTCACGCAACAAAGCAACGAACAGAGATTGTACAGCACACGGTTTTGCAAGGAATCTGGCTATCCGCAATTCAGACGAGTAGTTCTCTCCGAGCGGTACTCCATCGATCTTCGCAGCGGAGCAGACGGCAGCGAACATCGTAAACTCGGCGAGTCTACGATCTATTCTTTGTTGGCCGTGTTATTGCCCCCTCAACGTACTTACCTCTTCGTCCCCTCTCGAGGTCCCCATCGATGGCCCAGCATCGCCGGCAGATTCGGCCTTCCCTCGAAGCCGAACAGGGCAAGGCTAGACTAGCTGGCTCAAGGTTGGCTGTACGACTGAATCACAGATTCTGCAGCACCCAGTCGCGTTTAACCTGATGAAGAGTGGACTACCCCTTAGCGCTCCCTGGCGCTGAGAACCACCAAACAACGAACAGATTTTTGTGGAAGGAGAAACTCTCGAAAGGGTGACATTGATGATGATATGAGAACTAGCTGCCACCGTCGCTGGCTGCGAGATAATACATGTGTCGAGATTGACATAAAACAGTAGACAAATGGACCATGCTTGCAAATTTTTTGTCTATCCGCAAAATTTAATATATATAGATGTGTATATCTAGATGTATGCTATGTTTATATATAAATATATGGTTTTTTTAGACGTACCGTGGGTTCGGCAGTCGATAACGACAGCCGCCAATTGCAAGTTCAAAACGAAATAGAGCAGCGTGGCTACTCAATTAGAGTTAGTTAATTTTTACACGATTCTTGACTTTACAAGCTCACATTTGTTTTACAATTAAATTCTTAGCGCACCCTGTTATGTATCATACCGATCCAAATTTATTCACTCAATTTTGATTTGATATACAAAATATTGGTCTATTCTAAGGTGCGGGGAGGTTTAGCGCCAAACGTCATGAGGGTGTCATCACCCTGGATATGGGTTCAATGCAAACTACACTTCTCAAAACCTCCCAATTGATATCGCAAAGAACGTTCATATCGAATTACGCTGTTATGCATAATATCCATATTTTCGTTCGTGAGATTTTGTCATACATATAATAAAGCACGTTGTGTTCATAACTTGGGTGCAGCCCAGCTGAACGGTAGGACTCAGATATATTTCGAACTATCCTCTTATGCTGTAAGAACCATTAGCGCTAGATAGGACATTGCAAAGAAGAAGTATTACGTTACAAATTTCAGAAATCCCACGTTTGCTCGAAAAATACGAGCAACAATAACTGAAAATAAGCCGGGGAGACATGTGAGCGGGCGACTTCGTTATCATAGGCGGACTAAACAACGACCGAGTCGAGTCTCGCCGTGAATTCTGCAGAAGATCAGGTAAGATCAGGTGAGACGAACATGAATGTGTCAGATCGGACCTTGAGGTGTCGACTTGGCGAACCCTGATTCAGCTGATCCATGCCACAACGAGTCTCGTCTGCCGCACCAAACGATAAAATCCGGATTAGCGTTTGTTTACCGGACAGTTCAGATCCTGGACAGCGGAGGCTTGGATGGTCAAAGATGGTCAAGAACGCCATAGTGTGTATCGAATCAAGGTTAAATAACGACAACGATAGTAAACAAACAGAAACGATTATATATACACACATATGATCCGTATCCGACACTCGCGATGTCTTGGGCGGCTAGGGCAGTGGCTTTAAATTGGAGGCCGCAGGTTTGAGCCCTGTTCAGTGGCACATATCTATTCAACATGATCAATCAATAAACAACCTCATAATATAATTGTTATTTCTATTCGCGGCATTGGTAGTCTAGTCTACGTACTGAACAAAGTAATCGATGAGATCTAGTAAAGAGCCGTGATTCGGAAATTGTATAATATGTTGCAATTACCTCGTATTGAACCAAGTTAATTATTGCTGTGTGTGTGGTTGAATTGAGCTAGTGCATGATCGAAAAGAGTGGACATAGAACGTGATCTTCGAGCGCAGAATGACGCCCGTAGAACCTCGGCGCCAGTCCCGGATTTAATAGTTAATACTGAGAATGGTTAACATTGGGAGCTCAAATTGAGACTAACCAAAAATTGTAGCATTCGTCTAGAATCATTCAAGAAGAACGACCTGCTCCATTCGCTGCTCAAACGCTGGAAATAGTGACAGACATGGGTTGTGGTGTTCAAGCTACAGAGAGAGAGGAAGAGATCATTTGTCTAGCTGCTCTGGAAAACGTATCGCTTGGGATTTGAGAGTGGCAGAGGCCACCCGAGTTCACTAATCACCGTTCACAATCCACAAGGGATATTCTCACGGAAGGCTGTCACGAGCGGCGTCAAAAATTGCCATAATGCTGCTTTGGTTCTATAGCTCAACTGTAGCAGAGTTAGTTCCCATTCGTGGAGCTATGCCAAACCTTCTCTGCGATTCGAGAGATAATGATGCGATCAACGGTTTCCAAGTGATTCCAAGGTTGCCCCTCGGGCATTATCTTTTGCTGATTCATCGACCGGCAACACAAGCTTCGTACAATTAACTCTGCGATGCTTGATTAACTGCTGATTAACCACTCAGAGTTCATGTGAAATGGATACCCCTGCACGTCGGCGTCTGGCCCGAAACGTACGCACCCGTGTTACGACTTCATGGCTCAGGGACACTGAAAGACTGTGGCATTGAGAAATCAAGTTCGAAACGAGATGGCAGATAGAATAACTCGTCGAGAACTCCAACGAATTCAACAAGTAGCTCACGCGATACCACCGTCGAGCCGGCACCTCGAGAAATCCGCGTGGAAAAAACTTGAGAGAGATTAGGTAGCACTCGAACGTTTTCAGAGAATAAAAACAGATGGGAAAAATAGATTGAAAATTTATTTCCCAGGGTCACTGCCTATTCGGAGAAGAGAAGATATAAGAGCTCACTACTAGCGGCAATTTAATAAAATATGATATAATTGAGGTTTTAGAAGGGAGAATATGTAAAACAATTCGAAAGGCAAAAGAGTAGTAAATTCGTTATACGTCAGAGACTGGGCAGCGACGCTCGTAACGTATCTGTCAAAATTGATTATAAAAAAACAATAGATTACGGGAGAATATCGTCTCATCGCTAAAATTTGTGATTTCAGCTGGATTAAGTTGATGGACAGTTAAGCAGTGCCTAAATATGAATGTGGTCATATTTGACGCCGGTAAGGAACCAAGAACAATGTCAGATAATGAATTAGGTAGTGGAAAGATGTAAAATATATGTGTAGCAATGGTCTTTGATTTGAGCGTCGCGTGCGAGCTCCCATGCTCCGCTAGTCGATTTTTTTTGCATAGAATAGGAATCGTTTTCAAAGTAATACATATTAGTCGTATATATATGCAACGTGAAGATGTAACAATATTATTATTCACATTGTTGAACACTTGTTGAAACTTTACTTGAAATATCATTGATTATATTACCTCATTTGTGCTTTACTCCGCGGGGCAATTTGCCCAAGCAAACACTTGTTTTTTGCGTCAGCTCGAGCCAAGCGCTCGATGAGTGCCGAGGATCGCAGCAGAAAGAATATGCACTATAGAACCATCTGTGTAACCATAGAGGGAGCTCATCTTCACTTCACATCTGTGCCTATATATTGCGTTGAATAAAGTTAGGTGGGTATGGGGAAATACCGGGAAGGGTGGTGCTGTTGAACATCGTCAACAGTTCCATAAGGGGGGGCGGCCATGGTGTTGGCATGCATTAGCATGCCAACACCCCCCCCCCTTTAAAAATGGGCACTACGAGGGTGCACTATTACCAATGTTAATAGTGCACCCTCGGTTTAGTCCTAATATCTCGGCCGGGAAGAGTGTCGGAAACAGCGAATCATTAGATTTTTTTTAAGTAAAATTGTTGATGCGAATCCTTCGAAGAATGAATTACCGTTTAAACATTGTCTGTTAAAATTCCCATTGGCAACGTGAAGAGAACAAATTTTGATATTGGCATTTGTCCCATCTTCTTCTGTGTTCAATAAATCGAGAGTTCAATACAGAAAGCGCTTATTTTCTTCCTTGTTCCCAACACTTAACTGCGTCGAGTACCACCCGTTCAGTCACAAGTGAGGTCAGCTATAATATATTTGTATCAGCCGGCAATCGTTTTACAAATTATGTTAATTTTATTGATACAAAATTGTCGTTGAAGGTGAACATTTAACCATCGGCCCAATCGACGACATAAGATTTGATTTTTTTTTGTGAAATAGGCTGTGTGTCGTGTGGAAATCGGCTGCGAAATTTCAGCGGAATTGATCCAGATCCTACTTTTAATTTTCGTCTAGATGTCATGGCAATTTTGTATTTCTGTATCGAAGCTGGGAGACGTATAAATATCGAGAATATATTATATTTTTTTTCAATTTCGACAAATCACAGCTATCGCGTCAAAGCCCGTGAAAGGAGGATCCTGGAAAGGCCTAATACGTATGGTTCCTCCTGCTACTTTCTAGTCATAGACTTTAAATCCTTAGGAATGATTAAACGATGAATCCTATCAGTAGAGCAACATTGACATCTAGGTTGGCTCATATACACCTCTATGCGACATTGGCAACACTGCCGCGTATTAATTTGTCTGTGCTTGATGTAGCGCGAGGTCGTACCACTCTTGAAGTATCTCACCAAGTAAGTTTTGCTTTATTTTTCATTCAGCCCTCTCTTAGTGTTGAATCTGTTGAATGGAGATGCAGGGCAACAAGTGGCCGCTTCAATCGAATAGGACATGAATCTAATCCTTTCGTCTCCACAGGTCCAGGTGCAATGACACTTTTCATGGTGACTCCGTGGCTAATACTGGCTATTTCTAGTTCGGCTCCAACTGTAATACAAATAAATACATAGTACAGAATTATTGCGAAATTACTATTGATTTGAGTAAACGCTGTATATCCTAAGTTCTATCCACGATAGCAAACTTTCTTTTACATGGAATCCCGTCGATTGCGACGAAGTAAACACGAAAATAGTTAAGTCTCACCCTGTAAATAGACATGGGTCCGTAGCCCGGGTAAAACTTCATGTTACTTCTCGAATAAAGGCATACTTGACGCTCGCGGTATTGCTTTTGCATTTGCTTGTAAGACAGACCCCTCTTAAATGCAAGGGTACGACCTTGGGGGTCGAACCCGTGCATCTCCCGTGTCTTCTCCGGTAACAAGGCGCACAAGAATGAATCACACCACCGAGCTCGACACTTCAACTGCACTGAACAGACATAAGCATAATACCATCGACACTTCTATACAAATAGTGCGGGTCTAGTGAATTACATTTTGGAAACGGAAACCGCAGTGCTCCTTTTACAAGTCGTTATACCCTAACTTAATATACCTGAGTGACGGCCCCCCTTGCGGACCATGGGCACGAAGGTAAAATACGAACCTCTAGAATTGCGAGTAGTTACTGGGTTATTTCTCCGGAAGTAATGCATTTTCACATGCATTACTAAGTGCCACTTTGTGGAGCAACAGCTCTTCCACTAATGAAAAACAAACGATCTATTTCCAGTTTCCACTATTCAGGCTGTTTCTGTCTCTTACCTTTATAAGTTCGCGAGTTCAGTTAGACGGAGTTCTGCTTGGTCTACAATACTTTAAGGTCAGGGTGCTAGTTACTCATCTGTATGTACTGTACAGGCATCTACTGGCGCTATGAGGCTATGTTCTCCACTGACTCCATAAAATGACATTTTTCCTACATCAGTTGTTTCACGAATATAAACGAGTCCGGGTCGGTGTGTCGCGTTTGAAATTTGTTAACCTTTTTTTTTATCGTCTTGCTGTATAATTCTGTCGCCTCAAGTATGACGGGGAAGTTAAATAGCGGCACCTTTTTCTATTTAAGATTAAACATTCACGGAAGGGTACTTACTTTAGCGACAAAGTGGCATTGCTGCAAATGTGTTTTTTTTTCGCTGAGACAACTTTCGAAAGCTTGTACAAAACTAATTTCGGAACGGAGCATATGACAGACGCCAGATGTCAGCTCTTTATCCGTCTCGATAGTTTCGAGGCGATAGTTACCGTGGACGTTAGATGGTGGTTGAGCAACCTATCCGGCTTTCACGAAAATCGATAATGCGCAGGTTCATAGAACAGGCCACGAAAACCGTGGATGGAACTATCGCTTTATGACGCGTTATATTCTGCTGTTTCTGCCGCTTCTCATGATGAAGGTAACCAACGCCAATATTTCTGAAGGGTATTGGAAGGTATTCACCCACACAATGATCAGTTGGATCGAGGCCTTCCTAATTAACAGATACACACGTTGTATTGATAACGAAGTCTTTTTAAAAATACGTAACTGCGGCATCGGCTTGTCAATTTGTAGCTCTCAAAAGCATCCTGTGATCGCCCCGAGGGAGGCAGCCCTACATTCGGGTGCAGAGATACTGTCCACTCATGAGCGTGCTTACTTAGCACGCATAGGTAGCTACAAGTGCCACTCCGATCTCCACCGCAGGAACTCAGGGCACTTTGGAAGACACCTGTTGAGACACAGTCAATTCTATCGAAAGCCAGTGCACCGATCACTTTTGGTGCATTGACTGAAAAATTGTCGGGCGATGGCTATGTACAATCCACAATCTATACAGCGTCTCAGTGTAACCTCTATCCGGATCATGAGGTGATGGTATTGTCTCTTGATTTATGCATAATGTGTCTGAATCGGTATTTTATTAATGCAACGGTTATCTCGTTCTCGGTTCTGCCTGATGTTAGCTATCCACTCGGGTGGTGGTTTGTCAAAACTTCCGAAGTGCTCACACGGGACCCTCCACGTGTAAGTGCTGGACGCGACTTCATCTTGGGGCTCGTCGGGGAAACTTGGATCATTTTATTGCTGATCATCGTCTAGCGCGAAAGTTTCGTATTGCGCTAAGGACTACTGGTGACCTGTGGAATTTAGAGTCCTATGATATGTTGATACCAACAATAGTCCTTTAAGACTTACAAGAAAAAAAATATATATATATCTAGAAATCTACTTTGGTTGTAATGGTATGAAAGTTGTTAATGTTTGTTTAAAAAATATATGAAGGCTAGGCATCTTTCTGTGTTAACATCGCTGGTCAAACGTAATCGAGCTATTAGCTACTATTTCTTCCCACTTATGTGATTCGCTCAGAATCGGTGGTTCTCCGCTGTACATCGAACTCAGAACCTTGTATAGGAGGAATACAAGGTTCTTATTTGAATCACTTGAATCCGATGCTCCGCTAGCGTGACAGTCAAAGTTTTAGAAACCTAGTCTTAGCCAAACAAAAAAGACGAAAAATTAAATTCCATATTTAGGATATGTACCTGTTTATGAAATACACATACCTGGCTTATGTGATATAAATGTAGACATCTCAATATGCACATGTGACATCCTGATTACATCCTGGCCTGTTCCTTATTTTGTGATGGAGCATTTGTTAATGAACTGTTCTGTTTTGTCGTGGGACACGATGTTAATGAACTGTTGGACCCCACGATAATGGCTTTCAACTGCACGACCACCATGAAGTAGTTGAGCAGAAACGCAGTCATCTGTAATTCACCACGATGCAAATCATTATCATATGATTTTTCAGACGAGCAAAACGTGCGAAATTTTGGCACCGGCTCCAAAATAGACCATCACGTAAAAGCGTTCAAGGCTTGCACAAAAAATTATTTTGGTACGAACTACTGTAGTTCAAAAGGTGCCTAATTAGACAGCTGTCCGAAGTTTGGCCATTTTGCGACATATCAGATGTATGAATCGCTCTGCACACCATTAGTATATAATAGCTTAAGTAAAGATTCCTCTTCGCTTCTATATTCATTGATGATATTTTAAGGGTAGTGATGTTTTAGGGGTAGTGATGACTGTTTAACATGTAAAGCTACGGATAAAGTTGATTTTTGTGGCTATAATGGCGACCAATTGCTGAGAGAGAAAGAGAGAGAGAGAGAGAGAGACAGACCGACTCTGGAAACTGTTTTCAGTGATATTCGGAATTGTTGTGTTATTGCTCTGAGCTAAGTATTATTCTGTACAAGAAGAGAGGAAACGTGTCGATGTATTTGCCTCTATGTATGCGTGGATATAATATGTTGTCAATTGTAACTTCGTCTGTTGCAGTGTGATATCTTACACCTTTTACCTCATTTTTTTCACGAGAACTCAAGCAATGTATGTTGCAGTTTCGTCAATAAACCGCAGTTTGTATTGTATTGTATTATTGTATTAAGCGCGGCAATCAGATATCTGTTAGCGTGTTGACAATCGATGCGATCAGCGTTTTAAGTATGTTAAGTATGTTTCCGTTAAGTATGTTTCCGGCGAGTGTCTTCTAAAAACGTTTTAGAAATGGCACATATTGGCTTGACTATCAACGTAGTGTAAATCAGAGCAATGAAAACCTACTGATTGCACACAATATCAAAACGTGGATTTAACATATACAAGCTGGCCAGGCTATCTTACCATTATCAATAGGTTGGGTTTTAATCGGAAGGCGCCCATTACTTTTGGTGGATGTACCGCACTGAGGATATCGAATGTCGCTCGAAGCTCTTTGATGGTCAGGTCAGGAATATCGCCAGAGACTGCCTTATCGTCAAGCGTTATTCGTATCTCATTCAACTAAAATAAATCATTTGTCTGTTATGTGACATTGTAATGTACATGCTTCGATAAATCAATG
Organism: Stratiolaelaps scimitus; assembly: GCA_019614645.1. Taxonomy (NCBI): domain Eukaryota; kingdom Metazoa; phylum Arthropoda; class Arachnida; order Mesostigmata; family Laelapidae; genus Stratiolaelaps; species Stratiolaelaps scimitus. The sequence goes on from JABWDB010000077.1 coordinate 435,257, forward strand.
GAGCACGGGTAGTGTGAGAGAATTTGCAGAACATGGGTCCACCGCGCAGTGATAAAATAAATTAGGTTGTAAGCTGTGAACCTTAGTAATCAACCGTCAAAAAGATCACTATTACTATTATTTCATATATCGAGATACGTTACGGTTGTATTTATTCAGGATGACGGGATGACTGCAATGGTTCTTATTATAACGGGTATTGTAAGCGAACATGCTCGGATCCAATCGTCGGTTGATAAAATTTGCAGAATCATGTGTAGATAATGTAGAGGAAAGCTGATGTGAAGTCTGGGTGTGTGATAACCGTAATGTACTCATGCGTGATGCGCTTCGCCAACACAGAATACCAGCATGGTCCCGGTAATTTCATCTTACCACATTGAACAATACAAGACTCTTTGTTTGATATTGAACTATGTGAGTCTATACGACTACAAGAATTAGCAAACATGCCATAAACAGCCTTATTTAGGATTGTTTGTGTCGTCATAATTTTTTTTAGCTACAATGTTATATGGGAATAATGATTACGTGTGCAAGACCCCTCCGACAATCTGGGATATTGTGATTTTATATAGCCCACTACGACCCGAGCCATAAATGATTATGCGATGTTAGATAATCTACCCGTATCTGGCCATCGTTGTGTGCGTAAAGGCTTCGTTCTACTGAGCACCTTTTGGAGAAGCGAAACAATTTGTTACAGAAAATACCATATCAAGCTCATAGTAATCTCAGTTTCGATATAATCATTCATACACTGCCGAGTGATGGCATTGAATCCAACTGAGACACTCTTTCTACTATTTTCTGCCATTTGTATCTATAAATAAAAAGGTGTCATTCATATAACTATAACGTTTAGAGTTTAGGTAGTCTAGAACAGTGATTCATTCAACTATCTCGGCTGATAGGTAACCCATTTATGCAGACACGCTATGTAGGACTGCTTCTGCACTTATGCAGGACATTTATGCAGGACTGTTTCTGCACTAGACAAATCGACCAGTTGACTGGTCGACCTGCTTGCAGACTGATATTATTGACACAATTAATGTTAGAAACAAATATCGACCCGTTTAGTTGTTGTTCTTAGATCCTTCCTCCAGCGGAAGCTTATTACGGAAATTATCCCAGTTATACCCTCGTGGACGCGGTTCGATTTTCAGAGTGATTGTTAGTTGAATATTGTTTGGGAAAAGCCGCTGTTGGTTCTCTTATAGACTGTAATGTAAATGGTCTAAAATTTACTCTGCACCGATTACCACGACAACCGTTAATATTGGACCGTTGAGTTGCGTTTTCTGAAACACTCCAGTGTAAAGGTCTGTACATTTTTCGACATCGGCACAACGGAGTTCCTTCACATGCAATGCACCGATAAAATCTCTTATGCAATTGTCTCTTGCAGTGCCAACGTTGCGGGCACACCTTTTCAAAAATCTTGAAATACATTTTTTGACGACATTCATCACCTGTCTTGTGTACCATGAGCCAAATGAGAGCTGTCTCTGCATCTGCTGTAGGCGTCAGTGCAACCGATATCATGCTCCAAGGTGCCATCTCTGAGCAGCACAGCGCAATGGGGGACACAGCAGTAGTGTCCTATACTGTGTTATTATCTTATCAGTAACCATTTATTTTTTAGATATTTTATTTGTCTAAGCCTAACGGTGGTGATAATATATAAATAAATAATTATTTCTTTTGTGGTAGTGAAATTCTGTGCAAGTTATCCTCAGTGATATTAGAGGAGTGGTTATATGTTGCATGTCCAGGTTTTGCAGTCACTATCGCCACCATTGCCAACGCTGCATCAAGAATGTTTGATAGCAGAGGACAATTCCGTATCCTATCATATGTCGTAACTATGAACAAACGCAAGGAAACTGGGTGGAAAAGTGTTGAGAAGTTGCGTCGAAATGTCTCTAAAAAATTGTCATATAAATGCAAGTTTACGTACCCTGCCAGCGAGAAGATTAGAAAGGATGATTGCTGCCAGGAGAGAGAATGTATATAGCAGTTTGATGGCGATGCTAACCGACTCAAAGTAAACGGGTCCATCTCGGGGAATAATAGTGACGAAAAAATAATTCAGTACTGTTGTAATAATACCCACGAGTGAGAATGCACCCACAGGCGAAGCCACTTCCCGGAAACGCGATAGCACCACACGGATAGACTCGAGAAGTGCCTAAATAGCGCAAAATAGCGAAATACGCGACACAAATTAATTCATATCTCAAGCGGCTGCTGCTTCTTAGCCTATAATGATCATCATTTGAATTCTGAGTTTTTCTAAAAAACATCCTTATCATCACCCCACGCGTGAGGATCAAAGCTGTTTGAGGTGTGCGAAGTATTAATTCGATAACAATCGCTAAATATGGAAATTCGAATGGTTCACCAATTGGTTCATGGGTGTTTTTAACTGGTACGCTGCCTTTGGGTCCCACGTAATGTACGACACGAACAAATATAAAGCAATATATATATATATATATATATATATAATCCATTCCATAACTTTGTGCTAGAGCTATGTAAAGGTGCACCGTGGTGCCCTATAAAACTCTTTTATAAAAGCTCACCTTAAGGCGTTTCTCGTCGGAATATTTCGTAATGTCGCATAACGTAGTAGCTGCCTGCAGACTCTCCAGAAGGCTTCCATAAACAAATGTCATAAAAAGGAAGATCAAAGAGGGAGCAATATATACAAAGAAAGCAATCCAAAGAATGAGACATGCAAGGACAATAGCTAGAAATGCTTGAAGGAGTGACAAGTCTTCATCTGGCATCTGGAACTCAACTGTACACGCTAAAAGAGAAACGATGCCTAGCAACGCGATCACAACGGATATAACTGGTATACGATGTCGGGGGCGTCCTAACCTGCGGAGAGAAAGAGAATTGCCGTTAATAAAATTACCTATTAAAATGGATATGTGGAATATAGGGCTTACGAAGGACAAGTCCACATCCATAAAACTCATTGAAATGACGCAGTGTTGGGTCCCATAAATCAATAACTAGGAAAAATGGATACGAATGATCGAATTCACCAAACCGTTTGACCAAACCGTACTTACAGCTTGGTAGACATAAGGGGTAAATATTCACAACGGTATAACCATGAAGGCTAAAAGTAACCTCACTGGTGGGTATTTTTGCAAGGAATAATGTACTTCAATTAGTAGGCACGACTGTATCTTAAAGGTGTGATACGCCATGCTTTGAATACATTTCCGTTTGTGTTTTTCTTCTTCATCCGAGAAACAGAAATCACCTGTGACAGATATACGTCAACCAAAATAAACGACCAGTAGTATAAATGAGAACTTACCTATGCCAAAGTCGCAATAGTTCATTGAAAACTTCAGCCAAGGTTTTCCTTTTAGCTGTTAGTAGCGCAACCGATATTGTAGAACAACAACCTGGCAACGTAGATGAAACGTTCATCATAAAGTCAACTTCTCCGCGAATAGGATCGTTCGTGTAGTTTTTTCTAGTTTCAGGAAAAAAAATGACAGCCAAAGTGAACAGCACCGCCAGGGAGTAGACAATGAAACTATATCCCAATCCCATAGGTTGGTACCGGTTGGTCTTCCACGCAATTGAGTAACTACTGCAAAGACGAAGCGTAAATAGGATTGCTCGTGAGTAAGGCAGTGGCGTTGTCGTTGACAAACTCTTTTCAGTCCACGCAGGCATTGGCGTCACAGCCGACGGATGTGTTTTGAAAACCATCACCAATTATTAGCTCTTATATATCTAGTCGAATCCGGGTATCGGCGATTGTTTAGTCTGCTAGGATGCACCCGTTGGCAGGAGCGGGTGTTTCCTATCGGGAACACATTTGGCAAACGTTAGCCTTTGACTTTAATCAATGTATGAGTTTTATCGCTATTTGATCAAACTCCGAAAGCTATTTCGCAATGCAGAATAACGGTTGAAATTATTATAAAAATCTATACATTGGCAACCATAATCCACTTTCGAAATTGAAGTCGTCGCGCGGTGGCTTAGTCTCCGGCTGTAAAACTCAGAAGGAGCAGGCTCGAAACCCAGCCGTGACAAGCACCTGTTCAACAAGGGTGATTAAATAAATCAAGCAATTAAACTGCACAAAACAACACGTCACAACAGGTAGAGCACAAACAAGACCTACGACCGTGTAGCCGTGTGAGACGAAATTTCTGTACACTCGTATTGTCAAAAACTGTTAGTACACGTTGGCTTTAGCACTTATCATTTGAAGTGAGATCGCTGCAAGAGTGGAAGCTATTGAAACTAGTTGGCATTTTATTAGCCGATGATTGTTACACTCGTCTATGACTCGTAGCGACATGAAGACTCTTAGGAAATAATACTCTGGCCACAACCCCATCAGCTTTGATCGATTGGCCTGCACACTACTATGAGTCGAACGAACTCGTTGTGATTGCTATAATGTATATAACTTGTAGAATACATCGAATATTGACGGGAGGTGGAATATTTCTATTATCACTCGACCGTGCCACGACTGTACTCCATACAGAATCAATAAAGAATCAATATTCACGACACGTCCGTCTGAGCTATTCGTCAGCTATTAATAGACCTTCACTAGCTGTGGCTGTCGGTCAAGAAACAGCGGTGCCTTCGTCAGCGGGTCTCAGATATAATGATGTGCGAACTTCCTATTTGGACGGCTAATTATCAAAAATAAATCGGTATCATAACAGAACTTGCCACCCCCTACAAATCAGGGGCATCATAGATGCGCTTACGTAGGACACGGATGTTATTTGGCTCGTCGTTATTGGCCGACGATTTGAAAGAACTAGATGAACAATAATAATCCTAATTGGTCCTGATAGTGGTGATAATCACTTTCCCGTTCTAGGTTGATTTGGTTCATTGCAAAAGTCAGACAAACCTTCAAACAGGTAAATTTTCATTGTACGCCTCGTATCAATCAGAGGCCTCCCGATGTCCCCGCGTTTCGAAATAGTCTTCCACGCTACCTAATAAAAGGTTAGTATGTGTTAATTATATAGTCGAAATACAAATTAGGTGTAAAGCTACTTTTTTCATCCTCTATTGGATAATTGGAATAAATTTCTTCACTGACAAGTACATTTCAATGGATATGGCAGAGAGCCCTCGCTGTTCTCGGCAGCTCCTCGATAACCCATATAGTAGGCTCATAATTTAGCAAGGAGTCTATCAACCCTTTAATTATAGTTGTCCCAGCACTCAGATTTTTCGGTTTTACGATACCACAATATGAGGATGTCCATTATTTGGTCCACGGCACTATTTTGCACTTTCATAACTTTTTTTAAGCTAACGACGAAAATTTCCTCCAAAACTCTACTAACAGGCTACCTGGAAACACGTATGGATTCATCCTTGACCACGTTTCAAAGAATGCAATATATATATATATATATATATATATATATATATATATATATATAATCATGTTTGAAATAACGTAGCAAAATCACCGAAATATTAAATCGTTGATTATTAGAAGCCTACTAGACATGCTCTCCTAGTTGATCTCCGTTTGGCCTACGGAGCTCCAGAAGAGTCCCGATGTTCTTTAGAACCAGAAAAAAAGCGATATCGATTTCGTAGACCGTTTCTCCTACTGTGTAGGTAGAATAGCGAAATACATTACAATATTTAATGAGACTAACTCATTCTGAGTAAATGAAATATTTTCTCAGCATACTGAACCAAGTGACCATGCATCTCAGGGACCGCCCCGAACCGACTGGTCTTCAGTCTAGACATTTATTAATGTTAATAATTGTGATAATATTTATATAAGGGGTTTTATTTGTGCTGACTGACTCCGGCAAATACGAGCCCTCGCCCCATTGTGGGGGAGGGACGGCTTAATCTCGAACGCCACATTGTTCACCGAAAGCTGGTGGCGTTCAATTGTAATTGAAGTGGCGAAGTACCACGTCAAATTAATGAAACGTGCTGTGAAGTGCGTCGTCCCTGAACTTCGAGGTGTTTCGAAGCTAAAATATAACGAGAGAGATAGAAATAAATGACCACTCGATGTCGCGGTGACATACAATAAGAAGGTTGCACGTCAATCACTCGTAGTGGCCGTATGACCAGCTCATAGATTGTGTTTTCAATATAGACCGTAATACCACAAATTGGCAATTGGATGACCCGGAGCGGTACCAAGGAAACTTGTCCACCAACGATCAACTAGCTCGTATCACAAACTTTCCTTACAGACTGGTACCGTTCACCAGGATTCAACTATACGATCACCGGTCCTTGCCCACTCGCCTGTAGACTGCGGTAGATCTCCCTCCAGCGCACTGTAAGTGACATTGCGATTTCACCTTTTAGGATACTGTAAGTGCTCGTGTCCCAAGCCAAGCAAAATGCCCATCGATCACACCCCGCCATCGAGGCGTAACGCGCCGTCGCGCTCTTTGCAGCCACCACCAAATCCATCAGCAGCACCACAAAGCTCAGTGTACTTCGAGGCTAACGCACAAGACTACGAAAACATCCCACCTCGACTATGGCGAAGGCGAGAGAATTCACGCAAGCAACAGCAGATACCGCTGCCGAACTATTCGAATTGTTGTCGGCCATACAGCGATCATCAGAGAGTATCCGGGAGGCCGATCATGTTGAATGAAACCGGGGAACACCGAGCAGCAGTCGCCGGCTTTTGCATATTTGTGGAACGCTTGCTTGGTAATGTTCAAGCCCGCCTTCCAACCGTGACTGGCGTGACGTCAGCATCAACCAGCAACCGCGCAGCCTTTGGTTGGCAAAAAAAATTTGGTTACACAACGCTGGCCCTTCCACTCAGTTACGTCAGGCACCCAGTATTACGTGCCTACCGCCGCCTGCAACACTTGATGTGTCACCCGACGTTTTGTCTGGTGACCGAACAATGTTCCGTCAGTTCAAGTGACGATTTGTAAATTGGGTTGAAAAACGGACCACAGCAACGAAGGCCGACAAACTAGTCGCGTTGTGCAGGCATCTAGACGGTCCGCCGCTCAAGTTAGTACAACATCTCGACGTCATCGATGCCAACTACGACGTCGCCCTGGAGTTGCTCGACTCGAACTTTGCTTCGAGTCGAGCAACTCCAAGGCCGACAAAGGCTGTCCAAAGTCGAAATCGAGCGGGATCTGGCGAGGACAAGTCTCTTGAACCTGCCGGTCGTGCGGTCCGTTAACGATACAAAGGGGCTGCGAGCGCTACTGAATCATGTCAAGAGCTCGATGATGACGATGCAGGTCTTTGGGATACCGCTCGTACAGTACGCGTTGACGTATGAAATGACCTTACGCTTTTTCATCCCTGATAAACTCTTTTTCGATTTCTCAGACAGACTGCGCAGCGATAACCCAGCCTTGGCCAACGGCGGTACCTCGAGCGAGAGAGAGAGAGCACTCTGACTGATTTCCCCACAACCTCCCTCGGACCCTGCCTGGCTGCCGTTAGTGACATACATTGTGTCACCGTGTGCTCAGCGTCGTCCACCTTGCCCGTGTCTCACAACACGCATATGTTCACCTGCGTCTTTCCTAACCTAGCCATGTAGGTCTGGAACTGCCCGTGGCCCGTCAGCACCTACGTCGCCTCATACGTGAGCTCACCCATGTTGCACTCTAACCACACCCTGAGGTCTGGTATCAGACTTTTGGTCCAATACCCTTCATCACTCCCGTAGTAACCTGCGCCCACTCTCGCTTCCAGACGTCCAAGATGGCCCTCCGGGCAATGGTCGGATCAAGATTCCCATCCTGGAGCCTGAGGCTTCTCTCAGGAGCTAGCAAGTCCCACGGTAACCGGCTTGAAGTGATCTTTTTTTTTAAGAGGTTAAAGGTAAATTCTGCATGGACACCAGGCTGGGAGTGATCTGGCCTCTAACAAGTGATCAACTCCGAGTACAGCTGGCAGCACTCGCCGACGAAGCAGCGGCGATATCACGGATCACAAAGCGGTTAGTCTTACCGTTTGTTGCTTCCGTATTTGATCCACTGGGGTGGCTGATTCCATACGCATTGAGTGGCAGGCAGATTATCCATCAACTATGGACCGCCTCACTAGGTTGAAATGACGTCGTCGAAATGACGTGGTGGTCTGCTTGAGAATTTTCGCAAGTGGCCGGCGGAACTCAGGGATTTGGCGAGTGTATGTATACCTCGGCAGTACGGTGTGGCGGGCAAACGGGTGGTGTCCTACAACTTACATGTATTTGGTGACGAATCGGTGGTGGCCTATTAGGCGGTTACCTACATAGAGTGTGTGTACGACGATGGTGGTAGTGAGTGATCCCTGCTGGTCGCCAAATCTTGGTTGGCCCCAAAGAAACTCTTAACTTTGCCCCGTTTGGAACTGATGGCAGCGGTGCTAACGGTGCGTTTGCGCGTGTTTTGGGAGAAACGGCTCATGATAAACTTTGACCGTGTGTTCCACTTATACTAATTCCATGACTACGTATTACTGATGCACGGTGGAGTCGCCTACTCGGTGGAAGCAGTTCGCGTGCAATCGGGTTAGCGAAATACAGAGGGGTCCGCCCCCAGTGAGTGGTTTCATGTGCCTGGGGTAAATAACAAATTTGTCGGGCCAGCTGATCACGCGGAGAACAACTTGGTCGCAAGCGAACGTCGTGTCACAGTGCTCCCCGTCGTACTGACCCCCACCGTTATAGACCTAAACAGATTCGATAGCTGGAAGGGAGCCATACGCACGGTTTCCGATGTGCTCAAATTCATTCAGCGCTGCCGTCAACTGCCTCTGCAAACTGATGCTGAGCTACGCCTGGCTGCCGAACAGATGACCGTGCGTGGACGCAGGCTACTCACCTCTCCAAGGAGTGTGCCGCTGCCAGAGTTGACGAACCCCCACGAAGCAATTCAAAGCTTGCTGCCTTCCGCCTATTCATAGACGATTGTGGCCTGCTACGTGCGTGGACCCGACTGACGCGTGGGCCGCACTACTTTTATGATGAGGCACACCCAATTGTGCTACCGGGAGACAGCCGCCTGGCCCAACTGCTCGGGCTGCACCACCACCGAACAAATGGGCATATCGGCACCGGCCTCGTTTTGTCTTCGATCCGCCGTCGTTGTTGGTTTACTTGCGGTAAGCAGGTCATATAGAAATTGCTTCATCGGTGTGTGATCTGCCGATGAGCCCAAGGAGTAAGTGCAGATCAAGAGCGTGCACCGTCGCCTTGTTTAGCTGCACTGCTATCCGGGCGGTGCATCTCGAGCTGGTGCCATTACTGTCAACGCCACACATACACACCTCGCTCTCCGAAGGTTCTTGGCCACACACCCGCTGCACACAGCTCATGTCCGATAATGGACGCCCATTGGTCAAAGCCGCGAGTGATATCAAGAGACTGTTCAACTCATTGTGCGGCGCTGACGTTAAAGAACTACTGGCGGTCCATAGGATACGGTGGACCTTCAACTGCCCCCATGCGCCGTTCCGCGGTGGCTTCTATGTAAGGGTAATTGGCACGGTGAAGCGCTCCTTGTTTAAGACACTTGGTCACAGTCTTGTTAGTTTTGAGGAAGTACGAACGACTCTCTGCGAGCTTGTGGCCATTGTCAACGACCGGCCACTGACGTACGTGGAAGATGACCTCGAACTGCTGCCCGATATCGCACCTGCACACCTCATTCATGGGGGGGCAGTGAAGCCGGCCTTTTGGGCCACAGTGCCGCTCGACCGACTTGCGGGAGGCACGGACTCGGACCAGCTGCGGGCTGCGCACTCACTTCGCACCAGCTACTTCAAGGCCTTGGTTGTGCATTGGCATCGTGAATATCTGTTGAAACTGAGGTCAGCGAACATGAACAACGCGGGGAGGCCGAAGGTAATCGAGGTTGGCGACGTGTGCTTTCTCAAAGACGACAACCTGCCCCCCGTGAAGTGGAACCCAGTGAGGGCGGTAGATCGTCGGGCTGGGCGAGACGGGGCGATCAGAACATATTCAGTGAAGTTTGCCAGATATGTAACCGAGCGAGCAGCTCAGGTACGATACCCCCTGGAGGTAGCGTAGCCGACGCAAATCGCACCAGGAGTTCAGTTATAATTATAATATCAAAATTGCTGTAACAATGTTTTATTGTGTAACTTGAACTAAGTACCGTCCAGTTTACAGATGGACTGTTAATAATTGTGATAATATTTCTATAAGCGGTTTTATTTATGCTGACTGACTCCGGCAAATACGATGCCTCGCCCCATTGTGGGGGAGGGACGGCTTAATCTCGAACGCCACATTGTTCGCCGAAAGCCGGTGGCGTTCAATTGTAATTGAAGTGGCCAGGTTCCAGGTCAAATTGATGAAACCTGCTGTGAAGTGCGTCGTCCCTGAACTTCGAAGTGCTTCGAAGCTAAAATATAGAGAGAGAGAAATAAATGACCACTCGATGTCGCGGCTACATACAGTAAGGAGGTTGCCCGTCGATCTTTCGCAGTGGCCGTATGACCAGCTAATAAACTTGTCTACCAACGATCAACTAGCTCGTATCACAACCGTAGACACCCGGCTATAGAACATTAGCCGGAGCAGTACACACCTTTCCCAGAGATCGAAGTAATGCCAAGCGTGCCGACCCTAGGGAAGAGATACACTCTCAGCAGAGGATGGTGGTTTTAGCAGGCAGAGGCGGCATTTTGTCATCCACGTCAACCCCTCTGCACTGGATCGGCCCACTTTCATGGAGATTGGAAGCTGTCTCTGGTGGTGTCCGTGCGTTTGAAGAAAATTTCCTCCTCTAAAAAAAGCTCGTATCACAAACTTTCCTAACTATTAATACCTCTCAACACTCTGGGGAAACAGTTTAGTTATAAGGATCAATAATGGGACACCATGCCCGTCGTACGTTCCAATCCTGCTGTGACCTTAAGGAGGTGTGGGTTTTCCTTTCGGCATGTCTCAATTGGCATATCATTTTGGGCGACTCGAACGTCAATCTTCTGGCGAGATCGTTGACGGGTAATAGTTACTCGACATTTTTTTCATCTAGAGACGTCCAACTTATCACCGATAAGGCAACTCGTCCGAGATCTGCATTGACCACATAGCTATTAAGAATTGCGAAGATTTCCTAGATATCTCTCGCACTGTGGTCTGGCGCACGCCGTTGTTCTCTGATCACTACCCGGTTATCATTACGGTCGCGGGTAGAATCCCCTCTAGTCCCAGGAGTGCTCTGTCCGAAACACCAGCTTTAAGGGTAACACTCGACAGGGAGAGCGTCCTGCTCTTCAAAGAGCGGTTATGCAAGCTTAGTTGGCTTAGTGTATGAGCTGACACAGCTCTTGATTGTTTTGGTTTCGTGCTTAACAGGGTATATAATCGTAGTTTTATCCCGACCGTCTCTTCTGAGTCGAGCTCGCATAGCAGATTTAAATTTTCCCCTGGCCTCCGTCGCTCAAGGCTTTCAGTCAATAAAGCTTATCGCTGGCATCTCCGTACCAAGTCGCTAGAATCGAAATCAGCCTATTATCGTTGTCTTCTTAGATATAGGCGTGCTCTTCGGCATGGACCGTTTCTCCTTCTATGAGAAACGCTTCACTAGCTTTAAAGGGAATTCCGCGCAGCTGTGGAAGTTCATCAACTCGTCCTGTGGTAGAAGTAATACGACTGCTGGGCTTCCGCGCGCGCTGGAGATCCCCACAGGTATGCTGGAAACTTCACAGGCCCTCGCGGATGAGCTCAATAGACATTTTGCGTCGGTAGAAACTAGGACGGTATCTGGCATTCACTTGGAAGATGATATCAGCCAGGAGCTAGAAACTATCTGGCCGTTTCCTAGGAGAACTTTTATTTTTCCGGTAGTCAAGGAATTTGAGGTACAGAGGGTTCTGGAAGTTACTAAGGCCTCGTGGGGCGTTGGCGTAACTGGTATTCCAAGTCGGTTGATAAAATTATCTTTTATGGTCCTGGCGCACTCTCCAACTCATCTTATCAACCCATCTCTTCTTACCGCGTCCTTTCCCAGTAAGTTGAAAGATGCATGGGTTATTTCGTCATTTAAAAATAAAGGTGATCGGAAACTAGTCGGCAACTACCGACCCATATCGTTAGTTGACTACTGATCTAAGGTCATTGAGAAGATCGTTACTGTGCGTTTGGATCGACATCTCTCTGCCTTGAACTTCTTCTCATCATGCCAATTTGGTTTCCGCAATTCCCGTTCAATCGACTTGGCCCTTGTGCAATTGTGCCACGAAATGTCTACAGCGCTGGAATCCAAATACCTGTGCCGTGGGGTATTCTTAGATATAGCGGCGGCGGTCAACTGTTTGCGGCACTCCCCCTTCTTGCAAATGCTCGAACATCTTGGGTGCAACGACATGGTGTTATGCTGGTTCAGGTCGTATCTGATGGACAGGCTGCAGGCCGTAAAAGTTGGGTCTGTGACATCGTCTTCGGAAGTCCTTAACATTGAGACTCCACAAAGGTCCTCTGTTACTCTGTTTTGTACACCTCAGAGAATAAGACTCAGTTTTATTTTGTAGTGTGCAGGTCTCGTTATCGGATACTACTGAATGCCTCAGTCTTTTGTCGCATACGAATCTCAAATGGTCTGCCCATTTAAGAGCTATCACTCCTAAATGCTACGCTGTAATTGCTCGCATTCGACGTCTTCGAGAACTTGGGTTTTCGACGGATTGCCTACTGCTTATCTATAGCAGTAGGCAATCCGTCGAAACTATCTGAGTTGGGATATGTCATGTCAATCTGGGGCAATGGATATAAAGAAGTAGGAGATAGAGAAAAAGTAATTCAAAACGATGCACTTCGAGCAGTGTTTGGAAGGCCCCGCAGAGAGTCTACTGCCGACATCTATAACACCGTTGATATATATATGGATATCCTCACCGTGGATATCGTGGATACGTTAAGTCAGGTTTCCACCGCGATTCTGGCTTTCAAAATGATCAAGGGTATTATCCCGCCGGATGTCGCGTTCCCTATTGTGGTCGTCGACAGAAAAACTTCTCGCCGGGCAACAGAGTTTGTACTATCTACAGCCGTCAAAGTAACTACCTGCCAGTCTCTAGCTTATCGGATGCCGTTGGTTTGGAGCTCGCTCCCGAAGGAGGTTAGGGAGCTCACCTCTACCAGGAAGTTTGCCAATGAGATAAAGAAAAGACTGCAGAGATAATGGTATATAATTGTGTGAGTTAAATAAATCTGAATATTGTGAATTGTAAATAATTTGAATATATGAACGTATATATCTGTTGACAGAATAATCTATTATACTTGTGAAATCGTAATTGCATGACCAGTTTGGTGATAATACACTCTTTCTTTTACTCTACTTTTAATCGAGAACTTAAGCATTATTAAAATTGCAGTTGGAAGACTGCTATTGGAAGACTGCTATCCAAAATGCGTCCAAAATGCGAAAATAATGAACATAATTTGCATGTTGTGCTAAATGGGAATATTTAGTTCAATATATTGCCATAAGTTATTCAGATGTTGAACAGTGCTTGCCGTTATCAATCCATTGAGGTTTAGTCAGTAGAGTGAGTAAACCACACTCTCTTTGATGGTTTCATTAATTATTGTTTGGTACTCTTAGCCGGTAGATTCAGGGATGTGCCCCGTTGGCCCTCATAGGTTAAGAACACTCACAGGGTGGAAAACGCTATCGTACACAAGGACGACTTAATTTTGTACGGAGGGAGCATCTCTCCAGATTCAACAAGCCCTGGGATCAGTATGTGGGCGACCAAAACATTCGCCGTAAAGTTTAGAATAATTGGAGGTAGAGTTTCGCGGACATGACTAGTTAAAACTGCACTGAAGACCGCTTTGGTTTGCAACTCGGCTCTGTGATTTAGGTTTCATTCTGTCTTTCATCTATCGGTCGTTCGGTGAACTGTATGGCTGAACAATTTTTGCAGATCATCGAGGTTTATGGCTTCTGGAAGTATGAAGGCACCTCGCGAACTGGGTCTTCAGACGACTCTGTGCATTTTCGATATTCATATTAATTCAATGAGCTCCTATGACGGCGATAGAATATCGTTGCCCAGGGGCGATTGTACGCGACAAAACAAAAACAGTGTTCTTAAATAGCATGTGTCTCCTATCCAATTACCGTAACGGGCTCATTAGGACTAGAGTTAATATTATTATTATTCATGTACATTTTGCCGGATGCCGAATACTTCGTTGAAGGTAAACGTAAGCGCTTAGGGGCTTCCAGGGACGGTACAATATTATGACTTCCTCCGATACCATGAGACAAAACAAGCTCACATTGAAGCTTACTTCTACAGCAGGCCAGAAATTAAACACGCTTCGTGCAGGGTACCTCAGGCTTCAAGGCATCGTCAACATGCGCTACCGGTGGTTGTCATTATTTTTATGCAGGATTTCAATACAGCATGAAGTAAAAACGGGATGAGTGTGTATCGCTTCTGTGACAGATATCAATGCACAAAATATCATGTACAAGCTCCACAATCATGTTTATTATTAATATATTTATGTACATTTTCATGCTAACTTATTTTTATGGTGAAACAACTGTAATTAACTAAAAGTGTAAAAATCACACAGCCATTTGTGGAACCTAATTTGATGATTTGGCGCTAATCACTTCTACAGCATTTATTGCGGATTATATCTTCAAGTTAAACATTTAAACAGAAATTCAAATATCATGCCTGCCTTTCCGTGATGAAATCATCGATAACTTTTTATTCTCCCACAGAAACGCCAGATGAATCCCTATGTGTATTTGCTTTGAATTCAGAATCAAGAAGGATTACCATACATTTCTATGCCTTATACAACATTACCAATTAGCACAATACTGCATAGCGTTATTGATACAGTTCTTCTAATGACGTCCATATCTATCGCGCGCTTAGTGCAATTATAGGACACTAAGTCGAGGAGTTGTTCTTCGCGACGGAGACAGTATTCCCCGATGACAGAGATGGAGGCGATGAGCTCGATCCCATCATTATCGCCTTTAATTGTACAATCACCATGAAGTAATTGAGGAAGAATGCATTCATCTGCAAGATATATATAATAAGTTGACCGATGAGTACAATAAAATCTATAATAATTATCTTCCAAAACAAAATTGTTCCAAAACAACGAGTTTTGGGGATGGCACCTCATTTCAGCCTTCCGGTGGAGCATGACGTAGTGTTGCACAAACCACCTCGAATTAACCATAGCTTGGAAACTTTGTATTCAATCTAAATAATTTCGTTCACCCGAAAGGCCCCACAATGTATTCTACCATCATATGAGGTCAGCTTCTTTGTACACGATTGGTGCAAACTCAGACGGGCCATGGGGACAGGAGATCTGGGATACTGTGTCGTTTCCGTTATGGAGTATAGAACATCCTCGGTGTTGATGTGTTCGATGTAACGATATTCAAGATTTATTCCGGGGCGTTGTTTGTCATTCGACCTCAATGGAATACTGGATATCCCTTATTTTACACAAAGCCCATCTACGAAGCACCGGATCAACGGTGCATGCTTGATCTGCTCAAAACAAAATAATAATTAACGCTATATTTCAAAGATCGGTTTAACAATATGTGAGTTGACTGCCATGTATTATATTTGCCAAGAAGAAGTCATATGTTGTGTGTAAATGTAACGTTTTTCATAATAAGACTTCCCTAAGCAGCAGTATTCCGCAGAGGTTCGATGTCTTAAGTCAGCAAGATTCGTAACATACAAATGGATCCTTTCTAGCAAAAATGCAGCTACGCTAGCGAACGCGCAAATAATTATGCTTGTAATATTTTCCAAAATACTTTACCGTTACAAATACACCAAGGTTGAGCCGAAAGAAACCCATCGCTCTCGGTGGATGGTTAATGCTATCGATCATTTTTTCGAATCCTTTGATCGTCGCCTCAGGGATGTCACTGAAAACATTGTCAGCAATAGCTGCTCGCAGTTCAAGAAGCTTAAAACAGAAAACACTAGTTTTTACTATTGCGCTAAATTGATTTGAGCCTTTTTTGGTTTTTTTCATGAATATTTGACTATGCAACATCATCGCCAAAGTAGTTCACATAGATTACACCGTCCAATCGATAACGGCGTGCTAAACAAATTTGTCCACTTCAACCACTAAATAACACTAGATAGATACCTTGGTTTAAAAACGAAACTGCAGCCGTACGAGCGGTTAAGCTCTCGTAAAAATAATAGTAATATCAATATCGAATTGCACAGAGCATTCGATATCGCCGAGTATCAGCATCATTTTATAATGCAACAATAGTATTCACTTGGTTATTTATACGTCTATGTAGATGTTCCACATTTAAATTCTGTTTTTGTATCTTATTTTCTCTCGTAAAAGGTGTTTCATTGGGGCGAGTGATCGAAAGTTTGAGAGGGACTTAACTGCACATTAAGAGCACGTGGCGGACAAGATAATGTCTACTAAGCTAGTCAGGAGGAACATCAGTTGAATAGCCTTTGGGTTGTTATAATTACGATCGTAAAATATCAGAGTTGAGTCTCATGTCTAATTTTTAAATAAGACACCGAAGGGAGAATATTTGTTCTGAATTTTTTATACGATTCTAGGAGATTAGTGTATAGTTATCGTCCAGGCGAACTCATTGCATTTTATTTAAAGTGCCTAGGCAGTCAAGAGAGTGCAAAATATGGTGCGCTTAAAAAATCCTATTTAACTAATTAAATTTATGGTTAATTGCTATGCAATTTGGTGTCCGTGGAACGCTTAAGCTGTTTATAACAATATTACTTCGATGAAATATTTCCATATGGAGTACTATGTACTACACTATCAAAAAGTATTTTGAATACAACTCCTAATGAATAATAAAATAATAAACCGGATAATCTTAACGATAATACAATTTTCTGGATACGATTAAAGATTTATGTCAAATTTTACAGCCAAGAGATTGTACTTTATGGCTTGTATATGGTAAGTCATGTGTATAACTATTTATAAAATAGGATTTAGCTAAATGGCTACATAAATGGTAGAGAAAGCGAGCGATTCGCCTACCGCATCAGACACCGCGTTCGAGAGGCTGAGTGCTGCCAAAAGAGCAGCTAATCGACTAAAGATTTCTACAGAATTGGCAGGGCTGAGATCGGGTTCTTCATCATTCGGAATGACAGCGACGAGCATGCTATTGAATGCCGAGGTGATAATTGTCATTAGCGAGAACGTGCTCATGGGTGAAACCACCTTTGCAAAATGCACCAGAGTCATACGAGCTGAGCCCACGATAGCCTGAAAGGATTGTATATCGAAGTGTACCGGATAGATATAATCGACCAGACGAGGAGCATCTTGAACATGGCAGTTACAGTTACCGAGAAGACTGAATTATTGACGTAATAGAAATTGGTTACAACCGACTTCGTGTGAATTGAACCGCATGTATATTCAACGTGTTTTCCAATGACCTTGTCAGTTCGGCATAGCACAACATCCCGTCCCCTCATGCCGCCTCGTTATCCACAACAGAGGAAGTTACAAAGATTCTATATTTGCTTTTGAGTGTCGTCCTCCATCTGATAAACAGATCCCACTATTTGGAAAGTCCAATCGGCACTCTCACAATAGACATTTGCGTCGTACCTTGAGCTTTTCGGCGTTCAGGTCTCTAGCAGCACTGGAATCGATATTGGTGACAGCTTTCAAACAATCAACAAGGCTCCCGTAAACGAACATCATGAAGAGGAAGATTGAAGTAGATAAGGCAAATGCGGACACAGAGATCAACGAAAGTGCACACTGAAAGAATATCGAGAGATACAGATACGATGCTCCGCGTGCAATCATAATCTTGCTATAATCCACTATCTCTTTCAGCTTCATCGCAAGGTTTGATGCATAGATAACCAATCCGAGCACGCAAGACGCGACAGGGGTGAGGTGACGCGGACGTCCCGTTCTTGAGTTCGCAACACACGATAACAGAAAGCGGATTTGTTACACATTTGCTCGTTTTTTTTTGCTAACACATATAATTAGATGTAATTTTTATATACTATAAACTTTTTATGATTTTTTCGGCAAGCGACTCACTCTTTTTCTACTCTTCATCATCTCACAGAGCTTCAAGCGTGCGTACCGTATTAATGCAAATTATTGACTTGCACAGCTCACTCTCAAGTTTCAACGCTGGTTCTGCGGTACCTTAATAACGATTCGTTGAGCCACAGAGTTCATAAAAATACATTCGACACAAATATGTCTTTTCTTTGAGGATGGCTAATTTCGCTGAAAATCTCACCAGTGCTTCAAGGTTTGTAAATAAGGTATGACGTTCTCCGAGATAACTTTTTGTGGATGCTTTCTTTTCTTCTTCAATTATAAAACGCACTTTATTTCTCAAACATGTATTTATAGAATAGAGAATATAAATTCCGAAACCAACGAACTTTGCTTATGTTCCAATAAGTCTTAGCCTTCAATTTCACGAGCATATATATGTGTGTGTGTGTGGGGGTGTTCTAATATAAACATTGATTGAACGACTTGATTTATAATAATAATAATAATAATAATAATGATAATAATAATAATAATAATAATAATAGCTAGGTTATAACTTGCCTAATCCAAAGAACAGACAGCTCGTTGAAGGCTTCTGCAAGGGACGTCCTTTTAGCGGCCAACGCTACAGCTGACAGGCAGTTACTGATGAAATGTATCGTGTAGCAAACTTTCACTATATAAGAAAATTCTGCATTGATTAGATTGTTGCGGAGACGTGTCGGATATAGCTCAATGTACTCAAGGGACACTAGGGCACATGCCATAAGTATAAGAAATCCAATGCAAGGAATCGAGACCAATATACGCGACATGGGTTGGTATCGATTCGATTTCCAGGTAATAGAAGGAATCCCGAACATTCGAAGAATATTGAGCAGAGATGACGAGCATCGTAGCCGGGAGATTGTTCGACCATCTCCCGCACTATGAAAACAGGTGCGCTTCATCGCCAACAGGAAACGTTGTCAGAGTGATTACAGCAGTATCAACTGTAACACTAACAAACAAAAACTCAATAGAGTATTGATTAAGCCAATAACTTCCGTATGTTTTCCTCACGTATTCGAGCCAAGGGAATCAGTGACTGAAGATTGAGATCTCTGCCTCGATCGCTGCCCACTTCACGTGTACACTGAACGTCGAGATGCTTCAACTAATTTGCATAGATTGTGTGCATGAAGAACCACAGAAAAAGTAATGAAATCATCCGGCAGGTGTACACAGATAATAAAAAGCTCTTGGATAGATAACTCATAATGGATTCCGCTGGGTTATGTAAAATCAACAGTTCTTGTCGCTACACTGATTTTGGGCTGTGGCTCGCCGGCTATGCTTTCACCTAGTAGCATAGTTATCAGTGATATATACATAGACAGGCACTAATTATCTTTCTCTAAGGACGCAGCGGTGTGATCTAAATATGAGATAACATCACCCGAAATGATGCAATGTATCAACTTAATACTTCACGCCCTTTGCAAGATTATCTAATGTCTTAAAGTCAACATAAATATTATGTTGGAAAGTAACTTCCCTCCTTTTTCAAGCTCTTTTTTCCCTTTCTCAGTGGATGGCAGATGCAACCAGCTGTTCGATGGTGCTTCTGTTCGGAAGTCACGCATATTGCACCTTAACCGTTAATCTTTGTCATTTTCGTATTTCAGCAATTTCGAAAGCTGATTTAGAATGCCTTTGAAAAGGCGCTGAAACGGCTCGGGATATTTGTACTGTCTACTGAGAGCCTCCGATAACTGAGCGGATGAATTGCGAAGTTAAAAGACGGCAAGGTACTCCTGACTCCGGTGGACCATCTACCTTTGATAAAGAGCGTTTTATGGCCCTTTTAATAGACAACCCCCGTCAATCAAGCCGAAGGTTGGCCGCGCAGATAAGCGCGCCCACTTCACAATGCTTGAGCGTCTTCACTCAATGGAGTTCACTCAAATAGTTGGTGCTTGGGCTCCCTGCAAACTGCCCGAAGTGTATAAGACAATCGGCTGATCATTGCCGCTCAGTATCTTGCCTGACACCGAGCAACACACTCCAACAATGACTTAGTTTTGCACGGAATCTAATGTCTCTATGTTAACATGAAGGAAAAAAAAAAAAAAGAAAAAGTAGATGGCTCCTGAAGTCAAATCCCAGTCAATGGTCAAGCCAAATTTTCATCCGCAAAGGCTTTCTATACAGCTCAGCATCTCTACACGGCTCAGTTGCACCGAGGCTGTTCAATAAAAACGAGCCGACCGATAAGGTAGCTAGGCCCCACATATCAAATATCGTCAAAGCGGTTCTGCACTAACTTAAATGAGAGCTTTCTCACAACACTCTGTATCTCTCCGTCTTGCACCATTTGTACTGTGATGGCAAAACGAATTCAGGTAGTTGGTCGAGAGGTGAAAAGAGGTCGTAAATATCGAGGAAACTACATATTGTCAGATCGTTTTCATGTTTCAATTCATGATAAAAAATAGCAAGAACTTTGTTTACCGCTTAAAGCATGAACGCTTTCATTCCAGCACATTTTTAGAATTAACATTTGCATAATGAATCCCATGTATATAATATACATAAATAGATGAAATGAGTAATATATATACCGTAAAATTGGACGATTTTGCACAGGGTCGAATTTTATTCTTTATTTATAACGAAATTTAGTTAACCCTAGTAGCTTTAAACAATTCAAAGGCCCCAATCATCTTCTACCCTATATATATATACATATATATATGATGTATATATAGGCCAGAGAATACAGCCGGTGGATTAAGCCCAAACACAGTTAGACTGTAAACGAATTATATTTAATATACTACATCATATATATATATATATATATATACTTCGCCAGACGGTGTTCGATTACCGAAATATATGGATTGTTAATAAAACATTATTAGTAAATTATAATAAAAAACTTACGTTTTCGTTGTGGATTCTGTCAGAATCACTATGCAATTGTTGACGGTCTTTCCGCAAATTCGCGTATCAATTTATGTGAGAATTGGGTTGTTTCCCTTAGGCACGTAGTTTTTGAGAATAGACTACATTAACTATCAAAACAGTGAAGGGGGACTGAGCGGCAAACATAATATATCTGTTCACATTCGATTAATACTGCTCTTTTTAGAACAAATAGTGACCCGAGTTATCACTTTGACTGAGTAAAAGTGCGAAGTTTCTGCGAAATTTTCAATGACGTCGAAAATCGAAATATTGTCAAAAATCTCGAAACCAAACTTTCGAGTCCGCTCGATCGGCCCTACTATATTTGTCTTTTTTTGTGCTCGCCGGAGGAATTGAATCAAGTTTAATTGTATTTCAGTGTAGTTTAAATTCAATCGATTGATCTGATCACACGGAATCTGCATAATAATCTAGGATGACCGGAATCCGAACGATGGATCCCTGGCTTTCGGGGCCACTGCTCGATCCACTGAACACTCGACGTTCGAGCCCCACACGTATTTCACACCTGCATAGAAAATTCTTCTCGGATTAGTTCACATTGTGGTAGATGGTGATCTTTTCCTTCAAGAAGACACACTACAAATTTACGGTCAATAATGGACAGCAAAGATTACTCAAAATATTAACATTTCATGTATTAATTTGTCTTTTTTCTTATTATTATTTTTTCTAGCGTTCATATCTGCACAACGCACCCAATTCGCCATTTGAAACAACTAGCTATTCTGCGTCAGCGTAAGTCTCGTTCGTCATCACTAAATACGGAAGAGAATGAACTGTTTGAGCCGACGATGATGGCGTTGACTGACACAATCTGTATGACGTTTATTATGAAAGCCGCGTAGTTGGCTTTATCATATCGGAATTAAATACATCATTTTAGAGAGCCTGCCTTTACTGAACGCACTACAATAAGTTAGTACCCGAATAACACCAAATACGCGGGTTTACACAGCTAGACTGTTCATATTCGTTTCGCTGGCGTCGCAGCCACCGGAACTATTGATACAGAAAGTTGGAACGGGTCAGATAGGAGCCAAATGGGACAAGAGATTCTTTTTTATAACAACGGAGAAATGAATATCGTAAAGTGGGTTTCACTAATCGAAAATAAACCATAAACGTCAAGTGGGGGTAGACTTGATGCAGTAGCGCAGCTTAAATGATTTATTAATCAGCTATTATATTTATACTGCTCTTTGTACTTTAGTTAGGAAAGTGACAAAAAATAACATATCTCGTAGAGGATTTAAATCATATTGTCAAATCAGTCATTTTTGAATCCTGTATTTTTGCAGGGTTTGCTGTTCTGAGGAACGTTGTGAATAAGCATATATACCCAAGAATACATATTTCATAATAATAATTTTATATATATGCTGTTTCTATTCCCTATTAAATATGAGCGATGAAATAATGAAGGCCTCATTAGCATACTGTGATAACCCGTCCCGGATAATCTGAGCCTCTTTATTAACATTGAGTTTCATTGCCGTTGACGAGGACTTCTAACTGAAAAACAAAGAAATATTAAATGAATCTAAGCTCTAGCTAATAAATGAACGGCGCTTACTTTAGATTCAGCTATAACTACAAAGCACTTTACATACGCTTATCTCTCTCTACGGCAGAGATTATGTCTTGACATGGCCATCTCATTCTTCAAATGAACATATAGACAGCATATGTAATTGTGATGATGACTTTTAATGCATTTTCAGATGTTCCTATGTTCTAAACTTGATAGGAAAAAGACACCTAATATGGACATTTTTTTATATCGATCCCAACGCATTCTAGCTTGTTCTTCAATGACAAAAACTCAAGAAAATCAGCTGTTAGACTCTGAGCTTCCGTTAGCTTCTACATATAATATGTTATTATACTGTACTATGCAGTTTTTTTTGTTGTGACAAATGCAAAAAGTTTCACGAACTAGAATGCTGATTGTTCTCAAGGTTAAAGATGGATTTATATTGTCCTCCGGTTCCTTTCCATAATTCAGTTTCCAAGCGGCTAGTCAGGGAAGATGCTGAGAAGAGTACCCCTTGTATGACCCCGTATTTTATATTAATATAAATACAAACATAAATAAATAAGTTGAATCATAAGCCAAGTGCGTTCTTTTCTCACTTTGAATTGTACCCCTTTGCTTTCTATGACTCTCGACCAGCTGTCAGGCAGGTATCTGAAGCTGAAGGCTACGAGCTACTAAAATTGGAACGAGTTCACGAAAGTACTTAAACAGATTGTACCAAAGTGGTTGAAACATATTGTAGTATGCTCCCACAAGGGTATGCAAGACCTACCGATGAGATGGCAATAGATGATAATAAATTCTTAGGGATTATACTTATAACACACAAAGAATACTTCTTAATACGAATATAAAACATTTGTTATTTAAAAATTGCCAAGCGGGTTGCCTTAAATCAACCTTACATTAAGCACACGTGGGAACTGTTTTATATGGGAAATAATTATGTTAATTTTGACGTTACTATCAAAAGCTCATTGTCTGAGGTAAGTTTACTGATGTTTCCGTACGATGTAAATCTGCGGTCCCTTTACTGATATTTGTTAAAATTGTGAACAATTATTATAACTGTGTATCCTTCTTGGGAATGTAAACCACACAACTGACTACACAGTATTGGCACAGGATTGCCAATACATAAGTGTATAACGTATACTCATTTTAACTTGCGTATGCACGAAAATCAAACCGAACTCACAGTGAGGCATGAGATGTATTGTAATAACAACACACAAAAATAAACCTTTTTTCCTGAAAGTCACTAGTGGTAGTGAATGTTTTATACACTCCCAGCGTAATCCAGCCGGGAAGTGTAGAAGCCCGACGGGACTCTCCCAGACCAGTCCGAGTTCCACGAGGGTTACCCACTAAAAATCTCCCCCTCCAAATAACTGTGCGGTTAGAGAAAAACTGGGAGTTCCATAGGCATAACATCGGTTTTCTACTGCACAACAGAGTTGTTAAAAAGAATTACAAAATTTACAAAAGTAGCCTTAATAACACAAAACTTACCATACCAACGTTGGAAGACAGCATTGAACACTTCGGTTAGAGTATTCCGCTTAGCTGTAACTACTGCAACCAACCCCAAGCGCTATCAGATTATTGTTGAGCTTTGGTCTGATAAGCCAGATTGTCCAAGGCGAACAAAACAATTATGACACATAAGCGCGACTCTATATATTTATGTAATACAACCGTATCCAAGTCTCACGGGTTGAAGTTCTTCGATCACATTCTTAATAGGGCAGCATTGGAGATTATAGAACCGACGAACGCAATTAATTTATATCACCTCAAAAGATATTCAAGCAGTTGTTACACTGTGGCTAAATCGAGAGGTGACAGAGGTAATTGAGGAATTGTTACCTTGGCTACAATAAAGGAGTGTTCGGATTGCATTCCCTTCCTATACCAGAGAGGGATTGAATACAATGATGACCATTTGCCAAGTAGTCATTCTCTCTCTCTCTCTTTCTCTGTCCACTTATACCACATGGACTCCTGCACGGATAGCGTGAGGTACATTGCAACGTTTGCATATCGGTGCTGCGGCGTCGAGAGTGATCGCTACGGTATATACATAGGAAGACGCATAAGCACACGAACGACTGAGAGGTTTGAGCGAGTAGTTGGGAATTCGACGATAGGTTTTGATAGCTTTGCCTCACGATATTAGATCAATAGTATCGGCTGGCTCATTGATTAAACACTCGACCTATTCCAGCGCAGTTCATGAACTGTGCTTATAGCTGATACCCGACACAATCATGAATCTAGATCTCTAAGCCAACTAATATGTAGTATAAAATTTGTTCAAATCTGCGAAAATACACTGCAGTTTCAATTTTAAGACTCGGTGAATGTACACTATTTAGTAATTATAGTAAACAAAGCACTAACACTCAGTTGAAAGGAAGTATGTATTTAAATTAAAATATATTTGATTTAAATTATTTTATTTTACAGCATTCACATAAATTGTATAAGTATGATAAATTGGTTTACAAATCCAGTCACATTCAGTTCGATTCCACAGGTTTCAGTAAAATGTATACAGATGTGAATAATGGAATATATTAGGTTAACCCAAAAATACTGAGACACATATAAATTTCAATATCGGCCAAAATAAATAAGTTAAAACAACGATTTTTTAGTGTGAGCTAGAGGTCTGCATCTCTTTTATTTATACACAGGTTCCAGAGTTCTGACAGCCTTCTGACGGCACGCAACATTTTTATTACCATCTATAACTTCGTTATTCAAGGCCTCTCAGAGTAAATCGATGTTTGCACACCTTTTGCCACCTATAGCCATCTTTAATCGTTGGAAGCAACCGTAGTCACACGGGCTTAAATCGGGAGAATAGGGGGGTGATGCCGTCGCTCAATCTTGTTGGCCTTAAGCCAGGACGTAATTTCATTGCTACGATGGGTCCTAGCATTGTCATCGGGCAGCTGCACTCGGTGCTTCCTATTGACATGCCAATTATTCATAAGTCCCTTGAAGAACTCGAGATATCGAGCCGAGCCCATTTTTCTTTTGGTCCCAAGATCTCGTAGTAGCTAATTCCGTTCAAATCCATGTCAAGTGCCACCATTACTTTAGGCTTGAATCTATTTGGTACTGCTACCGCCATAGTCTGTTCACCTGGTCGTAGCCACTGTTTCACTTGATCTTTGTCCGGTCTCCTATACAGAATGTCCATGTGTCGTCCACTGCAACAGTATGCACTAAGCGACTCTCTGGCTGCTTATATATCTTCAAATTGTCTCGCGAACACTCCTCACGCATTTTTAGTTGGCCAGGACCGAGTAAATGAGGGACCCAATTTTGCAGTTTTTTTCTGCATCCTCTGATTATTTTTAATAATTCGACGACATGTTTCACGAGTCACGTCACTTTTAGCCGACAAAGTCCTCAATGACCAAGCTCTAGTTTGCTCAAAAACTTTTTCGATTATCGTGATCCGTTCGTCGAACTGAGATCCGGGAAGGGGTGGGCGCCCTCGATGTTTATTAATGTCCCATCAGCCTTACCTAAACTGGGCACACCAACGGCACACCTGTCGTCGATTCAGGGCATTATGGCCGTGCACGCTAACCAACCTTCGATGGATTTCAGCTAGACATTTCTTCTTTTGAAACATAAACCTGACACTTTTCTTGTGAAAATGCAAGTCTGAGGGACCTGCTCCGGCGGTTGCCATTTCAAACGCCCAATGAAAGCCGAATGCTAGCGCTTTCACGCCGCCTGCTAATTGTTGTGTCTCGCTATCCGCCAAATTTGAATTCAACCCGGCCAAGAATAAGGATTCGGCGCAAGACGAAATTTGTTCATTGTACCTATATATTCATACAAAAATTCATTGTCCTCACTCTGATACATTCGCCCACACGATATTTAGTACATCTCTGTTGACATAATCTACATTTGCATTACAGTATCAGCGTGTATAATAGAGCATAATTGTGCCATATATGTAAATACACACACATATAAGGGTAAATATGAAAACTTCCAATTCAAGTATGTAGAAATAATAAGGTAAGGTATCATAGCAGGACAACTTAACCAGCAAATATAGACATAATGACAATAGTATTGTAATAAATGATGAATGAATTGAGTATGAATATGCCAGCGATTATCTTCAGGACAGGCTGTAAGTTAGCATAGTAGGTTGCCATTAGAAAATGTATGGGGGATCGGTTAATATTGTAGGTGTAAAACCTAATATGAGGGAAAGAGAAGGAGATTTTGGTTTGAGGATTTGGAAAAATATTATTTCCGTTTTACCAACATTTAAGGCTATGCGCAATTAGTTATAGATTGACTTGAAACAGTTGAGTTCAAGTTCAGATTTTTAAGACACCTTCTGGACAAAGGAGCGGTGTACATTCATCATAACACTTAAATCATCAGCAGGGCAGAAAATACGCAGGGAAGACAGGCAGATGTCTCACGTAGTTTAGAAAGGAATAGCTAGAGAGAAATCGTACAGTAGCAGGAATGGTCGGCTTTATTACCTACCTGCTCGTCGAGGGGGTATTACACACTCAAGTTCAGACTTATAGGGAAATATACCAGAAGATATAACACAGGTGAAATATATAGATTAAGACAGAAATGTATCTAGTGTCGTAACTGTATCGAAATATGTACAGGGGAAGGTAAAGGAAAATCGAGAAAATATATTCTCCGCCAATGATAGAACAACAACTATGTTTTCCTTTAAAAGTCAAATTGTCATAGTTATTATATTTAATTGAATAAGTAAATAAACAGCAGGAGTAGTGGTATTGCATCGTTGACGAATCTACTACTTATGCTACATCGTGTATCTTTCTTTACAAAGTCAGACTAGGGTCGAGGCTCAACAGGTTCTTCATTCCCTGCCTTTCAATCCAATCCCGTTTCCTTCCAAAAAAGGAGCACATTTTTAAAACACAGAGTTCGACCCTGTAACAAGACAATGCTTGAGTCAGTACTCTTAACACTGTATGCTCATTCAGATGGAACAGTCAAAGTAATGTGTTTAACACTCCATCTGGATGAGGGGGGCTAAGCGGGTTTAGTGCGGTTTGAGAGTCCCACACTAGCACTTGTTTATAGCTGGATCACTCAATGCTTGTATCCATCGATCATTTCCGTAGTCCACCCAAAAAAACAAACAAGGCAGTATTCAAGTACAGCGTACTCTCTTAAGTCATTTTCGTAGTCGTTCAAAAATTATCCTCGTTCACTTTTGTCAAATTGCAGCCACGATGGCAGAAATTAACGTGCGAACAATTTACGACATATTTGACCAAATTTGACGCTCAAAAACTCACCAACAACACTTGCTTGGTTTAGGCGACCTGCGTACCCCCAAGAATTCTATATTTATTTATTTAGACCGCCCGATGGCGTACTGCATTCGTGCGCGCCCTATAACCGAAGGAGACGAGCATGCGCACAGGTTCAATTCCTACCGTTGCACATTTACATCTAAAGAGGTCCGTCTTGTGAAGGAATGATAAAACCAGTACTGTGACCATTAAATGTTGGCTGTGAGTCAGCCTGGAAAATTGAGCCTGAATATCAGGCAAGACTTAATCGGGCCCTGGTGTCATACATTTGTAGTGAAGAGATACATCTATAAAAAAAAACATATTTTGAAACACATTATGTTCTAGAGGAAGTTAGCTGAAATCTGTAATGAAAGCTCATACACAATGTAGTTATTATGGTAAGAATAATGATACTCAAGGATCCAAACTCAGCGAATTGCGGATTTGAGTAATATGAAATATTTTTTTCTCTCTCCGAAATGTAACTTAGCAATTAGTTAGCTTAGTTGTCAGGGAGGAGCATGCGTCTACATCTGCGCCAGTCGCTCCGTTTGTTTCATCTTACAGGAAACTGGTTCAGATGTTCTCTACCGAACACCTCAATTTAGCTAGACAGTAAGGCTGGAAATTATCTACTGTGACGTGGGGCTAGATATTTACGATTTTTTGCAAGCATTCCTAACGAAGCATTTGACCGACCGCGACCTTGGTTAGGAATGGCTTCGGAGGACCCATCGGGCCCGTAGATCCGACCCTCCAAGACAGCATCGACAATTCTCTAGGGCTTCCGGCCACGCCGTTTACGCCTCACTCGGCCTCTCAGGACATCACTCCCAAAACGCCACTCTTCCCTGTCGGTCAACCTAGCGCGTGTCCAACGCCGAAATTCCGTTAGTAGTAATTTTCGGAATTCTCGAGTGGTAAATTAGGTTCATTATCCGTGGTAATATTGTCAGATAGGTCTCTATAGAACAGTCTATGCACCACTTGAGTAGCTGATGCTTCTGGCACCAATCAAGCTCTGCCCACTTGGAATAATGGTCAATCACCACAATCGCAAATCGGTGGAGGTGGATACTGATCCGTTTGGTCCACGAATGTCGATCGCTAAAATACTCCAAGGTGCTTTTGTTCTGCGGGAGGCCACCGAGCACGCCCCCGCTCTGTTTCCTCTGGTTGACTTGGCCTATCGTTTAATTTCCCACCTGATCATGAACCACGCCGTCCTCAGGTCCGAATGTGGGGCTCAACAGGGGGTCCGGACCGATTTTGCCAGCCTCCCGCTGTGGTACATGGAGAACGGGACGTTAACAGGCGATACTGGGACGATCGCCTCTGACGTCTAGCGAATCCTCGCTTACGAGGGGCCTGGTTGTTGATCCTCAACCACGCGAATTACGAAGTCTTCTCCTCCTCCTTGAACCTCCACTCTGACCTGAGCGTTTGCCCGAGCCATCTCTGCCGGATGGGGAGGGGGCCTCCGCCAGGTGGTCAAGACTGTGATGCCACTTCGGTGGCCTCGGCATCTCCAGTGTCTACCTCTTAGCTGACGTTTGCTACACCGGCTCGCTCACGTTGGTCGCCGACTTGGTTGCCGCGTTACTTCCCTCGATGTTCCCTACTTTTCCGAACCTCATAAGAGTGCCCCAGACAGAGCAGACATCCGCGCCTGGGACCCATCAGATAGCAGCACGGGCAGCGGGTGTGGTCTGATGTCCTACACGGGGAGTTGCGGGACTCCCTCCTGACCTCGGCGCCACACGGCGCCGACAGCGCTAGCTTCCGCGCGGTCAATCGGTCACGTACGGGACGCCCCACGCACTGTCCTCCTCGTCCCTGGACACTGCGCTTGACGACCTCTCCCTTCGGTTCTTTGTGGGCCTCCGTCGCGACGCCTCTATGGTCGCCGCCCACAGCTACGTCCGGCGTCGAGACTCTGTCGCTGCAAATGGCCATCACTACCTGTAGTGCGAGCGCAGCGTCGGTCGCCAGCCGGGCCACACAATGTTCAAGGGTACGCTCGCGAGGGGGTCGGTCCGATTGTCTCACTCTCAGACTCAACCGGGGTCAGCGCGTAGTTTGGGGCAGCACGGTGGTTGACACTGTAGTCCCTTCTTATTCCAACCACTATACAACCACCCCCGATTATGCGGTTTGGCGTACGGAGCAGGCTAAGCTACTCTAGCATTCTACCCTGCAGTCACCTCGCTCCTCCTCCTCTCTTGCTCTTGAAACCATGTGGGCCTCGGAACCCTCACGGCCATAGGCTGGTCTTCGCCACGGGTGACAAGCGTGCAAGGTCCTTCCTTTTAAAGCGCCTTTCGCTAACCGTGCAGAGAAGCAATAGCATCGCCTCCCTCGGGATCATAACCGCCTCAACCTGAATGTCTGTGCCCACCCCCAATCACCCCATGCGCGTAACTGATTTTTGGTAATAACTACTTATATCCATATATAATATATAAGGGATGCTACGAATAATATATGTATATACATATATAAGTCCGAGAATGGATTGTACAGATTAACCAATATAATTTGATTATGTGCATAGTTTTTATTACATCTAGTGTTCCTGTCTGCACACCGCTCAGCTCTCTTTTTGAACAATTAGCTATTCTGACTCAACGCAGAACTCGTTGACGCTGGACACGAAATAGCTGAGCCGACGATAATGGCTCTTAGTTGTACGAACACCGCGAAATAGTTAAGAAAAAATGCAGTCATCTGTAACACATCAGTTATGAAAGTCAAGTAGTTAGAGGATGTTCGGGAAGTCATTGTACCCTACGGCATTCAAGTAGTTAAGGAACCTAGCTGAAAGACGCCATATAAAGTGTTCAATGAGCTAATCAACCCGTCAATGTGTTTAACCCGTGTCGCTTTACGAATACGTTCAACAAGAACCCTATGGATTACCTTTTTATCACTATGCACGGTGTGAAGTCGCTATTCAACTCCCCGATTCTCAAGGACATTTAAAAAATGTAACTACCCTATAAAAATCGAATGAAAAAAATGAAGAATGCGATTTATATACAATGTAGAATAAGCTGGAAATCCGGAAGAGGCGCTTTACCGTGACGAGCACAGCAGGATTAAGTCGAAAGAGACCCATTACGCTTGGCGGGTGCTGGATTTTCTCAATTGCTCGGTGGAGTTCACTGATAGTTGTATCGGGTATGTTCCTGAAAGTCTTGCAGTTAAGGGCCACTCGAATTTCAATAAGCTGAAATAAATACGAACCGTTCGTCTGTTAATGGCAGGCTGATGCATGCGTTTAGAAAACAAGGGGTCGCAGGTTAGATAAATGTAACCAGTATTCGTGCTCAGCTATAACAGTTGTGCATACGATTATTGCGATTTAAGAAGACTCTAGTACCTTGAGTGCCAATAAAAATCCGTGGATTTACGAAATCGAACGATAGTTTATTTTTATAAAAGTCGGATGATTATCGTTCAATACAAGATAGGGGAGGGTGACGACATAGTTGACACTATTCTTGGACGTTATATCTCGTATAGATCCGAAGAAGTGGCTTCGAATTCAGTTGTCATATAAAATTTAATTCAATTATTTCTTTATTGACGGAACTGCGAAATATTACCACGCTTAAGTTCTCGTATTAAAAATAAGATAAAAAGAACGATCACCAAAGTATTTCACAAGGTTCTTCGAGGTGACATACCGTCAAAACAGATCACAAAGTCATATTGAACAACATAATTACAAGTGGTTTACTGGATTTGATTCAAATGAGATTTTAGCCTTTTTTATTTTATTTCGAAAGCAAATTTCTTAACACAGGTGAGAGACCGAATCTCTCTGAGCAAAGAACCCCAGACTGACGGCAGGCGATAAGCGAGAGTATGGCGGCTTGATCCTTTGATAGCCAGTTGTGTCATGAACTCTGTCGTTCGACGAGCAGTTCGTTTGGTGCAGGCTTTCATCGAAAGAGCAGCGTCTGTAGGCACACTGCAATTGTGTATCTTGAAAGCAAGAAGAGCGACGTGAAGTGAGTACAATGTCGTCAGCGAAGGAAGGTCAAATTTCACTAGGACGTCCGCAACCGAGTCTCTTCGAGTTCTACCTTCGAGTTCTACCGCAACCGAGGTTGGGGATTTATCTATGTTTTAGATCACCACCAATTCCCTAGAGAATTTAAAGTGCCCGATTTCGCAGGGCATGGAAAGAGGCGGACTTTGGTTTGACACCCAAGTCTTGGTACCTCTCTGCCTGCTCAACATAACGGCCAATATTATGGGAAACGTTATTATTCGCAGGCTTGAACGAGAGATCCGGGAAAGACAAGCCCTTTCCAAGCACAATACGTGTTTCGGAAGGAAGATCTACCTTCGCGGCGATCAAGAGAGTTTTAGAAAGAGCGCATCGAAAGTCACTGAAGACTAGGAGCTTCTTGTTGTTCATCTACTGGACGTCAATAACGACTTCAACATAATGAACTGGGGGGTGGAATATGGCGCCACATCCGGAGACTTTTCTCCTCGTACCTGTAAGAGAGAGTGCTGCAGACGGGCGCCCAAAGCCGAGACATCTCAGCGGGAGTGCCCCAGGGATCGGAGATGGGTCCCACTCTCAAGAATCTACATTTGATGATGTCCTCGGGATGCCTGGCATGCCTGCAGGGGTCGAATGTATGTCATGAGTAGATAACGGCGCATATGGCATGCACTTGCACTTGCGGTGATGGTCAGCGCTAAAACGGAAAACGAGATCGAGGGCACGGCAAACGGAGTGCTGCCCATGACCCAGACTTGGATGGAAGAACATTTCCTCCAAATCGTGCCGGAAAAGAGCGAAGCCATCTTCCTTACTTGTACAAAGAAGTGCCGAGGAGTGACCCTGAGGGTGGAAGGGAGTAACTTTGAGGTGAAGAAAAAGGCCGAATCGCCGTAGGCAAGGCTATGACATTCGGTATCAACCTCT
The DNA here is from genome assembly GCA_019614645.1 of Stratiolaelaps scimitus. Classification (NCBI taxonomy): domain Eukaryota; kingdom Metazoa; phylum Arthropoda; class Arachnida; order Mesostigmata; family Laelapidae; genus Stratiolaelaps; species Stratiolaelaps scimitus. The sequence goes on from JABWDB010000077.1 coordinate 468,121, forward strand.
CGAGGCTTGCGTCGAGGGTTGGCGGAGCGACAGAAGAAACGACACGAGACTTGGTGCAAACAGCTCTGCTTACAGCAAAAAGGGCTGTCGCCATCAGAGACATGGGAGCTTACAGATTTCGACAGAAGTCGCACTGCACTTCGCCAAGATGCTCCAGTGGGATCTTCTCACTGGCAACAAACAAATCATGCTTCGGACGGCGACCTGGAGATCACGGAAGCACGAATGACCACATTTCTGAAATGGCAGGAGTTCTGGAAGCGAGAAAGGTCCAGAGACAGCCCAGGAGCAGGGCTCCGGTCTCTGATCCTCGGCCTTACGACCTTGTATTATAGGCCACACGGCGAGCTAAAATATTCTGTCACGCAGGCTTTGACCGGACACGGTCAGTTACAAAAGTCATGGTCAAGATAGGCAACGAGCAGGTGGATATCGGTGTCCTATGCGAATCGGGAAAAGAGGACGGTTGAGCACACGCTCTTCAGTTGCAACTCGCTAAACGGAAGACGGCGAGGCCTGGAGCGACGAACCTCCAACAGTGGCGGTCAGTTCAACCTTCACTCTTGTTTATTCGTTGAGTTATCATGACAAGCTTTTGACTGTCTTAGCTATGCATCGCCTTCATGACCACGTCGTTTTCTTTGTATCCCACGCAGCGTGTACAAGTCCCCAACCACTTTTATATTATACAAATCGTCGATGGCAAATGACTCGGCTGCTAGTCTCACCGGCAACCGCTGGCGAGACGCCAGCCGAATTTAATTAATAGGAATTAAATACCTCAAAATATACTGATGGATTCTCCCTATTTATATAGAGTACACAATGTCTACAAAAGACGCATACCTTATCACGAACGAGACTGGACATGAAAGTCGTCAACACCAAAGCGAAGACGCGGACGAGTATATCGAGTAAGTCACTATCGCTGAAACCTATTGGGTCCTCCCCGGGAATGACCGATTCGAGCATGTAACTGAATACCGTCGCGATTATCGATATCAGTGAGAACATGCTCACAGATGAAACCAGCTCGGCGGATCGTTCAAAAACCAAGCGAATGGATTCGATGATGTTCTGCAAAAAAGACAGTAATAAAGTTAGAAACAGTCTTTGCCATGTTTACATACACGGGGCTTTCTTTTTTTTTTTTTTTTTTAGAGGAGGAAATTTTCTTCAAACGCACGGTCACTACCGGAGACATTCCAATCTCCATGAAAGTGGGCCGATCCAGTGCAGGGTTGACGTGGATGACAAAACGCCTCTGCCTGCTAAAACCATCCTCTGCTGAGAGTGTATCTCTTCCCCTGAGTCGGCACGCTTGGCATTACTTCGATCTCTGGGGAAGGTGTGTACTGCTCCGGCTGGTGTTCTATAGCCGGGTGCCTTAGTCTCCTATGACTATTGTGGCTTCCGTGTTGGGGTCCCGCACGGGAACGCTCGGTCACCTAATCCCCGGCCCGTAGCGGGAATGCGCGGGGAGAGACTGGTGAAGGAGGAGGCCCCCGTGACAGGCCTGCCAATCTACCCAAGAGGTACCGGCTGCTCGGTCCACCTATCCCCGGCCCTGAGCGGGAATGCGCGGGGGAAGCCGGTCTAGCAAACGGTGGAGCGGGCCTCCGAGACCCCCCGGGGGGAGGGGCTTTGGTGGCTCACTCGGGCCCTTCTGTGTCTCTCCTTACTCTCCTTTAGCCTGATGATCCCCCCCATCCAGTCTACGACCTCCGCCCAGGCTTCCCTCGATTTGACCATATGGGCCACGAGCTCTCGGACTGATTTCCCCGCAACCTCCCTCGAGCCCCCCTGCCTGGCTGCCGCTAGTGACACACAGTGGGTCACTGTGTGCTCGACGTCGTCCACCTCGCCCGCGTCACACAGCACGCATATGTCCACCTGGGTCTTTCCGATCTTGGCCATGTAGGTCTGGAACTGCCCGTGGCCCGTCAGCACCTGCGTCGCTTCGTACGTGAGCTCACCCATGTTACTCTCTAGCCACACCCTGAGGTCTGGTATCAGGCTTTTAGTCCAACACCCCTTCGTCACTCCCGGAGTAACCTGGGCCCACTCTCGCTGCCAGGTGTCGAGGGTGGCCCTCCGGGCCATGGTCGGGTGGAGATTCCCAGCCGGGAGCCTGAGGCTTCTCTCAGTAGCTAGCAGGTCCCATGGCAACATTCTGGCTAGGGCCAGGAGGACGTCAGTCGACACAGTCCGGTACGCCCGGCTCACCCTGATTGCCAGCGTCCGTTGGGCCGACCTCAGCATCCCCCTATTCTTCGCCGTGCGGAGCGCCTGGTTCGCCCATACTGGGGAACCGTAGAGGGCCATCGACTCAGCTACCGATGCCAGCAGTCTCCTGTTCTCCTCCGACACTCCCCCCACCCTAGGCATCAGACGCGCCAGGTTCAGGGAAACTCGCTGTGCCTTGGCTGTGGCGTACCTGATGTGCGCCAGGCCGTTTAGCCTTTGGTCGAGAATGACTCCGAGGTATTTCGCCTCCCGCCTGATTTCTATCGGGTGATCGTCGAGCAGGAGGTTGATCCCCCGTGTCCTCTTCCTGCCTGTTAGGTACACTGCCTCTGCCTTAGCAGGTGCAAGCTGGAGATGGTGGGAATCCATCCACTGTACCACCCTACGTAAGGCTTCATTGGCCGTGCCCTCTAGGGTGTCCTCCGTTCTCGCCGTGACCATCACCGCTAGGTCATCCGCGTAGACGAGGAGCTCGGCGCCCTCCGGCATATCGGTTTGCAGAACCCCGTCATAGGCAAGGTTCCAGAGTACGGGCCCCAGAATCGAACCCTGGGGGACGCCGGCGGTGACCTCGTGCTCCAGGCCCCCTGCGACCAGACCTCGCCCCCCCAGATACGAGGACAGAATCCGTCGGAGACCGTCGGATATTTGCTTCCGCGCCAGCGCACTCATGATAACTCCCCAGTTAACGGTGTTGAACGCGTTTTTTACGTCCAGCAGGATGAGGAGGACGAATCCCCGCGTCCTGCGGGTTTTCCCTGACTCCTCGCTGGCTCGCCGCACGACTCGACGCAGGGCGTCCAGGGTGGACAGCCCTTTCCGAAAGCCGTACTGCGCGTCCGACAGGGCCTCCTTCTCCTCGATTTCGGCCGTGAGCCTGCCGAAGATTATCTGCTCGAAAAGTTTGCCCACCGCGTCGAGGAGGCAAATGGGTCGGTATGCCGCGGGGCCGGTTTGCCCCCCCGGTTTGGGTACCAGGACCAGGTGCGCGCGTTTCCATGCGGCCGGGTATGTGCCCCCCCCGCAGGATCTTGCTAGCCAGCCTCGCAATGACTACGGGCCAGCGTTTAGCTAGCACGCGTACGACCTCCGGTGGGACCCCATCCGGGCCAGGGGCCTTCCCTGGTGCCAGGCGTGCCACCGCCGTCTTGACCTCTTCGCGGGTCACCTCCGGGATGTCCTCACCCGTGGTATCGGGGAAGGTCTCCCCCTCCCTTGCCGCCTGTGTCGGGAAGAGGTGGAGCACCGCCTCTCTCAACTTGTCCGGTGGCAGGGCAGGCGGCGGCCTACGAAGTTTGGCCATGACTATGCGGTATGGCCTTCCCCATATGTCTCGATCGACGGACTCGAGCAGCTCCCCCCACTTCTCCCTTTTACTCTTAATGATGTGGAGAGTTAAATCACTCTTTGCTCGCAGGTACTCCTCCTGGAGCGCCTAGAGCCCGTCGGCCAGCTCTCTGCCGTGCAGCCCACTGTTGGCCAGCCTGCTCCGAGCCCTCGAGTGCGCCCTTCTAGCCCGTACACAAACTCTCCTTGCTCTGGCTATGGCCTCGTTCCACCAGTATGTCGGCGGGTGCTTTCCCTGCCGTCCCCCCTCCCGCGGTCTCCCCCCGGCTGCCGTGCAGGCGTTCCTAAGTACCTCAGCGAGCCCCTCGGCGGTGATCCCTTCCCTGAGCAGACGCCGGCAGCCCGCGTCCATATCTCTGCGTAGAGGCCTGCCTTCTAAATGCCGCCACTGCCAGCGGGCCCGACCCGTCAGGCCACGGTTCGGTTGAGCTCCGCCGAGAACGGTCAGGACGTACCTGCGATCGCTATGGGATTCTTCGTCGAGGACCTCCCACCTGATGGATCCGCCAAGCGCGGCCTCGTTGACCAGCGTGAGGTCCAAGAACGATGCCTGAGTCCCTCTGACGAAGGTGGGTGTCCTGCCGTCGTTTAGAGCGATCAACCTCTCCTGGGCCATCCACTCCTGCAGAATCTGTGCTCTCCGTGATGTGTATCTGCTGCCCCATGCCTCTCCTGGCGCGTTGAAGTCGCCCATGACGTAGACTTTCCTCGCCCTGCGTTCCCTGAGTGCCTCGCTCACCTCACCTAGGTATGTTTTGAAGTCGTCGATGGGTTTGTTGGGTGAGAAGTATATAGAGATGAAGGTACCTACCCCCTCTATGGCCACCCACGTGAATCCCGCCCCTGAACCCCGGTCTCTTATTACCGTCCCCCGCGCGACCCAGATCGCCGTGTCTGTGTCCCTATCTTTTATCCAGTCGTCGTCGTTACTCACTCGCGCAACATTGGGCTCCGAGGCCAAGCAGAGCTGGACGCCCTTATCCCTGACTGTTACATCCAGGAGGTCGTGGGCCGTCCGGGATCTGTTGAGGTTTATCTGGAGCACCCTAAACATTTATCTGTTGCTGCCCCCCACCCCCGGTTCTCTTTACTTTCCTGACTGCCTCAACCCGCTCAAAGCCCTCGTCGTCAGTCACGCGGAGCCTTTTTCCCCTCTCGGGGCCACCTTTCGAGGCCTCCCCCTCGTGCGGCGCAGCTGTCGGTTGGGGTCCTGCCGCTGGCTCCGGCGCTCTCTTTCTACGCGCCCTTTCCAGCTCCATGGCCCTTCTGTTCTCAGGGCACGTCGCACTGTCTGCCCGGTGCCCTTCCGCCTGACACACGAAGCAAGTCGACGTCGTCGACTCGCACTCCTTCGCGAGGTGTCCCGCCTGGCCGCATCTGAAGCAGGCCCGGTGTCCGTTGTCGGCCTGCGGGCATTCTCTCGCCTGGTGGCCGGCTCGCTGGCATCAGAAGCAGACCTGCGGCCTCAGCCACTCGCTGGCCCTTGCCCACCTGGTGCCGATCCTGACGGTCCTCATGTCCAAGAGTCTGGCCGCTGCCCGGGCTGGCAAAGTCGCCACGGAGAACCAGATCTGCGAGCGAGCGAGCCTGGGCTCGGTGACCTGGACCTCTTCCGCCCTACCCAGGCCGAGCACCGCCTCAGATCTAAGCTCCCCGGCCAGCTCGGTCTGGTCCAGCAATGGGTCGACCCCCCACAGCGCGATCGACCTCGTGGGACCGCCCGTTCTCGGTTTGTGGTCCTTCGCGACCCCTAGCTGGCTTTCGATCATTTCCGCTAGCGTTTTCCCGGCGCCCTCGGACCGCTCCCGGACTCTGAGGATGACGTCTCCGTCCTTGCTTTGGATGACCCCCTTTATCTCTGCCCCCTGCACGCCCCGGACTTCCTTTCGTTCTCTGAGATTCTTGACCATCTCTGCGAACGTCCGTCCTTCACCTAGGCGCAGTCTGATGGTGCTGTTTGCGACCTGAGGCTGGGTGTCATCTCCTCCCCCCGACGGGTCCCTTGCGTTCTGGCAGACCTCGAGCTCTCCTGCCACCTCGCTCTTCCGGCAGCACAGTTCCAGCAGCCGCCAGGTCGTACGCGTCCTTGCCTCTCTCCGGAGGTAGAAGAGCGGCCTGCCCTCTTGGCCAGTCTCCGCGGTTTTCGCCAGAGCGGTACGAACCACCCTCTGGAGCACGTCAACGGATTCTTCTCCCAGCCCGGCCCAGTCCTGTCCGAGCATGCCGACCACCAGGAAGCGGTGCCCCTCATCCTTTGTGCGCCGTGCTCCCTCCGCGGTGATGATTTCCACTGCCCCCCGCTCCGGTAGACAGCGACCCCCCCGTCCCCCAATCGAAGTGCCCCAGGTGCCTGTGGGAACTGCACCCCGAGCTCCTTAAGCAGGCTCTCATCTCCCTCCGTCCCCCTTGTCACCACCACTGCCCGAACGGCCCGTGGGGTCAGTATGGATTGCTCGGTCCCCACCAGTCTCTGGACTAGCGTCGCCGGCCACTCCTTCTTGGCTAGCCGGAGCCAGTCCGCCGGGGAGTTTGCCCCGTCGATTTCCTCGACTGTGGCCGTGTGCGCGGCCTCCGGGCAGGTGCATGCCTGGCGGTGGCGCCTGACGTCCGTAAGCTCGTTGCGCAGCGCACTGTTTGTGGCTCGCAGGCCCCCCACAGTGGTCCGCCACAGTTCACCGCACTTATCCCAGGCTAGCTGGAGTCCGCTTGCAGCACTGGTCAGTTTCTCGGTGACGGATGTCATCTCCTTGTTACGCGGGGTAGCGAGGTGGGCGAGCGCGCCGATGTGCCCTCGTAACTCCTGCAAGGAGGCCTGCATCGCCGCGAATTGGGCCTCACTGTGCCCAGTGACGTCGTCAGCCCTCCCCGTCCTGCGGCGGGGTCTCTTCCTCCGGGATTCCCTGGGTGTCCATGCCCTCGGCCTCCTCCCTTGAGGTCATCGTTCGCTTGGGCTTTGCTTTCCCGGTGGGCTTCCCCCGCAGCTTCGGCCGTCCGACGGGGCGCCTGAGCCGCGCGCGCAACGGCCCGGTGCGTCTCCTCGCACTCGTCGAGGCGGGGCTTTCTACACGGGGCTTTCTACAGACACCCTATTGACCACAGTAGTTGTTCACAGACGTGAAGTGGACAGAGGTATTGAGAGAAAGTCTGGTCTTGAGAGAGTGAGAGAGAAGTAAAGCAGCTGAGAGTCAGCTAACCACGTCATGTCCGTACGGTGAGTAGGATGTGTGGTGCTCGTGGCTGGGCTTGTACACATCTCACCACCCTTTACTGAAGAATGCGATAAGCGATACCGGGAAGGGTGGTGCTGTTGAACATCGTCAACAGTTCCATAGGGGGGGCGGCCATAAAGGGGGTGTTGGCATGCTAATGCATGCCAACACCCCCTTTAAAAAAAAAAAAAAAAAAAAAAAAAGATTGACGGCGTGATTTGCAAAAACTTGATAGAAAATAACTTATTTCCGCACGGATTTAGATATATGTGAAGCAGCTCTCGAAACGATACGGCAAATAAGAAAATGTATGGAACACGCTTGAGCCATGAGTGGGTTTGAATCGAACACGGCCTCACACATCTGCCGTTTTGCAAGTTGACCAACAATAATATAATAATAGTTAAATCAAATTAGGAATTAATCATTCTATATTGTTGCATTTTCTTACAAACTTTGGGCGGCTGCTCAATCACACCAGGTTACGCTGCCGCGCAGTAAGCGGGTGGTAGGTGTCAATTGATTAAAATCATCCAGCATAACATCTGGTGCAATATCCTTTGAGTGTGAAAGGATATTGCACGAGATGTTATGTCTTACTTCGAAACAAATCAATCGAAGGAAACGGAATTGTTTTTCCGCTTAAAGCCGAATCGCTGTACAACATATTCAGAATTAAATAAGATAATTTCTACATTATTTATTAAGAAGAAAACAATCTGTTATTTTGTAGTCTTTGACTTTAACCGCAGAAATCATTTGCCGGGGTATGTTAAATTCCAAATATCGAGCGTTCTGTGAGTTGGGCTAACTTAAGCAGCTCCTAAACCTACAACTGGTTAACAAATCGCGCACTTTTTAGCCTAAAACGAATGATGTAACTGCATTTGCGGATTAAATACTAAAATATTTGCATACCTGTCTCAAAAATTGAGTAAACGTTATGTCTGAATATAATGTAAAAGATTGCGGTGCGAGCTATACGATAGTGATACACAACTACCGGCCATTCCGGTGTAAAATCGACTATTTTCGATAGTTGAAAATTCAAAATTTAAAATAAATTTCAAGTCAAATGACTTGAACATTCCATATTAGGTTAAGAAAAAAAAGAAAGCTGTTTATTTGATTTGGAAACATTGAAGAGACTCATGACTGACACACATCACACCTGTTGAGATTCAGTTTTTTTTGTCTAAAGTATTGGGAGTGTGTTTTGCGCTCGTTATGACTGTAGACAAGGGTTTGTCATTTTAAGAATAATTCGGTGGATAACGCTGATGAAATGCGCTGAATGTGACATAGGATCTGCTTTTAAATTTATCTTTTGATCTTTGTTGTGATCAATAAAAGCATTGGTGTATTCAGATGCCATGTAAAAGGGGCCTGAATTTTGTAAAGAATACAATATTAACGTTATTCATTTGCTCTAGGCTCAAACTATACATGGAGCCTTCGTGTGCGCCTTGCAACACAAGCACACCAAGGTGCTCGGGTTCGATCCCCACCCCTTTTACATTTCCATTTAGGGATCCGTCTTAGGAAGCAATGCAAAAGCAACACCGTAGACGTTAAAAATGGCAAATTTTACCATTCTAATTTTGGAGATAGCAGAAAGTATTGAAATAGACTAAGGGCCTTTCACACCGAGAGTTTCACTATTTCGCATTTCACAATATTTACGAACGAGTAATCAAAAAAAGGAAAAGAAAACAAATTACTTCTATCTATTTCTTTGGAATGGCCTCGGGGTCACCTCTATTCTGCCAAAGTATCTTAGTGAAGTTTGCTACTTAAACACTCAACGATTTGGTTAAAAGATGTGATTTCCGTGTTGATTCTTGCGGGGAAATAATTCATTTCAATTGGGAAGGTCGACATCTAGACATATGCATCACGGCATAATTCATAGTTTGAAATCCTAATGATAAATATTTGGTGAGCTGTTCCTCTGTTCAGTGGTGTAAATTTTTTTAACCCGCAAATTCAATAAAGAGGAACAAGATTGACGTCACTGCACCGGGTGATTAAATGGTGATGACGATTCCAAAAGCGATACGCTTGTAAAACCCAATGAGGAACAAGGTAAAGGTTTTATTGGTTTATTAAAGGAGCAGCAATTTTATAATGCTTAAGCTCTCTTATATGTCACGCAGCGGTGCTCGAACCTGCGACCTCTGGCTTCCGATAGCCAGAGGCTTAGCCGCCCAAGCCACCGCGCTGACGTGAGCGATTCTATTCGAGTGGTCACGAGCTATATTATTAGAATTCACTAAGATGTCAAATTTTTTTCAGTGACTTACCTTGAGCTCTTCTGTGTTGAGTCCCCTTTGCGGAGCGAAACTGTGACGGATGATGACTTGGAAACTCTCGAGAAGAATTCCATACACGAAGCTTATAACGATGAAGATTAACGTGGACCCGACGCACGAAAGTAGTACGGAGCACTGTATTAGAAGCCAGTAAACAAGGATATCAAACCTAGGTCCGGGGAATAGCACATCGAAGTAGTCGTAACCGCCTTGTATAAAGAGGGTCAGGCAGAGAGTCCCGTTACCCAACAATGCTAATAATACAGGCAGTAGCGGAACAAGTTGACGAGGTCGGCCCACCCTGGAAAGTTCGACGAAAATGATGAGTCAAAACCACCGTTCGAGTTAAGTGTTAACGAATTAGTCACCAACGTAGGCTTTCAACACATGCGGTAGATGTTTACGTCCACTCCGTATGTTGTTAAAAAATTAACCAAACAGAAGCAGAGGCTCGTCTTTACGAAATGCGCCATTAGCACACATACCAACATCAAAATGTGTTATAATACAAAGCCTGGGACTTAAAACTGGTTGGATGCTAACTATAGTGTTCCGCTTCCTACTACTTGGTCAGCGCGGTGGCCTGGACGGCTAAGTCTCTGGCTATCGGAAGCCAGAGGCCGCAGGTTCGAACCCCGCTGCGTCATGACATAGAAAAGAGCTTAAGCATTGTAAAGTTGCAGCTCCTTTATTAAACCGAGAAACCTTTTCCTTTACCTTTACTACTCAATTTCATCGAGAAGCCTTAACTACGATTCAACTAAACCTTAGGCAGTTTATTGTTATATTGTACAAACTTAATGTCAACGAGTTTTATTTAAGGCTGTACAAGGGAGATACTCCTTGGTATTCCATTTTCGCATTTTATGTAAGTTCATTACCGGCTATCAGTGACTCTCTCTCTCAGAGATTGTTTGGTGAGATAAGGATTTGAATTCGCTGTCTTCTTGCATATCGGAGAGATATACACTACAACTGTCTTGGACCTTTGACATCTCAAAGGTCCAAGGTCTACAATAGACGCAGGTAAACCTGGGCACCGACAGAAGCTTCTCATTCGACGAGGTGGTAATTTCCTGTCGATTAGAGCTGCGTATCATGTGCATCGGAGCAAACCTTTGAGATTGGTTCTAGGTAGCAATGGAGCTCCCCAACGAAGCATCATATACTCCATGCTGTTTGTGATCACAATGGCAGCACACGCGAAATGTTTCTGCTTGTCATGGTACTTCGACGATGGAGCCGTGTTAACTTAACTCGAGGGAAGGTCGGACAAACAAATAGCTGCATTGAAAATACAGGGGGGCACTCAAATGTACGATCAGCGTGAGTGAATGGTGAGCGCAATAAGTGAATAAATAAAATCTCACATTAGAATTAGTTTGAAAGGCAAATATAACATTAAAGTAGACACTCTATGAAAGCAATTATGCGACAGTGAGTCGAACGAGAGAGTCATCCTATTTCTTATCAAATATGTTTTACCAGGTAGAATAGAACTGTCATAAGGTAAGCTCAAGTTGTGCTTTATAAATGCAATTACATAAGCAATAATAGAAGCGGTCATGTCATACACACACACATATATATATATATATATATATATATATATATATATGTGTGATTAGACAAATGAAAATACTCTTGCTTCCGGTTTCTGAGGCGGATTCCAGTTTCATAGTCCATCCACATTCGTATTAATATATTTCTAATTAAAAAATCAAAACCACCATTTGGCCACCATTTGGCACTACAAATCGAAAAAATCAAAAACTTAAACAGGCATAAGCGCACTTAAGAAGATAGATAATTTCGTGTTAAGAAAAGCAGGCCACACCAAACAACTTCGCAATGGTACGTTAGCCCAGTGAGGATGTTACACGGTAATGTCTAGCATTGAAACGTACAAGTACTAACGGCATACATTTTCCGCAGCAGCGCAGAACTTACCATATCCAAAGCTTAGTGAGTTCGTTGAATACTTCGGCCAAAGTGTTTCTTTTAGTTGTAAACACCATACCTGCCAAACTGCCACTGATGGAACTTAACACAGTTGAGACAATTAACATATATTCGACTTCGGCATTGATAGGACTCTTACTGAATTTTTGGTCTGTTTTCGAGAACATTTCCGAAGGTAAAAAAAAAGCGGGACAGACCAGCATCACAAATACTATATAGCTGATGAACGCGAATACATGTCCCACTGGTTGGTATTGGTTAGACTTCCATGTGAGGGAATAGCTGCCAAACATACGAAGAACAAAAAATAAAGGTCGGGACCAGGGCAGCGGAGCACATTTTCCACATCCGACCCACTTTGAATCCGGATGCCTCATGTTAAATGGATATTTTGTAGACAGCATCATGAATAACGGCGACGCCAACCTTACGAAGCCGATAAAAACAATGAGTACTCGTTGACGTGCTCTATGATATATCATGTATCTAGATATTACGTTGTAAAATACGAATTTATTATCCTATTTAGAATCCATCTCGATCTATAAGGGCCAGATGTGGTGGCGTAGCGCTCAGGTGTGGCTCACGGTGTAACTATTTCCTCTCTCTCTCTCACACCCCCCCCATGCCAAGAAGGGCCAACAGTGTTAACGGATAGCGTGAGGTTGTAATAATGTCATGCCGGCCATCGATCCTCAAATCCACTCAACGCCGGCGATGATTAATAATTGAGCTAAGGTAGGAAGGTAACCTATGCCAGATGTGCGTCATGTGTGCAGGTTTGCAGTCCACAGCGACCATTAACGTTGGATGCAGAACGACCCGTTTTCATAAGCCGAGCGCTCAGCTGTCCTTCGGACAATCGCAAGCCACATAGCTTCAAGCTAACCAGATCGCAAAATTGTCACAAATGTCTGGCTGGAGTCGTTTGATTGTTAGTTGTATTTGAAATGCACATGTTTATTTTTCCGCATTACAAAATCTTTTTGTAGTAATGGTGTAAAAGTCGACACTGCGCCGCCGAGAAAGAGTTTCATTGAATGTTCGTATGCAAGTTGTACAATGACCCAGACGCCTAAATCGGGAGTTGCGAACTCCACGATTTTCAGCATGCGCTCTCTTTCGATATAAGGTAATTAATATCGGCTTTCTAAATTTGATTTAGTCTAGCGTCGTTCAGCGACTGATCCCTCATATTGATCACTTTTATAGTGATTACACGGTTTTGTAAAAGGTGGCGGTGGCTTCAATTCAAAATGTGACGTATGAACTTGGCTCTTGTTCTGGAGCCTGCCGTTTCACAGGCTTCTCGACTTCCGCATATCTAGATCTAACCACTATGTTATTTGTTTTGATTAATTGCAACGAATGCATTTGCAATGGTACGGTGAGGCTTCCACTTGTTGCAGCGGCAGACCTTATTACCGGACCTCACGCACCACTTACACTTCACTCCCTGTCAACCTGGATCTTCGGTAAACAGTATGGGCTAACCAAAGGAATGGCAGGCATCTGCCGGATCATTTGGCCGGGCCGCCCGTGCAGTACATAGCGCTATGTACTGCACGGAGGACATAGCTCCTTGGATTTACCTGTGAAACCGACATTTAGGAAGCTTTACTCGCGTTCCAGCTCCCAACTATCCCGCACCTTAGTCGTCCCGATCCGATTGCCCGCCTTAATAGATTGATGGGCCTGCTCGTTTGTTGTCGATACGTACAATACCTACTCTCTTTTTGGGTGCCAATAAGAGACATGCAAATCCACTCAGATATTAAGTGTACTGCTTTGTTAGCGCACAGCTCGGTCTCTGAGTAATATTTGGCCGTTCCTCCCTTTAGGTAGATTAGTTAGAAACCATCCGGACGAGGTACTCGTTTCCTGGCCATGATGCCTAGAATAACCTTCCGCAAGCTATTAAAAGCATTCCTGACGTACAGAAGGACAGGTGCTGGTTATGCTGTCGATCAATGTTGGCCTTCGGCTTGGAGACCATTAATGGATTGCCTTAAAACCGACGGCCCTTGCTTATAGGTCTATAGGTTCCGTTACCTTTTGGGAGAAGCACCGCTTCTGCTGTCTTTCATGAGGTCAGCACTCGGCCCTCTCTTGGAGTCTTGGTTGCCAACGTCGCGACCACGTCCGGGAACTCCACGAGCAGAGCCATTACAGAATCTGGCAGAATGACATTGGAACCATGCGCTTTGTGTTTCTTGATCAGCTTACAACTCTTGGGAACTCCCGTTGAGGAAATCGTGGGCGTCTCGCCCTCTTCTTCGCTATGGGCTAATTTAGGGCAATATTCTCCTGAGAACGTAGCTTCTCTCCTGATCAGGCAGATTCACCCGTGGATTGACTTCTTCAACTTGCTCCGGACAATTTTATAGAGACTGATCCTCATCAAATTCCTCATGGAAGTCCTTCCAGCATTTTCTCTTACTGTTGTCAATCGCCTGCTTCAGAGCAGAGCGGCACCAGCGGCAGCTAATGAGCAATCCGGGGACCGAGTCAACGTCTTCCTTTATTCAGATGTGTGACGCAGGCGTCATTTCCGGATCTTGTGTATCTGAGTATGGCTCATCGCCTCACACGCTAGAGTGTCATAGATGAAGACGAGTCCCTCAGCTGCCTCACTTTCGAGAAAGCAGTGGAAGCTGGACCCCGAGACTCCACAAATTTGATGCGTTTGGCCCATTCATGGCTGGCAAAAAACTCAACCTCGAGAAGGTGAACGCTGGGCCCAAAAAGGGCTGCAACGAGCTGCGCGATCTATTTAGAGATATTATGGGCATTCTCCAAGACGCGTGTGAAAGTGCAATACCAATGTCTCGATCTGGAATAGGTACGCGCCGGCATCTGAAGTACCAGTGGAACTCCACGAATACGAAAGCAAGGAGGAACCGCATCATCACCAGAAGCAATACGATTAGAGCGAGATAGATAGCAGCATAAGCCTATGCGGGCCTGGACTGGGAAGCCGTGCTCCTTGTAGCTCAACAGGCTCACGGTGCATACAAGGCTGCCAGAAAGCAGCTCCGAACCCTCATTAGGAAGAGTAAAGAGCGAAAATACGAAGAGGTAGAGGAAACGTGTGGGCCCTGGGCTGCCAGATTGCTATGAAGGAAATCAGCTACGCACCTCCTCTGATCTCGTACGGGAGGCCATTGCACTACTCTTTCCTGCTCGTCCTGAAGGGAGGGAGATGCTGGAAGCATCTCCCTCCCTTCCAGAGGTGACTTAGCAGGAGGTTGCCGCGACAGCCGGAACAATTGGAAACGGCAAGGCTCTAGGGCTGGACGGAGTTCCACCAGAAGATGTACGAGCCCTGTAGTCGGAGAGGCCGGGCAACTTTCAGCACGTAACCAACAATCTACTGAAGGAGGGCCGATTCCCTCGATAATAGAAAAAAGCACAACTTGTGTTATTCCTGAAGCCAGGGACGCCACTCGGGAAACGTAAAAAAAGGTTTTCGGGCTGACTCTCAGCCAACATTTAACGTCCACGATACTGCTTTTAGCATTGCTTCGTAAGACGGACCCCTAAATGCAAATGTGCAACGGTGGGGATCGAGCCCGTGCACCTACATGTCTCCTCCGATTGCGAAGCGCACACAAATGCACCACGCCAGCGGGCTCGACACTCGGGAAACCTAGGTCGTACAGACCTTTATGTCTGAGTATGGCTGAAAAGGCGTTTGAGGTGCTCGTCACCGACAAACTAATGACGGAGTAGGAGGACAAGGGAACCCTGTCGGAGGAGAAGGACGGTTTTAGGGGGGGGTAAATCGACTATGCTGATGACATGGCAGTGGTCGTTACAGCACGAAGCTAAGGGAAAAGCGAAAGTAAGGCAAGCATTGCACTTGACCGGATCTCGCGATGCATGGGGGAATAGCTTAGATTTTGCCCTGGAAAAGTCTGAAGAAATACTACTAATGGGTCAAAAGAGATGCAGAGAAGCAGAGATCGCCATTCAAAAGGAGGTCAAGGAGTGATCCTCGTCCGAGGGCTGACGTTTAGCCCGCACGTCAACTAGGCGGCTTAGAAGGTAGCTAACGCGGTCAGCGGTCTCGCGAATATTATGCCGCGAGTGGACGTAGTGGGTGAAATCAAGTGGGGACTGTTCGTAACTGTCGCAGTCTCTCATCATGTATGCCGCACCGATCCGGGCAAAGACGGGCTTCCACGGGGGACGCAAGCGGAAGTCATTGACGAGCACTCAATGACAGCTTCCAATTCGCATTTGTCGGGGGTACAGTTAGGTATAGGAAAATCTAATGTGATTTTGTTTCGAATGTCGAGAGCTATTTGTGAAGGCCGAATAACAGCCTGAGAATTCTACGTAAAGAATAACTATTATATGAAGTTTAATTAATAAAAGTTGTCTAATTTAAAGAAAACTGTAGTTAAAAATATGTACCACCCACAAAAACATGCCGCTCGCCTTAAAGTACGACCCCAGAATTAACCTGATTAAGAGAAAATCAAGGGAAAATGTTAAATAATGATAAAAAAGGTGAAAACGTCAATGATAAGTGTTGTGTACGACTGTTGAGATGGCACAACCATGCGCTTCTAATGTGTACGTACCAATGTAAGTTGGTAATACGGTAATACGGCATTATCCCGCACACGATCGACTTTAGGTATAGGAAACCTATTGCTTGTTTGTTGACAATACCAAAAGCTATCGACAGACCCCAAGGATAACCCAGTCAATCTTCTACATAAGGAACAACGGCTACATGAAGTTCAATTAACAGAATTAGTCTGATTAAAACAAAACATTAAGCAAATAATGGTGGCTACTCATCAAAAGACCCCACTTGGGAAAGCAAACAATTCCCTAGTTCAAATTGTTAAGAGAAAATGAAGGGAAAATGTTTAATGATGACAAAAATGGCGAAATGTTTATTAAATGAAAAAATAACCAATCGAAATGTGAGAGAGATTATACATTTGACAATATAGCGTCATCGATGGGCATCAAGCCTCTAAAAAATTGTTTGATTTAAACAAAGAGAAAGCATTCTAATCAGCCGAAAAATAATATGAATGAGTACTCCCTGGGGGTTTCCGACCCCCGTCGGCGAAATTTGACAATATCTCAAAAATCTCAAAAATTATCAACTCAAGGTTTGGGAAAACCAATTCCAAAGTTGTTCAGCCAGATTTCGTACATTTGTTGCGGACGCCATTACCTAGCTTCGTGCGTATACGCTGGCAGTATTATCAGGAGCAGTATCTAACAAGACGAAGAAAGTCCTCTCAGAGGGGAGCTTACATGAAGAAGAACCAGTAGAGCTTTCTCAAGCGGAAATACAAATACTTAGAAACCAAGTCAAAATGCTTTTCGAGCGCAGAAAACCCATAAGAGCAAATGTCACGAAGATAAAAAAAACTTGAATTTGCTATCCTATCGCAAGATAAGAGAAACACCGAGCGGTTAGAATTTATCGAGTTGGGAAAGCGCCATAGAGAGGCACTGCCGGGTGAATTGATGGATAAGAAGCTAGAAGAGATTCATTACGAGACCTGCATCTTGTGCATCTTCTGTAATGGTGATCATGTTAGTTATAAATGCAAAATAGAGTTGATGTTAAGTGACAGGAAATAACTGATAGAGAAGAAAAATTCTATGTTATAGATTTCTGAAGCGTTATCATACAAGAGTAAAAATATTTAAAAAAATGGTCCCAAATATAATGGTAGGCACTATCTAATCATGTACTCTACAATGAGCGCAACAATAGACACATAAGCGAATGCTTACCATTCAGTAACAACCCTAGTATGCAGAGTAATGCATTCTGCAAACACCGCTTGTATGGGTTATAGCCGGAAATAAGATACTACTCTGTAGACTTTTACTGCATCCCAGATCACAAAGCAACGTTTATGTCGAAAAAGCTACTAAAAGCGTTAAAGTGTAAACCGTCGGGTAGCCGTTCATTATTCTCACTGTGGGCAATAACACCTCAAAGGTACGAAACTTTAGAATATTTGATATAACGTTGCAGAGTCACCTTCAGCCAGAGAAGTCGGTTAAGATTAGCGGTTTAGAACTGCCAATGATTGCATAAAGAGTATAAAGAGTTCCTTCAATAACAGGCACATTTGGAGTGCGGCAAACGGCAGACATCACAAAAGACTAACACGAACAAACAGTTGAGATTCTTGTAGGTTCAGATTTTCTTGTACGAATGTGGTCAAGGAATGAGATTGACCGAAAGGTAGATTCTATCAATGACCAGTGACTATAGAGTATGGGCGGAGAGGACCTTGAATAGGTGGAAAAAGTGAAAACACCTTTTATTAATTACGAGTTGTATTCAATTCTCCATTAATTTATTCAATAATATTCTAACGATTATCAACCTCAAATAATTCTATTCCTGGAAATGAATAATTATAACCAAGTAGATTGAGACACGTGGCTGACCTTAACGAGAGAAAGGTAGGCATGTGAACCACGCCACAACTCCATTTAATGTAAACCGTCTAGTCAGAACATACCAAAAGGTAAAAAGGGAAATCCAACTAATAACCGCGCAAGGAACGTGGCACATTACACGTTCAAACCAATAACCTACACACAGCGCGTTAGAAACTTTGAGAGCTAACCTCCAAACTGCTGACCTAAACCATGGACTTGAAATCAAAATGCAATATTCTCCCGCTTGCGATTATGCTATAATTCGCACCCTGAGTCTCAACTACTTGGTAAATATACTCACACCACGGACTCAAATCTTTACACACCTCGGCGGTTGCCTTTACGAAAAGAAAAACCCTTTCAAGGTGGAATATTGATATTTGTCAGAGTATATTCTTATCGACTAGTGACTATCCTTAATTAGCGGTCATAGTAACTTAGCTAACAATAGTCCAGCCCTAACGACATAGTTCACTTTAAATGCCCTATTTTTGTTATCCTTACTGGGCACAACCCAGGAATCCCAGTTATCGGTCGTTGGTTTACCCTGGCCGCTAGCTCTTGAGTGACTGCTAATAATTTTTATTCCGTATAATTAATTGAATATTAAAATTGGAAACAAATGGACCAGCTTTAATTTGAGGGAATCAATAGATTTCCTCATACACCTTTTTACCACTCCCACTAGTCTTTAGACAAACCCACTTCAGCTCTGAGGACGCTGAACTTCTAATCGATACCCCTTTCACCGAAGAAGTTCTGGACCCTGCTGTTTCGCAAACCCGACCAGAAGCATCCGTCTGCCTTTTTAAACTTCAGGGCGTTGTCCGAGATGAATCTTGCTGGAACCCCACACACCGCTACGAAACGCCTGATTGCTGAAAGACACCCTGAAGCAGAAATATTCTACCACCGCCAGATGTATCCTTCGAACCACACTTAAATAGTGCGACACAGACCGTTTCGGCTATCTTTGCGGTGTCTCTCTTACACGTCATGCAATCTCGAATACTTGAGTTCGTTGAGCCTTTTTTATGGGTGAGGGGAATTGCTTGATGCACTGTGGTCCGCAAAAGCGTATACCTGAGGACAGTGTGGGGCTAAGGACAGATGTTATGGCATGGCCTGGCCTCCCATACCCACTAAAGCTCGCTCATGCATTAATAATCACCACCCATGCGGAAACTAGTGTTAACATTACTTCCTATGGATGGTAATCCGGAATCCCATCGAGTCAATCGGTCGGGGATAAAAGGGGGGGAACTGTTGTATTGTGAGAGTACTGTTGTATGTTTCGCTTGTTTTCCTTTAGGGTGTGTTTCGTATACAATGTTCTTTCCTGAGCCTGACTTATTTAAGCAAGTTTCTAGTACGTATGCGTTATTTTAAAATATTTGAGCATATTAATTATTTTTCTTTTAATGTGTACTTAACGGAACTCTTGTTCGTGTGCTCAAGTGCCTTGTGTTGTTTTCACGGGTTTTATCTTCTTTCATTCTCATAATCTCCTACATCGCCCCTGTGACAGCGGTCCAAGAATCTTGGGTTTCTAGCCTTGTGTTGGCTAAACCTTTGAGGTTATTATCGTCTAACCTTAGAATATATTTTTGTTGTTCGTCCCAAGCAGGGCAGTTTAGTATTGTGTGCTCTGTTGAATCAATTCAATTTTCATCGCAGTGCTGGCAAATGTTCGTTTCTGCTTTCCCAAGTGTTTCCAGGAAAATTCCAAAGTTTCCGTGCCCCGTGAGGACCTGAGTAACATAGTAGGATAGGGGTCCAACATGTTCCAGCCACCTCTGTATATCAGGGATGAGCTACTTCACGTTGTAGTCCGGTTCTCCTTGACTTAAACTAGTCCATTCTTCATGCCAGGCTTGTACGGTCGTTTTCCGAGCCTCCTTCTATTTGAGAGTAGTATCTTTAAATCTTCTTCTTCCCTTTATCAATATGTCCTATCAATGAGGTCCTAGGGTAAAGGCCCCGCTAGGACGAGACTGGCCGTGGTACGGACTGTTTTGTAGGCTCTAGTTATTCTGGTGGCGCTGATTCTTCGAACAGACCTCAGTTATTTCGTGTTCGTTTTTGTAGTCGTAGACGGTGTAAGCCGAAGAACGCGGATATCCGTCGTCCTTACCCTACTGGACGTTAAAAATGCGTTTAACACTGCTAACTGGGGAGTGATCATGAGGGCACTGGAGTGAAAGCGAGTATCTGACGGGATCCGACGTATTCTGTCTTCGTACCTGGGAGGGCGAGATCTGGTCGCAGGGGGCCTGGAGCACGAAGTCACTGCCGGCGGCCCCCAGGGTTCGATTCTGGAGCCCGTACTCTGGAACCTTGCCTATGACGGGGTTTTGCAAACCAATACGCCGGAGGGCGCCAAGCTCCTCGCCTACGCGGATGACCTGGCGGTGATGGTCACGGCGAGAACGGGGGACACCCTAGAGGGCACGGCCAATGAAGTCTTACATAGGGTTGTACAGTGGATGCAATCCCACTACATCCAGCTTGCACCTGCTAAGGCAGAGGCAGTGTACCTAACAGGAAGGAAGAGGACGCGGGGGATCAACCAACTGCTCGACGGTCACCCGATAGAAATCAGGCGGGAGGCGAAATACCTCGGTACCCTTCTTGACCAAAGGCTAAGCGGCCTAGCGCACATCAGGTACGCCACAGCCAAGGCACAGCAAATATCCCTGAACCTGGCGCGCCTGATGCCTAGGGTGGGGGAGTGTTGGAGGAGAAGAGGAGACTGCTGCCATCGGTAGCCGAGTCTATGGCCCTTTACGGTTCACCAGTATGGGCGAACCTGGCGCTCCGCACGGCGAAGAATAGGGGGATGCTGAGGTCGGGTCAACGGACGCTGGCAATCAGGGTGAGCCGGGCGTACCGGACTGTGTCGACCGACGTCCTCCTGGCCCTAGCCGGAATGTTACCGTGGGACCTGTTGGCTACTAAGAAAAGCCTCACGCTCCCGGCTGGGAATCTGGATCCGACCACGGCCCGGAGGGCCACCCTCGACGCCTGGCAGCGAGAGTGGGCCCAGGTTACTCCAGGAGTGACGAAGTGGTGTTGGACCGAAAGTCTGCCTTGACCTCAGGGTCTGGTTATAGTGCAACATGGGTGAGCTCACTTATGAGTCGACGCAACTGCAGTTCCAGACCTACATGGCTAAGATCGGAAAGACGCAGGTGGACATATGCGTACTGTGCAACACGGGCGAGGTGGACGACGTTGAGCACACGGTAACCCAATGTGTGTCACTAGATGCAGCCAGGCAGGGGCTGGCTGCTTCTAGTGACACACATTGACCGGCCTGTTACGGGGGCCTCCTCTTTCACCAGTCTCTCCACGCGCATTCCCGCTACGGGCCGGGGATTAGGTGACCGAGCGTTCCCGGGCAGGACCCCAACACGGAGGTCACAGTAGTCATAGGAGACTAAGGCACTCGTCTATAGAACACTAGCCTGAGCAGTACACACCTTACCCAGAGATCGAAGTAATGCCAAGCGTACCGACTCTAGGGAAGAGATAGACTCTCAGCAGGGGATGGTTTTAGCAGGCAGAGGCGTTTTGTCATACAGTGTACCCTGCACTGGATCGGCCCACTTTCATGGAAATTGGAATGGCTCTGGTGGTGTTCGTGCGTTTGAACAAAATTTCCTCCTCTCAAATAAAAAAAAACAGTGTCAGCCACACTTCTGCTCCAAAGGTCGCAATAGACTTCGTGACTGTAGAGAGCAACCTTCTGGGTCCTCTCTGGGTCCAAATCGCCATTAGGCGAGCTAATTGTGAGGTAGCTTTTCTGGCTTTGTTCATTACAATTTCCAAGTGAGCAGAACCGCTCAGGTTCTGGTCTAACCAGACACCGAGATATCTTACCGATTTCTTTATTTCAACGGTGTGATTAAATCTTATATCTATATTGTTGCACCTCTTTCTGCCTGTGGGGTATATAGCTGCGCATTTTGATGGGGACTGTAGGACCCCTGACGTTAGCTCTTATTTGTTTCCTCCGGACACTATCGTCCTTTGGTTAAGGTAGTCTTATGTCGTCGCCACTAGGTATGATGGAAACCTTCTTTTTTGACGAGTTTCCAGAATATGCTTCCACGAGACTTAATTGAAAGCGTTTTTAATGTCTATTAAGAACGCCGGAAGGTATTTTCTTGTTTTCAGAGACGTCTCATGAGTGGTTTCTGCCTTGAAGACCACTCTGTGGATGGCAGAGATTTTTAGATTTTTTTTATTTAGCACAGATCTATGCCTCCTAAATTCGAATTGGCCGTTTGATAGTGCTCCTGACTCTTCCGCAAAAGTCCTGATACTTGTCTCAATAATCGCCTCACCTCCTTTAGCGAGCGCTCCGATGAGACTTACTACATTATATGAATCGGCACCTTTGGGGAGCAGTACGACTTTGACCTCTTTCCACTTTCTAGGAAGTTTACATTTTCTCATCAAGTTAGTCATCATGTTAGCAATAACATGTGGAAAATTCTTAAAGATAATTCTAGTTGCTTTGCCTGGAATACCATCCATTCCTAATGCTTTATTTGTGTGTGTCCTCTCAGCCAGATTGACTTCTTGAGTGCCTTAGCTGGCGTATCCTTACTATTCAATCATTTCCTTTCGCGCATCTCCGGCATGACCGCTTCGGCCTTCGAGGTTGATTTGTTTTAAGATAAACAACCGATCCAAATGCTCTCTCGCTTGCATCTGTAAAGCTGAAATCTCGCGATGTAGGTTGGTTGATATGCTATCTATTTTGGAATCCTGAATGATCGGATGCTTTCGGGGTCCCCACAGCGTTCTGACCATCGTTTTATTAACTCTGGTGCAAGCTCTCCATTCAAATTACTTTTATTAAAATGGGCTCTCTGCAATATCAACTTCAATTGGAATGGACTTCACGAATGGATTTATCAGTCCCTGTGGATCATATAAACACCCATCAATGTTCGCTAAGTTGGTGGGCATTGTTCACAAATCCCAATATGTCATCGGGTTTGAATTCTGACATATCCATGCTTTCCTTCGAAAAGACCCTCACGCTGTTTCTGGAGGCTGGAGGAGAACGTCTGATTCACTTTCTGGAGAACTGAAACATTGTCACAATAGATGGCAGTTCGTTTTAAACTTTCTCATTTCCATTCCTGCTTTGTGTAGAATGTGCTTAGTTTCTCTCCGTTACCCTGTTTCTTCATTTTACGAATTTGCCCCGGTGAGCACGTAGTCCAAATAAAGGTTTTTCATCAACATTTCGGAAGCCATGGGATGGCTAGTTTCATCGAATTTTGCGTGGCGTTGAATCACCATAATTATACTCGAATGGCTGTTTTTTTCCCCAAAAGACATTACTGCCATTCTACACGATATCTCCCCGGTGAGCAACTTATCATTCTTAAACCCAAGAAACGACAATTAATTCCGACGCTGAGGGTGAATTTTCACCATTAAGTAGGCCCTTTTTCCCCTGTCCAAGCTACTCAGTGTTTTCTGATCCTACTCAAAGCTTTTAAAGGGCTAGGCAACAAATTTGGGGTATCAATAATGCAGTCAGTTAGAGAAAACTAACCTCTCATGGCTGCCGAGGCATTGAAGACTGGTCGTACCATCTAGGTAACCTTTTGTGGTTGGATTACTGGAAAATGCGGCATGGTTCTTAGATAATCTCCTACCCAGAGCTTTTAATTTCCTAGATGCCTATGCTCCTATTTGTATTTAACATGGCTACATTATCTTTTAAATTCAGCTTTGCTTGATAATGCCCATTTGACAAGCAAATGTAAAGGTAAAGCTTTATTGGTTTATTAAAGGAGCTGCAATTTCACAATGCTTAAGCTTTCTTACATGTCACGCAGCGGGGCTTGAACCCGCCCGAAGTGTGTTAGATCAGCCAAGAACTTCTTTATTCTTTATTTGAAACAGGTCTTCTGCTGTAGCTCAATTGATGCCACACCAAGGGACTTCAAATCCCAAAACTAGTCCACATTTGGAACCGCGACTGTTCCAACTAAACTGTTATACTGGCCTGGCCCTGTCTCACTCATGAACATATAACCAAACTGAGTATTCTGGACGACTTATCTATACGCTCGTGCACTCCTGTTACTAACTTGGACGAATCAATAGCATTCAACAAGATCTCGCTTGGACCATTTTATTTTTCTGCTAATTCGGAATCACTCAACTCGCTGTCCATTTCTTGAATGGTGATGGAATTATTCCTACCCCAGTAATATTGTCGATAACGTAGGCTATTATATCTGTTTTTATCCCATTACTTAAGATAATTTATAGTTTCACAACCTTTAATCTTTGTGCCTTCTCTGCCTTCTTAACACTGAAACCACTGATAAATAGGTCTTCATAACCTAACAGTGGAGCATCTACTGCCTTTGCAAGTTTGGTTGTTACGAAACCTCTCTGTGCACCGCTATGCACTAAAATTCTAGCTAATTTAACTTTCGTTGAGTTTCCGACTGTTTTGACATGTCCTGTTGGTAGCAAACATGTATCCGTTACCGCCATCAGAGTCGCAGCAGGTTCTATGACTTTTTGGCAAAGGTTACTGAAATGTTTTCCTTTACAATCTGTTTTCTTTTACAGATTATTTATAAATTGCAGATACGTGCCCAGTGATCCTCGCCTGAAACATCTATTACGAACTCCTGCTTTACTAATTTTCCCTTTTTTTCTCATAGTGGTAAATTTACCCTGCAATACCCTGTAAAGTGGTTACCTCCATAAAATATGCACTCACTATTACGCGATCTATTATTAAGCATACGATTACTAACGTTAGCTTGGTAAATATTTGTTGTGGGAAGGCCACTTCTGTTGTAATGTTCTTTGATTCTGTTCTTGCTCTTTTATGACCTCATTTACGTACATCTCTGCCTGCGTCTCCATGGTTGTTACTGTTTTTTTCCAAAAAACATTTCAGCCTCTGGAAATTAACGGAAAATATTTTGTCCGAATTTTTGATCCATAGTGATATCTACGTTAAGAGGTTTGTTTGGGTCTGGATTAGTCTAAACTAACGTTTCTAGAAGTGTTATCAAAATCTGATCTGGTATTGCATTGAATAGCACATGGTATATTGCACAACAATTTTTCATCACAGTCTAATAATTTTAATGTAGTAATATAACCATTGTATTGACCTATTAATTTTCTTAGTGTCGCACGATCTGGTTCTCTAGCTATCTTTTGTATTTTTTTTCTATATATTTATGAGGAAAGACGGGAATACCTACCCCGCTTTCCCCACGCCTCCTAAGCGGGGGGAGCCCCCTGGAAAACCGCCGCAATCCGGCATACCCTCACGGAGGCCCTGAAAAAATTTCTGTCCCTACCCCCAACGTTTGACACCCGTAGAGGACATCACCCTTTCCGATCTGCCGCTCTAGTTTTTCCTTGTCCTTGAGCACCGCCTCGTCGTTTCTTCGGATGTTGGCCCATCCCTCTCGATCTCTCATGATTATGGCGGCCATATCCTCGCATGAAACCTGGAGGGGTCGTGCGACTCTGGCCGCGAGGTCTCGCCGGTGCTTTTCGAGACGAGGGCATGCCTCGAAGGTGTGCCGCGCCGTATCGTCGGCTCCCAAGGTGCATAGCGTACACTTTGGGGACGCCGCCTTGCCGATCATGTGACGGTACTGCTGGAATTGTCCGTGGCCGGTGAGAAGTTGGGCCAGCGGGTAGGTGAGGGACCCGTGACAGGCCACTAACCAGGCCCGGAGGTCCGGCAACAGTGAAATCGTCCAGTGCCCCGGTTGCCCGGGCTGGATGGAGGACCACTTGTTCACCCACCGGTTAATCGGGCCGTCCTGGCTTGTAGGCGTGCCCCCTTCCGTCTCGCGGCTATGCTCCTCGTCCCTCGTAGACTCGGCGATCTTCAGCGACCACGGGATCTGGCGGGTTAGAACCTGCAGTGCCGTGGTCGCGACCGTACGGTGGGATCCCGCGTCCCTGATTGCCATGGTCCTCTGACGACTGTCGAGCATCCGGGCAATCGTCTTCTTCTTGGCTGCGTGCCCCCAAAGGGGATGGCATAGAGGGCAATGCTCTCCGCCACCTTGGCCAGCAGCCTTCTGACCTCATCCGTTGCTCCGTATGTGCGTGGAAGGATCCTTGCGAGGTCCGTGGCGGCTCGCTGCGCCTTCTCGGATGCGTAATTCGCATGCGGGGCCCCGGTGAGGCCGCTGTCGAGAATAACCCCCAAGTACTTGGCCGTCTTCGTTGGCTTGAAACTATGGCCGGTTATGGTGAGTTCGATGCTCGGCTGACGTTTCCGTCCGTTGAGCACAACCGCCTCAGTCTTGGCTGGCGCAAGTTCCAATCCCAGGGGGCGGAGGTACGTCACGACGTTGGCCATTGCCGAATTTGCCGCATACTGAAGGAGCCGCTCATCACGTTCTCTGATTATGAGGGCCAGGTCGTCGGCATATGCACAGGAGATCACAGATGCAGGGTAGTTGAGCCGGAGGACGCAGTCGTATGCGATGTTCCATAGCGTCGGTCCGAGAACCGAGCCCTAAGGGACTCCCGCACAGACCTTGTACCTCCTGTCCGCATACACCACGCTGCGGTCTGAGAGGTAGGACGCTAGCACACAGCTGAGGTATGGGGAAAGAGACGCCCGCTCGAGGGCGTTGTCAACAGCATCCCACAAGATAGTGTTAAAGGCGTTCTTAACGTCCACCAGGCAGTGGCCCCGCGATGATTGCGGTCTCGCCCTCTCTTCTGAAGCGCTGCCAAGGACTTGCTTGATGGGCGAGAGAGTAGAGCGGCCCGGTTGGAACCCATATTGATCGGGTGACAGCGTCACTCCGCTTTCCGTTTCGATCCTCATTCTTCCTAAATATACTGCTATTTAGTAATCGTAGCGACACACCCGAATCTGGCGATGAGATATTTCAGTGATTCTTCATAAGTTTCGTCGGTCAGTGGTATATTTTTAATAGCCTCTTCTGCTTCACCATCCAATATGTCACGCAGTATCTTGTGTTTCTGCAGATTGTCTTAATGTTCCCTTCCTCACGCGTCATTTTCTTGAGCTCGTTAGGGGACATCATGAAGATTCAACCGAGTTATATTGGACCTCGGTAATTTTATTCTCGGCAAATTAATAATTGTCGTTCCATTCTTGATTTCCTGCATTAACATAAGACGCCCAAGAATACCAGTTAGTGTCTGGTGGCCGGTAACTCAATGAGTGCTCTAACTGTTTCTACCAAAGGAGCTTGACTCTCTGTCTTAGTACACGTATCCGGCAATATTTTCTTTTTTGATACTATTAAATTAGCCTTAGCTAAGTCAAACGCTTGTTCATAATTCTCCCTCTAATCATACTCTTTCTCAAATTTTTCTACAGGTTTATTTGGGTCTATTATTCACTTGTTTGTTCATCGAGCTGCTGAAGTTCAGTATGAATTATTTCTAATGTTAACGTAGTTGCTTTTAATTCTTGATCCCATTTCTTCTCTTTATCTTCAGTTTCTCATAACAATTTTCCAACTTCTTTAGTTCAATTAATAAAGAAGGGCCTTACTGTAGCTCTTTACTTTATGCACTTCTTCGTGCTGAATGGGAACTTCGTTAAAACTAAACTATCAAAACAGCTTTGGGTTACAGAGGAAACCCGTTGAGTTTCAAATGTCACGAAATAAGATAGATAGTCGAAAAAGTAGATTATATCAATAACCATTGACTATAAAGTATGGAAGGTAAAGGAAAAGGTAAAGCTTTATTGGTTTATTAAAGGAGCTACAATTTCACAATGCTTAAGCTCTCTTATATGTTACGCAGCGGGGCTCGAACCTGCGGCCTCTGGCTTTCGACAGCCAGAGACTTAGCCGTCCAAGCCACCACGCTGACGGAAGGAGAGGACCTTGAATAGCTGGAGAAAGTGAAAACACTTTTTCTCCTAATTACGTGTTGCATTCAATTCTTCATTAATTTATTCAATAATATTCTAACGATTATCAATCTCCAATAATTATATTAGCGGAAATGGATATTTATAAATAACTAGGTTGAGACACGTGGCCCACCTTAACGAGAGAAAGCTCAGGGTATCTCACTCAAGGGACAGTTGCAACACCACGAGGATCACTTGCTGTGTTAGAGTCCCAATGGCCGCTCGAGGACACAAAGAAAATCCTGGGCATGAGAAGAGCTTGAAAACCACGCCATAACTCTATTTAAGGTAAACCGTCTAGCCAGAACATACCAAGAAGAAGAATGGGACTTTGAAGTAATAACCGGGCAAGGAACGTAGCACATTATACATGCAAACCAATAACGTACACACAGCGCGTTAGAAACTTTGAAAGCTGCAACTGCAACAAATGTATAAAGATAACATCCACATATTGGAGACACGATATTAGGATGGGTCTTTAACAGCAAAAACGGGTCGGGAGATGAGCACAGACAGATCACACTCTGTGCTATGTGCTCTGCATATGTCGCCCCCATGTGAGCCCTTATCTTCCAACGGTTTGACCTTAAACATTAGCACTCTAACAGCCGCCGATGGAGCTAAACCCGGTGTAGAGTTTCCATGGGACGCAGAATATTTAGGCATTGAGCCTCGATCTGACAGCACAGACCCCTATCTGTCACATGATTTAACAAGATCTATCAGACAAAAACATTTACATACACTCACTTTACATACAATCAAAAACATTTACATACATTAGAGGACCCTGCAAATATAGAAAAAAGGAGGCTCAATAGATTACTCCATATAGCTAGAAAATATAATATTAAACGTTACTACAAAAAATAGATGAGAGAAATGCTCAATGATTTCAAAATGGGCTACGCAAAGGAAGCACCGCCGAGAAAACCATATGAATTCGTGCATTATTTACCTATTCGAAGAATGACTAGTCATTCGGCTAATCTTGAGCACGACATTAACATATGGGACACCGTCGCCAGAAAAGCCGATGAGGCCTCATTGAGTGAAGTTCTGTCCCAAAGACCAAATTTACTGCCAGACACATTCGCGATGATACTAACAATATGTAGTGGTTGTGTCGGACATCGAAAAAACATTTCTCCAATTTTAATCTAATCCACCATATAGGGCACTTTAGAGACACTTTCTCTGGTCAATTGGCATTTCTAAACAGCGCAATGCACCAGTAGTGTGGATAATTTTATAGTGTGCTAAATATGCAATCAACAGACAATACATACATGCACGATGTTCGAATATAACACCGACCGCGCGCCGTACACGACGTTAGTGAACACCAAATGTTTGCACGCCCAAACTGCACTTCGTAACAAATCACACGCACCGGACAGAGCGCTCTCCCCACACGTGCAATTTTTTAATCGTGCACAAGTCAACAACGTCACAACGTGTATGAAGATAATAAAAGTGAATCTTCTGCTTTCCAAAAAGATAAGAGAGAGACCAGAAGTCTCTTGAACGTGTGGATGACGCGGCTCCTCATTGTAAAAAGCGTCGAGTGTGTTTCTTATGTAGTATCTAAGTAGCCATAGTGACGACTTCAACTCCTGATTGACCTGGTGCATCTTCAACCGTGGCCACTATACAGATCCGCCCAAGCTGTGGAAGGCAAAGTCATAACTGATGCGTCGACAAGTAGAATAACTCGGGGGTGGGGTATTGGATTTTGACTTGATATGCAGTCTGCGGCGCCACTGTGCAGGTATTAGGTACCATCTTCAGGGTGAAATAAAAAGACACCCAGAGAAAAAAAAGTCAAGTTAGGAAATTATTGATATATTTTGTATGAACAATTTGGTGTTTGGTACCAATTCAACAAAGGTGGCAAAAGTTCTCTCTCGGAAAATGGGCAACAAATAGCCGAATCGTTGCTTAGAATTTGTACATGTCTCAAATGAGTATACACTGTTCGGTTACGTGGTCAAACGAATCTTCAAAACTTTGAGGAGTACGTTGGTTTCAATCCACCTAGCTTTAGCCCAAATTTTTGACCCGTTAGGAATTACTGCCCCGGTACTAATCAACGCCAAATCATTGCTGCAGAAATTCCGGCTGAAAACTATTAAATGAGACACTATATTAATGGACAAACTTGACAATCGATATTAAGATTATGTTGAGAGCTCAACAATGTTACAAAAATCTGCATTCATAGAAAAAAAAAATGTAAATTACATGTTATTCTTAGACGCCAGCTTAACGGTATATGACTGTGTACAATACATTCGAGAAATCTCAGCGGGCGACCATCCAAAGGTGACATTTTTATTAGCGAAAGCGAAAAGAGTTACGCCATTAAGGAAAGCATGGTCCATTCAATTCAATTTTTATTTTGCGAGAACTTAAGCATTGTGAAACTGCAGTTCCGAAAATAAACCACTAATGAAATGAAATGAAATGTATTCATGAACTGGAATTGTTGGGAGCTGTCGATTGCAGCTCGAATGGCTTCTAGATTGAAGAAGCTTATTTCTTCTATCGATTCAACTATATCTATTCGTATGTGATAGTTCATCCGTGTTGCGTTGGGTCCAAGGTGCACCAGAGAGATGGAAATTATTTGTTTCAAATGGGATCAACCAGATGCAGTCGCTTTCTTCAGCAGAGAAATGGAAATATATTAAATCTAAAAATCACCCAGCTGATTTACTAAGCAGGGGGATGCATTGGGCAGCCGGATCAATACACAAGTTATAGTTTTCAGAACCAGAGTGGTTATCCGAGCTGAGTTCTCATTTAGACGTTCGCGAATTGAATATAGAACTACTGCATCTGCAAGAGGCGGCAAAAGAGTTGAGATCAACATCGTGTCACGCTGTCAGAACAAAAGCTGTGAGCCGATTTACTGGCAATATAGGTGGACAAAGATTTTCGTCGAGCTGAAGGCCGCTAGAAAAAGGGCGTATGTTTTTTGTGATTCATCTCCTACACGCATTCAATCAAAACTCAATTAAAATAAATCAAAACAAAAAAAATAAATAAAAGAAAATAATAAATAGGATAAATGTGTATATTTCCATAAATCCAGCCGCATTTACTAATACAATCAATTTATCGGCGTCGAGTGTATGATCCCACTTTAAAACGTCAGTCCAATTGTTATAATATAAAAAATACTCTATGTTATTCGTCCGGGAGAAAGTAAACCTATTAATGGAGCAGTTCCATCCTTCGAAGTAGAATTCCGGTGGAATAATATCTTCCACGCTTTATTGCATATGAGGTAGATTCCCAGTGCTCCAGGCTCTCAAAACCACAACGAAGGTGGTTACCAATTGCAAGAAAATGTTTGTGTTTCAAGGCAAAACCCGCTGCAAAAGTTAGCCCGCCAGTTCATGCATTGAGGGGTCAACAGCACCATTCACAACAGCAGATGTAAAATTTACAGGTCCGATCCATTACAATAGGGAGATGTGTGGAAAAGAGAACAGCTACATTTGGTAATTTGTGCGTACAGTCAACAAAGCTCTATCCCTTCGAGTACATTACAAAATTCGAATTACATTCGACGACCTTACAAAATTCGAATTTTAACTCGCATGCAGGCGCTATGTCAACAGACTCACAGCAGTTTCGTGAAGAATGTTTGAAAGCGATCGTTAATTGAAGGCATCCAAAGATATAAGTTTAGTTTGTCAAAACATCAAGGCTAGAGAGATGCACATGCTAGTAACATCTGAGCTAAAGCGGGTACATGAAAGAGCACCTTAACATGGAGGATGGAAACATGAACAGCCTATTTCAAGTTATTTTTTCGAAAGTATTCGTAATTCACAATGGCTATAATTTTTTCGTTCCATTGATGCTGGAATAACGGTTGCTAGGGGTCCGCTGAGATAGGTGACATTTGTGTGCTCTACAACAATGGTCCATACAAGGCATTTTTGCCCCTTCTGTAGAGCCGTGGGTACACAATAATATGGCTACTTTTTTATTAGTAACTACAATTGCGAATATCAGAATGTGGCACGCATACAGGAGCCGAATGAAAGATTATTGTAAACATTTTAGGCGGATCTGTTCAAGATCAAATAGTGCTCGTGGCTCATCTCTACCTACCGTAACCAGAACGTAGTTAAAGTTCGCAGGAAGTGTTAAGGACACATCCGTTGTTGCGCATAAGTGCACCGCGCGGGCGATTATGTCACACGTGCCACAGAGACACACACACAGATGGTGGGTAACAAACGATGCATAGGTCGACCACGTACACAGGATAATTGAAAATAAAATGACTGACCCCAGAGTACAAAGCCGGCGCGTTTTATGAAAAGTCTCATTTCTCTATGAGAACTCATGGTGTGCAGGTTTAGCGACAACGAATGTGTCTGAGCTCACGTGAGTGAATGAACAGGGGAGAACGCTCGTCGGACGGCATACGTAAATTAGCTGAGTCGCTGGGGAATCAGTTCCCCTAACAGAAAGTCTTGTCATTTAGTGTCAACTGGCTAGGCACCGTAACAACGGAGTTCTAGAAAATGGAATCAAGCTAACCACCAGATGAAAATACGGCAGTCTGTTAGATATTTTCCTTGAATCACATTAACAATTCCTTGTTTATTTACACTTTTCGTTTGGGTCCAAAGTTGGCTTTTAGTTTTACTCCTATTTTGTGTTTACAAATGATGATACTGTCTGTAAACGTCATGATAGTTTGCTTTTACGTGGCTCAATCCTCTAAAATGTCCCTATTGCTGAATTACTCATTCAGTATACTCCAAATCGTTTCCTATGCTGCGTTGAGGAGTTGTTTTGGCGTTATGACGTTTAAGAGCTCACAATAATCGCTTTCAACTGAACAAATACCATGAAGTGGTTGAGAAAGAATGATGTCATCTGCAATAGATCGCACAATACAAAGAATACCAAATACTCAGAACAAATTCATATTGAATAGCTGCCTCTGGCGGGACTATTATGTTTGACCTTTTTCTGGCAGAGGTGAAACCCCTCAGTGAGTTTGTATCATTATAAATATATGTATGGTTGTTTAATTTTAGTACTACATGAATTTAGCGCACCGCGATTTGTGACCTAATTATTACGCAATTATTTTATTTATTTTCTTGTCGTAATCTGACGAACGATTTCTGACGAATATGGATAACAGGAGCATTTCGCATGCATATGTATAACTCGTTGCAAGCGAATTCAACAAACTGGGTGCTTCATTTTAAAGTTCCTGTATGAAAAAAAAATCGCCTTTGTCGGGGCAGACACGCCACAAAGAGATGCGCTTTAAAGTTAGGCTTTCCACCCTGCTATATATTATGTATAGATATATATTAGATACTTTTTGTTTAATTACCATTCAATTTGATTAAATTTAACATAGCATTTTATGATACGTAGTATCACAATATCATCATCAGGGTCATAATACGATTTACTCATTTTTTATTTATGCTGAATTGTCTAAGGGTCGCATTTGTGCTAGTTCCAAATTGTCGATCTGGTTTTACTGTCATTTATGTTAGTCCATCTCTACACATCTCTGAATCCAAGGCTTCAATTTGATCTGTCAACATGTAGGATATTGGAATACTCTTACTATTGAATTGAACTATTGAAATAAAAGCACTTCACTATCTGATAGAAAAAATATTTTGAGCTTCACTTACAAAATGGTAAGGAGGCGACTCGGTAAACAATTCTGTAAGGCAATTCGTACGTAGCTTAAGAACTCGTGCAAGGTTTCTTCGCTTTATATACTCAAGTGAACGGGTTGAAAAAGGTTTACCGTTATGAGTATGCCGAGATTTAGTCGAAAGAATCCCATCACTTTCGGTGGATGTTTTGAAATTATGTAATCAATCATTGCCTGGAGTTCCTCAACTGTTGTTTCGGGAGTGTGCTTAAACGTTTCGTTGGAAAGAGCAGCTTTGATATCGCTCAACTGAAAGAGATATAAGTATTCGCGCAGACAAAGCACAGAAACACTTTTATTAAGGGGTTATGGTACAATCATGGGGGAAGTCTTGCTCAACGCGAACATTAAAACTATGTCACCCATAGAGTTAATATTTATCTGCATGCAAATTGGCTAGGTGATACCTCTTTAGCGATGGATTAGTTAACGATAGTGTGCTCAGTATACCTTGAAATGATCATTTTTATATATTTGTAGAAAAAATACGGAGTTCGTCCGAAAATATAATATAATGACCGGTTATTTAGCCTCAACGCCGTGCAGTTGGTCAATTCCGCTCGAGGCAAAGAGAGATAGACTTCCACAGTCAGTGATGACTGAAGTAGCTATCGTCAGACGATCAGCTAATTTAGCTTAGATTGCCTCAAAAGCTAAGTCCGGCAGTGGCGAATAAACAGAAGTAGCAAATCATGAAGCATCAACTATGTCGCCTATGTTGAAGTTGCTGGTCTGGTAGCGCTCGCACGAGGGTTCGCATTGAGGAATAAGAGATTACATCGCATGATACAGTAAAAGAAAAATACATACCATAATAATATTCGTTGGATACTAACTTTTTTTTTAGAGGAGGACATTTTTGGATACTAACTACATAAATTTAACTGTTTCCTCTACTTTCCTTGTCTTTCTCACTGCGTGGCAGCAACTATTTGAATGGTGTTCACACAATATGACCATTGCTACATTCTCTGTTTGAACATTAAGCGTATAGCATGGAAACCTTTTAAAGATGGATGTGGTGCTGTCTAAACACCTACTTTACAATGCTTTCGGGTGAGATCAAAACATGTGTGCTGTATAGGGGGAGAGCTCGATATTTGAGCGGACTTGTCGAGAGTGGATTGCCAAGTTCAACTATGGCAAGATGCTCCTCGCCTCTGTAGACCATCCACCTTCGACGAAGATCCTCTGAAAGCATGGTGGCCGTCAATCAAGCCGAGAATTAGAGTCGCATACACGCTGGAAACTACTACGCTCTCTTCGTCGAAGGTGAATGCTTACTAGCCTAATCACACCTTTACTCAATGTGGTTCACACCAAAGCTGGCGCTTGGGTTTTCTCCAAACTGACCGAAGTGAACAAGACAAATCGGCGGATTATTGCGCTCAACACCTTGCGCGGCACGGATCCACACGCTCCCATAATGACCGTTTTTGGACAGAATCATCGTGGGAGAGCAGAAGAGGTGCCTGCATCATTGGAGACCAAAAAGGACTTATAACTTCAGCAGACAAATCTCAGTCTAGACCCAAGTCAAATGTTCATTCGAAGACTGTCATGATTTATCGGACTACAAAGGTATGATACACTGTGAATGCTTGAAATAGGTAACACGGTTGATCCGCATCTCTGTATGGCTCAGTTGCATTTGGTGCGCGCTGCTCTCCGACAGAAAACAGCCGACCGACGAGGTAAAACGATCCTGCTTTACGGCGACGCTACGCCCTACACTGCAAAAATGGTCAATGAGGCTCTCCAGGAGCTCGAATGAGAGGTTCTTCAGCACCCTCCGCACTGTCTACACCTTGTACCGACAGACTATCACACTATCACACTGTCTATCAATATAATCGGAAGAATCTTCGGAACCGGAGCTGACATTGAAAACTGGCTAAACACTTTTTCCAATCAAAAAGGAGCCGATTTTTGATTAAACGGATTTAAAAATGTGGTCAGTTTATGTTTACAAAAGGCGCGTCCTTAGCACCCGGTTTAATAATAATAACAATAAAAGATAACAACGAATGGGTTTCGAAACGTCTCGGGTCAAGGAATAACTTTCCTCCGCGAGCGTACTTGAGTTTCGAACTTGAGTTAGATATCGAGTTGCAATATACACCGTCATGGATATATTCACTGATGACACGAGTCGTGTATCATAAGCACATTTCGGAAATGCATCTAATCTTATTCAATTTGTTGTATATATGTAGATGCAGAGATTGCGAATGTTTATACCCGCTACCCTTGCCTACCGGGCCGTAGCAACGTGGTGTGTGCAGTATACTTTTTGCTTTTAGCTCCTGGTTTACTCGAAATCTTCCATAACGTAAAACAGTTTGGTCGGTATAACACGCTTTGCTATTTAGATCTGTATGTATATACATGTATGTATATGTGTGCGTGCACATTCAAGCCACTTACTTTATCAGACAGTGCATTGGAGACAGCGAGTCCACCTATAAGTGCCGCTAAGTCGCGAGAAATAAGAATATATGGCACAACGTGAGCGCTCCTTGGCTGCTTATGAGGGATAATTTCAGCGAACATGTGATTGAGTACCGATGTAATGATAGCTAGCAGAGCAAAGAAGCTCACAGGTGATACCACTTCCGCGAAGAGTTGGAGCGTCGTAAGGGTAGAGTTTAGAACGGCCTAAAAAGAACGGAAAGCCATTTAATGTATACTCAATACGCACACAGCTGTTGTTGTCCTCGTTAGTTTTAGGTCATTTCATTTTTTTGTAAGAATTGATTCTCAACACTAACGCTCCCACCAAAGGCCTCGTTCGACGGCGCGACGAAGAGCTATAGTTGGTATACAGCCTAAAATAATGAGGAAATACATTTGATGCTAAGGCATCACCAGGGCGGGCAACGTCATATACAAAATATACTATTTTTTTAATAAACTAGAGAAAATGTTACTATGCTCTGGCCCCAAAGCTCTCCACCTTTGGCCATAACAGGTCATTGAACATGGGATGTTTGAGATATGGTCGAACATTAGAAGCTATGCAAGACCACACACGAATTGTGCAAAGTGTATTAACGACATCAGCGCTATTTTCCTGATACATCAACGTTATACAGTTCGCTCAGAGAAGTGATTGTTTCCGAGAAAAGTCGAAAGTGAACGAAATTTGAAGTGGAACTTGCCTTGAGGCCTGAGCTATCCAGATCGCTTGATGGGATTAAATCGACATTGACGAGAGCTCGCAGATTGTCGAAAAGGCTTCCGTAAACGAAACTCATGATGATAAAGATTAAACTAGGAGCGACGAACCAGAAAAATGAAACCCATACCAACACAATTTTCACAATAGATATATAGCATATCCGTAGGATGTTGATGATAACATATCGAAATCCGAAAATAACAGCAGGCCGGCCAAGACACCAAAGAGAATTACATAGCCAAATAGAGCGAGAAGCACAGTGAAGGCAGGAATAAGCTGTCGAGGGCCACCCACTCTGAAATAGTGCAAGTCGCATGAGACTAATTAAGTGACCATTATCCTCGAAATCTGAATACGTCTTGGTTCATTGGGGAACAATCGGCACGGTCGAACCTTGGCTTTTTGGGAGGAGACCTATTGAGTCGTATAGACTAGTACTGACTTTTTAGGCAATTGGACGACCGCTTCGACAAAGAAGTTAATAGCAAAATGTATTGAATCTTCTAAAAAAAGGCTGTTTGATACATTGCCGATACTTGTAGGCAAATTGTGTGTGTAGCAACCGATTCGACTTTACCATAGCTGAATTGGCCAACGAGGAACGCCAAAATGGGAGTTCCCTCGAAGAATCCCAGATTTGTAGCAGGTTACGGAACTATGCCCAATTGCCACTAAAATCGCAATTTCGTTCAAGAATACACTTTGATTTTGGGTCGAATTTAAAAATGATGTTTCCTCTGTAAAAAACGTATTTCTAATTATTTTTGATGGTGATCTTTACGACTGGACAGGTATCTCAAGTAGCGAAGTACAATCAAGCCACTCCCTAGTCGGGTGATTACATAAATTAGCCATTTCGAGTTTCCAGAGAATATAGTCAGCATAGTAATTTATCCATTGCGACTTAAGTTTGACGTGCAAATTATACGGCAACCAATTTTAAACCACGCCATAAACTCATCCAAGTAATCGAGCTCTGAGAATATTAATTGTATAATAATATTCTCAGAGTTAATGTCGAATGAAGCGTCCCTTTAAATCAGCCAGACACTTACCCTGTCCAAATTTTCGAGAGTTCATTAAAGACTTCAGCGAGGAGTTTTCTTTTCGATGTCAATATTACCGCTGACAACGCACCACTGAGACACGAAATCGTAAATGACGTCTCCATCATGTAATCGACCTCTTTACGAATCGGATCGTTGCTGAATGCCTGTCTCGTTGCGACGTATTGAGGGAACAAAAGAATACATCCCGCCAGAAGAAGCGACTCGCCATAGGACATCAAGGCAAATGCCTTCCCCATGGGTCGGTATCTATCATTTTTCCACATCACGGAGTAACTTCCGCCCAGACGAAGAATCAGAATCAGTAGCCGAGACCAGGGTAGACGGCTGGCAATTGGCACCATCGGCGCTGCTTGCACAAGTGCGGGTTTCAAGCTTAACAAGACGATGTTGAAGGATATTTGTTAATGTTAGCGTTGGGTCAAACCTCAACCGGATGAATGGAGCCTGTTTCTTGTTCCTTTCCTTTTGGCTCGTTGGTAAATAGGTTGTTGGTTATTGACTGAAATCAGACATATTAGAAAGAGAAATTTTCAGAAAACACTGGCGATATTTCATACCGATTAACTATGTTATGGGGCTGTGCGATGCCGTTACTAATTTAATGGTAGCACAAAACAACGTAATTCACTTAAAACAATTATACTCCTTCGTATTGTGTTGTTTTTATTTAGTTCATTTGTATCAGAGAGAAAAATACGTTTAAAATTTGCATAAGGAAAACGGAGAAACGGCTATGCGTGCATGTTTTGATGCAAACTGATCATACAGCATAACAATAAACATAACAATAAACATTTTTAATTTAAGTATATTTGCTGTCAATCCAATTATTTGAATGAGGCCATGTTTTACGAAGAATGACTCAACCTTTCTTCTTGCTTGTTTGTTCACGATTCTTTTCAGTTACCGTTGAAACACATGATCGAGAAAAATGTCCATAGAGTAAGCAGATCAACACAACAAGTATAAGCTTCTTGCTTAAGCCTTTAAATGAGCGAAGCACATCACACTTGAACGTAGCATTAGGCGGATCGCATTGGCTGCCTCATGAAAAACCTAGTGCAATAAAAGTATAGCAGCATTAATTATTTTGAGATCGTTGCACCAACTTCAAATACATAACAGGCACAAGCTCGGCTTCCTCAAAAGGGCTCACCTTGTTTACATCTGGGATTGTACGTTATTGTCAAGAGCGAGCCACATGCATTTCTTTGTCTAGTATCAAGCAGCAACCAGCTTCAAATGCCTAAATATACGATATCTGAACATATATAGGAGAGCTTGATGTTACTTGCAGAAACGCCGGCAACAATTTAGGAAAATCGATAATGAATATTCAATGCATCCGATGAGCGCTTATCAGTAGCAGCTCGAGGTGCTAATACCATTAATTATGATCGATATCATTCTCTCGTGCGGTAAAGAACTGCATCTGTTCACCATAATCATATGAATTCAGCTTAATTTCCCCACAGAGAAACACACACACACACATACAGAACTCGAAATGACATGTTTAATTGCTTACGATTACTTCGAAATGTCTTCACACAAAAACTCGAATAAGCATTGAAGGTCGTAGCATGAATTTAGACGAGAACTAATGACACTGATAATAAAATAACACTGATGACAGAATTCAGTTCACTCGTGTGGATATTTTGAATTATATATGTCTTGTTGATATATGTATATATATATATATATAAGGAAGATTAAATGCTTAAAACAAATCGTTGTTGTCATCCTCACAAACGCAGAAAAAGTATCCTATGATCACGTCGATGACCTGCTCATCTGGGTAATGCACAACAACGCGCGCATGTGTGGTCCGGCTCGCTCACATTGTTGAGGAGTCCTGAGCCATAGACTTCACGGACGGGTGTCCTGAAGGCCATCTGTGTGTTTGACAGCAATTCGTTCTTGCAAGCTAACTCGTGCGAGAATCAAGGTGCACTCGAAAGTGGAACGCTCTTAAAATATAACGATGGGGAGATATTTCGAAATCCGCCCGAACGTGAGACGTCAGTTGAATTGAAAAAGTGCAACCGAGTTCGTTATCTTGCAGCAAATTATCAAAGAGGGTTATCTCGCTTTTAAAACAGGTTTAAGTTATCGACGACTGCACCACAAGGTGCTGCAATCACCGACACCGAATGGAAGAAACCAACCGTTCGGAAACGCTATTTTATTCACGACCCAAGTGCATCTGGTGGCGCTCAAATCGTCAAAGAATTATACAAACATAGTATGAATATTTAGACGAGTTGAACAGGAATCGTAATCAGCCAACTCAAACCATTAAAAGTACAAGGTTGAATGAGTTGATTTATCATGACCAAAACAGATATGCTAGAGAATGGCTACTTGCTATGCTAACTAACAGTATCCGGTACTTTGGTGCAAGGATTTTTTGTTTTTTTTTGTTACACTTGGTGAAGCTAAGCGTTCAAACCCCGACAAGAAGCCTCCTGGACAAAAATCAACTGGAAGTTTGCACTGCGCTAACGTCACCGTTACACAGCACACAGTGGCAACTCCCACCGTTACCTCAAACCTACACTCCGACTCACGGAACACTGTCTGATTTACAGCTGATCATTACACCGGTAGCAGCAACGTTAACGCTCACCAGCCGCACGTAATCTCTGGACTAATTCACCGTCCCCACACAACATACAGCTCCCACGCGGATGCTAGTATATGAAAGGGCCGGATCCGTTCCGTTCGTGTCAAATAACTTTACACTATGCCAACTCATCTTGTTGGTTTTGTTTGAAGTGCGACCTTAGTTGTGGGATAACTAAATATCCATATAAATTCTTAATAACAATAATCGTAATCGACTAACTATTATTATATGCTTATTGAACGACATCGACAGCAGGGCAGATTCGGTGTAGTCACCTCTACCGAACTGCAGTTCCTTTAATAAACAAATAAAGCTTTACCTTTACCTTTACCGAAGTTACACCCACAGGAGAATGTAGAAATAAACTAATACGTAAAGGCACAGCAGTCGGATGTATGCAATTAAACGTGGTAGCTGGACCAGCACAAATGGACACGGACATGACAAAACACATCGGCTAACCGAGCATTGCCAATTCATACCAGTCAGCCAGTACCTCTGTATTTCGTGTTCGTTAAGTATCGACGATTTACAGCACCTCGTATGATCCCCACACTATGCTTGCAACCATTGTAACATAAGGACATCAAATTGAACCGTCTATTCTATAAACTCAGCACTTAAGTGAGTTCTATGAAATTTACGTATGGCTCTTCACAGGACTCTTCAGTCATTCGTCTGAGACCGGATAATCTGCTCTACCAGAATGGCAAACAACGAGAACGAATGCAGGGTTCAAGGAGAGATGTAATTCAAGAAAACGGAAAAAACAGCACAAAATACTTTAAAATAAAGCAATTTCAACAACAATCAAGTACACTCTCAAAATAGGCACTAATAGAATTTTTTATTAATTGACTTTGAACTCATTCACCACGCACCTCACTCACATGTGTCTCTGAGCTAGGACCAAGCGGATTCGTTCGCTACGCCAATAATACAGCGTTACTGACCCGTCTAGCCTTAATGTTCAAAGTCTTAATCTGTAACCTTCTAAATTACAATACATAATAATCCCTAAGATCATAACGTCCCGCCGAAAGCGCAGATAGCGTGAGCTCAATCATGTGAAGTGGCTGTCCTTTATTTTCATATATCTCCCGATCTCCTTCTTTCGTTACCATGATGGGCTAGACGCAGGTACCATGCAGGCGTTCCCGAAAAAAAAAAAGAGAACCCCGGCCCTCCTGCCGCTTTTTCGTATGTGTCGAGAAGGTCACCCCCCTCTCGACGTTTCTTCAGGCATTGTTCCGAGTTTCGCTCGGTTCTATCTGCAAAGCGATTTACATAAAGTGGGGCGGCTGCGGGGTCGACGACGAGAACCACTGAAGGGACACTCTTTAAGCATGACGAGCGCTTTCGGGTCTCCGACCAAACTAAGTGGCCCTTTTTAGAACGACCACTCTTGATCACCCTCCTCGCTCTTATATCTAGAATTTCCCAACTGCGGCAAGTACAACACGAGGCGGGGGGGCGGGGGGGGCGGCAGAAAATGCGGGTGAACTGAACGGGTGTGTGGGGTGTGTACGGGCTGGAGGCGGCGTTTCGAAGGGTAGGAACATCTCGAGAAATTGCAGGTTTCCAACCAGCAGCTCGAATGAGCTTCGACCCCGCTGTCTGTAAGTTATGCATAGCATGAACATCATTGTAAAATAACAACAG
Source organism: Stratiolaelaps scimitus (assembly GCA_019614645.1). NCBI lineage: Eukaryota > Metazoa > Arthropoda > Arachnida > Mesostigmata > Laelapidae > Stratiolaelaps > Stratiolaelaps scimitus. Next base: position 509,825 of record JABWDB010000077.1, read on the forward strand.
CTAACGCTAACTAACGAACGAAGCAACGGACGCGAAGGAAATAAATGAAATAATGAAACAAATCCTGTCTGTCTAACATCAATCGTTAGATAGACTTTGTGGTTATTGCAGTTGTTGTTTTTGTTCCAGCTTCCGCTGCTGCTGCTGTATTTTTTGCTTTACGTGTACGAAGGTGTAAGCAACTTGTTGTGGACACACATCCCATATACTGCGGGCACACTATAGACATATGTATCTATACGCATGTAATTGTACTACAGTCGTAAGCGTGACTATTTGTTGAATACCAGCACAGTTGTGGGCATAAAGGCATCCCTATATTTCAACAAATCGTTACAAGGAGCACACCTTTGAGGAATTTCTTCCGTATCAGATTAATGTACGTGCCAAATAACATACTTGCCACAAACAACAGCGCATATAACGTCGCATGCAGTCTGCTACAATAACATGTGTGATCTTTCGGGTGTGTAAAATGATAAGGCACCCTCAGTTATCGAGTGTTCTCGCTGAATTAATCCAGTTTGTGTTGAGCACTTAAGCAGTACTGCAGTCATGGGACGCGCTTCGAGCCTTACTGATGCACTGAAAGCTGTTATTACTGCTTAACACAGAGCAGGGAACACCCAGGCTGCAATTACCAGAGAAATTGGCAGAAGTCGTCGCGTAGTGCAAAATTATTTACCCAGTCCGTCGACGTATGGTACTAATAAGTCTAAAGGACGTCCACGAAAGATCAGCCAGCGAACTGCCATGCACATTGGTCGATTGGCCTCGAATTCGACCATAAGCTGTGAAGTAATCAAGCTATAACCTTCATGTTCATAGATCAAGAGTTTTAAGGACAATTAAGTGTTATGTGCAATCATACGGGCGCAAGTGAAAACAAGACCGCGACTTGAAATGAGAACAAGAGACAACACCGCCACATGACTCCCCAACTAAACTTCGCTCGCAACAATATGGCCAGAGACTGGAAATTGGTGAGCATTGGGACAACGTTTTTAAAAGAGTATCTTGTTGGTGCACATCTATCTAAAAGGTACTATGTTGTTTCAGATCATCTTCATGGATTTAACGGTTATTGGCATGATGTACGTAAAGAGCCGCCGTACTTCTCAAAGCGCAACCTCGGTGGCGGGACCGACATTGTTTGGGGAGCTTTCGCCTCTCTTGGCAGGCTGCCACAGGCTTTCATCTCATCTCGAATGAATAGCGAGGACTATCAGCAGATGTTGGCCTACTAGCGTTTGGGAGCAGATTTCATCGACTGCCAATTGTTTTCCAACACGATAATGGTTCAATTCACGTCAGCGCTAGTACACATGCGTGGTTAGGACGGCATGACATTGAAACCCTAGAGTGATCAGCATGCTCTCCTAATCTCAACTCGATGGAGAACCTCTGTGGCATTTTTGTCCGATGAGTATATGCGTCAAATCAACAGTATACATCTGTGGGGGCACTAATAGAGGCGTTGTTGGAGGCCTGGGGAGGTGTCAGTGATCAGATCCTGCTAAATCTCGCTGATAGTAAGCCAAACCTAGTCTTTAACGTTATAATTAGCAAGGGCGGGGCCATATGGTACTGATTAGCACAAGAAAAAGAGAATTAATTCAGCGAGAACACTCGATAACTGAGGGTGTCGTATCATTTTACACACCCGAAAGATGACACGTTTTATTGTAGCATACGACGTTGTATGCGCTGTTCTTTGTGGTGTGTATGTTATTTGACACGTACATTAATTTGACATAGAATAAATTCCTCAAATGGGTGCTCCTTGTAACGATTTGTTGAAATATAGGTATGCTTTAAGTTTATGCCCACCACTATAGGCACTAAAGCTATACATTCGACAAGCCCAAACAATAGTGTTCAGATATCACCTGCTCTCGTTGTGGGACATGCGCTACTGGTATGCAGATGAGGATTCAAAAGAGCATCTATAATATTATAATGTAGATATATCAACGGCAAAATATGCATCGTTTCAGAATACAGTGGTGTGAACAAACTTAACGCACCACCTATACTTCAACAAATCGTTACAAAGAATACACATTTGAGGCATTTCTTCTGTGTCAGATTAATGTACGGGTCAAATAACATACATACCACAGAGAACAGCGCATATGACATCGCATGCAGCCTGCTACAACAAAATGTGTCATATTTCCGTGGTGTAAAATGATAACGCACCCTCAGTTATCGAGTGTTCTCGCTGAATTAATTCTTGTTTTCTTGTGCTAATCACCACCGTGTGGCCCCACCCTTGCTAATTGTAACGTCAAATACTCGGTTTGGCATACTATCAACGAGATTTAGCAGAATCTGGTCGCTGACACCTCCCCAGGCCCGAGTGCTTCCACATATGTATACTGTCGATTCGACGCATATATCTCATTCGAGATGAGATGAAAGCGAATGGGAGTAAACCAAGAGAGGTGAAAGCTTCCCAAACCATGTCGGTCCCGCAACTAAGTACCGCGGCTTGAGAAGTACCGCGGCTTGAGAAGTACCGCGGCTCTTTACGTACATCATGCCAACAACCGTTAAATCCGTCTGGCCCGTCCAAATTAAACTTCTTTACGTCAGTGAAGATGATCTGAAACAACACAGTACATTTCAAATAGATGTGTACTCACAAGACACTCTTTAAAGAGCGTGGCGCCAATACCCACCAATTTCCAGTCTCTGGCCATATCTTTGCGGGCGAAGTTTAGTCGGACAGTCATGTGGCGTTGTTGAAGACGTGGTCTTGTTTTCATTTGCGCCCGTATGATATGCGGATAACGCTTAATTGTCTTTAAAACTGTTGATCTATGAACCTGAAGGTTCAACTGTTGCCTGATTTCTTCATAACTTATGGTCGAATTCGAGGCCAATCGACAAATGTGCATGGCAGTTCGCTGGCTGATCTTTCGTGAACGTCCTTTAGACTTATTAGTACCATACGTCGACGGACTGCGTAAATAATTTTGCACTACGCGACGACTTCTGCCAATTTCTCTGGCAATTGCAGCCTGGGTCTTTCCTGCTCGGTGTAAAGCGGTAATAACTGCCTTCTCTGCATCAGTAAGGCTCGAAGCGCGTCCCATGACTACAGTACTGCTTGAATCCTCAACACAAACTGCATTAATTCAGCCAGAACACTCGATAACTGGGGGTGCGTTATCATTTTACACCACGGAAATATGACACATTTTGTTGTAGCAGGCTGCATGCGATGTCATATGCGCTGTTCTTTGTGGTATGTATGTTATTTGACACGTACATTAATCTGACACAGAATAAATGCCTCAAATGTGTATTCTTTTTAACGATTTGTTGAAATATAGGGGGTTAAGGTTTTCGGGCTGACTCTCAGCCAATATTCGGGGGAGTGCGTTAAGTTTATTCACACCACTGTATTACAGAGGAGCCATGGTATTGTTAGCAAGCTTGGACAATTCAACCATTTCTCAACTCATTCGTCAACAGTCAGTGTGTTCAGTACAGTAGCTGAACAGTAGATCAGGCGGCAATCAGTAAGAGCGATTAGTTTTAGTCCCCTGGATTAGACCTCGTCTCACGCACTCTAGCTACCTTTCTATGTTAATACCTTAGTAACGAATCTGTCCATAATTGTCTCTGCTTACAAGCATGGTGTCGACCCAGTGTTCTGAGACTACTTGTTGTCTGTATATTATCCTGACGGGAGGTGGCGCCTGTTGATATGCCTATTGCGTTTTGGCTCTCGACAACTTTCCACACAGAATTGGCAAATACACGATCACGCATCACACTTGTAATAAATTATAACACTAAAATAAACTTACTTTGTCAATACCAATGCTTCTATTATATATCACCACGCAATCACAGAGCAGTAGTACCGATTAGGTAGCCGGACGTTCACTCAGATCATGTATGAGCATCGTTTACTTCTGGCGACGATGCGATCAAAATGAAGTCGACGCTGCCGGCATCCGTGACCACGGTAAAGAAGCCAACTCCATACACTCTCATCCTCGATCGCCAATTATTCGATTGATGCTCTATTATTTACACGATCCGGCCGGATTTCCTAGACGGTCCTGGACAGCGGTCCTATCCATTCGGCCTCGGCAGTGGACGTTCTCCCCAACGAGGAAAATCCGCTTAACACGCTCTCTTCTCATCCGTAGCATCCCACACGCCTCCTGGGCCTCGTGATGAGATCGACTCCGATCTCGCACACTGGGTCGGTCGGTGTCTGGTGATGCTGCTGCTAGGCTGTCACACTCCGTTACATTATGAAGAAGAAGAAAAAGACGACGAAGTAGAACGGGGAAAACCTAACCTATATGGTGCATACGTTGGCGCATGTTTGTTGCCTTTCGCCTTTATATGGACGAACCAAAAAACAGATGCACAGCCTAGTGATAGTGAGGACGGGTGCATATTGAACGATGGCGCCAACAAGTGCAGCAAACGAGATAAGAAGTTGATGATGGTAATGCTAATAATGATGAAGGCGTAGGCAAAAACAACGTCATAACAAAGAGTTAATCTCCCTCTGATCGTAGATGTCTTGAGCACGGAATAGATAACGTGATGCAAGGAATACAACCCTTCGCAAGGAGGCCCAGATACACATTGTGTATACGATAGGCTACATACCGGCATAAGAACGTGTTTTGTGGTCTGCGTTGATCTGACACGACCTGGTAATACGTTTCCTAAATGCCGCGGATACTACTGCACATATAGGGATTTGTTAAATGGACCTTAAACATACCCATTGTATTGGGGAAAAGTTCACTGTTGAAAATCCGACGCAACTCAAATCAAATGGTTTTAGGAGTGTTGTTATGGGAACGAAAATATATATATATATATATATATATATATATTTAATCATCATATTGGCTAATGTCTGATCCTTTTGACTGTATTCACTTTCATAGACATCATTTGTTCTAATTCTCGAAAAGCTGTATGGGAGTCATTTTATTCTGTATGTAACTTAAGCTGTGAGATTAATTTTTATCGCAGATAGCGTGAAGCATTGTTTTCCTTTTCGAAACAACGAGTTTTTGTTATTTCTTCGACTCGTGTGTGCTGTGGAATGCCTCGCGGATGATAGCCGGCTTCAATGCCTTTTTGCAAGCGATCATATATATCGCTCGAAAACAAGGCTCCACTGCACGTTTGCTCGTTCGCCTGTCATATTTCACTTAATTTATTCACACTTACAAGAAGACAACGTCATGTCAAATGCCCAAATTTGGCTGATTAATCTTAGCGGATAGCTGACATCCCCAATCGTAGGAGAGTAATAGTATTAGTATCCCAAGTGCGTAGCTACTGAAAGTTGTGTATCGTTGTGAAGCCTGCTCATTGGTATCAAATTCCCCGTAGCAGTTTCTATGGGAAAAAAACGGATTCAATATCGGTTCTTAAATATTAAGCTTGACACCGCCATATACGAATTTTCACGATTTCTTATCGTACAATCAATTCGTTATTCAACCATCCGCCATTCAACATGTTTTTACATACAAATCGTCTGTTGATGACCCTATGAAAACCAGGGGTGTATGTGTGCATATGTAGTAGTAAGTGGAAGGCAATGAACAACCATATGTGCACAAGAGAGATTTTTTGAGACGGTTGCTCTCACTATCATGTTTTGACAACATATCACTTCAAACCACAGATTAGTCGATGACAGGAAGATATGCCGCTGCCAGTTATTGCACGTACCTAATGATCATGAAGTTAATCGAACACGAATGTAAGACAGTAAAATGTAGACATACAAAACATGTTCGTGCGAGTAAATACACGTAATGAAAGGAAATATGCCGATGTTATCTTGTTTCCACGTTATCAGGATGAAGTATTGTTTAGTAGGGTATTGGAAAAACCTTCGCAATCATGAAACCTGCTTTCGACAACTCATATCACCGAGTGTGTTGAAATCTTTCACTCTGCACCTGATCGGAACAAACACAGTCAAGTTTTGTAATAAAGAACCTATTGCTCGGTTGAACTACCGAGCCCTTTTTTGAAAGTGCCTGATTAGCCTCTATAACAACTTCACAAAAATGTTATGTTACCGGAGGAAGCACAAAGCTCGTTATACACATGAAGTCAACTGTAAGCTTCTGAAGGTGTTAAATTTTCATTCATTGTGTTAAAAGTTTATTTTAACCACAAATTGCCAATGTAGTTTTTCAACGGATCTTGCCAACACCTACCAACGGATTTTTTTCTTCAAATATTACCAATATATTACACAGAACCATGACAGTGGACGAAATTGAAAATAATAATTAATTCGTGGTAGTGAACGCGACTTTTATACACGCTGATCCAGATGCTCCTAAACTTCAGCGTCGGTGAGCAACGAGTGAAGTGTATCTAAGACTTCCTCAACGATCGCATCTTCCGCGTCCGAGCATATGTAAAATATTCGAATTTTTTTCGTGTCCGGCTGCCCCCACGGAACAATTTTAGGTCCGCTCCTGTTTATCCTGTACACAAATCTATAATGTAGATATTAGCCCCATCAATATGCTAAAATTTAAGCAGACGATGTGAGGATATCTATACTAATGTTAACGAAGTTGATGATTGTATACTTCTATACTAAACCCTCAGCAAATTCTCCAAGTAGGTGATTAGCCTTGATTTAGAATTGTCGACATGAAAATGTGCAGTTCTGCATTTCGCCCATGGTAATCAAAGTTATACAGATTCAATCGGTGGAATTAACCGGATCGACCACCGTACGAAATATTGGGGTTGACACTGCGATCTCACTCAAATACTTAGAACGCGCGACTCAGATGTTGTTCTCCTGGCCTCTCGACTCTCGAACTGAAGCCTACGATCCATAGCTATAATTGGCCCGAGATTATTATTAGTGTATATACCAGACTATTTAAAATCTACGTGGAACCACTCATAACGTACGCCTTACCAGTGTGGTAGTAAACGAACTAGATATTCCTCTAATGATGGCGAGATTTAACACCATCGGCCAAAAGATGTTCACTTGTATTAACAAACAGCTTCCCAATCTAAAAAAAGCGATCTTGGATATAATAGAAACCTTACCGAGATCTAAAAGAAATATTCCAAAGAAGTTCATAGCCAAGAAACGGTTGGTAATGATCATTTAAGAAAACGAAATGTAGGCCAAACGGTAATGTGTATATATATATATATATATATATATATATATATATATATATTATATAATATAGGTCAAAAACCACGCATTTGCGACACCAATCACGTTAGCCCGGTACTATTGGGTATAGCAGGCAATGAAGGGAAAGCGCAGCGTCCCAAAATAGGAGAACTTCATTTAATATAAACACTTTTGCCGTCACGGTCTTTTAACTCAGCTGACCCCTAGCTTACTGTCCATTGGGCACATACAAAACTAAACCCTTAGCTTACATGACAGACTTCGGTAGCTGCCGTCGCCACGGCCGCTGCTTTCACGATCTACAAATTTAATGAAAGTCCTGTCCAGTGCGGTGGAAATTTCACCGGCGAACTAATCAATATTGCTTGTACTTTAATGAATCGCAGATTTACTTTTCTATGTTCAATGATGTAATCCAAAGGCTGTTCATCGGACTGAGTGCGTCTTATGCTACACTCTAATACCAATAGAACGATAACATCGTGTACCGTATTAAGCCGATTGATCGACCGCCAGCACCTTGGGCATAATGCAAAAAATGCAAATGATAGGGAGCCTCCGATTCCCGAGTACTGTGCGGGGCCCTAAATCATGACCAGTATTACACGTAGTACGTGGCATGCACATATTCACTCATACTGACCATTGTAGAAAATACGGATAAGCCAAATAATAAGCTAATAAACGATCTATTTACTGAATAACTGCAAAAATAACAAATATGGAGAAACGTATTAAATACATCTTATTTTGGAAATGACCTTGTTTTATGCTGGTAGTTACCATGCGCAACTAGGATCTAGTATAACTTTATGAGATTTAGTAAATTTTCCGAGCTGACCCTCTCAGCCTTAAACATTTATTTAACTAGAGAGAGAGAGAGAGAGAGAGAGAGACAGAGCGAGAGATCTACATTCGTGTTAGTTGCTCGTACGGTTGCCCAGACAACGTCAAACGTGTAGGTGTATAGAACCTACTTCCCGCTGTTCACAAACGAACCGTGTTACGTTGCAGAAGAAGGGCTCGCAACTCGCCACGGTAGTCGTGCGAAGCCGGGAACTTTTTTTACATATCTCGAGTGAAAAATGACATTCATTTTGCAACATTGTGTTTCTCAACAAAGATGGACTTTTTGGTGTTATCTTCTCTGGCCTCAAATACTCCTGAACGTAACGACTCCGAATGACCCAAGAGGCCTCGAATTGCTTCAGTCCTGGACATGAAATATTATCTTGCCTCATACTTCAACAAGAGTTTCATTGTGGCGCCACTTTGCCAGCACAAATTGTGCGTTTCCACCCTCTCCTAATGAGCATCGAACGCTAACGCTGATAATGTCGAAATGAGTGATGGCAATTCGTACAAGTAGCTTGTTGCCCCAGAATCCTCTATATGCTCTACTCAATGCGCGGTACCTCTTTACGTGAAAACTGCTTGTAGTTGCCCACGATGTGGTATTCAATTGAGACCTTCCTATTTACAATACGGTAGTGCACCTCCATCTTATTATTTATAACAATTAATTTATTAAACTTTCAATGTCGATCAGCGTGCACATTGAAAACTAGCGAGGCTAACAACACACAAATAGGCAGCACGCTAAATACGTTCAATCAACACGCATGACATATCTCAAATACCAAGACAAGCCGGGAATTTTCTTACTGTCAAACCTCTTATGTGAACGGTCGTATCACATATTCCTAAGCTTGGCGTTCGTATGTGCCCTTCTGTCGACGTTATTTGTCGCATTCAAGTGACGCAAGTGAGAGATACGAGAGACCTACATTTTCGCTGGCCCCTTGTTGTTTGGCCCCGTCGTGTGTGAACATCCTCGTAACGTCGTAGCCTTCCTGTTACACGCCGCAACCCTTTTCGATAAACTCGGGGGAAAATGGGGGACGAGAGACGAGTCGTTTCTCCCATCTTTCACGCGCGCGTGTCCCAGACGACAGCAAGAATGACAGGGTCGTAAGGGGAGGACGTTGCCATAAGACATACAGACACAGAAAAAGGGAAGAACCCTTTCAAATTATCGTAATACGAAAACGAGGCGAAAGGAACGAAATCCAGCAAAGGGAGAAGAAAATGAGATGCTATAGAAAGCCAAGAGGTGCAAGCAAAGCAACGCGAAACGAAACGCTGTGCGGCGAGATGCAGCGTGAGGAGCTGCGAGCCGCATCCTCTGGGAACAGTGGGCGGCCGGGATGAGGTTTGGGGTGGGATGGGGATAGGTCTTGAGAGTTGGGTCGAAAGAAGTGAGGAATGAGAATTGGGGGACGGGTGCATAGGAACAGCTTGCGTCAGCGGCCTGAGGGGTATTGATTTTCCTCTGTTCTTCTCGGCTGTTCTCTGTTCTGCGTCCCTGTTTCGGGCACGTTTTGAGCTAGTTCTTTGACGACCCGACCGCCCGTCCGCCCGTCCGTCCGACACTGTTGTTCCGCCAAAGCGGCGCAACGCCACAGACGCGCACTGATAGATACTCGCAGGACGAGTGGGCCGACGTGGGTGTGAAAACACGACGAACCTTTATTCATAGCAGTTTAAATAAAGTAGCATCGATAGCATGCTCCACAATTGATTCGGGGTGTTGGCGTGGACCCCCCAACAATATGAGCAAAAACCCCTGTCCGTCTATCTTTATCTCATGTGATCGTGAAAGTAGGCTAACACTAAAATATTGAGATTCGAATCGTTTTCCACCTGACTTAAATCAGTGGTCAATATATAATCGCATTGATGGCAGAGGAAAACGCCATCATGATTCCTCTCAAGGGCGTCGGCTCCTTATCAAGTATGAAATCACTAAGTTAGTATTATTCGTTTCACGGAGTTTGCGTGGCGTATATTGTTCTAACAGTTTTTTTTATTCCTTGTCGTATATTCTTTGCGTATGTCTGCGCCTAGGGACGATCATAATATACTGTCGAAACGGCCACGTCATTTCCGACAGACATTCTGCTAGCTGCTAACGACCTTGCGAACTTAGACAGAAAACTTCATTTGAGGTTTTCAAAAAGAAAGACATTTCGGTAGTATACAGATGGTCCATCTACTGGTGTTGCTCCGTCTTTGAATATTGCAAAAGTCGCTAGAATAGGCCGTCTCATGGGCATTACCGTAGCCGCACCAGGCCTGGATCATGAGAGTCATTTTCTGGAACGATAACAGCCTACGTCATATCGCCGTAATCTGATAAGCAAGGTGCAAGCAGTTCAATTTCATAGCGTGAGAAATTCTCTAATTTGTTATAGAATTATACTATTTGCTAGTTGCATGTTGGGTGTTTTTGAAATACCAGTAGACATTTCCATCTTGTGTAGAAATTAGGAAGAAATTATAAATCAAGCCTCTTGTAAAATACTGACGTAAGCTCAAGCCGAATATTGGTTTGAGTTATCGAATTTCTAAACGGGCTTCTACGAACCGTTTGAGGCCACAATACTTCATTTTTAAATTTATAAGTCGAAGATAGACAAGCCCATGATCCGTAAGAAAAAAGCCTTCATAGTCCCCTTTTACAAATCAGTCTCCCACATTGTTTTCGCAAATAAAACACCTAAGCGAGATAAGCGATCACTTGCGAAATACTTAGAAGGATCATTCGCAATGGTATTTTCGTGAACGACGTGGAGCAATTTCTCACTGGTTTTCATCAATACGCTTCATTAAATGGTGCTCAACAATTATTGCGTCCTGCCTCCTTTGTCAACGAAATAGCGTTCAACGATGGGTATGGGTCGGTGTGGTGTACAACGTCTCAAGAGCGCACATTAAACCTTCCCGTGAGAACTTTTAGGTTTTGCCTTATAAGGGGAGGGACTGTGGTATGAATATGAATTGATCTAAAGGTCCATAATAATATATATCCTCTCTAATATATGTTGACGATACAAAACTGCGTGTTATAGCTCGAGACGAAGGGGACTGAGTGACTTCAGTGGGTGCTCGAAAAAAAATTGTATTACGTCTCCCTTTCCAGACGCGGTGCGTAACTACATCTCGACTCCGGGAAATCGCGATCCAAAATACCTCGGATCCTTCGCCTCCTTAAGCTGTACGGAGCACATATCACACGTCATCCGCAGATGCAGCTGGATGTACCGCGCCTTTGCATTCAGATCCCCGAGCGTACATATGAAGTTCTACCAATTGCATGCTATATCGATCGTAACGTACGCAAGATCCGGTGATCCAAATATACACGCGCGGAGGCGGGGGTGATTCTTACAGCCTGCCGAATTTAGCCGGTTCTGATGCCCGACTCTTTTCCTATCTCATGATGTAAAAGGTAGGGGCTCCGCTGGCGACGGCTGACCTTAGCCTCTTCAGCCAAATAATGAGACAATTCTTATTTCCTCTGCTATAATGAACTAGTTATTCGTATATTGAGACAAAGAGACAATAAAGAGCTTTCCCACGAAAGTATAGGCTTCCAGATGGTTGTAGCAGCAAACCGAACCCCGATGTTGTTGTCTAGTACTTTGTTCTATTTATCTCTGACGATGAAGGCCACGGACAAGTAACTTGAAGCACGTTCAACTGACTTCGTTACGTTGAAATAAACACAAAACGGAATTAGGAGTCATATTCCTTTTCGTACGAGTCATTATAATTAACCTAAAACTCTGACACATTCATTATTTACTAACGATATAATTATACGTCAGTTGCAATATGTATATCTATAAAAAAAAACAACCGTAAAAGACATAGTTCCTTATTGTCATCCTGAGCGTAAAATCGATTACTACCTCTATGGGTCTGACCCCTCTTGAGCAACTAGCCTCAAGACGTTGATGACACACATACAGCGGTGTGTAATCGTAAACATGACAATGAGATCTGTACGTTTGATGCACTGCAATCCAACGCTGTCGCACAGCCGTCGTGAGATCATCAACTGTACCGTAATACCACCTCGACAATAACTAATGCAGCGGATCCGCTCTGATTCGATCCGTCTTCTCGTCGATTCCGATCGAAGCTCATCCGACTTGTATACTATGCCATCTGATGGTTAATTCAGCAACCAGCAGTATAACTAACTGACGCCCACTCGGAATCCCGGAGAGATCAGGAAGATACACACCCAAGATTATCAGCTTTATATAGATCAACGGATGTACTTGAGCTAGTCACAGAGTATGCCATAGAAAATATCTGTGACCTGAAAAGCCTGCGTTAGACGACTTTCAAACGTCTTCATTATGCTGCTTCTGCTTATGCATGAAAACGGTGACAGGCTTGAAATGATTTGTGAGAACAAATGAAGTTGTTATTAATGGGGACGTCTAAAAGGAAGAACTGTATTGTATTTATATTTCATAGCCAAAAGCTTATTTCTCTTGAAATTAAGATGTAATTAACCATTGAGTTAATAATGTTTTAATAGCAATAATGTCTCATATCACATAGAGTTGTTTTTTCTGTTCTTCGTCTGTTCCGAAACCCTATTATCATCATACATATCTCGATACTTATCCGTATGACATTACTACGAGAAATGTCGCAGGCAAAATGTACACCTCCCTGAGGCCACGGCACCTACCTGAATAAATAGACCAGGATTGACGATAAAGCCACCTGGCATTTGTACCAGGTGGCAGGTTCGAATATCATATACAGTTGACTGACATTGATCCCCATAACCTGAAATGGGTTCTTCTCAAACAGTATTCACTTACCTTTTATAGTGATCCACATATCAGCTTAGCATTGGGCCAGTTTCACCACGCGTTGCTTTTCCATGAATTTTTCTCATAGCCTTTCAGAGTTCTGTTCGTTTCATTCCCTGTACTGGGGTGAACAAGCCGTAGGGTCCGCCTAAGTTCTTTTCGTCGTCATCAGCCCCCAGCGAGATGGTGAGCCACGAATGTATTCGGATAGGGGCACCCGGGATTGTTAAACCCCCCAACCCCCTCAGACTGAGACAATGAGGAGAAATGGCCGAGCGTATACGCGTGCACTGCGGGGCAGGATTGGGCTCAAGCAAAGCTGTAAACGGCGTGTTCCGGCGATGTAACCATTTCGGATGGAGGAGCAACGAATGGGGGGAAAATAAGCAAGAAACGAGGGACGGAACAACGAGATCTAGGCACGCACACAATTGTAGTTTTGCTGCCATTGTTGTAATATTAGAAGGGTTGCTTACTCTGTGGTGTGCCTAAAGGGATGAGGCCAGACGACGACGACATCTGAGTGAGGCCGGTCTGACACGGGACGAACCACCTGAACCGAGCGTTGCTGCTAGTGCAACAACGCACGAGTCGAATTGGGTAGCCGACACAGTGTGCTTGGCTCAAGCGCATGGTGACGTTCTCGCATCATCACCAACGGAGCGACCCAGCAACCGACGAAGCAACCAACTAGCCAACATTATTATTACTATTCGTGCATCCTGCCCCAGCTCGTTGTTGTGGTTCCTACTGATGACGTTGTTGTTATCGTTTTCCGCTACTTCCGTTTCCCTTTGCAGGGAAAATGGGCGCAGGGAATAGGCGGCAGTCAACGCGGACTCGTGGTAACAGCGCTGCTTTTCTAACATCCACTATATATATCTGTATCTGTCTGCTCGTTGTTTGTGATTGGCGGATCGGATCTAGTCCCGCAGAATCAAAACATTATATCTATCACGACAGTAGTTTATTTATACAGCGTATATTATGTAATACGATATCGATGCCACCCTCGGATATCATTTGGTTCTGCGTTTTTAACCGGTTTGCGAGCGAGGTGCGCAAATTCGAAAATCTTCCCTACTTATAGCAAGGTCCTCTTCCGCCACGGGAACTCAAAGCGGCGTGAGGACGTTCCTCATTAGCAGCATCATGTGGTTAACATGTGTACAAACGCAACGAGAGGTTTAATACCCCACACACATCGTGTGTAGGGTATTAATCACCAGCCGTTCAGATCTGGAGGAACTGGCGCGACCGGTATGACACCTGATGGCTAGAGCCAAAGCCACCGAGCTTTCCTGCTGGGCGGCTTGAGCCCTTGCGCCCTTGGGGTTACAGGTGGCCGAGATGCACGCCAGGGCCGTTACGCGAAAAATGCCATTCCATGAGCATTTATTTTATTATAGTTTCTCTTTATGTGGTTTCCACACGTACTCTCGTTTGCAATCGCAATGAGACAGGAGTCAGATGGTGATGTTATACTTTTCTAGAGTTAGGTAGAAAGACGACGATAGCGACGACGAAGCTGTTATGTATACACACTAGGAAATATATATATATATATATATATATTAATATTACTATTTGTGTACTTTCTCTCCCTCTCTCGCTCTCTCTCTACATGGCGGTGGCTTAGTCTGTTGTTCGCTCGCGCCCTGTGTAAAAACAGCGATGCAGAGACAAGTCAAATAACGTTGCCAAACATTCCCGAGGATTGGCTTCGGCTCTGTGTACTCCGCCAGCTTTTGCTCTATGTCAGAAGTATCAGCAGCAGCAGCACTGGTAGCAAAAGGGAGAAGGTAGAAAGGATCGAAACCACACACGACTTGGTTCGGCTGGATGAAAAAGAAGGAGAGATCACCGGAGTCGATGAGGGTTCTTATCCAGACGATAGTGAGTGAGAGCAAGGACTTCTATTACCCCTCGGAGTCGACGTATCCTTCACTCTTACGCGCGCTCTCTCTCTCTCTCTTCTTCACTGCGTCTCCCTTATGGCCCCATCATACCCTACTTCGATTGGTATTGCCTGTTTGAGCACAAAGCAAATTCAATGTCTGCAATCTGCTGGAAAGCAATCGGCTCTCAAAGCAAATATTCCGGATTACCCATTTCATCCAATATATCAAATTAGAACTGTGTGCTATCTCTCCAGTCAAATAACATGACTGACAAAGTCTTACTATATATATATATATATATATATATATATATATATATATATATATATATTATAGTATATATATAGTAGCAAATGTGACGTGTGGTGCCGAATTTTCTGCCCTTATTGGGCTGTTCACTGCACGATGTGTGCTTTCATTTAATCGAGCGCAGAATATATATTTTAATGTGCAGATACCCGAGAGAATTTCAAGACTGTGAGTTGCAACAACAAAGCTTTGTTATGTGATATATACGTATTATACAAGAGTTAAATTTTCAATACAAAAACATTTGTGTCAGGTTGGGGGAGATTTGCAATCACAAATATCATGTAGCCTCTTTGCCGGTTCACCAGGTCTGTTCTGTGTAACAACAGTTTCACTAAACGGTTACAATGAGCTACACCGACTGCAGGGGGCTTCTGAGTGACGGACTGCATACCAACGCAACAATGTAATAAATAATCCGCATTGTAGCATGAAACAATTAGCACTTCTCAATAAACGACATTTTCGTGTCTTGTTTGCACATAAATACATAATTACTGATTCATCTACTGCATTTGCTTCGGTTGTAGCATGGATTGCTGCACAAAACGCTATTTCCCCAGTGTAGCTATTATATTACAAAATAACGGCCGTTGGTGGTTAGTGCTCTAGCAGTATGCTACATGCATGATCAGCGTTAATGAAAATGATCAAGCTTGCATACAGTCAGAAGTCCGAATACTTCTGTATTCCGAGTTACAATAACAACGCTAGCTAGTCGACGAAAAATAATGTAAGTGAAGTTAGGTCGGTCTCCGTCCATGTTCCCGGGATCTATCGATTGTCCAGAGGGATGTTACACTGGAGCCGTTATTGGTTTTTACTCTTTTGTGCTTGCTGAGATGCAGGAAAACTGCTCGTTCATGCCGGGGCTCGGCGAGACTCAAGGAATACCTCTACTTTCCGTACGGGTACCTTTCATGCAAACGGAGGGGAGGTACATTGCCAATGAAGGAAAAGTGAGCGTTATATCGTTCTTCTCTCGATTATTTCGGCCAGGAAGAAAATAGGAACGATTTGATCTATTACCGGACAGACGACGACTTCATTCCAATTCATTTGCCTAGGGAGTCACTAATGATATTTGACTCAACGGCCGAGGCCACAGAAATCGATTGGATAATGGCAGGTGTTACATTATAGAGCAGGACGCTGACGACACCCACAGACGCATTTCGTAAGGCGAGCACATTATTATATCACATGTATCGTTCGACGTCGATATCGTCTTCTATTGTACAAGTCACCTATGGATACTAATGATATATTGTACAAGTTCATGTGGTGCGAGTAACCTGTCGAGTTGATCACTTATCATTTAGGCAAGAATAGTCATCTCCCCAGTTGATTCTATGCCGTGGTCATTGATATAATGATTATTATAACTACAGCGTATATCCACCGGTGTTGACAGTTGTAATGTGTTCTCAGTTGCCCGCTGATTGCATTATTTAATGATTATATTTCCCGGTATATCATGCTTTTTCAAACACTGCTACACACATGAATTGGACTTCAACTCTCAAGTTGAGCACTCGTCAGTAATGACCGCCATTCTTTGTATTCATGTTGAACTTATGTTGCAATCACCACTAGTGGCTAAATGTCATTGCACTAATAATAATAATAATAGTAGTCGCTGGCGTTGTCCCTGGGATCGGTGCACTCGGATAGGAAACAGAGCTCTTTATTTGAACGCCGCAGCTATAGCGAATGGCTTGGACGATATCGAGTCAGCGAGACAGTGTATTATACGATATCTGCAATACAATATTTGCTGTTTCCTCGAGCGCGGTTGCATTGCGATTCTGTAACTGCTAACACTACAACGATGGCGATTTACAAAAGTCAGCTGCTCGTGACCTTTTTAGGGGCCTACGTCCGGTCCCAGCTTCAGTTTCCCCTAGTCGGTTAGTACGCCACGGAGCTACGCAATCGATAAGGAACAAATGGTGGTTGTCATTTCCGCCGAGCGGCTTCTGGCTGCTGGTTGGCTGTGCCGGTGTGCGTGTATATCGGACTCTGGCCTCCCGGGGTCCCGCGACGACACACGATTCCAACTGAAAAGGGCCTCCCTGCCTACATCCCTCTAGCTCTATCAAAGGCGGGCTCTCTTCCTTCGTGCTTTCGTGTATCGCGACGCGAATACGCCATGAAAGAGCTCAAATCGCCCCAGAGCATCGCCTCCCAGAAACAAGCTATCGACGACATATGTGTGCCTGTTATGCAGCGACCTATACGTCTCGAGTAAACTGAGACTAAATCTAGTTAGCGTCTCAGCCAATCTCCGAGCACTGTGTGAACTCTTCGTCACTATTGCCTCTACTTCAGCGAGCGGCCTGTATCGATTCGGCTGACGTTAACGAGCTCTTCGGCCTCAAGCAGAAGGGAACTCAAGTTCACCTGATAAACCATCAGACCGAGTCCGCTTTTCTCTTTTAGGAGGAGAGAGAGAGAGAAAATACGAGATTCGCCGTCGAACCCTCTGGATAATGATCACTGCTATTGTCGCTGATTCAGGGAATAGGCGTTATGTAGTTAGTTACTTGGTTAGTTCGAGCATTATAATACGCGGAAAGGGTAGATTAGGAAGAATAGGAGATGTGGAACAAAACATGGTATCATAGTATCAGCACGAATTGGCAGCTAAACGCGAACAATGTTGAACATATCACATTTAGATGGTACGTCCAGACACAATCCGCGTACGTTTGTAGCGAATACCTACCCATAGATGTTATTCGTTATAAAATAGTTATAAATAAGCCGGCAAACATTTCACACGTTTGTTTACTATGGTCATTGATACATCAGAGTCTCATTTGCTGGCTTGAGATTAATAGAATACAAAGTTTTCGGTTTATTACCGGAATTGCAGTTATGTACAACGACTAAGTTCCGATGTTGTTTGTGCTGGAGGTAAGCAGTAATGGGAGCCACGACTTACGTGCTCTGTGTTACGGACGGCGGTGTTTAGCTAAGGAAGTTGCACCCAAAAGCGACCGTCGCACTTCTGGGTGATGACAGGTCATATTATATAGCTATGTAACTTCATTTACTTTGAGGATAAAAGGATCAATTCTGTCTTTTAAGCTACATAAATCCCAGAGGGTGGCGTGATAACAGACAAGCGGACAAGATTTATAACGTGAAAGCAGTCTCTGCGCTACCATGTGCCCCTTGTTAAGTAGTCACATACAGGAAGGCGCATATGTAAACAAATATGGCAAAGTGGACACGATTAACCTGTAGGGATTATTTGTTCCTCCGTATTGTAGGTGTTCATCGTCCTACTGTCGCCGTAGCCTACAACGTTCGCGAACGAACCTCATCCTTGACTACGATTTGGCCATAGGGAATTTCCTTTTAAAACGCTTCGTACTATTAGGCGTTCTAGCCGGAACTAGAAGGGTAGCATGAAGGGCGCTCCCCTGGAGAGACTCGTATGAATACTAAAAAATCTTGAAAGGCTTCTTCAAGGTGGTTATTGCAAGTGGGGGAGTGTTTCATTCAGAGCCGCGATGGCCCCGAGGCGCTGACTATGAATACGAGCACAGCTTTCTCTCCTAGTCTCTCCATCTCCTTCTATATATATATATATATATATATATATATCCCCTGACGCTGCCGGGGGAAAGCAAAGACAAAGCGAGTTTGCCTTTTCCACCATTGACGCACGAGTGCGGTGAAACAAATGCACTCCGGCCACCGGTACCGCCGTGCGGCCACTGACAGCAAAGTAGAAAGGCCGACCGGCCCGAGAGTGGTAAAAGTGTCGGTCGTGCCTCAACAAACACAAAAACAAAGAAACCGCCCCCCATGTCTGCCCTCCCCTGCGGAGCATTTCCCAAACTGAGCATGCGGCTGCAAACGGGAACGAGGAAGGCTAAGTTCAAGTGAATCGGAAAAGTGATTGTCGGAAGAGATTGCCCTAGGCGGGGTCTGTATTCGGGGGACGGGACAGCCTGGCGATGTGTGGAAGGGCAAAGCGAATCACTTTACAATTACCATATAGTTTGTCCGAGCCGTCAGCTTCGTGCACGTTTAGACAGAAACACGCGAACTTGTCTATACGAGCGTATACCATGAGGGCCGCGGTCAATGATATGATAGAATTTAATACGTGGCTCACGGTAGAGGTTCTGCCGTTGTGCTGCGGGTTCGGCGACGTGTCCATGTCAGCCGAGTTATTTCATGTGTTTGCGGTGTGGTAGTCAATGCTGTTGATAATGTTTCACATTAGATTCCTGACAATTACCTTGAGTTTTCATGCAGAGCGTTGTAAAACCCCCAAACACTTCTCCTGTGTGGTCAGGAACAAACAAACGGTTCCTTTCTCCGTACCGGCCCGACTATTGCTAGCTTAAAGTGTACTTGAGAGGTGTCGTGTAGCACGATAAGGGCGTGATACATCGCGAGGTGTCCCGTGAGGGTGCCACAAGGACACCGCCACAGGATCATCTGTCATAACACTCCTCGAGCCCTTCACGGAGGCAGCGGCGTCACAGCAGCAGCAACGCCCGGAGGGCTTCTCCCCTAGTAACGATAGTGTACAGGATGTGGTGTCGAGGCTTTTCGGAACGCCTTCGTTGGCAACGTCTCATAGCCGCGCTAGACAACGTTTTCTCCTTTTTTTTTTTCTTCTGCCTTCCTCCCCCGGCCGGGGTAACTCAGTGGTAGCTGTCCGAGGGCCTACTTGACATGCCAAGTGTACAACACTTCGCGTCCGAAGACGGTAAGTAGCTGTCCCGCCGGCAGAGGGAACGAAGCAGATAGACTTGGCGGAAGAGGAAGGGGGGGGGGTCGCTTGGGGATTCGGACGCCGCGAACGAGAATCCTTGACTTGGCGTCCATTGGTATGCGATTGACAACACGACCATTCGGCTCTTGTCAACTCGTGAGCCTCAAGATTAGACAGGAACATTATAATCATTACCGCCCGCATCGTCTGGGAGGGGACAGTGTCCCGGCATTCAACTAGAACAACGGAGTAGACCGACAGTAGATGAAAGAACCCTCGAATCTGTGTAGATGACAAATTAGTAGAATGGAACTAACTTAAAATAGCCTTTTAGTTGTACAAAACGAGAGAGGCATAAACGACGACAACGAGAAATGGTTCGATTCTCCTGGACGAAAATGCGGCGCTATCAACTAGAGAACTTGCCGTTTAACTGGGAGTATCTCATATAGCTATTCTGAATCGTTTACATGCGCTTAGAAAGGTGAGGATGGAAGGTAGGTGGGTGTCTTAATGAAAATGCCAAATGACAACTGGCTCACCATTTGTTTTTCGCTGCTTGCTAGGCAAACAACGAAGAGGTTTCTGTACATCATTTTTACGGGAGATGAAAATATACATCTACGATAATCCCCAGCGGAAAAGGGAGTGGTTAAACTCAGCATTCATAAGCAAAAGTTAATGCTGCGTATTTGGTAGGATCAGAATTTATTATGAACTGTTTAAACCTGGTGAAGCGGTTAGCGACGACCGTTACACGAGACAACTCAGAAATCTAAGCCGAGACAATGACAGGAAACGGCCGTAGAGGGGCAAAGCACCGCGTAAAGTGATATTGCAACGTGACAACGTTAGGGCTCGTGTTGTTTTGACGATACGCCGTACTGTAACCGATCTTGACTGATATATATATATATATATATATATATATATATATTCATGCAGCACGGCCTGCGGAGAAAACTCTTCAAGATACAATCAGGGGTCCAAAATTGGCTGGATGGATCGTCTCCCATAACGAGATGTTTTTCCATAGCGGGATTCACATCCATTATATTTTGTTTAGGATTCGTTCCTTATTTCAAAGGATACAGCAATTCAAAGCAGGTCGAAACGTGTCGATTACTTTGTTTCCAATCTAATATGTATAACGCATGGAATATACATTCGAACCCAATTAAGTTTGCCTTTAACTACATCAAACGAGGACGTTAGTTGGAGCACGATGTTTACTCAAAAGTGTGATTGATGGGTCCGCTAAGCACAATTGACTTGAGTTTCATATAAAATC
Source organism: Stratiolaelaps scimitus (assembly GCA_019614645.1). Lineage (NCBI taxonomy): Eukaryota > Metazoa > Arthropoda > Arachnida > Mesostigmata > Laelapidae > Stratiolaelaps > Stratiolaelaps scimitus. Next base: position 530,931 of record JABWDB010000077.1, read on the forward strand.
GCCTTCTCACATTGTTAGATAATGCCATACAGATAAGTGAGTGATGGGAGAAGGATTGGAGACCAGCCACCAACGAAAAAGATCGTTGGATCCGATTTAAAAAAAATATTGACTCTTTGCAGCTAGTTTTCAGCTCAAACATTCTGACGCTCTGATCTCCGTGTCACCATCTTCTAGGGAACATGGCGAGCACAGCCTTTGTAGGAATATATTTTATACGCTATCAATTATATTTTCGCGTTTATTCGGGTGAGTCTCCCACACAGGAGAGAAGCATAGATCTTTAGATAGCGAATGCACACATCAAATTGCATTATATTAAAACATCTAAGAACAGTATTCACCAGAAAGATTGTGAGTAAGGATCATATGTATTATATAATACATATTAAATGACAGATATATAATATCATATGCATTATATATCCATTATATATTCTATATTATATAACCTTACGCCAAAATCCACCTAAACGGTCTAAATCGAATAAATAGAAAACACGGGTTGCACTATCACCCGTAGATTGTCACCAGGAGGCCCGTCGCTCACCTGCAATTAGATGCTATTATTCATTGACCGATTTATGGCTCTCCCAGCATTGTGATAGCACTGAACGATCATTCTGCTTTTTCGTCATGGTCGATGGCGGGTACTGATGACTACATGTACATCTAAATGCGCACGCCATGTTAAACGGCATTAGCTTCGATTGGTTCTCATCTTACGTTGGACTGCTAGGCTAATCGGTACTCTTCTGGCCCGGTTGAGCATGCAACAACATATTGTATGGTATCTGGGCATGCTGAAGCACCAGATGTTTACACATCGTCTACGCTAGTCAAATATCAGCGATCCAACAGTGATCCTATTGGCCGCATATCTTTCAAGTGTGTCTCTTCGTCTTGCACCCGAAAGCGAGTAGTAGCTTCACGTACCGTTCGAACCGACTCCTCGTGTTGCAATACGTTTAAGATAAATACATTAGCCTTATTGGATTTGCGACGCCGTTGCAATGACGCCAAGCACAGCCATAGTCACACTTGGCAAGTATAGACATACATATATATATATATATATATCCTGCGAAAGAGCGAAGGAGAGGGATACGTAAATAAATGAAATGAATGAATGCATCTATATATATAAATAAATGCAGAGAGGGACAGAGAGAGAGAGAGATACAAGCGCACGCGTTCATATCTAGTATCTTGCTTAGAATTGTCATCTCAGACCATCCCGTTGCATTGCAATGTCCCGAGGGCACACCGGTCTCCCGTCGGCGTACAGCTGCTCAGGTCAATGTCAATGCATTAGCGACACTGCCATGCATTCGTAGTGTACGGCAATGCAGCAATACACAACAGAGCACAAGTGGTCCATCGTGGTTCATGGTAGAGCCACCCCGGTACCTTTTGCTCGCCGCGAGGTCGTAGTGTATGGATACGTTGCATACACTACCCAAGCCCCTACCCACCTCAGGCTTCGGTTTCGCTAGCGCCGCTTTCAGCTCTTTCACTTCGCTCTCCGCCTTGGGCGTACCCCCCACGGCTTCGTTTGCAAAATACCAACTCTGGGGAATAAGGCCGACGGGGAACGAGGTGAATGTAATTCGCAGTGCAAGCGTAAGCGAAGAAGACCTTAGTTACTACGAGACAGATACAACGGGAGAGAGAGAGAAAGAGAGAGAGAGAAAGATTGGGACACAGCATCGCACTGGTGGTAGGTCCTGGAAACTGTGGTGAATCCCGTCTGACGTGACATCATTCGAACTCCATCATATATATATATATATATATATGTGCCAAGAGCAGAAGGAGCTGCACACAAACGGCCTCGAAGCAAAGCACATCACAGTGGCACTTGACAGCACATCTTGACAGTCAGCCAGCCATCTCCGCCACCCATAGCAGTACTGTGCGAATACCGTCCAGTAGCATAAGGCGGACCTCGCCGCAGCGACCAACGCCACCGCGCCAACGCCGTCAGCATCACAACCTCTAGCACTACCTCTTGCGATCTACTCATCCCCTGTGTGTCACTTACTCGCTCGTCTTCTTGTGCAATCATGCGAATGTGATCACGTGCCAATAAATAAAGCCTGCGCACCTGGAAACACCCAGGCGTATTGCCGCCTACGCCTCCCCCCTACGGGAGTTGGCTAGCGTTTGACTTGGAGGGGGCACCCTGACAAAGCGAGAGGACGGGCGAGAGAGGCAAACGATCACCGCATGCAGCGGTCGCAAGAACGAACCACCACCACGACTGAAGTGTCTGATCCCACGTGACTTGAAAGGAGACGTGACCGAATGTGTATCTATCGTCCTCCCAGCGGCAGCTAACTAGTCGGCGTAGTAGGAGTGGCAGACATAGCAGCTGCGCAAGTTCTTAGGGTAGAGGAGAGGAGAGATATAGAGAGAGACAAAGGGACAAAGAACGAGAGAGAGTCACTGATTCATTGCCTACGTACATTGGCTGGTGGAGTGCTGCAATGTTCTATCATATTGCACTATTCATCTTCGATGACGAAGACCGTGCACTTTGTGTGTCAGATCTCCAAAGGAATGCGTGTGCAGTCCACAAAGGAGACCTATGGTAACAATCATTGTGAAGCGTATGGCCCACAGAGCTGGCAGTGTGTTTGCCGGCCGGATACCCCGAATGCGAGCACAGGACGAAACTCCAAAGGGTTAAAGCTCGGCGTTGAAAAGGGCCTAAAGGTCGCATGGGGGCGCGACGTACGAATCGCCTATTATACCAGCAGACGAGGGACCACGATGCAATGTAAGAGTTAGTTCACTAACATGTCCCTGGAAGGCCAAAAAAAGAAAAATGCTTGAGAGAAATCAGAGCTTACCTGCCAGGTAACACACAAATATTGACTTGGAACAATCTGCAATGCGAATATGACCGAAACTGTCTTCGCTCATGTGTCTGCGAGTGGATGAACGAGTTCTCGCACCGTCCACTTTATAGCTCCTAACACTGATTCACATTATTTCAACACGCTAAAGTGAATTTATCTGAACGTTTTCTAATCGTCAAGGGCGTTGTGGTCGACACTAGATTTTTGGGTACTCATTTCCTTGGTGATATATATAATAATTGAAGTATATCGTGGTTAACTCGTCTTCTGTAGACATGGAAGATGTGTGTGCTTATAAAAAAAGCTTAGCAACACCACCATTATTTGCTCCAATTGTCCATACTGGCTCACTATGTATTCCTCTGTGGTCGTGTTTACCTTCAATGGAGGCTATTGGAATTGCGTACCATGTCTTCATTAGATCGAGAAGGACGATATACAGGGTGAGGCGAAATGGTTAATGATTCGAACTAAATTCACATTTGAATGCCGTTCGTAGATGATGATCGTTATGCAAGGTATAATCAGCCCTAGTTAATGTCCTAATGAATTCCACTAAAGCAAAAATCAAGTGGTAGTTAATGATTTATGCAGCTTTGGTGAAGCATTAGCAAAGGGCAGGTCAATTTCGTCTGGTTTCGTTGACTTTATGAAACGGCTATTTTTGAAATCGTGGTCCACCATGAAGTTTGTAGGGCAACATCGAACAACTGTAAAGTAAATCCTTAGATAGAACAGTACCCAGAGAAGCACTATTAGACCCCGTTTAATGTAATTTCAAAAATACATTTGTCTATTACAGAACCGAGAGAAAGTTGCCCTTCTAAAATTTAAATGTTTTTGAATGGACTTCCGTGTTTGTGCACTGTCAAAGTGGAAGCTCAGGAGATTGTCTTAATTACATTCCGAATAGATCCGACGTTATCTGTTATCACGGTTTAGAGTATTTGAATATAAATTATGAGCGTGCCAAACTGATCATTTTTGGTGCATTTACGCCTCTACTTACCACGCCTTCCACAAGATACTTAAAAACATTTCAAATTATTTTATTCTATATTATTTATAATAGCTTTGCGGGAAGGTTCTTGCACGTAACTTGGTCACGTAGTACGCAAGTACTAACACCTACGCTATTCTTTGCTGTGCTAATTTGTGACTTCCCTGTTTAGTGACCTTGAAAGAACAAGAATTTGTCTAATGGTTGAGCTCCATATCTTGAGGGATGGTTTAAGGAACGTGGGTTCACATCTTATCAAATTATCCATATTTCATGACTTGTCAAGCATGGATTGTTGGGAGTTGATATGAATGACGCTGTAACCAGTTGAGGGTAGACAGGCTAGTCTTCTTTTTGATGCAATGCTACATAACTCAACCGAGGTCTGCCATGGAAATTGGTGTAAGCTGGGAGTTAGCTGAAAGAAAAAGAGGCCGTCTTACGGGGCGTGGATACTCATGACATTGAAGCCTAGCTCAATACACAATCCGATGGGTACACCAGGTTCCTTTAACGGATACGGTCATTTTTTAGCAACCAAATAGGCTTTTTGTTTACCTACTCATCGTCCGCCTTCTGACAGCAATTTGTCCTAAGTGACAAGTCTGGTACCTCTCAGGATCCATCTGTTGACGCGTCCATCTGCCTTTTGTCTCGGGCCTGTATATTTGTCTAAGTGTAAGCGTTCAGTGAAACAACAATGCCTTTTTTATTGGGTACACCCAGCGAATCTGGAGTCTCCTCCAGCCAGATTTCAGTTTCCGCTTTTTGCTCAAGTTGTCAAGTCTCCTGATTTAAAGAAAAATGCATGTAACGTTGAACACAGCGAGCGAATCGTACAAAGCACGTGGCATCTAGAAATTATGAGCTTGATCTCCTTCGTAAAAGTTCTGTCCGCAGACGATGTGGACATATGGGTACAAAACACAGGCCTCACATGAAATCAATGAGAGGGACTCAATGCGAACGCCGAAGCTGCGCAACACCACATTGTTGTTTGTATTATTTACTGTGTATGTAAATAACAGAAGGAATATGATTTTGGCTGTCGTGCAGCCCATATTGGATAGAGATTACACGTGGATATAACCGTGTCTAATCTTCAAAGACGCGATTACAAATTCACTTTGGTATGCGTCCGAACGTTTAAATGTCATGTGGGCTACGTCATGCATGTGGTCTATTCACTCTTAAATCTATATGTCTGCTCAGATCTTGGAGGTTAGTGCTTCATTAGCGGAAGTTGCTGTTGCCGACCGCCGACCCCCCGGCCACCTAAAGTTCCTGAGTAGCCTAGTTACCTCGTAAGCTCGTTTGTGCTGAGTTCACGTGTGTATTTTTGTCCCTTGATGTTGATATAGAGACTTGTGTGTAACGCGATGAAGGTATTACTACGTTGCATGTCGTCTCCGGCCTAAATGAACTGGGTTACTTATTCATTCAGCTAGACGAAATTAGTCTGCTCTCGACTGTAGGAAGTTTTGCCCTCTAGGACCTAAAAAACAAACTCACATGTTTCTGCTTATATGACAGCTATGACTCGCCCTCGACAAACATTTGAGTGCTTAACGGAGAATATCTGGAAGATAATCAAAATATTACATGATACCCAGTAGTTACCTTGTCGTCAAATTAACACGAGTAATTGATCACGTGAAATAAAACCTTTGTTAAACGGCTAACTGATACAAGTAGTGTTTTAGGCACATTTTAAGCGACCTCCAACTAAGTATTCTGTCATGGCAACGCAGGGACGCATATCGAGTAGACTGTAAACAATTAAGCAGCAGCAGGAGAATAACTAATCTATGTTTCTTATGTATGCGTTCATTTAACCTCATCGTGTCTATTTACAAAACATTTTTGTATAATATACCTATCACCTGAACAGACAGTAGTAGTGAGGCCTAATTGATTTCATATAATTAGTCGACTATTCTTCTAGTGTGGCGCATATAATAATTCTAGGTGGCGATCTTTGGCGCGAGAGCCTTCGACTGTTGTACAGTTCGACTAGATTGCAATAATTCTTTCTTCTGTTTTCAATTTGGCGAATTTATAGTGCTATTGTTGTATACCGCTCAATTAAATCCAGCCGAACATTAATTGAGAATAAACTATTTAGGACAACTGAGACTCTTTGCAACCTGTTTCTGATATACAGTGGTGTGAATAAACATAGCCCACCCCCTATATTTCAACAATCGTTGCAAAGAATACACATTTGAGGCATTTCTTCTGTGTCAGATTAATGTACGTGTCAAATAACATATTTACCACAAAGAACAGCGCATACAACATCGCACGCAGCCTACTACAACAAAATGTGTCATATTTAGGTGGTGAAAAATGATAGACACACCCTCAGTTATCGAGTGTTTTCGCTGAATTAGTTCTTGTTTTCTTGTGCTAATCAGTACCGTGTGGACTCACCCTTGCTAATTATAACGTCAAAGACTCGGTTTGGCATACTATCAACGAAATTTAGCAGGATCCGGTTGCTGACATGTCCCCAGGCCTCCAACAACGCCTTTTTTAGTGTTTCCACGGATGTATACTGTCGATTCGAAGCGTATACTCTTCGGATAAGAATGCCCTAGAGATTCTCCATCGGGTTGAGCTAAGAAGAACATGCTGGCCACTCTAGGGTACCAATGTCATGCCGTCTTAACCGCGCATGTGTACTAGCGCTGACGTGAATTGAAGCGTTATCTTGTTAGAAAACAATTGAAAGTAGGTGAAATCTGCTACTAAATGGTAGTAGGTTGTTGGTCAACATCTGCTGATAGTCCTCGCTATTCATTTGAGATGAGATGAAAGTGAATCCAAGTTTGCAAAGCTCCCCAACCCATAAAGCACTCTCCGCCGAACATGTGCTTCGAGAAGTACCGCGACTCTCTACGTACATCATGCCAGTAACCGTTAAATCCATCTAGCCCATCCAAATTTAACTTCTTCTCGTCACTGGAGACGATTTGAAACAACATAGTACCTTTTAGATAGATTTACACCCTCAGGACACTTTTTAAAAAAACGTTGCCCCAATACTCATCAATGTCCAGTCACGTCCATCATGTTGCGGGCGAAGTTTAGTTGGGCAATCATATGGCGTTGTTGAAGACGAGGTCTTGTTCTCATTTGCGCCCGTATGATATGCGGATAACGCTTAATTGTATTTAAAACTGTTGATCTATGAACCTGAAGGGTTAACCCTTGCCTGATTGCTTCACAACTTATGGTCGAATTCGAGGCCAATCGACAGATATGCATGACAGTTCGCTGCCTGTTCTTTCGTGGACGTCCTTCAGACTTATTAGTACCATACATCGATGGACTGCGTCAATAATTTTGCACCACGTGACGATTTTTGCCAATTTCTCTGGCAATTGCAGCCTGGGTCTTTCCTGCTCGGTGTAAAGCGGTAATAACTGCTTTCTCTGCATCAGTAAGGCTCGAAGCGCGTCCCGTGACTACAGTACTGCTTGAATGCTCAACACAAACTGGATTAATTCAGCGAAAACACTCGATAACTGAGGGTGTGTCTATCATTTTTCACCACCGAAATATGACACATTTTGTTGTAGCAGGCTGCATGCGATGTTGTATGCGCTGTTCTTTGTGGTAAATATGTTATTTGACACGTACATTAATCTGACACAAAAGAAATGCCTCAAATGTGTATTCTTTGTAACGATTGTTGAAATATAGGGGGTGGGCTATGTTTATTCACACCACTGTATACCTGGCCATAATAACTCAGTCTAAGTCTGTAAGGATGACAGCTCATACAGATTCAAGCTTGCCAAAGCGCTCTAAGTGTTACTTATACATCGTAATAGTATGCATTGGCAATGTACACCGTAGCTGTACACGCAAAATTAATGTTTCCTTTTGTTTTAATATCCATCAAAGAAAACTCTCTCCGAAACAAGAGGGCTGTGCCGTTCGTTAGAGCCGTGTGATCGAGTATAGGGATACGACGAGCAATCGGACCCGTCAACTAGCTCCTCTGCTGTTAAATATTTCAGAACTATCCCGGGTTGTATTGTACAATTAGACGGCTGGCCATTTGTCTTATGCGAATATATACAATAGGATAGAGACAATCACCACATGCTTCATGTGACCGGCATACGCTTCTTAATAAACTGTCTTTTGTTGCTTTATTTATGGCATGATTTGCGTTATCAAATAGAAGACCTGATGTTGTATTTTTTCGACAGAGCCAATTTGCGCGATATTCTTCGTGTAACTGCGTTACGTTACCGTTATAGCCATACTTCAACGATTCGCATATGTGCATGTATGTGTGATGTGTGGAACACTTGTTCGTACATAGTGTACGACCAAATGCAGCTCAGGAACATCGCCAGCGAAATGGGCGAGCAGCACGTGGGACTCCATGCTGACGAGGATGGCTTCAATTTTCAAATTTCACCCCAACATCGCGCGCCCTGGCGATACTTTTGCTTTCTCTCTCTCTCTCTCTCTCTCTGTCCTGCATCGCGTTTTGGCGCCAGGGCAAGAACAAGCACCCACCCACCGTCGGCGAAGGGATGGTTGGCGCGCGTCTTGCATCATGCCGCACGGCACGAGTCGTTTTCAGGCTCAGGGGCGCAGCATGGGCTCTCTCGACCTACAGTTGGGTTCTTTTTTGCCCCTGCTAGGCCACGAATCTGGCAGGAACAACGGAGGGAGGTAGCGACGTCGTTGAGGCCTGGTTGGGGGCCAGGCTTGAACGCAGTTCCTGCAACACTTATGCGGCAGGCGTTCATGCACACGCGCAAACGGTCTGTGAGCGTCCGCGGTGGGGTTGCATGCAAAGTGGTCCCCTATGATCCCACTCATAGCAGCAGCAGCAGCAGCAGCAGCAACGTCGTCGCTGCGCTCGTGGCCGCGATGGTGGCTCCGACGGTACCGGCTTCTGCCGTCGTTGGTGCTGCCCTGGTGTGGCCAGACAGTCGGCCAGCGATACCAGGGGCAGCCTACCTTCTTGTACGCGATGCGAAAGACTTGCGGGCAGGGTGTGCCACTGTACATGAGGAAGGCACACCACATCCGACCCCGTTTCGCACAGGAGATGGAGTCCAGGCCGTGTGTATGTGTGCATGTTTATATGGGCATGTAGGTAAGTAGGTTTGTGGGAGCCCTGTAGGGCACCCTGGGGAGAACAAGCCATCGCTAGCGAGCCGACACCTCGCGGCTGGCCCGTAGCTCGTGGAAAAATGACAAGTGCTTCGGGGTTCTGCACCCAAAGCCGCGCTCACCCCGGCGACGCGAACATCGCAAATAAACGCACGTTAACACATACGTCCGATGAATCTATCGCAGATATATCTTGTCTTGCGCTTCTGCGTAAACGATCATTGGACTACGGACCCGTTTCGAATCAATAAGACGCTTCGATGTTTATAATTCTTCGTGTTCGATTTTTGCTTAATTTAGAGTCCGCATGCTAATTTGTACTTCGTTGACGAATTCGGTAGAAGACAAGGTTGGGTGTTACTGATGATGCCGTGACCGTTTGTCAATGTGGCCCTTCCATCTAACAGCCTCTACGCAGAGCTGCTCCTTCTCGAGCTGCTGTATGTAGGTAATGCTGCAGCGACTGCTGTTGCTGCTGGTGCTGCTGATGTCAGTGTCGCGTTGCCGTGCTGTGTTGTCTATGCAAACAAAATGTCAAAACCGCCGTTCACCATATAGTAACAGCAGGGCGAGCAGTCGCGAATTGGTCGGCAGCTCGCGCTCACACTTGTTTCACATGCGGCTATCCTGGCCAAGCGGGAACGGCGTAAGGACGCAAACTGCCTTATGTTTACGCCAAGTATATACCCTAACCTCAAGCACAGACGGCTGGCTCATGCAAGGAGAGGCACGAAGCCTGATGCACAGGCTGCTCAACATACCAAGCAGGGATACTATGGCATGGAGCTACTTGCAGAATCGGGTAGGTGGGGGATATGGTGCGAGAGGCTAGAGGGGATCGGCGATCCTATCGTCGGGGGCATGCTGCAGTTCAACTCAGTGGGCATTGCTCGTCGGCAGGCGTCAAGGACCATCGAGAATTGCGGGCCTCACTGTCAGTAGGGCTTTCGACCTCAGCCCGTTACCTTGGCCGTTTCTTGTCGGCCTCGTGCATGGCTTTCCCGCCCGGGTCTGTACCGTGCCCTTGCACACTAGAGGCAATGAAGGTGCTATGCCATTAGCCAGAGGTGCGATGCTATGCTGTGCATTGTTCCCCAAAGGCCACTTCATCCCTTTCATACAAATGCTTCTCGCAAATGACCGGTAATCAGGCTCCGTCGCTTCGGTACTTCTCTCTTCTTTGTCTTCCCTTCATTTCCCATATATATATATATATATATATATATATATATATATATATATATATATATATATATATACATATACAATAAATATATATATATATACATACATATACAATATATATATATATATACACATACATATATACATATATATATATATACATACATACAGATATATATATATATATATATATATATGTGCGGGATCATCACTAGTGTACAGGAATATGCTTAGATTTACCTTTAGTTCAGCTCAATTAGGTCATGAGTATGAGCCGTTTTGTGATGGTTAATCACTAGTTAAGTCAATAAACATCGGCATCACAACTAGTCCGCTTTGACAGTGCATAACCCACTCTGCTGGTGTTTCTGATGTGTACCTACTGCGCGAACAAACGTATCTCGGTATTATATAACATCTAGTTAGGTTATCCGTTATAAACAGCTATGCTATGGAAGACACGCGTATATTTGCGAATAGTCACATTTCTCGATGGCAAACCATACAGCGCAATGATTACACATTTCGTTCGTCGGACAGACTCGTACCCTCTATTTTTTCAGGTCTCTCTCCCTCTCGCTGTCCTTGGACAAGCTCCTCAAGGACAGACCACTACTAATACTCAACTCTGTTAGTGATCGACTTCTCTCCTGATCAAGAATTATCGGAACGAAATCCGCCTGTCTTCGGCAAAACCGGTTGCCGTTTTGTGCTAATCCTCACTGAGCACTATCAGGTCTCTCTTCAGGGCTGAGTGATCGCTACTGCAGAGTGTTCTGCGTGTGCATACATCAAGGGTGTCCGCGTGATTAGAGACACATATGGCTCACCGTAATTAACTTGCATGTCTTCTTCGTCGACCGTTAAAATCTGCCCAGCCGATACTCTTCTCCAAGCGTTCTGGCAGGATATCCGAAATGACTGCTAATACAAATACTAATTTATTTATTAATGACGCTGCCTTGAACATTCCTTCTATATCGGAATCGTCCCGTAATGGAGAGGTGCGGGCCAAAGATAACTACTTGCTACTCTCTTGCTTGAAACGAGTATCATTAATCCCATTTTTCGTAATGTGATCACCACGTTTAGAACATACTTTGAGAAACTTCACGAAAATTGAAAAATACTTCAAAATCATTCTTACGATTTCTGTCATGGATGAAGTGGCTTTACGATACCGCTTTTGGTATTGGTATAGAAATACGATAATTTGCTTTAAGTAGTAACCCAAATGATACCCTTTAGCTTTCAAAGTTTAAACAGCAGGCGCATATTTCCGTCAAACGAAGAGCTAACGGCACAGTTATTGATGAATAGGGTTCACAATAAGGAAAAAAGAAGGTTTACACTTGAAGTAGCATATATTTTAACGGTAACCCACCTTTTTCCCTAACACCGAATCCGACTTTTTCTTAGCTGTTCAGTTGAGTCTTAGCCTACAGTAAGGTAACTTTTGGTTTGAGGTACATCATCTTTTAGGAATCAATGGCCTCATATAATTCACTGTTATGTTTTTCGTGTTGGCAATAGTACTTATAGTAAGAGGTGTATTATGGCACGCTAAACATAGAAAAAAATATTATTGCAACACCATTACCATTACAACAATGTCGTACCAATCTGTTTAAAAATGTGGGGCAGGAAAAGAGTTGTGACCGATATCTTTTCGATATCTTATTAACTTCAGGAGTTGTTACCACGGTTCCATAAAAGAGGTACATCTAAATGGCCTCGTGATGAGACTTGTTTAACTTCCGCATAACTATATTCTGGCTTGCTCTATTGACACAAATTGTTAATATGCGCTCGCCGACCGTACATCATCTTCTGGACAATTAACCTTAAAGGATTTACCAGTGGGACAAAATCTTTATTCTTATTGAAATCTAAGAGAATGGAATTAAGACACAATTATAAAGTAACTAAATAAATAACAAAGCATTATACAATAACTAAGTCGACGCTGAGGAAGTCAGTTAGTTGGACGATGCTTACATTTTTCCAATCCACTAGAGTTTGGTTACACACACACACACAAATAAGAATTGCCCAAAAAAATAAAAGTTGCTGCCCATAAAAAAATATGGTGGAAATAGCAGGCTTCCCGTATATTACAAATCTAATGACGCTCACGATAACTGCATAGTTTATAAAGATTGCGTAGTGTGCCACGGATGAATTATTACATCGTGAATAGGTGAACTTCTGTACAAAAGAGTATGATGATTATGAGGTAACAAGATACGACTATAGGTGGCACATGTTTACTTCGGTAGATACACACAAAATGATGAATAAATACTCATCTATGGATAGTTCATGTCTAATGCATGATATCATACCGGCCGCTTTGGCTGGCTGAGTCAGCGATCATATCATGATATGGGGGATCTTGTCCGTAGTCCAATGAGGTCAAGCCCCGGCTCGGACGGATGGTGAGGTGAGGACTCCGAGCTTCCGAACGTCCGCTCTCAGGGCCTGCGGTAGTCCCAAACGGGGTTCGCACACATACACACAGATACGGCCAGACGGACAGACATATAGAGCCACATAAACTCTTGCTCCATGACAGAAGCGCAGGGAGGCACAATGACAATGATAGAGTGGTCCGTGACGTGCCTTCTAAACGGCCGTAGGCTGACGGACGAACGGGGGGGTAAGCAAGCGGGCCCCAGCCGTCGTAGAAATCGACGAACCAAGGACGCCATTTTACTTCCATTGGCTTTGCCTTAGAGGCGCGCGCATTGGAAGCTTTAGGAAGCGAACAATAGGACCCGTGGATCCGCTGTCCGTCCTTGTAACCCTCCTCCCTGCCCTGTTTTCGGCCAGCGCAAGCTCATATATATATGATATCTGATAATGCCATTAAGTCTGCGTGTATGCCTGTTCCGACGATGATGACTAGGCTGATGGCGATTACGATGATCTCTAGGAATTTGATTGCATCACACCAATCATCACTGAGAATATGTATCTAGTTATGACACGAAGCTGAGCGGGCGGGCGGCTGGCTGGTCATTGTTGTCGGCGCTCGACTTTCGATCGGAGGAGTTAACGCAACGGCCGTTGCCTGCTGTTATGTACATCATCTACGGACATCATCTATGGACATCGTCTACGAGGGTACCGACTGATGCTTTAGCGGGAAAGGACAGCAAAGACAGGCCATGACTCCAAGAGGATCCAGGAAACCGCTGTTCCAAACGTTGTCACATTTCGATGATTTTTCCTTCAATGCCAGCTGTTGCGTTTAGCTCGTTAGAGTCTCGCTATCGTTCGCACGAACATCAATACTCCATTCATTTGGGAATCGTACGGAAATTTCAGGTGAGTAGTGACTGGAATAACAAGCTTATCTAAATTCCAGTCCGATTGCATATGCTAGTCGACTGCCATGGAAACCACGCACAGCAACACTATTTATGATCGCCGGTTCGATACCCAGGAATCGCGGTATCGTTTCCTGGGTACATATACAGTAGCTGGGATATGGTCAGTACCGCCCTGCCGTCACATAAATCTGTTGGAGAGCGTCCCGATAAGTCCAGCATGACTTATATGACAGGTCCTTGAAGCAGTGCTACACGGCTGTTGCGAGACCTGCAATGAGAAGTCAGCTGAGGGTTTTTGTCCACCTATAAGCGATGATAGTTCTTGAGGACGATACGGTTGGTGGTTAACCACCAGCTTAAACAAAATGTCTCTGGTGAAAAGCATGCCATCAAAATACAGAGAATAAATACTTTGGCAAAGATGTGGAATGTGAAACCGCACTGGTGCTCCTTATGCGACTAAAAGTATGGTTACTTCAATATTTTAGGGCTAAATTGTCACATCCTAATTCGGCGAATAATCTCATCGTAATGGAGTTCAAATAAAAAGTTTACATACAATACATAGACTGATTATGTAGGTTCAGAACTAACGATATATATATATATATATATATTTATTTATATTTGGTATTGTAGCGTGCACAATAACACTTATCCCCTTGTACCAACGAGGTCCGTCGATGAACACAATTGGGAGAACAGAGTCCACATGCCGTAGAATAGCCAGGCCAGAGAGCTGGCGAGACAATGAAGAGTAGCTGCTGAGTCTGCATAGCCAAGGATCAGCAGCAGCAGCAGCAGCCGCCGTGACCGAAGTCGCTGTTCCCGCTGTACACAATAGAGCCCCGGGTGCGTTAGAACAGCACTGGCGGAACCGAGTTCGACGTCGAAGTCGCTACGCGAACTCAGCACCTGTACACTGCGCACTCGTACATCGCCAATGGTGTGTCATTCCTTTAGCCTGGACGAAGGTCACCTCCCTTTGCATTGAAGCTGCAATGCATTGACCTCTTGCGTAGGTAACTGACACAACCCGTGGATCTGTTGAAATAGGCTGTCTAGTGCTATCTCAAACACGTTGTTCATTTGTCTTAGGTGAGTCATTCTGGGCATAACTCATATCATGACAGTCTCTCTCGCATATCGAATTTTTGGGCCCGTTGGCGGAGCACTGCACACCCACGGCTTTTTTAAATCTTCTACTGACGACCAGTACTAAGAAGAAATTTAAGATATTGATCAGTAGTGCAGTAGTATGAAAATAGTGCGTTTAGGTCGTGTTGATGAGCCCAACGTTGAACAAGACTACGAAAGCTGCCAACCGCGGGCAAATTTCAGTTGAAAAATGTCCATTGTGACGCCTCCTAGAGGTAAAGGTCATGCAACTAAAGCCTTAAAGCTTTCCCAAGTCTTCGTTCCCATTGAACCACACCAGAGAAACGGTTATTGGAGGTACCTTCATGCCCAGTACACTTTTCGTCTGGGGGCTACTTACGCTACTTACGGCGGTAAAACACATCCAAACGACCTTTTCGGCAGAGCCTTTCTGAAAACCAACTTCGGAGACTCCGCCTGATCGTCCAATATATTCGGTTGTTTAATAGAACCATGGTGATGTTTGTGTGGGTTGTAGTCTTGATAGCGAATTATATCGTCAGAAGTAATAAGCTATAACGATAATAATAATAATAAGTAATAAGCTTTAAGTAATGAGCTACGTCCTAATCAACCTGTACACATGTATGTCCTGTCATTCATCTGTGAGGAGTCTTACTGTAGCAGTTCTAGAAAGTGATCTCTGTGGAAAGCTTCACGTTCGCAGTGAACTCAGACGATCCCTTTTGAGAAATGTAATCCAGAAAATAAAATGGCGAGTTGATAGCCGAGTCGAATTGTTTATCCTTAATCAGCATCACATGCGTAGTCTTCCTCAATGTCGATATCGGTCATTTTTTTGTTTATGGTTTTATATCGTTTCTGATATTCTATATACTTTATATCATTTACTATCCATATCATTTACATTTGTGTTTTGCTAGAAGATTCAGGTCGATGGTCCCAGAAACCTGAGACGTTAACTTCACGAATTATTGATTACATAATTGAATATAAGAAGCTTAAATTTATAACGTTCATCTGAATCTGAAGTATCCTATCCCACTGGTTCGTCCCCGATCCACATTCGTCATAGTATACTTGCGTGATAGTTTCTTTTTCTACGTTCTACGTCTATATTGACATATCTGCAAAATCCTAGTAATAATACTAATTATTATTATCGTAAATTCCAATGACGTATAATGAGAACGATGCTGTAGTACAAACGTCAGCGCTTTAGGGTATCTGATCAGATATCCCCATCTGTTTAATTAAATATAGATATTTCTATCAAATATTATAGGATTTTCCTCATCTTACGTCGCCTGCATAGAAATAAGCGAAACGCCATTTCGTGGCCTGTGGACCGGTGTGTGCGGGAACCCTCTCGGTGGTCGGCACGTCATCGCATGCCTGCCTGACTGGGACAAATGAACTTCCTTCATCTTCCACATGGGTAAACTTACGACAATGGGTGATGTGCCGTGGCTTCGGTCGTTCTTTACAATGGCCGGAAATAGCCAATGAGCTTTGTGGCTCAAACAGGCACCTCTTTGTGGGCGCAAAGCTGACTTGTGCACGCCAAAAGAGAAAGATTATGACTTCCACCCCGAACGCACGTTTATTGGGTGATCCTTTGAGGCAATGATCTGAAAAGCACAAAAATATATAATTACCTAACTCGTACCTTGCGGTACAATCATACGCGTTTGTCTTCCCAACTAGACAGGCTTTGGTACAAGCTTTGGCCAAGTAACTAAGATGAGAGTAAGCTAAACGCAAAATCTTTGCCACGTGAGGAACTCAATTTTTGGGGCACCATAGACCCTGATCAGACGTGGACTTCTTTCCCACGCTTGTTACACCTAAAATGTGGCTGGTGTATAATAATAATTATCGTGCGGTCATGCAAAATAACTAACCAACAAGATGGTGGTATTACAGCAAAATTCTCCCCGACGATAGTGACACGAGACGCCATCAATCCTAAGGTATCTGTCAGGTACGAGTGATTAAATGATCTAAAGAGCCTAAATATAGGCAGTACATACTAGCAATATTTAATTAGTAATAACATTTGCTCGGGCGTGCATGTTGGGACATATCAGTACGATTATCATATACCCTACGGTCGTGCGTTATTTAGCGTTCACCGCTTGAAACACAAAATGTTTCGCCGTATATTATCCGATTTGTGTAATTTGGTCAACGAAGGTCCGTTACGGCCTAGGGTACTTCGTATTCGCGCGACACCGTGCGCAGGCCTAGAAGCGAATGAATTGACGTAGACAGGCAACGATAAATTTGTTCTGAAACTATTCTAGGGCAAACAAATAAACAAAAATTCGTTTTTGTTGTAGATAACAACGTTAAACATGTAGCACTTTATCCAGCGACAGCAAAAACCACAGCTGTGTCAGCTGCTCAGTTGTGAGAAGGCAAGAATGAAGTTAAGTTACAGCATGGTTTAGCATCTTACCAAAGATAGATGAGATAGTCTGCACTTTATACCGATTGTTGGCTGTTCGAAACATTCATATACCACACACGTTGAAAGAGGAAGTCGTCAAGATGGGTGTATCTGGGAAGCTTGGCTACTGTTGTAGTGGTCAAGTTTGCATTTTTGGTAGCTCGCGCATCTAGGCTGCAGCTACCTATTTGACGTTCGTTCATTGGCAATACGCGCAATTAACTACAAAGCTAAAGGTGAAGTATGTGTACGCGGACATAAACTGCTCAATGAAACTTGGAAGTGGACACTGTGTTGTAATAACAACCCCGAAGTCAAACGAACCACATTGGATATTAAAAGTTACTGTGGACTTCTTAATATAACCGAATATGTTATTAAGTTTACCCAATCGTTAATTATAATGACGACCCGGCTAACTCAAGCGTTATTTGCGACCATACTCATCATACTTAGGTGATTGTAAACAAATCATTTGTCTATTTTGTTTCGATCACTAGGATTTATTTTCATATTTTCCTTTGTTTTTCGACGGGCTATTCACCATAATTATGCAATAGCATAAAGTACATCTATCTCTCCATTGAATCCGAATGTCAGTCATACCCACGTCCGTGCACCGTAACATCGAGTTTGTATTATTCGTATGCTTCCTATAGCATTATCCTTCATAGGTAATAGCGTTAAATGCTGTGGGTTCAGCTCTTTGTTGTTTTTTTGTGTTCCAACAACGCAACCAAATTGGATATAGGGTAGTTGCATCGTACTGACGTGATACCGTGTCCTAATACTCGAACGTTTAGGAAAGGG
This sequence comes from Stratiolaelaps scimitus, assembly GCA_019614645.1. Taxonomy (NCBI): domain Eukaryota; kingdom Metazoa; phylum Arthropoda; class Arachnida; order Mesostigmata; family Laelapidae; genus Stratiolaelaps; species Stratiolaelaps scimitus. The sequence continues at coordinate 548,841 of JABWDB010000077.1, forward strand.
AATTGTACACGGCATGCCGGCACACGCACACATATACAAATATCTATGTCCGCATATATATATATATATATGTATATTCGCGTACAGGCCAACCCTCGCTGTTGTGCCACCCAGCATCGCTGATAGAGTTCTGTCTCACTGCACGACACCAGTGAGGATTTCCGGCATTGGCCCGCACAGCGACGAGCAGTCTTCTGGCCCCCCATAGCAGTCATCTGCTACAGCCCGTCGATCATTTTTCCCTGCTGTTGTTGTTGTTGTTGTTCTTGCGGAAGTTGTGGGCGTTTTCCATGGCAGGAAATACATTATCGTCGTCGTCCTCCTGACCAACGAACTAGTTTCTTGCACCGCCTTACTGCGGCTCCCCCTTCGACATCGCTCACTCTTGAGGAGACGACGGTCGAGTTAGAACGACTTAATGGTGTCGTTACCACCGTCTCTCTTCGAGTGACACGGGAGAGAAAGAGAGATACGCACAGTCGATGCGCACTAATACATGAAAGCTACAACGCCCGCGCTTGAGGTAAGCTGACAATGAAGTCGTATCGTGGTGCATTTCCTTCGTGGCGAAACTATGGAGCGAGCGCCGATCGCGCTTATCACGCTTCGACAGGTGATGTACCACTCTTGCATCGTTCGTTGGTAAGTTCGCTGTGTGAAAGCTGAGAGATGGCGGGGAACGATGACAATGACGAGGTGCCAGCTTCGATCATGCACAGCTCATTCTTTTCTGCCCGGTCATAGGTAAAGGTTTATTGGTTTATTGAAGGAGCTGCAATTTTATAATAGGCTTGTGAACAATTGACTCTTGTTAATTACATGGAATCACAGAAGATGGTTGCATTGTAACTGATTCGTTTGATTCATTCGGTTCTACTTAACACTTGAAAACGTGAGTGAGCATCGCACAGTTCAAATATAAGTATTGCTTGTAGGCTGAAATACTTTCACACACATCACCTATTCGTCTATGAAGTCTTATATAAACAGGTCGATAGAGTTCTGTGTTCGACCTTCACTGTTCGCACAAATCCTAGGCCTGCTTTCACAACTTTGTACGCTTCATCATGTACGCTTGTTGATCACACATAGCACAATGCAGAGATCCGTATAGGCAAAATAATTGCAGCACGAATCGAATTCTTCGAGAAGGTTGATAATAGTAGCAGCATTAGTGACGGCATTTAACTATGAGAGTTAGACACACGAAAAGGTCAGCAAGCGATATATATATATATATATATATATATATATATATATAAATATATATGTACACTCAGTGCCTCCACGTCCGAAAATCAGAGGCTTTCGTCGTATATTCATAGTATTTGGCTTCCTCTATCGAAGCGCCCACCTCCTCATCCAGTGCCCATCTCTTCGTGAGCACTGGAATGGTAGCTCCAATTTCATTCGCTCAGTTCGCTTCGTTCTACCCGTTTCGTCATCCTCGAATACAAACAGGAACCTCACTCCCTCATTGGCTCCAACAACGAACGTCGACGCCTTCGCCCTTTCGTTATAACTCTTTGTCTTGGCCCTTGCCGCGCTCATTGTGGACACAGCAGACATCGATGGGTCTCTACTCCGTCAATAACAAGATCCCATGAACAGGTAATATAAAACTACTCGGACAAACTTTGCTTCATTATATAGTATAGCCGTTCTTGCGGTGCAGATCAGATCACACATTCAATGTGGCCCTAACAAAAAGGCGCAAATCGTCTGACTGTAAGCTCAATATCGGCGATTGACTCTGTGTAATAGGTACACGCGGAGTTCTCTCGTACTATTCAGCTTTTACAGCTCACAATTTATCCCTATTCTGTTCGTTACTGATGGCCAGAGCGACAAAGGCCTACTATAACGATTCATAAATAGAAGCCTTAGCTCATTTGGTTGCAATGAGTCTAGGAATTAGCACGAGTGAAGTACTAAGTCAACACCACATTGACCTAACAATTATCACGACTCCTCATAATATGTATATATGAATGAAATTGCATATATTACTATATAATTAATGTATAGAATAGACGAATAATAGAGTTCGACTATAAACGTGTTACCTCTGAGCTCTCTGAGAGGAATAAGAGCTAAGGATTTTAAGTGACTCCGTTTTGAATTCGCAGCCCATATATCAAGAGCTTCCTGGGGCCATCTATAAAATATCCACCACGACTTCCAGACTTCGTGTCTTGGAGCCTTTCTGTCCCAGACGGCTACCACCGCACTCTGGCCACCACCGCGTTCGCTATTTGGCCGCGAACCGTAGCTGGCCTGCCCGCAACCTTCTATTCGAACGAGGCGTAGCGGAGCGTAGACGCTGGACTATGGGGTGGCAATCCTCCCCAAAGCAGCCACTTCCTTTTCTCTTGATTCATTAATCTGCCAGGAGGCGGAACAAACGGGACTCAATGGATAATATCGCAACGTAGCTGGGGGGGGGTTACACAATGGATAGCACACTCGTGCAGCCATGAAGAGGGATCTCCATGCCTCTAAGTAACCAACGTTTGCGTTCGTTTTTGTTGCCGACACCGCTGCTGTGTTCGCTGGGGCAGGAGCGCTGTGCCCGAACTCCGTGAGCATGTTTCTTCTGCCCGTTCCCATGTACACGGAGCAAGGCGGCTGACACAATGATGAGATCGAGCGGATTTATACGGGCTGCTCGTGACGTCCGTACGAATACGTACTGTCCTGCAGTATACGGTTAGCTGTAGCTGTAAATAGTACGGGATAATAATAGTGGGAAATGTGTGCCGAAGTCATGCGCGTCGAGGCACAGTCTCGGAGAATCCATGAGAATCCTGTAATAATTATTAATTGATATTTTTAGTACAGCATACGTATAATAGGCACGGAAGCTTGCTTATTCAGCGCGGGCGCATTAGAAACATTTCCGTTCACTTCTGCCAGTTTAGTGCGCTACACGTGCACAATGATCGAATATGTGTTCTATTTCAATATTTGTTGTTCTGCTCATTTGGTAACATTTGGCATTTCACTCTTCGATTGCGACGAATTTACTAGTCCGCGCTACTGTGCAACCATCCCCGGTTACGCAGTAGCGCGTGCGGAACGGGCAAAGCTAAGGAAGTACGCCGCACTCCAAGCAACCCACCTGTTTTCCCCCCTTGCCTTTGAGACCTTGGGCGGGCACGGCCCTCTCACTGCGAACTTCCTCGAGGGGGTCTACCACAGGTTGATCCGCGCCACCGGGGACAAGCGCGCTGGCTCTTTCCTCCTGCAGCGCCTGTCCCTCGCCGTGCAGAGAGGCAATGCCATCGCCTTCCTCGGGACATTGTCGTCCGCACCCCCCCCCCCATAATCCCTAGAAATACCGACCTACCGTATGTTTGAATAAACGATTTTTCGATATTTACTAGTTGATCATTGTAGCTTTATGATAATTGTAGCTTTCTAGTTAGTTAAACGGGGACAAACTCACTGTTTCTCTCATAGGGGGTAATTGTATATTAATTCGGCAAAATTCGACAGATTTTACCAAAAAAAAAGAAAAATAAATAAAAAATATGAACACAGCATTTACCATATAAAAATATGAACGCGTTAATGCTGTTTCAGGTTTAGTTTAGCCATGTCATTTTATCTTGGCAGTTTTCATTGAGGAAGTCTGTCGGCGTTTCCAGTATAGAAGGATCATTGCCGAAGGCTCTTTTAAGACCCAATGGGAAGCCTTTTAGCCAAATGAAGTTGAGAATACTTCAATTCGCAGACCTCCATGCCGTTCAATTCAGAGATAATTTTTTATGTTAAAACAATACTGTCTTAGTTGAAACGTACTGCGTTCTGCTTCATGCGGGATCTCATGGGCGAGAAGCGTCTTCGATCTCTTCTGCCCTAACTGAACCTGCTTAAATCAACAATTTTTTTTACGGAAAGCATCACGAGCAATATCTGCTAAGTCTGCATAATCGTATAGTGCTTATCTAATCATTTCAGCTGAACGAATTGAACACGTAAACATTCAAGCATTTTATGCATCGCTAAAACTGTTGGTTCAACGTTTTAATTCATATCGCAATCGACGAATAGACAATTAACTGCATCATCATCTCTGTCATAAATGTTAGGTAAGAGTGTATTGATCTCACTTGATACTTGCAGGTTTCACCATTAAAGGGCATACATAGTGACAACAAGCAGCATCTCAATATTCTTTCCCGCACGATTCAGGATTTCGAGTAGACCACGCCTTTGATTTAAGCCTGTTGTCGTCTTGCCTTTACCCAGATGGTTCGACTGAATCCACCAACAGCTTTTGTCTTCCGTCAAGGTGCCTTCAAAGTTCCTCCCCGTGATACAGGTTAGCAGTATGTAGTGACCCGCAGTTATGATAATCAATTACAAAAGTTGACTCGTCCACCAGTAAAATCAATTACAGGCGATTGCAACGGTAGAAAGGTCTCCGAATTGGGCGGCCCAGCAGGGCTTAGCTGGCCCTGCAACTTCCCATCGGGTAAAACGATTTCGCGTTAATACAATTCGTATAGTCAGTCTAGGCGATTCACCACACACACACACACACACACCATTCGTAGAGGAGAGAGAGAGAAGAGGGGGTGAACAACTCTTAAATCATAAATTAAAATACGACGTGACTCCTGAGATTCGTACGCTCTTTGCTCGAAAACCTATTCCCCATCTCTAGTCCGTCCGCCCACTAATATCATAGTAACCTCCGTGCCACGATGGCCGATAAGCTGAAGAATGTATGATTGTAAAAATATTGTAGCATTTAGTCCGGAGTTATGAATAGTTTAACATTGGGATAGATTTGACTGTTTCAATCTAACTGACTATTTGTACTCTAGTACAACGCAAATGAATAATTAGTAAAGAAGACAAAGGTAATTAATAGAGAGACAAACCGGTAAATAGTCCATTGAGGACTGCGTTATCGTCTTCGGCAACGTGTATAATACGTGGCTGTTGCTTGACGTTTCGGTGGTAACTAGATCTAACTATAATAACAGCAGAGATCACAAAGGATAGCTGTCACCTAGATCCACCATTAATGGGGGTACCTTTTATGATATTTGTACGCCACAACGATTGATAGTGAATCATATAGCCAGTCCGAGAACATATATCCCCTTGAAGGAAACACAGCGAAATTGACGAATAGCAGTGCTACCCGTGGCGCAAATCACTAAACAAGCCAATTGTGGGATGTGATAAATGCATCTCTTTTCCTTATGGACGCCTATATTTTCGCCAACCAGTCGGCTGGCGTATCATCCTCAGCGCAAGTATAACAAGTAGCGCCCGTTCGAAGTACTTCATCGCACTCACCCACGAGAAACATTCTTAACAACAATCGTCTCAGGACAGGAGATTCGCCATATGACTCTTTTGCAATCTGCGTACTATTTCGTATCATAGTATAGCAATGTGACAGCAGATCACGCTTTCGACGGATACCCAAACTTTTCAGCTTGATTTCCACATTTGAAATTCAGTGAGACGCGCAAATAATAATCGAATATAATGTCAGCCTTGCGTCGTTCGCTCCGCCTCTTGCTCCAATTGATCGTCTCGTTAGCGTTTGTCGCGACAGCTTCAACTATCGGAAGCGTTGAAAAATACTACGCACTTTCGTTTAAGTTGCTGCACCCATCCTATGAAATCGAAGCCTCGCCGCCCTTCTCCGTCCGTCACTGGGAGAGGAGGGAGCCGTACGAGAAACCGGATACCCGCCGGCTTTGCCAACGTTCACCGGAAATGACAACGCTCATTTGCCCATTTCTTATCGATTTCGCGTAGCTCGGCATGCTTAGGCATCACGCTCGGCTCCCACTTGTTTCACTCAGTCAAACGTATTTCGTACGGCGCTCAACAACATTGTATTGGCTCGATGCCAATTTGAAGGACTTATCTCTCGGAGTCGCCACCCTACAGGATAATGTGCGTATATATGTACGTATATACACCTGTGTACGCTAGTATATCGTTTTCCTTGGGACATTAGCATTGTATTCAATGCGACCCTGTCAGGGTATTCTAAATCAAAATATAATTTGTGCAATATACACTGTATTGTGTATTGCATATGTTATACATACGATCGCACGATAAATAGGAAGGAAGAACCGTTGAGATTGCGTGCTTACACTTGGCCACCCTTTTCAGTTCCTACCAATAAACTATATGTGTATACGGATGCGTGTATGCATTCATGTATGTGCTGAAGTTCATATCAGAGCATAGTAGCACTTGTGGCGACGCCAGTGGCAAACATATTCGACATCAGCATCCAGCCTAGGGAGTGCGCGTAAAAAGGGTCCCAATCGAGCTCGTGCAAGCGGCTGCTGTTTCGTGGTTCAAGCAGGTGGTTCCATCGCCGAAATGCCTGATCGCTCGACCCAGTGTATGGATCCCAAGCTCCCCGCAGCCCCTCCCGCCTCAGCCATTACTTTGGATCCAGTCGCTTTGCACTCCGTGTGCCAATGTGTGCCCTCATCGTCGTACGCCCTACAACTGCTGCCAAGCGTTCTGTTCTCTCAACGTTATCTGTCCCATTGCGAGCGGAAACGCCGGCGAACGGAAGCGCCCATCGACCGTCGGGCAGCAGAGATCGCCCGGGCATGGACAGGCGCGGGGCCAGACGGGAAATCGCCGGCTGATATTTGCCACCATACTCGATCGTTGTTGTTGTTGTGGCCGTGGCCGTTGTCGGGAGGTTCGTCAACGAGCACTGCAACCCCCAGCGGACGGATTCTCAACGGGAAAGCATGACGACTGAACGATGACGATGCAAATCGTGCTCTAAATCGTCAACCACATTCTGTTTATGATAGGATTGGCTGCATTTTGGCTGAAATCAATTAATGCTATCCTCACACGTGAAGTGGTAACAAAAGTCGTACAGCCATAAATAAAGTATCGTTCAGCGCGATTAGCGCGAGATGGCCCCGCTTGCATTGTGTAGACTAAAGCACGTAGATTAAAGAGAAAAATTAATTAACGCTGCTAAGCAGAAACGTTCTGTCAAGCAAACGAGTGGCGATGAGTGTGATATGATGTGATAATGAATGCAGTTCGTCTATCTTAATATATATGGCATAGTAATACCTAAAAGGTTAAGAGCTGAGCCCTGTCAGATAGGGGAACAGCTGAGGGTCAGCTCGAAAAACAAAAGAATATATATCACATTAACACATTTCCTCATCGCCACTCGTTTGGTGTACGTGGCTTGCGTCAGCCGTCGCGATTGTACTGTATACAAGCTATGTATCTGTTTTTATGCATCATTTTTAAGGCCACCATGCGACTTCTTTGTCATCCATATTATTTTCAAGTCCTCCAACGTAATTTTTCCCTTCTAGGTAGGTAGCTAGAGGCTTCCGGAGGCTGGCGCTTTTCGTTCAACGATGCTGGCATTGGCCTGTTTTCACCTTATTCACACATTCGCTCTCTCTCTCTCTCTCTCGTTCGTCGTAGATCCCTTGCTGTAGATCATCAGCGAGATCCCCTCGGGTGGACTGCTTCGATAAGGCGGGCCATGAGGGGCTTTCGGCACAACTCCTTCTACCGACGTGGACGAGGATAGCCCTCACATACTGTAGCTATCGCAGCACATTTTCAAAACAGCTCCTTGAGCCCCTTGAGGGATAAGCGTCGTCGTACAGTAGCATCGACACCGCCATCGTGAGCCGAGCTGTTGTAGCGCCTTCCTTCCGAACTGGAGCACCTGGACGATGGACAACACTGCTACCGCTATTCAAGCGAGGGCGGCCGAGTTTCGGTAGGGGGCGGCCTGAGTTGGAGGAAGGGGATTACGAGTCCACGACAAAGTTAGTGCATATCGGTGTGGCACGCTATAGTTTCTTATAGACGACAAGGGCATCCCACTGAACACTGAGCCGCAGCGTCCACCAATAACCTGTGCAGTAGGTGACATCGACCGAGTGTTGTTTTCCACATATGCAATACGCAATACATCCAGTTTATGGGACTAGGTCATAGGCCACGAGGCGTTGTTGTTGTTGTTGTTGTATCGTTGACGGCCTATGAGTTCGTTGATCGCTCCTCGTGCAAATCGCCTCGTTGCGAAGTGTACCCGCTACCGTTTTGCAACGACAAAACAAACACACCCAAATGACAGCCCCAGCCGAGAGCTACAACGGTATTACTACGTGAGAACAGTACACACGCAGATTACGATCTGGACGTGTTTGTCATCATCGCCGACGTGCGGAACAAAATGAGGAAGGCCAATGCGTGCGAGCCGCCCGCTCGTTTTAGCACAAATTGCTCAATCTAACGCTAAGTACCCAGTTACTCATCGTGCAATTATGGCAGTCATCACCGCCGTTTGCTGCTCGCGGCTAAGCAAATGTGATTTGAAACGTCCAGTCAGTCAACACTCCGACAATTATGATAGGTATCGTGGGGCGACGGCCGCTGCTGCTGCTGCTGCTGCTGTTACCTCGGCCGCCGCCGCCGACGGACTTCGACGACAACTTCTGTGTTTCGATTCCATCATAACTCTGCTATTTCTCCGAGTCCCATACTACTACTTCCATCGCTCCACACGGTTGCGTTCCATCTTGCGGCTGCTCCGCCGGCTGCTCCGCCGTCGTTCTCGTCATCGTCGTTCCTCAGCAACTCGTTTGTTTGTCCATTCTCCACCCCGTATTGTTTTGTTATTGTGCTCACTTATCCTACTCATCACTCACTGGGCTGTCTTCCTGCCCGCTCGCCTGCCCGCCTCTGTGCAGCACCGCACGGATGGAACTGTCGCCTGCTCCGTACGTCCACCAGTCTGTCTGTCAGTCAGTCTGTCCATCTGTCGGTCTGTCTGTCAAGTGACAGCGGAGTTGCCGCAGCCGACACCCACCGCTCCCACCCTCCATCAGGATGACGGTCACGTCGGTTTCATTCCCAATCAGTTGGGGTCGCGAATGGAACTGCTGGGGGTCGGTAGGGGGGGGGGATTGTTCGAGGGCGCTTGGCCGCGTCGACGAAGGAAAAATGAAGGGCTAAATAAGAAAAGGGGACATAGTTGCTGCTTCTGGTGGCTGCGGCGGCGGCGGCAACTGCTGAATCGATATTCTTTTGCCTTCGGGGACATTTTGTCCTTTTCACTTTCCTTTCCTTTGCTTTCCTTTTCGTTCTTCTTACCTTTGTCTCCCTCTAGTTCCCTGTGCCGACGCCCGTTCTCGCCTATTTGTCTTCTTTCGCCTCTTTCACCGCTTCTTACGAGGTCCCGGCCAGCCTCGGTAGGGCCCACCGTGGACTCCCTCGTCTCTCTACGTACGCGATACTTCGAGGAGGAGAAAGCTGGGAGGAAATGCGCGCGCGAAAGACGGAGAGCAAGAGAGAGAGAGAGAGAGAGATTGAACGAGGAAGATAGACAGGGGTTCGAGTAAAAGGGTGGCCAAGAGAAGTCGCTATTTACGTTCTTCTGATTGTGCACTTCTGTTCTATTCTGTCTAGTTCAACCCTGTAGGTATTCCCCACGGCCGAATTCAATGTTTCGATCAGCCGTTGGTACCGACCTGAGAGCTAGAGCTGCGCGCATGGAGACCGCGGGTAGCGCGGTAGATGTGCACGCCGTTTTGAGTGTTACCTGTACCGACATATTCGTTTCTGGTAAACTGTTCCCGTTCAAGCCCAAGTATGTAAATATTTACGACTGCCCATAGATAATTACTACAATATAATATCTGACCTACTACAAGTAAGCCTGCCACTCACTATCTAATATACTTTATACAAGTAATAGATATAATGTTGTGCTCCAGTTATTATCTTCCCTGTTTGGACTCTCTGATTACCACAATCGCATTTCACAGTATATTGACACACTATGATTTTAATACATAGCTGTTAGCCACTCTCACCAGTGGGTTAACCAAGGCGCAACCTATATATATAATTGGCCTAGTGGACTTACTAATAGAACGAACCTGAAAGATAGAAGTAAAAGTGGAACGGGGGGTCAGTCATTGTCAAAGCTGTGTTCTTCGCCCCTATAGTGACTCTCAATTCAGCGCGTTGTCAGCAAATGTCATTGTCATCTAGGGGGTACTGCAGACGGGGCATAAACGAAGTGGAGGAGTGTTTCAACGGCTTGAGACGTTGGAAAACTCAAGCTTCTTAGCATCGTATAATGACTATATTCAACAGGTAAGTCTGTGATTCAGCAATTTCATTCCACAATACAAACCATTCGCCGCCTCCCTTTTGTGATCCTGATACCACCGCGAATTCGGGTAGCTATAGTAGTTCTCTAAAATACGGTGACGCATGTTTCTACCGTGAGCAAAACCATGTAAATTTCATGTTATGCCCACGGGTATAAACCCGTGGGATCACCGTTGTGAATTCATCAATCGACCAATCTTGCATGCGCTAACCTTCGATGGCGAACTTCGTTTGCGACAGATGCCATGTCATATTCGTACGCGTAAAGTCGCTCGTGACAAATGCGGTCTCTGACATGAAGTCACGCAGTATACATTATGGTACTATTATATAGTCTCACATAATACATATTTTATCGAAAGCATGAAACGCTGTAATCACCAGAGAAAAGCATTGCTCATTTAATAAAGTGCGCTGATTCAAGATACGGTTTGCTCCATTTAATTACGATGGCTTCCACGTCATTCTCGGCGCGTTTCAGCCTAGAGGTGAAATTTTAGCGGGGTCCGCCGGGGTGTAGCGACAATTTGCATAGGAATCATTGGGTTTTTCTAGGGGCTCAATCAACTTAAGTACACCATTAAAATTAATAGTATTGAAGGCGGACCGAAAGCAATGAGTCGACTGGAACCTTATAGTTACTCGTATGGCGAAACTAGAGAAACTGTATTTTCCCCAGGGCATGCATGTAATGAAAATGGCCAGGCATATCAGTAAAAAATAGCTGAAATCTCCACAAGAATGAGATTGATACCAATGGTGAAACTGAGCCTATATATGTGCTAAAAAGAATTTCTGCTATTATAACAAAATACTCATTAAAGAACAAATACGGACTAGTGTTCATACGCACCACTGCCCAAACAACGTGATATTCAATACATTATTATTAGCTATAAATATATAAGCTACCACGTCTCGAAGACTCTACGAAAAACTTCAGAACTTCATATACACACATGGACACACATCAAGGCAGGTTCCGCATACATAAATATGAATGCAATTAATCAATATTCAAAGTTTTAATCAATATATACAATATTATATTTCTCGTAGTCCAAATTTTCATCGATAATAAATAGGAACTGCCATCTATCTCGCCATCTTGATGGATCGCGTCAAGACAGGCATGCATTAGAATAGTATTAGCCGCAAGTCATCGGCTTCGACCGGTATTGCTAGCTACATTTTGTCACGTTGCGCCGCCCCCGAGCCCCCGAGCCCCCCCGTTTCAGCGCCACGAAGCTCCGTAGGGCCACCTTCACACTGCCAACCAGTAGCGCGGATCCCGAACGAGTAAAATGACAGGTCGGCGTGCTAGTCTTCCTGACACAGTCTGTTGCTATCGCGCTCGCTGCCCTTGGTCCGACCGGGTGGCGGCAGCCAACCAGCCAGTGAGTCTGCAAGCAGCTACTCTCGCTCAGCAGCTGCAGCAGTACCACGGGCCGTGGCAACGTCAAGTGGTGCGTACAAGTGAGGGTGTTACGGCATTGTGATTCGTCACCCAGCTCGGTCCCAATCATCTGGAAACCGCGGAACATTCCCGCTCTCCCGAACAACAGCAGCAGCACCACCACCACCTCCACTACTAACACTACAAGCAACAGCAGAAAATTCAGCTGCTGACTCTCCAACAAACTACCACTCCTATGACTGCCAATCCTGTTTGGGGGCACCCCCCACCCCGTGTTCCAATGCGGCCATAACCGCAGGGTCCGCCCGATCCGTACAGACACCCGCAATTTCGAATGTGCTCGTTCATCACGATCGCTATGATGGACTGGCATAGTGCTACTGTAAAGGAGATAGGTTGAAGTGGTAGGCAGTGGACCCACCACCCTGTGGTTCGCTTTACCACTCGCGCATAGCACAATCAGTAGTGGTGTGGAAGCTTGAAGATCCCCCCGACGGAGCTGTCCTTCGGCCGCACTGACTGCAACCGCAATATCTCGCACACGATAGCATATGTATATTAGAGCATCGGGCGAACCAATGGTCACTGTCTCCATACATACGTAAACGAATAACACCATTCAGATGTTGGTGTGAGTCCGCTAATATGAATTTCTGGAGCTCCGACGCCCACTGGAGCTAACAAACAGATTGGGAAGTAGAGGTTTTACTGTGATAGCTTTTGGCCCGTAGAGCGATTTCTCACTGTCATCACTTATATATATATATATATATATATATAATCACTAGGTAGGGTATACGGCAAACAACGAGTCATATAAGCCAGACGTGTGGATGTGGTGCCGACGACGAAATACGTTGAGATGAGATAGGGGCTTCTGAAAACAAGACAAGTATGCAATATGATTTTTTTGGCAGTATGGTCGGCTAACGTAGCCGATACCGCGAGATGGTTGTGCATATTTTAAGCAAGGTTAACGTACATAGACGTTACTACGTCCGATATTACGCGGACTGCGTCAGTTCAAAAAAATCTGTATGAGCAATTCGAAATATAATATACAAATATATAATAAATAATGTATAGAAAATAAATAACCGTATGTGATGATAAAATGGCCGTTTGCATTTCGGTTAACTTAGCCTTTTTTTTTTTATGGGGGGTTTCAGGAACGCGTATTGCACATGCGTGACAGAACAGCCTCTTGTCACCTAGTGTGAGACTTTTAAACTCACTAAAACCCGTTTTCCCCCCCCCACCCCTAGTTGGTTTGGAACGGCGTAAGGGTTAACTTAGCCTGTCACCGTAGTTCTACGCTGCACATACAGTTTTGATAGAGCTCCTAGGTAATGCCAAATGAACTCAAGCTACGTTCATCAGAACTCAAAATGACAGCGACTATTTATTATAAACCGGGAATTATTGACGTTGTGACAAAACTCGACTTTGTCACTCAGCATGATCTTGCACGTGACTCGTGATGATAATGGTGCTGTTTGTTTTACTTTTCAGTTCATAGGAGTGTACAAGTTCACACGCACCTCTGCTGTGAACTCACCACATATAAACCGACGTGCACCGACTCACAGGACAGCCTGTCCTTTCTCCACATCTCTGCTGGTCCTTACAACAAGTAATGAGGCTATGTACAACTTTGTGAAACTCGATTTTCATTTACACTTAGATATATTTTTGAGACGTAAAGTTCATCAATGTTTATTAAGCCGTTGGTAGAAAATTATTAACGCGGATATCGCGGACAAGTAAAATCCGAGCTCTAATTTACACGATCTAGAATAGATCTTGATGTCGACCCGTTCACAAATGGACTATTGAGAATCGATTACAAAATAGCTTTGTGTTCAAAGGCTGTAAATCACTTTTTCTACCAGCTACAATCTCACTTACGAAGGGAAATATTGCAAAGAGGGTCATAGAAACCCGTGATACGTGTACATGTCATAGCTGCCACAACTCTACTAACCGATACTAATAACCGTTGAAGCATTCCAGCAGTGTGTGTAATACATTTGACATATCTAAATACTAAAACAATATCTCTGAGATTGTGTGGGTTAGCTTTTGTAATGTGCTCAAATATGCATTACATAAGCCCGTATATCGATTTAAGATGTGTAATCTACGTATATATATATATATACGTCTCCCGTATATATATAATATATATTGTAGCGGACAGAGTAATTGGGTCTAAATTGCCGAATTGAATAGAATGACACGATGTTGTTAAGGAGCATTGTAGAATACTCTACAAGCTTATGGGCAGCCCACTCGTAATTCCAATTTACCCTCTCGGGTCGCCTGCTTTCCTGTGCGCCATCACAAAAGCGAAGAAGGGAACGTAACTTCAGTGCCTTCACTTGGTCTGAGGTTGCCCTCACGTCGAGACGTAGTGAAATAGTAGGTGATCAAGCCGGCCACCTGTACCGCGTTTCGCACCAAGGTAAATTTTTTTGCATTAAAATGTATATCAGGTCAGATGACGGACGCTTACATCTATATATATATATATATGTTAATAGATCGATCTTGCTGTCTGTTAAGTGCCTCCCGATTTCGTATGATAGATTCTAGGGAGTACAAACAGGGATTCTATATCATACAAATCATTCACGGCACGTACTGTATTGAAATCAAACATAAAATCATTGGAGCATTGTTACTAAGATCGAAAATTTCTGGAAGACGGATCACGATACAGTGCGGTCGACACGATGACGTCGGGAGGTTATCACTGTACATGGCCAATACTGTTGTTGTTATTGTGTTATTATTATTATTATTGTTAGTATTATTAGTATTATTTACATTATTTTATTAATATTAAGAGGTGTTATTGTGTTCTATGGTCAGAATAGCGGGTGTGCAAACCGGACTAAAGAACAAAGTAATTTTAATAGCATCCACTGATACTATGAAGAAAACCCGACTCGAGTATATTCGAAATGTATATGAATTATTTATTAGATATGGATTAGACACACTATATCTGGTCAAATCTCACACTGTTTTATGCTTGCATACATGCCGCACCATATATGGGGATTAGTGTTGCGGATATTATTTCAGAAGGACACAAGCCGGTTCGCGTGTACTAATCCCGTACTAATAACATTGGCTTTGTCCATGAAACACATAAAGTACACCGATCTAAATTCTAGCGGTCGAAGCGGGCCGAAATAAAATGGAATAGATAATAAACTACGAAAATAATAGAGAAGCAAGAAAAGATAAGCGCTATCAAAAAAAAATCCATCCGTTGGCGTACATCACCGCTCGTTATCAATTCTAGCAAATGGATCTCGACAACATACTGTATATCTTACTTATAGAGCAGCAGTTGCCTGGACGTAGTTACTCGTCGGACACTAACCTCCCTGTCGTGCTAATCCTCAAGTAGGAAGTCATTCTTGTCGTCTATCTTGGCAAGTATTAAGTCTAGGATTGAATCTACAGCACTGTTAAGTCCTATCTAAGAATAAATCGCTAGAACAGTTCGTACTCGATTTCCTGACTACGGGATCGCGACTGCACGAACACAGAGACGGAGCAGAGGAACGGGGACATTCATAAATAGATTAATTAAGTCGAGCGAAAGTAACGATCGGACCGCCTCACGATGTGTAACTGTTGTTGTACGGCTACAACAAACATGATACTTCGGCTGGTCCATCAGACTGAAGTGAAAGATAATTAACAGCACAATGAAAAATCGAACTAGAATGAATGGGTGTTTTGATTCGTGTTTTGATAACGCCGTAAACAAGAACCCCATCATAGAATTAATGATGTGAGCCACAGATCAGGATGTACACTCCTTTCGACTTGCAGCTCTATCGGATTGACTTATATGAATATCTAGATCTCATACTGTAATATAAACTTAATAAATGATTCGATGTCCGATCGACTTCCTTTGCTTGCCTTCGAAGTGAGGGTCGGATTCAGGCATCGTCTGATACGAGGTCAGTCTGAAGTGACGTCTGACACTAGAAGAGCATCAGCAACGACAGCGGTGCTTCGCCCCATAATTGATACCATTGCTATCCGGCAGGGGCTCCCACTTCTATGGCCACGACGGAGAGGATGGCCGATCTGGAAAGGGGACCACGTGGCAAGGGCCGAAATGGAAAGGGCTCGTTTCGGAACAGCGTCAGGGGGCCCAGACAACACACGCGCGCAGAGACAGCGCGGGAAAGCGCTAGCCAGCAGGCGGACTTTGTGACGAGTCTGCAAAGGACAAACTTCGCGGCGTGTCCACAGTCGGGTTGTTGTCTTACTACGAATGTTGTATGTTATTTTGTGCACGCTGCGTTCCTTGCTGCACCCCCTCGCACCCCATTGACGACAAGATCGCAGTGCTGAAGATTCCATGTGTGTTTATGCGCTGTGTCGCTGGTGCTATGTATATATAATATATAGGTCAATGTGTGGCTCCCACCAGGAAATCGTCGTGCGTGTTGTTCTCTAACGGCGAAAACGATACGAAGTCGGAAGTCGCTGCTCTATTCTTCAGCATTGATCGGTCTGCCGGGGTTTCGATGTCGGAGTTGCGACAATAATTGCATCTTACCTGATGCCGGAGCGACGTATTCGTTCGAGCAGCTCGGCTGGCTGACGAAGAAAGACAATAAATAAACAGAAGAAGGGCGCTCGGAAAAAGAAGTCGTCGGACCGGTGTGCAGATGTTTGTATGTGCGTTTATGTGCGTGAGCAGGCCGACCCAATCGATCTGTTTGATGATCGAGTCGCATAAATGTTGATTGATCATATTTTGAACTAAAATGGATTTTATTGTGAATTTCAATTCGAGTGGTGGTATAATGAAGTGAAAGCGTACCGCTGTATTATACCCATGTTCTCGACGGCAGAAGTACGATAAACGAACTAACAAACAGTGTTTTAATATCAGCTCGCCTATATTTCGTTGTGTTCGTTTTTGAAGAAACGCATCACTCATCAAGGATTACCAAGTGTTCGGTGTGTCGTTTTCATTAGACAAATAAATAGCAGCCGCGAACTCATATAAGTGTTGCTCGAAATTCGGCTTAAGTCCGCACCCTCCCGTGCCCGTCGGTCATGCAGGATATTACGTGACTTCGCCCCCGCTGTCGTGTGGCTCACGTCTTGGGCGCGAGTTGAATTTCACCCAAAGTGGTATTCATATTGGACGCGGTTACATGTGAGACCCGACAAGGATACGCGCTGAAAAATGCGCGACTCTAAATGGTAAGCAAGAAATGAGATCAGTGGAAATACGTTTGATGACCTGGGATCCATGACAACAAAGAGAGAACCGATTACCCATTCGACCATTTAAGCGACGGGACAATTGCGCGGAATGCATTCTATTTGGCAGCATAATTGTTCTATGGAACGTCCTCGAATTTAATTAATTAATTCCCGTTTTTTTTTAGAAAATATAATCCATTTATCAAACGTATATATATTACTTCCACAAAACGGTAAAGGTAATGTATACATGAGCAATTAATTGTGTCATCAATGACATAACGAATTGTCAGAGTGTTTCCATCTAAATTGGCTACGTCCGGTGGTATCCAGAAAGTTGGTACATTATCTATTATTGTTCGATTCTTTTAACACTAAAGGGGCTCGGGTTGACAAATCATAGCCGTATATATTCAAACATTCCCTATAAAATGGATCAACCGTATGCCAACGGCGCTACTGCATGTTCTTTATATGTATAAGTTGGGCTATAAAATATGGACCAGCTAAAAACACTATAAATGTACTATAAATCACATGAGAGAATAACTGCACCAAAGTCACCACTCGAACTACGGTGTTAGCTAAGCAAATAAACGGCAACTAAGTTTATTTCCTTGTGGGTCTGTACAGGGTTTCTCGTTCGAAGCTAACGCCAATGGGCAATCGCTTCAGTGGTTATGGAAATAAAGTTAATATTGCTCTTGAGCTCAATTCTCTTGCACTCTGGCACGAATGAATTCATTAGCGACGAAAACGGTCGCCGCACTGGCCAGACGCCAGTTGAAAAATCATGAGCCTTATCAATGCTAATTGCCAGTTAATGGATTTAAAGGAGCTAATGTTCTATTCGACCATTGATTCAAGACAGCAATTAGCTGCATATTGTGATTGCTCAAATGGCTTATTGAGCATATGCGGCATGAGGTGACAGTCCTCAATTTCCAAACAATTCAATACTCGCAAACTGCCCTACGAAATTGTAACTATTTGAACTTCAAACTATTGTAACCGTTTGAACTAACAAAGGTTACTTCCGACGTTAAATCCCGTCGAACGAAATTGCATAAACAGCATAATATGCCTCATTATTCAAGATCGCATGCGGTTATTGTAATGTTCACGAACATTAACTCAAGCAGAGGGTAATATATGTGTCACTGCACTCATATGTATATGGACGTCGCTACAACAGAGAAGCCGCTACGAGATGAGCAGAACAGTGAATGCCTTTTAACTGAGTTTATACTATTCATTATGTGCACTGAGCTTAATGCGCACCATATGATTATTCAATATGCTACGGGTCGTTCACGGATCCTGCCTAATGACAAAATAAATCTGATTCCCTTTAGCAATTCTTAAACTGTGGAGTTTCCATCATTTTGTTATCAATACTAGGCCGCGATTCTTGCCAGCTAGAATGCTAACATCAGCTCGATATTCAAGTGATCTCAGCGTTGTCGACTCCTTTTTTTTGCCTTAGTTCGTCCACCTGTCACGCAGTCAGCATAAGGCAGGAAGCTTACAAACATTGCTTTTTACTAACAGAGAGCTAGGAAGCTACCCGTCTATAATAGCCCTCAAGCTAACGATCTGTCTACCTAGCTAGCTGCAATAGCTGAGAAGAAGTCTGCAGGAAAGGGCGCTTTAAGTATCATATGTATGTATCGTTCACCGTTTTTCCTCCAGCCAGCCAACCACTATCGTGGCCCCGCTATTGCAGCTGCCTCCCTCCCGTTCCCATGAACGAATCAATCCTTTGTAAACTTTGCATAGGTGGGAGTAAAGAGGCTTAAAATACAAGAGAACAATAGCTAAACATATGGAAATCAGCCTGGCCAGCACGCACCGACGCTGCCTGCTGCCATTGTTTCTTAGAGCCGCTCGCTGACTCGTTTGATGACAAAATCTCTCTCTATCTCTCGCTTTTCTCCACTCTGTAGCGTCCCATGTCGCTGTTAGCTCCTCGTACTTCTCTATTCTACCAGGATTCCTGTTGGAAGCTCCGGCTGAAACGGTTTCAACGCTGGCTGAATCGGTGACTGGATTAGCGTTGGATATTTTTGTGCTGTACGCCAAAACATAACGAAACGGTGTCTGCTTAAAGCGCGGCTTTGAGAAGAACGGACGCGATATCATCCATTATGAGCTGCTTTCTATTATTTTCCACGTTTGGCGGAAAACGCTACACGCGGTAGGCACCGCCGTTTCCACACCCCCCTGAACATGTCTGTATATATATATATATGTGTCTGTGTGTATTTGCGTCGCTGAATACAGGTCGACTCTCCTGATCTCTCACTTTCGTGCTCCATTTTTATTTGTCTCGCGCCGAAATACGCAAACAGGTGTTTACATATTCGCGCACTTCATGGAGACACCCTGCGGGCAGACGACGACGAGAGGTTGAAGTTGCTTAGAGTAAGGTGGGGTGGGTAGCGCGGCAATACTTGGCGCGCTGGTATCAATTGCCAGTGTCACGGTGGGTGACAAGGTGACGAAAATCTAGCAAAACACATTGCTGATGATGATACAAAGCAACAGCAAGAAATCTTCGTTGATGTAAGAGAGCAGTGAGAACAGCGCGATACGGCAGAAGATACAGGAGGAAGATGCGGTAGAAGTTAATAGCCATTATCATTATCACCATCGCCGTCGTCGTCGTCGTCGTTCGAAATATCATTTCGTGAGCTCGGACAAGGCGCGTATTTCATGTCGAGACTTATGTACTGGAACATATGCCAGGGGTCGAGTGATGATTAACCTCAACACCCTCCCTCCAGCCAACATTAACGACCACGGTACTCTTTCTAGCATTGCTTCGTAAGACGGACCCCTAAATGCAAATGTGCAATACGTGTCTTCTCCAATTGGAAGGCGCACACGAATGCACCGCCAGGCCACCGGGCTTGACCGCCACATAGGTCTTTGAGGTAATGCTGCTGCATAGCGCCAGCGAGGCTTTTTTTGCTATGGAACGCCAGCTGAGGGTCAGCCAAGAGAACAAAAATGGACGTGTCGTCATCAACATTTGCATTGAATGTATTCGATGCAACCAATAATTACGGGCAAAAAGTGTGATCTAAAGCTGATCTTTTATCCATGTCCTGTAGGAACGAACCACAACGCAGGACGACACGTTGAATCGACACAGATTATTTGCATATAGACCGTAACAAATGTTAGGCGTTTATTTTGGCGAAGTAAATAACCATCACAAGTGTCCACGACGGCCGGACACCCTGTCCCTAACTGTGTCACTATTTATCGTATATACAATGGCACACAATAATGATATATTATATATGCATATGTAACGAATGGGAGTTTAGTTTCGAACGCAACAAATCCGTGTAATAAAATAGTTCCTACAGGGAGACGTTTATTTATTGCAAGCACGCTGTGATTTCCGGCCATGCAGAACGAATATAATCAGCATTTAGAAATTGACGCAACCTTCCGAGAACGAGCAAACTTTGACATATTGCGAAACCATTTTTATTTCTTGCCTTAAATTTAGATTTGGATGGTAACATGTGTGAGTGATCACAACGAATGGAAAATTCCCTCGGAAGGTTATCTGGGAAAATGTCTGAGAACTTTGGTTAGTCATTTGTAAGGTTGCGTTACTTTTGCCTGTAGAGGTTGAAACTTTTTAGTGCCAATATCCCCCGCAGCAGGAAAATATTGCCTGTGGCGCGGTCGGGTCGACCAATTTCGAATCTAATACGGGTAGGAAGTATAGCAATATTTACGCTGGTCGAATATGATTGCGCGGCGGGCTGATGTTAAACATTTTGAAATAATCAGTAAGTCCCAGTCGTAGACCTCATGGGCCGCAAGTCCGGCTTAAATATCCTGTGAAAAATAAAAGCTCGATAGGCAACGAAATGAACTGCAAATTTGCTCGCTATAAAAATATGAAGCATTGGAGGGTGGCGCTTTAGGCCGTCCTGGTCTGCCGCTCCACAAGGTCTCTCTAACATCATCATTTTCATAATCAAATATTAGCGTCGACTAAACATCCTTACTCTCTAGATTACCATTTTAAGACTAGTTCTCAATCGGTTATCATTTCACAACGTGCTAGCTACGGCCTTGAGCGACTCAGTGGTAAGTAACGTTTAAGGGTCAGAATGGCTTGAGCTCGCGGCCTTGATAAAGGTAGTTGGCTATAAAGCTCAAGAATATTTAAAAAAAAAAGGGGATGCGACAACATGTTTGGAAGTGTTTGGTGCGACCAAGCGTATACTCGGAATAGCGTGAAATATATGCTCAGATAGAGATGTACAGTTACATAATACCCTTAACGCTCTGCGAATAAGCGATTAAGTTTGTTAGTGTTATCTTAAACCACTTCCTTCTGTCCGTTAGAGCTCATGGCGTCTCTCTGCCTATGGGACAATTGGGCCAAATCACATTTTTGGCGAGGCACACTGTTTTTTCCCTTGTAGATGTCCGCCCGGGAATTGTTATTGGCGTGGCGAAGTGTAAACACCTCCAGGGTAAAAAATAGTGGGCGTGCGGAAAGCTATATTTCGGTGGGTTTCGATTTTATTGATATTTTTTGGTGTTAAGAATATGCAAAATTTAGTACATGAGTTTAGTCCATTACAGAGAACCAATAGTTTTGACTGACTTCATCAATGAGGAGGTCTATGTAATGTCCATACTAGAGATGTTCCTATGCGTTTTTTGACCTTTTATACTTTTTTTGGATAACCATAGTCGCTTTTTCTTGCTTGGCACGTTGATACTCTAGATATCGCGTAGGGTTTTTTAAGAGTCAGTTTAGAATTTTCTTCGACACATAGTGGTATAAATCGGTTCGTTTGGGTACCACCTTGTGGCTAAGAAAATTCGCTAAAATCTCACGAACTGCACAGAACAAAGGTTTGAAAGGAAGGGTTAGCTAGTGGGAATTTGACCGACCAGTCGTTATGAACTACTCCATTTTACGGTACAGTGAACGCCTTATATTGGATTGTGATTGGAAGTACACATACAACTCACTACATATGCATCTCTACATATCACATATACAAACATAGTACTTCCCACGTTGGTCAGGAGTGTCGTTGACTCTGATTTAATTACTTTATTGTTGTTATTATCTATAGTATTTATTAAAGCTCGTGATGTCCGTCTGTCCAACAATGACTTCCGTGTCTTTCGACGGCTGATCCTCTTCCAAATCGGTCATGTTTGGCATTATAATCTTTATTATTGATTTCAGCACAAACATTTATATCAATTTATACAGATCGTTCTCGCGTACAGCACATATTCGCTAGTTCAGAGTTCGATTTGCTTTTTAAACGTGGCTTTAGCTAACAA
Organism: Stratiolaelaps scimitus; assembly: GCA_019614645.1. Taxonomy (NCBI): domain Eukaryota; kingdom Metazoa; phylum Arthropoda; class Arachnida; order Mesostigmata; family Laelapidae; genus Stratiolaelaps; species Stratiolaelaps scimitus. The sequence continues at coordinate 571,024 of JABWDB010000077.1, forward strand.
GCAAATTGTCTCGTTGCGATATTTTTTTTTACCTCTGCGCACGATTACCGCGTTATAAGCGAGGTCCGACATATGTATGGCATATACCTGAGTACACGTATTGCCGTGCTTCCACAGCGCGCAAATTGGTCTGGCCCTACTGGAGGGACGACGGCCCCCGTAGTATGCGAAACTCGCAGCGAACCCTTAATGTGCTGATCGTTACCGCCGAGACCGCCATCGTGTCACCCCACAACCCCCAGAACCCCAACCGACTTCTACTAAACCAGCAGCAGCAGCGGCAGCAGCAGCTCGATTCGCAAAAGGCGACAGCCCCGATGACTGCATGCTCTTTCGTTTTCGTCGGCAGGAGGGGGGCCACCGTTTCGGCAGGTCCTCCCCGTTTTCGTGTGTCTGTGTGTGTGTGTGTGTGCATCTGTGGCTACGTGGGTTGGAGGGGTGAGCGTATAGACCGACCGAGGAAGTGAACTGATGCCACGGACCGTTGATTCTGAGCGATGGCGGCATGCTGCTGGCGCTGTCCCTGCCGCGGCCACCGGCACCGCTTTTCCGCGCTGCACCCGCAACGACGATCGTGACATGGCCACAGCAGCCAGCACTATCCCGTATCATGTACCCCTCTGGCCAAACGAACCCTCAACCTGCATCCACTGCTCCGCGATCCCTGTTTCGCTCTCGTTCCCGTACAGCCTCCCCGCTAAAGCTATTGCGGCCATTTTACCACTTTTACACCAGCCCCCTCGCCAAATACCGCCTTCGTCCCTGTATCCATGAACCGACGCTGGCGGGAACAGGCGCAACGAGAATTTAAGTCTAGAACATAAATTACCCCACTAAGACCACATACACCCATTCAGGTTCAGGTGGCGTTTGGGCAGTACAACGATGTCTAAGTGGTTCACACAACTGCGGCTACCTTTACCAATATAATACCTCATACCAGTGGCTTTTCTTACTGCCTGTATCAGGCACAATGAAAAAAAAGAGAGATTGAGAGAGAGAGAGAGAGAGAGAGAGAGAGAGAGAGTAAGAGGAAAATATATTTTTAATTGCTACGGTTATCGATAACATACATTATTTGTTGCGACACACTTAATGTATGTTATAATTCTCAGGCAAGAAGTCAGTTTTAATATTAGACGCGATATATCGAATTGGCCGTTGTGCAGTTGGCCCTTAAGTGTAATAAAGCGGAATAGGTAAATGTAAAGCTTTATTGATTTATTAAAGGAGCTGCAATTGTTACAATGCTTAAGCTCTCTTATATGTCACGCAGCGGGGCTCGAACCTCCGGTCTCTGGCTTCCGACAGCCAGAGACTTAGCCGCACATTAGAATACAACAAATATTGAATCAGCTAAAACATTGAGCTAAGTTCTACCGTCAGCTACTTTCCAAATCAGTTTATCGAAGTAGACAAAGAACTATTCCATATATAATTTTGTTAAGCGGCCATTATTCTATATGGCGATATATAATATTTGTCAAGTATTTTTATAACTTATATTATTACCCACTGCGTCCGGAGGCGTTAAGGGACCACATACATTATTAATGAAACGTCGGGTCAATACGTATAGTTCTAGGAGTAATGAGTACTAATCCCCATAAGAAACCGATCCTCAATATGAACGTACCCTTTGAGCTTGACTCAAGAAGCCGGAGTACAGTTACACACATAGGAGCTAAAAGAATCACCTCGAGAGGCCCTGAATTAAGTATAAAGCCAACACCGGCAGGGGTATTTTTCATGGCCACCTGTGCCTATAAACTGGGTGCACTACTTCAGTTGGCTTAATCTCTCTCTCACAGGATTGCACTATTTTTGCGCTCTTATTTGTCGTAGGATGGAGGTACTCAGTACGATCGTCCTTGCTGCGCAGCCGGCTAACGCCTTAAGTACTGCTACCAAGTATTAAGCAGGTGACCTTGAATATTATTTAGTATTTATCGAATTGCTGATATCGGGAAACAAACTGCGAGACAGCCTATAAAACAGCATATAGTCGATTTAATGAAGGAAGCCATTAGAAGGCAAAAAAAAAGGGGAAAAATCATTGTGAGAACGTGAAACGGGGTATCGATTTGTGATATCAATATAATTTGGTTTCACACTTCGAACAGTTGAGACAAGATTGAACTTTGAATGTATATGTGTGTATGTGCAAATATTAAATGGCCAAAACTGTCACTAGATTCCGGTTTGGGGGTTTCTGTCCGTCCTTTAGCGCGCCGCCAATTTCCGGTAAGCAATTCAGAAATCGCACGCAACTGCTTGCCTTATCTGGCCAGCTGCGTGTGTGTGTATAAATACATAAACTGCGCTTTTCGATGTGATATATATAACAATACATGTCACCGAAGTCCTCTCGAGGCAACGGTCAAGATGGGACCGGATGGCCTCGTCCGTAAGAGGGGGGGACGCTGACATCACAGCACATATTATTTATTTACGCGGGAAACATAATCTATCGTTGTTTAACGGGGAACTGTCATATTTTGATTAGCGTCGCAGCTGTAAAATATATGCAGGCTAGAAACCTATATTGTGTTAATAAACAGAAAAACCGAGGAAATAATGCAACCCCGCCAAGTGACATCTGCTCTGTGCTATGTCCAAGCATTATCATATCGAACGATTAGACGGACTGAAACAATTCGCATGAGACAAATCTAAGCATTGGGGGCAAACAATATCTCTTCAGAATGAGATGATATGCTGTTGGCGAATTACGAGCTCCCAAGTATCGATGAGCCTGACGTGTCGTACCCCCAGGCGGGTCATCATCGAGGTTTTTTAACATGACCTGTGAGTAGTATACGAAAATGCACAAGATACATAGATTAAAAGCAAAGAAAATTTAGTAATATACTTTTCGGTGTTCCTTGTATTGATAGACAGTTAACATATTCGGCTCATCGGTGGTTTGGTTACCGAGGCTAGCCACACCGATTATACTTATCTATTTCGAAGCATCCACGATGTATCTGTAGACCGAAGAGCGTAGTGCAACATGACTCAAGTCTACTCGAGTTTAATCCGGATAGAATAATACTATAATAACACATTTGTTAGTCCATATCTTACATGCTATAGTTGTCAGATATCCTCAAACAAGCTTTCATGATAAATAGAGAACGGAAGAGATGGAAATGGAAGATCTATTCTCATCCGCAAGATTACTACTACGAGCTTTGTGAAAAAACGTAGACAAACTGTCTAAGAATGAAAACGCATATCCTTCTAAGAAGACAACTCAACGACCCAGTATTAAAATTTATCCTGAATAGTTGAATTAATTGATTAATATAAATGACTGATCATTACACACCAAAGATGAAGATGCATTACAACAAATGTTCTCTTGTCCATTCATGCTGAAGTGATGTGCAAGCTTTATCCAACCTCTATTTAGCTTGAGGGAAGGCTCATACTTTACCAGATAAATTGAGGGTAAGCGAGAATTGTCGATTATGCGGACTTATCAACTCGGATCCATTCACAAATAGAATTGGGTGGAAAATCAACAGAAGTCAACTGCTGTTCGAATGTAGCAGCACCAGCAGCAGTAACGGAAATCAAAGCATTGACCCTCTGTCCACTCTCTCTCTTCTTCGGCTGTGTCTTAAAATGTTAAGGGTGTGACATTATATAACACAAAAATAATCCAAGTACTAATATTAAATATTTATTAGTTAATTATAAAAGTGGGCGACCAAACCCAAATCGCCAGAAGTACCCTTTGCTGATGATTAAAAAATGTTTTCTGGGCCTGTGTCAGATCGTGTCCTTTTAGCCGCTTTCTATATAGCTGTCACCAGTCCTGGATAGGATGCTTAAAAACATGAACACACAGCCATGAGTTGCTCGTGAAAGGCTTGTAGGGTCCCCAGGGGCCCATTAAATCTACTATCTGGTATCCAAGCAGCTAAAGCAACAACGAAGGACTCATCTTGTTTATACTATATTCGATAGGCATGTGGCACCCCATGCTCGTATATGGCTCAATATTCGTCTAAAGCAGCAACACATGCCCGGCTGGGATTTTCCGAAATCTAAATTAATTTTAATATATATATATATATATATATCTGCCAGTAAATGAACGGTTAGTCCAATTGTCTATAAAAAGTTATAGTGTAATCACCTATCAAGGGCAGATCGATAGATAGAAAAGAGATTGAAAATCCAGAGATCTCAAAACCTGAACTCGCCTGCTCCTAAGATATGCTAACAAAAATATTAGTTATAAATGGCAAACCTGCATTTGATAAGTGAATTTAGTCAAGCAATATCACTTATGATGTGCCTTTTTGAGCACATTTATTCGATTCACAAAACGATATTGTTTCATTGGAAAGTTAATTATGAAAGCTGTCGAATAATCCATACCATGCTGCTTAATATTTCACAATCGGGCCATAAAAGCTCATAATTATAATATATGCTCGGCGTGTTCGGTGTTGCCTTCATCCTGTTGCTTGAGCGTTTGATTTTAATAGAATTAATTAGGCAATGCGTACGTGATTTGGTGGTGCTTCAAGTTAATTTACGCAGGACCGCAGATATTGGTCAGCCGGGCCACGGTTACATAGACTACATAAATATATTGTGTTATCAGTTGATGTAATCATTTGATAGATATAATAGATACTTCATAATAACAGCAAGGATACGATATTATACGGTGAACGACACAATCGGTAGATTTGTATCGATCGGCGGGAGCCTTAGGCTGAAGCGAAGGGCCAGCCATTTCTATAATTATTATTATCTGTAGTAACGAACAACTGCGTCACTTGTTTATATCACGATTCTGTTTTGGTCGGTGGTTTCGTATTTATTATATATGTATGTCATTTTGGTCACTGATTTATTAATGGATTTATGTCGGATTATCACGAATCTTGCAACCTCGCCTCCTGCTTTCCTGTTTCACTGTTCCATGATTTCACTCGCACGCTTGTTAGCAGCAAAGTATCGTGTTGAGATTACAATTAGTATCGCAATGGACGATGTCGAGGATTCATAGACGAGTCCGATTGAAGCCACTGAAGCGGAAAAAGGCGGTGGCGTAACTAAAATGATTATAATTATTACGATGATGATGATGATGATGATTATTATTATTATTACGAGACAAACGACCAAAACGCGACGGGGTGGTGTCGCACTAGCTGTAATAATAAATACTAATAATGACACCAGGTCTGTCTGTGCGTCAACGTCTGGTCTCTGCCCGACCGACAACCCCCAGGGTTATGGCGTTTGGTCGGTGCAAGGGTGACCCCACTGGCGAAACCCTACTGCGTCGACTATTATGCTGTCCATTGCTGCTCGTTTGTGTATCTGTCTATTCTGCGAGGCGATCGCGCCCCTCGAGAAGTGCGACTGCTTCAGTGTTTCGTCAGTGGACTCGACGGGCATGAGCTTTGCTTTCCTCTTTTCTATCCGCGCTTAAAAGTCGCAGTTTGTTGATGGTGGTGTTGTGGTTGTTGTTGTTCTGGTGGTTGTGGCTCAGATGTGTGCCTCGGCCAGCCACGAATAGGCCCGACCAACGAAACGAGATCAGCACAGGAGCAGACGAGCGGGCAGTAGTAGTGTGTAGTTGTTGTAGTCGTTGTAGTGCAACGTATGCTTTGCGTTTGGTACACGCCTGTCAGTGGCCGTCTGTGCAGCGATGACGACGCATTTCGTAAACTTCGTAATAATACCACCGGACGCCGCTGCCATGTGGCGGGGCCGTTGGCGGTGCCACTGGCTACATCGCGTCGTCTGGGGTAGCACCCCTTCGCGACCCCGCTTCGCCGCCTTCACCAGTCTCCCTCGACGGTGTGTTCGCCTGCACTCGAATGTATTATATGTACGCGTGCTCTACGAGGATGTGTGTGCGTGTCTGTGAGTGAGCGAGTAGCAGTGGAGAAGCCTCATCGCGCCACATCTCTTCTATTTGCCAGCCACTATCAACTCCTGACCCCGTTCCCCCGACGGAAGCTCGCTCGTGACGCTGGGTCTGGGGCTTGTCTCGTCGTCCTACTGCCGCCGTACGAGTCTGGTCTATGTGTGGCCTACGTGTGAGTGAGCGAGTACTGGAGTATGGTATCGGAGGCGTCCACCACGAACCACGCTACGATAGCTCACTGTATCCGTAGGAGAGTGCAAGCGTGGGTCTATGCTAAGGGTGTGTGTGTGTCTCGTGCTATGCCGGGTTGGGCCAAGTGACGAAAAGCTCTAACTACGTTCCGCCGCAACAGCAGCAGCGGCAGCTGCAACAGCACTATCGCAGGCAGAAGAAGTAGCTGGAGCCACGACAGGAACGGCAGCTAGCTAGCCTGGTGGTATACCTAGGTGGGTGGTATGTCTCCTTTGCCCCCAGCCGCCTTCCCCCAACGTGCATGTCATGCCAAGCTGCGGCGCCGAGGGGTTCTCCTGTTAAGAAGAAGAAAACGTGGCGCGCTGCCACACAACGTCACAAGCACCACACAGAGGCTGTGGGCTCTTAAGGAGGCACGTGTATCTGCTGTGTCCGCGGGGGTCTCCTGGCCGTAATCGTCGGTTGGAACCCGTAACTCTCGATGGTTGTTCGGGCCCGTTTACAGGACCTTGAATAGGGGGCAGATGCTGGGTAAAGGGAGGCGCATACGTAGTGGTATATGGTATTATACATCGAAACAGATCGGGAACGAGTGCCGATGAGTGGACTCTAGCAAATATGATACGATGATAGAAGAGGTAGAACCCCGAAATACCGAGATGGGAAGATTCATGGGAACAGGGCGGCGGGGCGATGTGCTCTGAAAGGGATTTGAACGGGGCCATATGCCCAGTCGTGTGGAGGGGACTCATATGGCACGGGGAGGGACACTGAGGTTCTGTAAGAAGCGTACGGAGAAGATGCAGAGCGGATCCGGTCGTAAGAAACTGGTTTCTCACAAAACTCCCATGTGTCGTGTAGTAGTTGTAGTAGTGGTGGTAGTACCAGCAGCGCTATGAGCATGAAAGAGAAAGAAGAAATGGCAAGAATCGTGATCGTTAGGGGAGTCACGGGAATCTGAAAAGAGGTTGGCTGCTGGGCCAGGACACTGCGGATCCTCCGCTCACCACTGCCAGAGTGAATTCCGCCCTCTGGGCGCTGCTGGCCACATCCCGACATGCTGCATTCCCCTCCTCTCACCGGCTATGGCAGCGGAAGGCAGCGCATCTCGGTTGTGTCCATGTTCGCGCCCGCGGGGACCACCTACGAGGACTGCGGGCGAAGAGCAAGTAGCTCAGAGAAGCAGATAGAGGGAGAGATTGTGGGGCCGCCACGGCTTGCAATGTCGCTTACCAATGCTTAGTGTCAGGGGTGTACCAATGCTCGTACCGAACGGTTGGTTGGGGAGGTGGGAGATGCTGCCAGGGTGCCATAAAGGGCCATGCTGTAGACTCAGGGACACGGGAACTGCGAGTGGAGTGCCGTCATGGCCGTTGTTGACGTAGCGGTAGGCGGTGGCTAGAGGGAGAATGATTGCGTGGAGGGAAGACAGTGCCAGCGACGAAGATGCCAAAAAGAAGCGACACACGCGAAGAATCGGGGATGAGGGGTGAATTTCGCTTTCCGAGCCAACCCTCGCCGGCAAAAGGACAATAGCGCAGAACGTACAAAGAAGAAAAAAGATTTTGCGTAGTTGTGCTCTATTCCGTTTTCCAGCGGCCCATACCCTCCAATCATACGACTCCTTTCCGGGAGGCAGTTTGTTCTCCGGCTATGCCTGATGCTGTGACGGTGGCAGTGGTGGTACCAAGTACATGCAGCAGAGTGGCCTCCAGACCTCCAAACAGAGAAACCATAGGGAAACATCGGCATTTAGAGCAAACGCGTTTACTGCCTCAGCTAGAGGCCTTATAAAAAGGAGTACAAAAAGGCACTGTACCATACTCGCGTGCATGTATGTACGAACGGCAATACCGGTGCACTGATCGTCCAGTAAGGTGCGAATGTTAGGGGATGGGATAGCATAACCCCTTGCACCGGCCCAAGGCCTTGTAGGAGCTTTCAATCAAATAGGGATTGCTGAAGAGAATCATGTATGAATTTTGTCCACTTACTTCGGGACCCTGAATCTTCCAGCGGTAACTTGTCAGATACTTTAAGTTTTAGCCCATCTCTCGTCGATGTGAACTGTTTTCATGTATCACTTTTTCAACCAGATCAAAAACTCAATGATTGATGAGATGATAGGGGGCTCAGCAAGGGAGGATGCCATTGATAAACCGAGACCAACCATTGAAATCAGAAGAAGTGCTTATTTTTGTGCAACCAAAGATAGTTGAATGTTTAATAGAAAAGACAGAGATTCCATAAATGAATCATTGAAGGTCAAGTTTTCTGACATATCACAACTTCTGAATATATGTATCATTCTCGCAACGGACAATGAGTTTCTTATTAAAAACCATCCCTTGTCGGCTCCCAATAACAAGGCAACGTTTTCAACATAATTCAAAGTTTTTCGTATAGTAACTTGACGAGGACGAGATCCTTCGTTGAACAAGGGCCATCCGAAGAGTACGAGGTTACCTCAGTCCACTTCTTCACATCTGGCAAGCAAATTGACAACTTCATGAGTTAGTGACAATCTAGTATTTGGGCATTCGTGGTCGATTGAGCGGGTCAATTTACCCCTGGTCGGAAAACCGCAGAAGCCGTCTGCGTTCCCTACTAATTTCGAGGCAATACTGCTCCTGTCAACTTTGGTAAGGCAGTCACATGAGCTTCGAACTCAAATCATCAGCCGAGTCTATCAATAACTCCACAACTAGTGAACTGTGTGTGTGTGTGTGCACATATATATGATGATTATTATTATTATTATTGTCATCATTGCATACATTCTATTCTCACATGCGTTCACTTATTATTCATTGCAGCAATCATTGAATTTCGTTGCTCTCAATGTGTCGAATCCTGCTGGTTTCAATAGGGGCAATAATTCTACGGGTGGATTCTGCTTAGAATAGATGAAGCTCCTTCCCGTCGAGCACCACTGACTGGCTCTTCCTGGTAGACCGTGCAAACGGCCGACATATTAATAGCTTCGTTAAAGCGACGCCGATTCATTAAGAGAACAGGAGGGCAAACGGCTGCTGTGAGGTGCGGGCCATGGGCGTTGGACGGGACCGGCGTTCGGGAGTATCTATCAGGGGGTTTGGGGGCAACGCTTCTCTCTCTCTCTCTCGTCCTGTTATAATGATTCGTTCGCTCACTTCCTACGTTCACTGCTGATCGATCGATATAACAAACCATCACAGTGTGAGTAGGTGAACGCCTCGGCCTCCATCAACGCTCCTCACATTGACAGCACCGCCAGCACAGTCGCCCTGCCAGCGGTGGTGACAGCTTCGTTCTGTAGCCGAGAAAGGACTACTTTGACCGGTCCAGCATCGGCGAAAGGTCGAGAAATGAATGTCTCGCTCAGATTGCCAGTCAGTTCCCACCTCTCAGCTCGGGCACACAGTTGGCTAGGAATAGACCACTTGCTGTTGTAATGTAGATTTATATGCCATATAAATCTACATTACAACAGCTATCTACGTGTAGGATATTCGCGCTATGCGGTTGCAAGCGTCGTGCCATTGTCCGAAAGTAAGGGCGAGCTTAAACAACCTGTGGTGCAGATTATTTTTCTTTGAGTTTTGTACTAACGCGTGATATGTGTTCATAGGATGAACAGTCACAGATCAAGGATACATGAATGTAGATCATTTGTAAGCCGTGACCTTCGCTGTTCCATCTGTGAAGTGTATGAACCATATTTGCCAACAATAGTACAGCGTAACGTGAATGAAGAACAAGTAAAGAAAAGGGGAATATAGAAGGACTACCGACTAGATAGCTTTATCACAACGTACGTTGCAATCTTCATAGAGAAATTCATCGTTCATCTAGCCACCGTTCACCACACTGGATCACTGCTAGTGCCATTGCTGGTACGCACGAACATACCGAGTCGCTGTGCTCCGACAACAGGGACTACATGCCCAGTGGAGACTCTCTGACGGGCTCGACACCCAGGGTAGGATATAGAAATGGACAGACCGACAGACGGAGGGACGGACGGAGACGAGGATGTATGTAAACGCAGCACCGGGGAGCCGGCAGACGTTAAGGAGTCAGAAAGATAGACTTCGTTCGCTTCGTACCTCTCCTCGATGGAAGCCATTTCTCGTCCTCTATCGAGCGAATTGGGTCCCATGAGAATCAACCGAGATAAACTCTGAGCACAGCGGAGCGCAGGATAGCTCTGCTCTGCAGCAGCAGCAGCTGTATAGCGCGAGTAGGAGGAGTAGGACGAGCCGCGTCGAGGGCCGTCGGCAGCGGGACGCGACGGTGGAGTCCCGTCTACGCCATCATCCACAAAAGTAGGGCCCCCTCTGGCGCGACGAGATGCAAGAACGGGGACCCTGGGGGGCACCCCTACTGATAGAAGACCACAGAGTCAGTGTCTGTGCGCGTCGTGTATCTTTGTGAGTGTGTCTGTGTCGTTGGTGTGTGTTGTGGTTGTGTGCGTTAGCTTGCGTGTCAGGAAGTGGGGAACGAAGGCTTGCAGGCGTCTGCTGGGAGCCGGTAACAGCAAAGATGCGCGTGCCGCTGTTCACATTGCGGAGAATGATGATGATCATGACTAGCTGCCGCGGGACAATGGGCTCCAGCGTTAGGGAGGCGTGTCGTTGGGAACTGCTCTCGAAAGCAGAACAGAACCGGGATGAAGAACCCCTGGAGAGAAGTGGCGGCCAGCCACCGTTGCGAGGTTCGTCTCAGACCCCAAGGCGGGCTGAAAGCTAGGATCCATGAGCTGAAGATTCAGGAGCTCCCGGCCGATCCTTATAGCGTAAGGATCGCAGTACCGGCTCTTTTGGTTTGACCCGTCTCTGCAAATTACTGTAATTTCGAGTCAGTTTGAGGAGTTCCCTCCCCCACCCCCCTACTACTTGCCCCAAAGTTATTCTTTTCGCACTCTGCTCAACCAGTCCTTTTACGCAATCTCTGTAGTGTGCAGGGGAGCCTACACATATCCGATGTGAGGCCGGTAAAGTCGTAAAGCGCTTCGATTTGTTTATGCATTTGTATATTTCTGTATCACTCTATAGCACACTGTGTACGTTTGTTGTGGAACATAAATATTATGTAAAATGTACTCGATAGCTGAATCGAATAAGGAATGGGGCTAAGCTTTTTGGCTTCAAATTCGAGCGTATGAGAGTGAACGGTGAAGATACATAGGATAAGAAGTGATTTCAGAAATAGGCTTACCGTTGACAGGGCAACTACAGCAGCTCCCCAAATAACACCATGCAAATCCATGTCAGAATGCCTTATCTCGATAAAAAAGCGAGTTCTCCGCAAGGCCAGTGTTAACGAATCGAGCAGCCGTGAAATGAAATATAGTTGGCAAATCCATGGGCAGAACGAGCGTACAAGCAGGTGACATAAACGCGATCAGTGACATAGCTCTCTGATGAGCTCACCTAAATGTCTCGTCATTGCAGTGTAAATGGCAGCGGTAGCCGATCTGTAGTGTAACGCTGTTTAGTATCTGAAGTAGTGGCCACTCACCGAACTACGGCGATAACAAAAGACTGAAAGAGACGAATGGGGGGCGTGGGGCGGGGGGTGCAGGGCTAAGGAAAAACCGAGGATGTAAAGATGCCACTGGATTCTTCGTGTATGGCCGTGCCGTTCGTTACTTTGAGCGTCCGCCATCGGCTATCGCTCTTTCGTGTGATGCCTCGTACATTACTTGGACGTTCCACCCACTTCTCCTCCTGCTCCTGCCCTTGACGGAACTTATGTGCGGCGTCAGCGAGGTCCGCCAAGTTTGGGGTCACCGTATCGCGGCCAGCTTTCCTGTCGACGGAACCTCAATAGCCTCGCCATCAAGAAGCCAGTGACGCAGCGTTGTCATTTAATTCGGTGAGCCACAGACCTGAGAGGATAAGGAGTCTATAGCACAGGCAAGCCATGTTTAACCCTCCTGTTTTAATATATCTGCACATACCCGTCTGGAAATCACCTTCTTCAAGAGAAGTTCGAGCCATCCTAAACGAATAGTACCCTCTAAGCGACCGAGTTGGGGTCGCAACGAACAGCTGGTTTGAGTACCTTCAAGAGAGCCGGACCACAAATACCCGATATGGATAATTGATTTCGTGGAAAGTCAAACGTTCATTTTTAATAAGATGAGCCAAACCAATCTCCAACAAACAAACAAACAAGCGAAAAGCCGACAGAGTGTGCACGAGTTCACTATATCAGCTATCATCGTTCGATCTGTTATTTACGTTGATCAGACGAAACATCTTGAGTCTTTACTGCGATATCGGAATGTATTGTTACCGAGATATACAACATACCATAGCTGTAAACGGGACTCAATACTAAGAGTTATAACGATTACAATTCGAGACTGAGAACATGGTTCTATTTTTAACTAATCACCTGTTAGATGTAACTTAAGTTTCATTCAAAGCCCTTGGAGGTTGGTCGTTCCGAAAGCAATCGCTTTTCCCGAGCGTTCATATCCTATCGTTTCTCAGAGCTAATATCGTCCGTGCACATGTCATACAATGTCAGCACAAGGCGAAGAGATGTGAAAAAATCGACGTGATTTGGTAATTGGTCCAATGTTGTAATATGTCTCATGCAATAATGCGCATGATCGACACACTGCTCATTGGCGAGAGAGAAAAAACGAAGTAAGTCCTTATAAATTCACCCATGATGTTCGATAGGTGGTAGTCGCCCGTCTGTCCATGTTCGTTCGTAGCAACGTTTGGTGGTGGTGCCTATGCGCTATATGCTATGCAGTTATGCATCAGCGATATCACAAACAGAGAGAGCAAGGTCATGCCTAGGGTAAGGTAGGGCTCATCTATTAGTTGTGCGTGTTCGACTAACCGACGAGGGGCCGGGGGTGAGAATCAGCCCTCGCTGGGAAAAGGACACGTTTTTGGCCTGGGGAAAAAAAAAAAACTAGGTCCACTGACCTCACTGGAACAGCGTTTTCATCTTCCTCTACAATTTGCGTTTCTGCGATGCGTTTCGCTCTTGGACCGGCGTGCAAACGAATAACGCTTCCAGACGACCACGTCAGAGAAGCACCATTTCTTTTCTTGAAAGACACCTCACTTCGCAACTGTATTTGTTTCGCCGACAGTTCTCATTGTTGTCAACAAGGTTTAGGCATTTTGCTGAAATATTCAATCGGTTCGTGCCAATCTATGTATGTACTGGAATCAGTTTCTTCTAGTCGAATTTGTCATAAAGATTAGCTTTCTGAGTAAAGCCGACATTGATATGATTGTTGGGTTTTCACCCAGATACAGGAGAAGTTTTTCAGAACTATTCATCAACTAACAATTTACCATTTCATCATCCTGTCAACGAGCTAGTGTCAAATAGCTAGATAGTAGAACTAGCTACTGACATAGTACCAGACATGCATACCATAAGAAGGTATGCTTATCAAATGCTTATCTTATGCTTATCTTATCTTATGCTTTGCTTGTACCAAACGTTTTCGTATTTTCGAACGTGAGATTTGTGTGCGATCAACAGCCGGCCGCTAGTAAATAAATACGCAAGGCCCTTCGTTCTTCGGCGGCTTTCGTTAGTTGCGAGGCAGAGAGGCAATGGCATCGCCTCCCTCGAGGCCGTGATCTCAGGCCACCTCCGCTCACCCCATGCGTGTAACTGATTTTTGATAATAAACATGTACCAAGTCGTTTCCAAGCGGTGCGTGTACAAAACACAGTATGTGCGAGCATAGATAAAGTTCTCTGGGAGAAGACAGCTACATGAAGACCAGATAAGAATCGTTAATTGGGAAATATATTCAAAATTTTAGTTGAACCCAATCTCGTATTCCTACACACGTGCATTTCATATCGCGCTCAGCGTGAAGCCACGCAGCGGACAGTATCCGTATGTATGATGTGTCCACTTTGGCCCTGCTCTTGAATTATCATATCAGCATACATCATATAATAGACCGAGATAAGATAATATGAGAATATTTGTTCTTGCTCATTTATGCTGCAGGATATCATGTCGCTGAATAGAAGGTATTCTCCATATGAAGTCAATGTAATGATACATACAAACTGACACTTATCATCACAAGTCGAACATCTCGCTCTTCGATCCGACAAAGCCTCCTTCCATGTGTAGACGCGTCCTCGGCCTTGTACAGTGGCCGGCCGGCCGGTCGGCGCATGTAAATTTGTCGTTAAAGAGTTTTTCTCTGACGTGACCTTACTACAGAGCGGTGTCTAAAGGGGCCATTAGTCTCATTAACAGGTAGGGACAACTGGCCTAGTCTGGCTAGCGACGATGAGGGCACAAGGTGAAACGCTGTCCAACCGGAGACCGGACAAACGTGCTAGGGACAGCCAGCTCTAGAGTCTGTGAACAAGTACACGGCAAAGAGCGCCGGGCCTAGCTAGCGGCGAACACTGTCTGTCCTGAACACGACATATTTCGTGACATGCATCTGTTACCACTTTGTTATCATGGGTTCGCTTACAGAGGGGGGTTGGTAAAGGGGGGGACGGGGTTAATAAAATATTTCATCGGTTCGTTGATATGTTCAACAATCATTAACGAAGCAACCCTGAAGTTGTCCCGTGCACAGTCTAATGTGATGTCCCCATTTTCCTACACTAAGGATTGTATTTTCTGCCGCCGTCAGAACTGTAATCAAACGTACTGTGTCATTTTTTTTTCGCGGTTTAAAATACTCGTTGAGAAAGCTGCAAAGAACTCACAACATATGTATTCTACATATGAATTACCTTAATGTCGTCCTAACTACGAGAGAGAACAAGATGTGCTCATTTAATTTAAAACAAGATGGGATATATGATATATATATATATATACATATTGACGATCATTGAGCTTTGACTACCATGTATACTTAAACGAAATTATTTAATGTTATTTTCTTTATTTGTCTTGGAATATATATTTAGATAGAAACGTGTATTTAAAAATGAAAGAAAGAGAAAAAGTCTAGAGAATATTTTTTTAGACAAAAGTTAAAATTCCATCAGCGCTTCAAGGTGTAAACCAATGTTTGACGTCCTCTGAGATCATTTTCTCAGTATGTGGATACCGACCAAAAAAAAAGGTCCACTATAGGTAACCCTTGAAAACGTCAAATTGTTTCGTTGCTCTGTTATAGTGGTTTAGCGCATAACTGCGCCAGCACCTTATATATCTCTACCATTGTCTCTGGAAGGCCAACGCGCCATCAGATTCAATTGAACTGACCCGAATATTTTAGATGTCCATGTAATAAGCAACGGTGGTTTGATACCGCGTCATCGAGCTACGAATGAGCCCAACTGGTAGAATTTTGCACAGAATCAACTTTCTCTTTTCAATTCCTCATGATCCGCTATCTAGTTCGTTGCTCATCAGCAGCTTCGTTGATCCATCGTCATTTTATCTCCGTACTCGTCGTCGTAAAACCACGCACGCTGGCACTGCCTGCTCCTACGTAATTAATTTCATCAGACGTCATATGCGTGCTCCACTGAGTAATCCCTGTGTGCGGCGTTCGCCTAATGACACCGTCCCCTCTTCACTAAGCAGCTAATTCTGTTCAGATGAAGACAGTAGGACACATATCCGTGGCTTGAAGGTTGGGAAAAGCCGAAACCAATGAGAGAAAGGTAGAGAAAATGAATGAGACCGCGTGTGTGCGTATGTAGAAAGAGAGAGAGAGAGAGAAATCCACTTGCCGCGCGGTACCGGTGCGGATGCTGCCGGCTGGTCGAATGATTCTGGTTCAGCCAGTGATGCCACACCGACGGCCTATACACTTCTGCCTCTTGGCTGACGAACGAATGCCGGCTTCTCGCAGTGTTCGACGGCCGGCTCATTCACTGCCAAGGCATGGTCTTTCCATGCGTGTCGGGGTGTATGTTTACAACAAATGTAAATACAAAGCCGCTTCGGGGCCGGCCGTTCCTGACTGACGCCGCGTTCAACGACTGCCCCCGATCACAGTGGGGGGGGGGGTGTTTCGCTGAGGCTCTAGCCAGAGCGAACGGAAGGAACAAGGAGAGAGAGAGAGAGAGAGAGCGAAGAGTTGGAGCAAACGCAACAGTGCTCCGGGGTCCACGTGGTGGAATCGGGCGGGGGGGGGGGGTTGTTGCGGCGAGCGCTGCCTCCACGACGATGGCGGCAACGCGATTATGCAAATGCTAAACAGGGGAATAGCAGCACTAGCGGCGGCGGCGGTGGCCGTGGCCCGCGAGTGAAGAGGAGGATGTCCTTCTTCATCGACACCCCACGGACGCTCTCTGCCGACACTATCCGCTCGCGTTTTATCAATAACCGCGCCATCAACTGGCATCGCTTCGGCATCGATCGACGGCCCCCAGCTGCCGCCATCGCAACAGTCCGTTACAACAATGATCGCTCTGTATAATACTGAATGTTGGAAATGATTCCGAGTAACACTGCTGCTGCTGCGGCTGTTGTTGTAACAGCAGCAACAGTTGTAGTTACAGAAAATGAAATCTAACGATATTAAATACTGGTAATAGATCGATAGTAAATACTACCGTTCATAGCGAACGAATACTAACCTTCATTCAATAACAGTACTCGAGGTCTCATCATGCTGCGATCGCTATGTCCTTCCACGTAGTAATGTATGTACAATAGGTACATGCGCAAATGTGTATGTTATATATATATATCTATATATATGCATGTATGTGTTTCGACATGCGCTCGGTGTACAGAGGACAATGATGTCGTATGTAACTCCGAAGGCCATGCATATTCATAATGTATTATAATAATGTACCATATATTAATAGTGTTTTCTTGCTGGGGCGAATGCCGTAGACGTACGGTTAATAGACAAGGAGTGGTGACGTGCTTGAAAATAAAAAGTCTTCGACGATTCGAGTCAACTTTACGATGTGACGAATGAAATTGAGTCGATGAAAAGTTACCTTATCTAACGTTATCACAGATTACCTGCTAAGATGCGAGTCAGGAAACCGCATTCAAAATGCGGACAGATTATGCAAAGGGTATTTCCATAAGTGTGAGTGTACCCGAGGACAAATGGGATATTATAATAAATAAGTAATCCTTTTTTTTTAAAAAAATACAGCCTTTTCTGTCTGTGCACATCATCCAGCAGGCTGTCACTGTGGCATACTCAAACAAATCTCATTCTGCTGGTGGCACCACAAATAAAAAAGGCTAAATAATCTGCTCTCCTGAAGGGTCGCTCAATCTAATCCGTAAGGTGTAGCTCAGAAAGCGATCATCAGTCACCAGTACACTCATAATAACCATTGCACCCATAATAATTCCATAAATCACCCATATATATATATATAATATATATGCTACACCTTTTGGTCAATAGAGGCGTCTACGTATTGTATACTTACAACGCTCATCCATCCTATTTGCTATTTTTGTACTCGAATACTTCGAGTTTATTATGATTTACGGATATATAAATTTGCTTATATACCCATGTATCGAGTGCTAGTATGCCACTCCTAAATCGCGTTTCTCCTAATTGAAAGGATAAGTGTATAAGTATAATATCAGTATCATTGAATGTGCCATACATGTAAGAAAGTACTGCTTGTGCCACATATAATAATTAGATGATGAAAGGGCCCTGTTAGCGCTTTGGGACGTCCCCTTAAAACTCTGAGGATTTTCTCTCTCTCTCTCCGTCTCTCTCCCGCATTCAATTTGCAATATCACCCTCGCAAATGACTTAGGTCAGTGAAGATTCGTCAAACAGTCTCCACTAATAATAGCCGCGAAGTGAGCTGTGTCCAATATAACGCCAATCAACTCGAATGAGTAGATAGCGTACAATATGAACATATAATATAATAGATGTGCCTCTGAAAGCAAACGGTTGGATGGATTGTTGTAGCTCATGCGAATAAGTCGCCCGTAGGCTAATGAAGTGTCAGCTGTTGACAACAAAATGAATATCGATACCAGTCATAGTCTGGACTTAAATGTAGACCTGCCTAGTATTCTTGTTAAGATGGTCTTGTTTTGTTGACAGAAGATTCGATTCACATGTGAGCACAACGTCAAATAGAAAACACACACACACACATATATATATATATTTATATATAATGTATACGGAGCGCAATGGTGGTCGAAACAGACATAAGAAATTGTACAGTTATACATAACATAACATTTGCGGTTTATTTCCGGAACTGCAATTTTACAATGCTTAAGTTCTCGACTAAAAATAGGGTAAAAGTAAGAGTGTATTATCACCGAATTGTTCATGCAATTACGATTTCACAATTATAATAGATTATTCTCTCAACAGATATATACATTCACATATTCAAATTATTTACAATTCATATACAGAAAATATCTGCAGATAACGATTGTTTGAATGTGTTTATCATTGTTGAACACAAGTTATTCGCAGTCGTACAAACGTTCACAAATTGTAAGAAAATAGTGCCATTTTTCATTCATGTGTTCATTATTGTTACTGATCTGTCATGCTTCTGATATCGTTCACCTTGCCGAGCTGCTGGATAACTTGTCAGCGTGGCGTATACAATAATAACAACACACACATTCACCTCTAATCCTAAACAATGTCTGATGTCTCAGACGTACCACGTACAGCGAACTTAGATCATACTTTCGCAATGCTATTTATAGAAGCAACTCGGCCGCATTGAGAAGGATAATCTTCTAACAATTACAATTGCCGATGAGTGCTACATACAACCGAACGAAATAATCGACGACAAAGATAGACCCAATCTGATACAGATGTCATGACGTTCTGTTTATAAACGAAGCTATTAAAAGAGCACAGTGCAGTTCGGTATGCGTGAGCTGTACAACAGACTGACTATATTTTAAATAAATAACCATCTAGTTAGAATTCTAGAATTCATTCTGATAACGCTTATGCCCCACTGTAAACAAATTGGCAATACAAAAGGTAACTAGTTATTCCGAGATCGCGTTAGGCACGTGTATACAGTCTTCTACAGTGAAGGCTGTCGTATATATGTTGGATTTCAATTTGATGTATCGACATTGGAGACAATGCATTAATACAATTTAATATGTAATATGTATACCGTCTCGTGTAGACGCGACAGTTGGGTACAGCGGCATGTACCGAAGCGGCTGTCAACCTTTTCCGCCCGTTTCCAGACAGGCCCGTTAGAC
This sequence comes from Stratiolaelaps scimitus, assembly GCA_019614645.1. Taxonomy (NCBI): domain Eukaryota; kingdom Metazoa; phylum Arthropoda; class Arachnida; order Mesostigmata; family Laelapidae; genus Stratiolaelaps; species Stratiolaelaps scimitus. The sequence goes on from JABWDB010000077.1 coordinate 590,285, forward strand.
GGTCGGCGTACACGTGTCGAAAGTGGCGACTGATCAACGAGATGTCAAACTCTTTTCAGAGATCCGTCGTTCGGATCGATCCGTCGAATCGATGCAAGTCGAGTAACACGATGTGTTCTTTTGCTTAATGACATTTACTAAAACATGACCGTCGTATTCCACCGGGTGTATGTTTATGTGTACACAATGAGAGACCGATAACAGAGACGATACGTACCGGGTGTTTTTTCCACCACGCATTGCAACTGTCGATAGGCTGACACAGAGGCGACAGTGCCGCGAATTTCGCCAATTTACTATTTTCAATGTAATTTTCTTACCTTATCCAGCTGCCGGTAGTTGCAATGCGTAAATCCACATCGCAAATCTGATGATACACTGGCATACACTTGCCAATAAACAGTGACACAATTATACAGAATAGTGCTCGCAACACTTAGAAATTTAATAATGTTTATCAGAGCGAATGTAGACAGCGGCGACTGTGTCCAAGCAGTGTGTGGCCATTCGTGGTATTCTGATTTGAAATTCCCCTATGGCTAAGCGTGTATCATGTTCGTTATGCATTTGTAGAGATCAGTTTTACTTGGGATACAGCTAGTAGTAAATACTACTCCTGGCTAATTTGTCTTCACAGAAAGCCATAGTGGTCACCTTTAACAATAATATCATCATCTGTCTTCCTGTGGCACATGGCAATAATTTCAACTCCAGCCTTATCCTGGGAATGTAATTCCTTACACTTAAATTTAGCGCCATACCCATGATGCAATTCCACAATCGCTCTAACTAACCAATGATCAAACCAGGCGAAAGTACAACACTCACTCTGCTCGTTAAAGAAAATCTGGTCCACATTTTGGATTCATTCTAATGCTTCTCTGTCTGTGTACCAATCAACCAAGCCCCGAATAAGTTGCATTTACATTGATAGTTCTCCCTAGTTTCAGCAGGGCCCTCTTTGCAACCGCCGTGTATACTGGAGGCGCGTAATATACGAACGACCCCAAACTTGCAGTAAGCTTTGTTTGCAATGTACATTGCGATGCAAATAACCTCAAGAAATCACTTCCACCTTCGTTTTCTTTATGATTTTTTCCTCCTGTCTTCCTCTATTTAGGTTGTCAGACACACACACACACACGGCACAAATGCAATCAAGAAGAAACACAATCAGGCTCTGACGTATTGCAGCATCGCAGCAATTGGCCATAGCGATATAAACGCGCAATGAACTCAGACACTCTCGTTGAAAAACTCGGTGTTTTCTTGGTCCAACGGCTTACAGGATAACTGGTAAAGACTGCTCCTCCAGTGGTTTGGTGTCACTATTAATTACTAATGAGGGCTTCGGATTGCTTAAAAGTAGACGGCTTGTCGAGACGAACTGAAATGACATTTACTCACCTTTATTTATTCTGAAAAATAGCCAGATGTATGCACAAGATGGCCTATTACATTTCCTTCTCTGATATGTTTTTCCCGAGCCTCTTAATACGGTGCCACGACGTCTTAAATCTGTGATATTCACACTCGTCGTCTGTCTATCTGCATTGGGCTCCGCGTGAAACGTTTCTTGCCCTTCGCATTTACTTAGCATTCATTTATTAGGCACGTCGGCTACGTGATAGTATAGATCTTTTTTTTTTTTGTTAAATACTACAATGCCCCAATATAGCTATCGCCTGTGTTTTCTATCAACAACTAATGCTATCGGCCCAATTTCATATTGTCTATCGCATGAATGAAGAGAAACTCAAAGAGAAAAATGTGATAAGATCATGGCTCGTAATTTAACGTAGTTGACTTAGAAAATTACGAGTCATTTGTACTGAGCGAATTTTGTTGGTTTTATCAAGTGCGATTATTACTTCATTATGTTATTTATTCCAATCGGAGAATTTTGATATCTTCTACGTAGTCTGTGGTCCTTGAAATGCATCTATAATGCACACACCATTTAAATTAAAAAAAAATTGTGCTCATTTTCGAACTAACTGAAATACACAACATGTGGAACCGCCATTAACATTGGCGCATTCACCGCTCTATTCAGCCGGCATTTGGCTGCTAGGATCCCCATTTTCAGGTTATGTAAAATGACGGCGATGGGGCATTGAGCAGTTTGTTGCATTAAGTCAGATATACATATATATATATATGTATATATCATTGTATAATGATGTAATGTCAAGCTTAATGAGGCAATTGCAAAGCTAAGCGAAGCGGAGCGAGACTACCGAACTGGTTTAGTCATATGCGGCGGTGAAGTCGGAGCGACTCGGCAGACCTTGCTTCTAGCTCATGCTCAATTGCCTTACCTAAGCACCGGCAATATACCGCCGCCGTTACTGTACGGCTGTATGTAGAAGTGAGGCTGCTCTCCGCGTCGTCAGCACGTCTGCCTTCGAACTCGGTTTCATCGATATAAATCAGGTGGAACGAAGGGGGCCGACGGTGTTGAAGCAGCTGAACATGCGCTCCGTCCTATATTGCTGACAGTCCTGGGGCAGATCTCGATTGCAGTCGAAGAAACTTGGCAAAGTCAAAATATCGATGACACTTTAACCGAGAATAATTAAAGAGAGACGGAGAGAGAGAGAGAGAGAGGGAGAGTGAGAGTTTCGTTCGACACGATATCTTATATATGTCCATATTTAGAATTCTGGCTCGCTATGCACGGTCGGTCTATGCAAACCGTGTGATAACATAGTGCTTGCGTGACAGCTAGGCATTAATTATCAACATTTCGCATTCAAGTGATGCCTCACCGTACTGCTAAACACACGCTATTGCCGTTGTGCTAAGTGAATAGACATCAATTTATAAACCAATTAAGATCGACCACCTAGAGCGATTTTCATTCCTCGATGTATTTATATAATAGCAGTCTATATGCTGATTGATTAGCTCCAGCAAAAATCCTTTCGCTAATTCAATTAATAAATAGCGACAACGATGCTCTTCCAAGTGGCCGGATCCGTTGTCTTGCATTTATGCTAACTCTTCATGCTCATTGCACAGCCTTCCTTCGTGTACACACTCAATGGAACACTAAACAACCACCTCTTGTAATTACTATTACATGAAGCGCAACATATGACACGATCTCTCTCTCTCTCTCTCCTTGCCAAACTACATCCGGTTGGATACGCCAACAGAGAGCGCAATTATGCCCAGGTTCCGTGTACACTCATTGTTCATGTATATACTAGCATCATGTCTGCAGGCGACAATCGATAAGTTGCTCCCAGAATGGACGGCAACTCCCTACAACCGTTCGTTGCTATCGTATGTCGCTTTCGGGTTGCTACAGCGAAGCACAGCCAGCGCAGCATTCTGTTAGGCCAAATTACCTCTCGTATATAGAGGGGGGCAACCACACCAATCAACAATGCAACAGGCGATCCCTCACTGCCATCGGGCCGATCAACAAGTAGCTATGGGAGGATGAGAGGGAGATTTGAGAGCGCGTTTTCTCATCGATTGGGGAAAAGCCTTCATTGGAAACCTGAGCGGATGTTGTAGAGGAAACATGAGATTGTTCGGGCGTAGATTCGGAGAGTCATCAAGCTGCTGACTGATCACACGAGGGCCAATATATTTATGAACGATGCGTTCAAGCGTTCACCTTCTTCCACCCTAGTGACAGGCTAAGTTTAGGATTTGGGCAAATGACCCTGTATACCTCACAAAAGACGAGCGAGGAAAATAGATTGGTAAGCTAACTCATGAACAGGAAACACAGGAAGCCTTTGCGAGTGAAGGGTTGATGCAACAGTTTTGTCACGAATAGATGATCTGCTAAACGTGCTGAGATCGAAGGAGCTGGTATACGCGGCCAACAGCGAGAGACAACATTATATGTTTTTGTTTTTTAATGTAACAAGTAGCAGGCCACGAGGTGCTATTGTGGAGATCAAATAGATTGGTATATACGCCTATACGCCTCTCCCTCGCTGTGCAGAGAGGCAATGCCATCGCCCTGTTCGGGACAATGTCGGCTTCGGCCCCGGTCCCCAACTAATCCCCTCACCCCAAATTATACATAATTATTGTATGTTTGAATAAATAATTTCCCAGTGAGAAAAAACAGATTGGTAAAAACCCAAATGGTATTCCCTTCGAAAGGAGAAGATTCAGGCCGCGCTGTGCGCGTCGAACTGGTACAAATATCACAATACACCTTAATGAGCGTGCGTGGTCAACAACGGAAGAATTAGTAAGTAAATAAACTGCGCGGCAGACGCATCAGTCAACGATCAAATGCTTTTGGGCATTTGAACACAGGAATAAATAATAGAAAGTGATCTGTCTCATGGGTGAAGCTACTGTTACTGTAACAACAATTGTGTTATTCACGTTACATTACACTCAGGAAATGGTAGCAGAGCAATCATATTGGTCTATAATTACTTCGCCAATTAAACAGTACTTGATTACAAATGGGCCTGCTATTTTTCAGCCTCGGTGTGATTCGGTCGAGCACGTCTTTGTGCCTACAACCATTCGTTTGCAATGCTTATCTTTGACACTTTGACCTATAACGTTGAGTGCCGTCCACTTGGTGATCGGCCACCAAAGGGTGGAGCAGTCACTGTCTCCTGGACGAAGCGGTCCAATGATATTTCGACTTGTCTATATGCATGTACCGGCCGGAGGTACATAAATCTCTTCTCCTCCACCTGGGCGTACATTTTTCAAAGCACGTTACATTCATACAGAAGATTCAAGATGAATTTTCTTCGCGGGCCACACTTGCGGATGTGTGAAGGGAATCATGTCCAGAAAAAGGGCATGGTTTTCTGATGTGAATAATTAATACTGAATTGCATGCACACGCGCTACAGCCGCTAACAATGTTTTCTGTCTGCCTACTAATTGTGTGTGTGTGTATGAGTGTTTTGTTCTCATTATTCTCCGAGCAGCGATTCGACCAACTGTGGCGTAGTGTCCCGAGGCAAAAATCCTGGAGTGGTGACTGAGAGATGATCGTACTGAGTTTATACTGATAACACACCATATAGCTACTACGAAGCGATAATCATTCTTATAAAAAGCACCATTTAATGCCTTATGAAATATTATGCTTGATCTGTTTTCTCCAATTCAGAGAGCTAAATAATGAATGAGTGACTTTGTTTTAGCCCAACCAGTCTAGAGATGCATACTCGATCGATACGAACCGTAGAAATGAAGGAAACACATACTATTAATAACACAGTGCACCTCGTATCCTGCACAAGCTCTTGAACAAGGTAACTGAAGTTTGCATTCTGATTTGTTTACGATGAAACTGGAGATGTACATAACCGAGAAGGAGCAAGTTGTGAGGCTTAATGTACACATATATTATATATATATATATATATTCTATTATTATGTACACATATAATATGTTTATATATATATTCTACTAGTATGTACACATATATATATATATATATATATATATATATATATATTCCAACGCGAACAATCTTTACGAACCACTTCATCGGTGTCGTACGAAAGGACGAAGCTAATATATTGGCGCAAACAAAGTCATCCGTTTGATGGTTACACCCTTGACCCCAATAACCCTATGGTCCTGCTATTTTTATTCATAATTTCAGCCATTCTTATCCCACTTCGTAAATATCGTCACAATAATGAACGACACGTGTAAGGGAGCAAATCGATCGAGCGATCGAACCGTTACTGTTTATTGTAACTACAAGAGATTTCTAGTGCATGGTTTCCACGACCACAAAGTCGGTGTGTATGTCCGTGTATAAATTTCAGACGGTTCTGCGAGAAATATCATGCTATTAAATGTCCTATTGTTGCCTCTCTGCTATCTACCCCTATGGCTTAGGAACGAACATGATACAAATACATAATTATACCAACCAATCTCTCTTACATACATTGCAACGCTGGTTCGATGTGTCATACTTCTTCTTGTTAAACGCTATATGGTAGATGTGATAAATTAATATAATAACAATATGTTGTTCTTAAGCTGGTTCTTAATGACGGCTTAATGGATGCCATCACTCCGAAATGGTGTAGCCTTCGGCTTAGCACCTTCATTCTAAGCGATGTCTTCTACGATTGTTTAGTTTGTTGATTATCAGTGTCTCACGAAGGGATAGTTGCCAGTCAGTGTTTAGAGGGCGCAAATTACCTCCTTTGGATTTATCCTACGGATATTCCCAGCTCGTTTCTATATGTGCACAGCATTATCGCAGGGGTAGAGAGAGGCCAATCAGAGGAGAGACGCGAAGGTTGTACAACTCTGCCACTCATAACATAATGAACAACCCCCTCCGCTCCACTTTTCCCTCGTCCGGTACCCCCAGAAACCACTGCGCTGCCCACTAAAAGCCTTCACAACAAAGCGGACCACGAACGACCCAAATTAGCTCGACACTCGAGGACACGCGAATAGCTTGAAGCAGCAGCTGTAGCAACCTTACGAAGCCGGACAATGGATCTGGCCCCGGTAGTAACCCAAGGGGGGACGTCCGGCTCCCCTGAGTCTCTCTCTCTTTCTCTCTCACGAGTCAACATAAAAACACGCGGCGACGAAATGTTTGAGCTCAGTTGTTAACTGATTTCGCTATAGACACGCCATTGTTGCTAGTATGCTAATTTGCACATCAAGTAGGTTTCGTACAATGTCCAGATAGATGCAAACCATATTTACAAACGTTTATAGGAATATAATACAAAACCACATCTCATCATTTACGATACTAACGCTTGCATTACCCTCGGACCCACACCCTGTGTCTAGCTGCATTCATTATTATTGTATATATTAAGCGACATACAATAATATGTACTAAATTTATTTCGACCGAGACCAATCACACTGTATTTATTAAATTAAATAATACCTGTAGCTACTAAAGTTGAGTAATATATATATATATATATATATATATATATATATATATATATATATATATATATAATTACATGAAGATGTCACCTACATATTATCTTATCTTGATTATGTTTTCATTTCAGGTACAGAAGGCACTGAAGCAGGCTGGACTATTCAGCTTCAGCTTTCAACTGTAAGCATTTGTCTCAGATCACATTTTACTTCTTAGGTTTCGCGCCGAGTTTGGTTTAGTATTACGAATAGTTCTTATGTGTCTTTCAGTGTTGTTTCGCATAGGCTAAGCCGCTTTTAGCCGAATATAACCAGGGGTCGCTAGCGGCGACCCATACAAACATACACACCACGAAATACAAACATCTACAATTTGTATATGAAATAAAAGGAAAAACGTGTTTCTTTTGAATTTCATATATTGAGCGTTAGCCCGTCATGCGGCTTCGAAAACGCGAATTTTTGATTAATAGACAGGAAGGCATACTCCGTGGGTTCGAATCCTGCCAGACGCGGAGGATCATTGGATTTCTTTATATCTGTATTCTTGCGAGGTGCGAACAAGGTTGAAGAATAAAGCAAAATTCTCGCCGACATATCCTCGAAGTAATACCAAAAACTTCAAATCCGAGGCCTGTCACATAGTGTGACAGCTGAGAAGAGAGTTAGCTCAAAGAATGTTTTTCAGTTAACAAAACTGGACTCATTTGAAGGACACGTGAAGTTCTTGCCCTCGACTATTGTCAAGGTAGTAAATATTATGCTTGTGTTTATATCCTAATCGGTGACTAGGGAACGTCGTTGACGGTAACATTAGGGGGTCATGCAGACGTTGTGAAATGGTCGTGGCTAATAACGTCGCTGGGCCGCAACTTGAGCTCATATAGCAAATAATGTATCTGTGCCATTTATAGAACTATTTTATATCAAAGGGATATTAAATATCATACTGTGATAAGCTCTGGAGGTTTAAGCTCGGGTGACGTTACAACCTCGCAAGCCATGGGCTTGTGGGCCTTAAACTAGTTAAATCTGTTTTCTACCATCATTTACAATATCCATGCATGCAGCATTCGTGGGTTGTTTGTTAAGGGTATTGTACTGCATAACGTTCGGCATTAACATATTCCTTGTTTTCATCCGTTTGGAACAGAATTCATATCACCGACCGATACCAGATTCTACGAGTATAATACAATTGTTGGTCCATTTAAACATAGAGATCGTTAGAAGATTCGAGGTTCGTATGTGTAATAATGATCGTTTAATCATGCTATGCAGCTGTACGGAAAAACAACTGCACCTTTCTAAAGCATGAGTCCTCTATCTGTCCTGCTCTCTCTCTCTGACTCTGTGCAGATGTGTCTCCGCTGGATATCGCGTGACCTGCTGATCTGGCTGTTGCTGGTATCAGCGGTTGTGCGTGGCCGGCGTTTCGGCTGTCCGCCGCGCGTTGCAGGCGTCCAATGTTACTGCATCGAGAAGAGCCGCGGCCTGGACATCTTCTGCGAACGAAGCAACATCGACAAAATACGCACCGTTCTGCTACAGGTAATCGATCAGCTCGACAGGGGCGTCAATTGTATCTCATTGCTTCGTACGGTGGATGTCGTCTCTCTATTATTATAGATCATATACAGATGTGTATACAAAACGTACAAGTGGATTTCGTAAGCGGGATTTTCGTGTGGAAAACTTTCCAAAATTAATAGAGCACGTTATTAATCAGATGTTATTTATTGCATTAGGCTAGCAGCGGACTTGTTGAAAAGTGTTCCGGTTACTAGCGGACTTGTTCGTGATAAAGTAACACTTAAAGTTCCGTGTCACACCGCAAAACTCGACCACTCGCTATCACTGATTTCGCAACCAGACACACACAGGTCACACAGGCCTCCGCTCCTCGTCCCAAATCTTCGTGCATATACCTGATACCTACATATGCGCTCATTTGCAAAGAAAAATAGTATACCGTTTTTCTTATTGTCAAGCGAGAGACACATCCATTTGATTCGTGCCACGAATCCCTCGCGACAGTTTAACCTAAAGTGAAATCTATGTACCTTGCAATTTATACAAACAAGGTATTGACGGCGTGTGTGCTGAACAAGCACTACGTTAAGGGCTACGCTCAACGAGCCCATTCTGTGCGGCTTTATTCTGAGCTTGTCTTCTTGTGTGCTTTAATACATTGTAAAACAACTGGCCCAAAGGATTTTTTCGAGATAAGACCGAATTAGGGAGAGGTGTTCCGAGCTGCTGATGACTTGACACAGAACAGAAGTAGGTAGATACGATTGCAATAGCTGCCGATATTTTGCTTTCGTATTGCAAGGTCTCAATATTCTTTGCCAAACGATTAGCAAATATAGGGTCATGTAATCATTCATCCATTATAGTACAATGATAAATGGAAGATACATGGTGCTTTATAACTGTGCACACCTTCCGGCGAACGTCTATTCCTTTCTTGGAATCGACGTAAAATAAAAATTAGCAGTAATGGCGATAGTATAGACTAGTAGTTTTTAAACGAGGTGTAATAGCGTTCGGTTCCCACCTGACATTTGTTAAACCTCCTAGAACCGTATACAAGCGGAGCCAGGAAGATCCGAAAGAAGCTACTGTCGAGCTGGCTACCACCAGTGCTACTATCACATCACTATTGAGGTGCAACCCGATGTACCTGATAAGTATGAGGGGCCGAAGGGACATTGAAGGAAAATTGGTTTCGATTATTGGCCATAGACACTTACTCGTTTTTGGGGACGTGCCAGCCACTGGATCAGCCCCAATGGACCTCCAATATCTTCTCAGACTACTATAGGAA